>OZ023153.1:10706793-11906793 GCA_963675895.2 Styela plicata
ACATACTTCGTTGAGTATGAGCCAAATATACAAATGTGCCACTAAGACGCGGTCTATCTATGACTAATGCTTGATATAATAAAAATTTTTATTTGGGTCTATATAATATGCTTGTATTTTTGCTTCAATTTATGAACAAGATCTGAATGTTAATACTCCACTGTACGCAATTTTAATAAATTATTGTGAGTGACACAGTGTTCTCCCAAACTCTTCTAATCAAAACAAAACGATAGCATCGGATATCATTTTTATCCTGCGGGAGCAGGAAGCTTAAAATACAGAATAATCATATGGCGATATACGATCTCCCCTGCAGATAGCAATTCCGAATAGGCCTGAAAGTTTGTGCAATATTTCGTATTATTCTCATTGTTCCTGCGCATAGACCTGGGTGATGGAGGAGGCCGTAAGCCAATATATCCCACGTCAGCAGAACTCACGTGAATCACCACGACGTCCAGTAGACCTCTCGTATATAATCATCATCTCTCATAGGATACGAACCAGCGTCATGACGATCAGAGACTGACCGGGCACCCCGAACCTTAAATCTCTATTAATATATTAAAAACAAAACAGTAGAATGTTTTCCACTTTATCTGCTGTCGCCCGAATCACAATTTTGCCATTCGTTCACCACATTATGTGATACCCAACAATCCCTTCGTTAGGATACTCGATGGCTCATAGTGTTGGCATTGTAGGTTGAAGATCTCGGGTTCGAATCCCTGTGAGTTTGGCTCGTTAATTCGTGCCCACGCAACCATCCAAGGTGTAATAACATGGATAGCCTAAGTAGAAGCAGGGAATCAGGCTTCTCTGTCCATGAGTGGAGACTGGAAAGCGCCTTGGTCAGAGTGATCAAACTCCAAGTTTAAAAAATGAGCTTTTAAAACGATTTCTCTGCCTTGAGAATATCTCACTGAATGCATATCATAAAAGTTTACTATGTTCAATAATATTTTAATGTCATGGAAATAAATTTAATAAATCCACGAAGTAATCTCTGATATCTTCTGTAAGTTTCAAAATTTCTTTTAAGGAAAATTTGCAAAAACAGTCATGATTTTGATATACTGTCCCCCATGACTGACTGAGCAGATGGCCAATGAGCTATAGACGAGTCATGATGTCATTGCTATTTACCAACGTAATGTCACTACATCTACATTCTCTAAAGCGTGGTACCTATTTCATTCTATTTTGTGAAATACCTGTATAAAATAGGATATCATTTTCATCCTGGGCCAGAAGAAAGACGAGAACACAGCTTATATAGCGAACCAAGACTTCTCCTGCAGATACCAGTTCCAAATGGGAGTGAAATATTTCAGCTTATCATATTTCTCATTTTCCCTTGCATAGATTTGATAGAGGTTGATTGAGGAAGTCGTAAGCAGTGCTTTCGTGCACCACCGTGAACCGACAAATCGTCCAACAAACCTCTCGCATATAACCATCATTTCTCGCGGGATTCGAAGCGTGTTCTTAACGCTTTACCGATTGAGCTAACCGGCTACCTGCTAAATGGTTTGGGAATTCTCTTTCAATATAACCTTCACTCTGAACAATCTTTAAGCTAAGCCCATCAACACAAGGAAGCAGTAATCTTGACACTCTTTGCAAGAATATTATGATTTTATTTTATCAATTCCATCTCGTATATTCTATGCCTTGTTTTTAGTTTAAACCGTTTCTTATTCTCACAGCCAACCGGGGCTAATAACAGGTGGATGAGAGCACTGGCATCCATCTGGAATCTAAGAAAAGATAAAATGAAATTAGAAGGTATGCCGTTTAATACCGAAAAAATGTCAAATTACCAGATTCATGCCGACTATTCTACAAAAGTGTAATAATTTGAGTAGGCCTGACTGCCGAAAATTTCTTTTCATCCAGAAATAATTTGTTCCATTATTTTTTGTTAAGTGTGCGTCACCGATTGATGGCGCAAAAAAGATCCGGGCCAACTGTGACTCATGCTGGACAGAACAAATTTTCTGATCAAGATATCTTTGCTACGGACAACATCATTATGTGTCTTAGTATCCGCAGTATAATTCAATAAGAAAATAAATAATTCAAAGAAGAAAAGTTTTATTATTGTACCTTCACTTGCACTTCGTGTTTAACAATAAAGCCGTTATCGAACACAGTAAAATCGTCCGTGAATATTTTTCTTGTTGGTCGACAGACACAGGGAAACGGTTTGTTTTTAGTGCATGGTTCATCGAAGTCTCTGTTTTAGTAAATAAAAGTTAGAAATGTTATTTTCATTTTATTGAAATTCACTCTGAGCAAGGTCGGAAGCTTCTGGACTTTAAAGCTTCTTCCTTCACAGTTTGCCTTCTTGATAAAGTTGATGTTGTATATATAGTTTTATACCTGAAATATTATTTGAAGCATAACGCGTTCCTGTATTGTATATATTTCTATATGATGTAGATCGTATTAAAATAATAATAAATAATGAGATTTCAATTAAGACCATCATATTTATACCTGCATTCTTTGACAATGTATTGTACCGCGGGCCATAATGTAACTTCCGTTTTTACATTGTTTATCATTCTGTATCCTTTTGTGACCGTGAATATACATGGTCTAATTGCACATCCGAACTCACCACGTTGTCTACATTCATCAGGATTTTTCCACCTGGGTGAGGATTTTTCCACCTGGCCTTTCTGTGCTATATTTTTGCTAATATTCACAGCATGGAATATTGCCTGTGCCGTGTTTTTCTTTTTACTCGGTTTGAAATAGTCGGCGATCATTAATTTTGAACCGATTAGAGGCTCGCTTTCGAAAAAAAAACAAACTACATTCATATAAGAGAAATGTTAGTTTTTATAGTTGGAAAATAAAATAGCAAGTAATATTATTCAATATTCCATTCATATACTTACGGAGGATTTTTATAATTGCAGGAGGGAAGTTTCGGAAGTCCATCTTTCAAATCCAATCTTTTTGGCAGTCGTACAGCCAAGTCGGACAAGCACACGGTTGCACAAGTAAGAAAGATACTCAAAATCAGAAGATTCATATTTGATAATGATATTTTCCTGATATAATTTTTTTTCGTGAAAACACACATTATATAGATTTTTTAAAAAAGAGAAAAATCTTAAAACTCACGCATATAATTTTTCCTGTTGCATCTGAAATTTTTTTCGTGCTGTGATAGTTTTTCTCCCGTAAATTAAAAGTTTTCAAATTAACTTTTCTTCTACTTATATTTCATCACGTGTGTTAACGCTTATAAGAAAAACAAAATGGTGTGTTTACACGGAATGGGAGTTTCCGATATTTATAAAAGTTTACCATTTGGTTTTATTTTTAGAAATTTAAGGCCTGAAGTTGTGACGTATTTTCAAATACATGAACTTGAAGAAAATGTTTTGATAAGGATTATGTCGAGTTCAATATATGAGATAACGAACTAAAAGGCTTTAATCTCATTTGACTATGGTTGAATAAGGTTTCGCTTAAACGGAAAAAATCATTAATTTTTACTTTTTTTCCTCAGAAAGAATGAGTCAATCAACGATAAATTGTGTCGCAGAAACGTTTGTCTTTTGCTGACAAAGAAATTTTTTTTTGGACGCGTATTATTTGTGAAAATTTTGGACTAGACAATATTCAATACTTGATTCATTAACTAATTTGCATACTTTCTTGAAGCATACCTAACGTAACTTTGAAGTCGGAAATATTTAATTCAGTAGAAACTCGTTAATTTTTTGAAATAACAATGTAACAAAAATGCAACAAAAGCACAGGTCTTTCACAGTAATTTTACTTGGCAGTATTGATAACAAAAATCAAAATTGACGTTTTTGACCAGATATGGGATGTTCATGGAACGTGCCGCGAGGGTGCGGTCCCTCTACATCCCATAATTGGCATAGATCTCATCTTTGAAAGTATGCAATTACTGCGAATAACCAGTAAATTTACTGTACTTTTATTACAGCGTATATAATAATATTTTGCGCCTTTTTTATCAAAAAAGTGTGTGAAATTCATTGAAAGTGCTTGGAATTTAAAGGCTGATAGTTGGGGCGGGGACAGGTATTTCAATATTTCAATGTGTTTAAAGATCGAGCTATAAATCGTAACACGTCTTTGATGATATTTAGTTGAGATATAAGAAAACTTTATTTCAAATTTTGATATTTTTTTGTTTTCAAGTATCTCGGTATGTTACTTCGGAGACAGTAGCGGGACCAGACATTTTTGGTATAGGGGAATGATTCACGTCACATTGATGATGTCATAATGTACACAAAAATTTTTCTAACGAGGCATACAACTTGAATCGCAAATTTCAGATTTCAGTAAAGGACGTGAAAAGTCGCACCGAAGGCGCAGCATCTTTTAGTCAAACACTTTCCAAGGTTCAACAAAATTTAAAAGAAAATAGTGTTTTGCGTTTTTCTAAGCATTAAATTATGCAAACAATACCTACTTTTATTCATGTAATAAATTACATTTTTGCGTTCTTCATTAATTAAGATACATGTTAGTATTTCCATGAGCAAAGTTAGCAGAGACCGCCGAACTACCTCTTCATCCTAATCCCACAATATTACTGAATTAGGTAGACCAAGAATGTTAGTTATTGCAATAAAATGCATTTTTCATTATTCATTGAAACTGACCAAAAGTCCAGTAGTTAAATACATTTTATTATCTTATATATATTTCATATATATCTCTTATTATCTCATAATTCTCATATTAAAATTTGATACGAATACTTTCGCTATAGGTGTTTTTGTCAAGATTCATCTTCAGCATTAAAATAAACAACATTATTTTCTGTTATTATGCAATATAATATTGTTATTTACAACAGATCGAAATTATGGGAAAAAAAATGATTGAAATTTGTAATTTGCTGATTTAATGATTAAATTTTAGTCCGATTCAAAAGGTTTTTACTATCAGCCGACACATGTTTCGTCCACCGACACATATGTTCACAAACATTCGGCACTGTATATATATATATATACAAAATTAAAAAGAAACATTACACAAGAGATTGAATATGGTCCGTGTTGAATTAATACGTAGTTTATCACCTATTAATATCACACTTTGATAAAGGATTATTATCATTTCTTTTGTCACGAATAATTTGTCGATGTTACCTAAAATATTTGACGAGCAAAATTGCTGACAAAACTCGATGTGAGTGAATTAAGGAAAATCCAAAACTACACATTTTTATGGCAGTTGGAAAACTCTGTATTTTCGGTATTTGCGACTGTTCAATCAGTTAAGTTTTATCCATAGCAGAGAAATTTTTGTTGAAAACGTCCCAAAGATGTGAATGAACGAAATCCAATAATTTGAAATATTAATCAAATTCTAATATTTTTCAATTCTGATCGAATCGCTAAATTTATATAAATGCCAAATTTTTCATTACAATTTATCGTAATCATCAGAATATGGCATCTATTGTAACAAATTTTCTAATACTAAACGAAACAAAGTGTAAAAAACAATACCTCTAATTGGTGCTATTTTTAAAGAGAAAATGAAATTTCAATAAAATTAAAACTATATAGACGTCCTATTGGCAATTATTGCCCCTGTATTATGTAAGATAATTGCAACGATAAAAGCGAAACAATAGCTTTGTGTTTTTTAGTGTTTTCACGGAAAGGGAGTTCCCGATATTTATACATTGGCCATTTTGTTTTATATTTAGAGTTTTTATTGCTTGGAGTCAATAATATCAAAAACGAAAGTATTTCTGATAAAGTCAAATTCATCTTATGAAACAAGTGGAAAAAATGATTTGGGTATATATTTGAATAAGGTTTGGACTAAAAATTAAAATGAACGGAACGTGCTGTAATTTTATTTTGTAAAGAATGATCACACACTTGAATAAGAAAACCGAGTTTCGAATGGTGAATATGTTCGTGTAATCTATTTACAATAGACCGTGTATTTACTGTTTATATTCAGTCGCCAAATTGGTAGACCGTTTTATTATCGTCGAGTAATTTCGAAATAAAATACTTCATTATTAGACTCTACTGTATTGTTTATTTATAACCCAGCATTCGGGTCATTTTCTTTGATATTGAAGATGAAACGATTTTTAGTCATCATTCCTTAGGATGAAATAAAATTTGACCAAAATTGAAATAAATTATTTTTTGGCAAAAAAGACTTGAATTATCGCAAAAAATGAAAAGTGGGACATAAAACATATCATGAACACTGTATCAAAAAATCTCTTTTTTCACAGTAATTTTATTTTGTGGATATTTGGAGTGGTGCTTTACTTGACCATATCCAAGTGTATATTTAATCAACATAGCAATTTCGAATTTCGGTTAAAATCAATTTTTGTTCGAAGTTTACTCTATCGGGAGCAGCTTTCAAAAAAGAACAAACTTAACAGTTACTAATATGATATTGATCATGGATTCTAGTCTCCAATATGGTATATGTATCTTTAAAAGGGAAAAATAGGGATTTAGGGGTGACCAAATACGAATATCTTCTGGCTTCGAATCGAATAATTTTCGCGAATCGAATAGTCGAATCAAAAGTCATATAATGAACAAACAAAGACATATATTATCAGCCTATATTTAACTTGAAACTTTACACCTGTTTTTGAAAAATAAATTCAAAATTATCATTTTTCGAATTGTTGCAGAAATCGAAGATCTTCGACAGCCCTATAATCTTATTTTACCTTCTGTAGTATGCATATAATATTATAAATTTAAACTACAGCCAAATAAATTGTTCAGTGGATTGCATCTAAAAACTTTTTTAGGAAAGTTCTGTTAAGCTTGGTCCACGTATGGATCCGGTTACCAATGATGTTTTATATGTGATTCTTTCTTATCGAAATACACTGTTTCAATAATAGATTTTGACGTTAATATTACATTGACTTTATGGTGCTACATGTGTTAGGTGCGATGAGAATAAAAACCAGCAATAATATTTTACGCTGAATGCAAAACTGTCCGCTGTAACCTAGTCTCGTATGTTGTGCAGGTCTTTTGTACAGTATGAAATCAGCATGCGGATGAGTATACCAGCAAACAAGGCGATAAGCATAGTGTATATTAAAAAATCTCAAACTAAGGCTGGGCAAAACCGAATCCTTTGAAATTTGAATCTGATTCGAATATTTTTTTTTTTAATCGGGTCGAATCACTAATTCTATGTAAATAAAAAATACTCTATTTTCACTAGTATAACTTGTCTCCATCGTGAAAATGAAGAAATTTATATTTGAAATTTATATATATTTGAAAAAATATGACCAAAATGGACTGCATTTCGCCGTTAAAACTGAAGATCCTAGTTCATTTAACAAATTTTTGTTCCTATGAGCTGTTAACGATTCGAATAAATCGTGGTTCGAATCGATTCGCATCACCGAAACAAATAGCTCAGCCCTATCTTAAATTGAGCTTTTGTATGCTAAACTTGGACAAGACAATTTTGTACGCTTCTTACTATATCTTGTTCTTGTCACATTTTTGCACTTGAATTGTCATAGTATTAAGATTTCCAACAATCCTTCCATACTTGTTCTAACCCTGCACTGGTGTAACACATTCATTGTTTTAGATGAGTACATCAAACAAGTACGACTGGTTGCCCTCTCGGCTTCCTCTACTCGCAGATGCTTCTGTTGCCGCAGATTTAGATACTTGATTGCATTTTATTCTTTATGTTTTAAAATTAATTCAGCAAAAACAGAAAGCAGTCTGCATTCAAGAAACATTTTATTGTATTTATACTATTCAATTTTTCAAATTCCATATATATAAAACATTCCATTCTTCCGCCGATTTTTTTATTGGACTGTTTGGATTGTTTTTTGAGGATCGTGCCTGGAGCAGATGCAACCATTCGGAATCTGTGAATTAAAAAAAAAGAATCGTGAACGCTTTTTGCCAGGGTTGGGGTGATAATGAATGTACCTCACCGCGGAGGCGCGATTCATTCAAATGTTACTAATGTTCAAAACAGGATGGCAGGGTGAATGGGTTAAAGTGCAATTTTATTGTTCAGTGCTTGGTCTTTTCACAATCGATCGTGCTAATCAGCAATGTACCTACATACTGAGTGCCATAAATACTGCCGATGCACTATCACTATATATTTCAAAACTCCGTGTGTATCCTTTGTTGAGTGTGATACTCCAATAGGTTCACCCTGGGTGAAGGAATAATGTCTTTTTCGAGTGTCCAAAATGTTCATGCCATTTTCTTGGGATAAGTAATGAAGTTTCTAAACCATTAACGCTACAATTTCATATGAGTATTGATGATTTGGAACCTTTTTAGCCAGTCGGTTATACTACAAGAGTCAAAAAAAAAGAATTTGAATGTTGCAGCACCATATTTTCGATTTGGTCAATTTGCTACTGATGGAACATATTTTCTCCAGGTTTTTGAGTAGCAGAGGAATGGTATAGTGCAAGTTTGGATTTACCGACAGGCATATGCTTCTATTTGCAATTAGTGAAACACCCACTCACCCGGACTTTTATCCAACGTCGAACTGAAAGCCACTTATCGTTGATGAGTAGTGTAACCCATAGAGATTTTAACACCGTTTTCCCCACGATTCTGCATTTACATGGAAAAATCCAGTTGTTACTGCATTTCTTTAAATGGTCCCTGAAATATGAAGATACGGTTGCATTTTCATCGCAGCGATTTTATCGCAATCCTGATCAGGAACAATTTTAATTCTTTTTTTTTCTACATTGAGAGCAAAATTGTACATATATTTGTTCAATATTGTACAGAATTTATTGTAGAATCCCATTTTTCGAATACTTTTGATTTATTTTACAAATTACTCCAATACCAAAATTTTTGGCTATTTGTTAGGTTGATCAATATAAACAATACCACGCATCTTGACAAAAAATTATACAACAAATTATATTCCTTTGCAATTTTTCCTGTAATACATAGTTTATGTCAATATCACAAAGGAAGTAAAATAAGTATCAATAACCGCCGTTTCACAGTGTTTTGTTATAGTATGCTTACTTGCAGTCAATAGCTTTTATCTTGTCCTTTCGTGCTATTTCAATATCTTCCCATTTACCATTTTTCCAAATTTTCCCATAAGACATTTTGAACATACAATCTCTGGTTAGGCATTTAGAAAACTTCTTCTTGTTGCATATTTTTGGATCCTTGTCCCTTTGATATAAGATTGATTTTTAGAATAAATATGGCAAAGAATGGGCATTCGTAATTTAATTTATGGAATATAACTGGGGGGAGTGTAAATTTGTGTATAGTGTTCATTGATATTATAACGAGATATGTTTAGGAATATATATATGGTATTTTGTCATACGGCTCTCAATTGAATAGTGACGCAGAATAGTTAATTTTCAAGTCTGTTGAGTTTGTTAAAAGTACACAAAAATATCGTGCTTGTTGAGGTCTATTTTGAGGATTCCACATTTTTGTTGGACAAAATTCTCTGACCTCCTTCTTTCGTTTTAGACGGAGTCAAAAATCACAACAAAAAATATGACAAAGCACAAATCACATTTTTGATAAATTATTATATATTCAATAGCAAGTTAGTAGTGAATTCAAGAGGCCGCAGCACATAATTGACTGATGCATTGTCGGAAGAGTTGCAGCAAGCGCATAACGAGTCTTTGATTTCATTTACGCTTAATTAGATATCTTTGTTGCCTATTACTCAATCATAAAATTGCTATGGCCCAACTAATTGGCCGCGAAATACTTATATCTTTCAAGTCTTGGTTCTCCTAGGTGCTTAACCTGCGGAAGTGTATTCAGAAACGTATGGTAACGTTGATCGGTCGCAACGGTTTGCTAGATCGGTATTGCTTGGGGCCAATATTTTATTAAGTATGATTTAGCAAGCACTCTTTCACTGGCGCATGCTTGACAAAATAAAGCAATGTATTATGAATATAATAAAATGGTATTATATATTTACAACATAAGAAAGTCCAATAAGGTTCAATTAACACATAAATCAAAACCATACTCACGGTACAAATGATGTTTCACATGGTGGATACCAAGGTTTAGCTTGGATTTTGTCACTCGGCCCTGCCGAACACACGATGAAACAAGCCGCAGAGATGCATAAAACGGAAAGCTTCATTTTGTCACAAATGCTCAATACCAGACTGCCATTGTATGACATTGATTTCCTTTTTATAGACTTTAATAAAGTACAAAAAACGAAACGCCCTCTTATCGTGATCAAAATTAACCGCTGTTTTGCTGAAATTCCGATTCGCAGTTCCACTAAAGTACCAATCATTCTATCTGGCCATGTATGGACGATTGTTAAGTGAAGCATTCAAGTGCGGAACTTTGTTAGACTTACTTGAAATGAACTCGTTTGTAAAGTGGTTTCGATTTTATTAAATACATAGGCACTTAATAACGTCACCAAATTGGATACAAATACTTTTTAAATGTCTTCTAGTACAAATAATATAAAAACTGCCTTCCTGGAAAAAAATTTCTATTTCTGATTGGAGAGATTTTATATCTGATTAACTGCTTAGCAGCACGAAATGGGAATTTCCAATGTTTACGAACAACTTATTTAGCTCAAGTTTGCTGCAAATCAAAAGTGGATTCTTTGTTCCTACGAAATATCTACACTTTGTTAGTAAGGCAAGTTCTGTTACGTTTGATCTATAGATGAATCTTGTAATCAATACGCGTTCGATCTGTGGATCTATCCTAACGGAGCGCAATGTTTAAAATAATTTTTCTTGACGTTAATATAACTTGTTTTTAATACTTTTTTGCTATATGCGTTATTGTGCTACGACTGTATGTTTAAAATTACAGTTATGAAAAAAACTTGGGTGTCTCTCATTGACCTTCAAAATTCCCAGTAATTCCTTCCATGGTTCCATCACATTTTAACAACAATATTGTAATTGATTTTGATATTTTTTTTTCAATTATTCTGCGAATTTGTCTACCAGTAAGTCAAACTTAGTCATTACTATAATCATATTGTAAGGGTGATATAGTATATAGTATGGTTCTTACTTGTCGAGATTGATCATACCACAAACAACGATATTAATTGGGTTACGAACATTCGATGTACTTCGAGTAAAATATTTGATTCTATCTTGAAAAACACCAAATGTAAAAAGTCTTAACTGCAACAACAGAACTCGCTCATGTGCAATAGAATACTTCAACTACGACGGCGGTGGACTGACAGTAATCACTAGCAATATTTACGAACATACGTTATATACGTGTCCCGTGCAGAACAATCAGACTTACGTAGCTTTAAGGGGCTACTAACAAGATGAGCTGTAAGTGAGGCTGGGTAAAACCGAATCACTTGGAATTCGAATCTGATTCGAATAATTTGTTCAAATCGGATCGAATGACTAATTCTTTGTAAATATTAAATATCGCATTTTAACTATTATAACTTGTCCCCATTGTGAAAATAAAGAAATTTATAGTTTGTAGCGTATTTTCTATTCACACTAAGGGCAACAATTGTACGATTTTAATAACGAAATATAATCGATTTTGGTCGAATTTGACCAAAATCGATTGCCATTCGTCGTTAAAAATAAAAATTCTTGTTCACTTAACAAGTTCTTGTTCCTATAAACGATTCGCGACTGATTCGAATAACTTGTGCTTCGAATCGATTCGAATCACCGGATCGAATTGCCCAGCCCTAGCTGGAAGACCAGTGATCTTTTTCAAAATGGGATATATCATTTACAGATAGGGTTATCTTTATTTCACCAATGTACGTGTATTCGCTTCATTTGAACTATTGAAGTTTTTTCTTTTAATTTAATCCGATAGTACTTTCGCAAATGTTGTACTAGATGTGTATGGTTTGAGCTATTTCCGCTTCCGACAAATTGCCCAGCTAACAGTGTTTCTCGAACTTTATTGCGTTGGAACACCTTTGAAAAATATTGCAGGATTTACGATGCACCAACGAATTAAATTGAACAATGACAAGAAATTAATACGTACGACACATAAAGGTTTAAGGAGTAAAGGAGTTGAGACTAAAACTGAATTTAGACACGATACTAAAGAATTTTCTCCGACGTTTTCTTCTTTGTTTTTTATTCCAGGAGAAAAGACCAAACGAATTGCTAACACCCACGGTGAAACAACAATGCAAATTGAGCATTTCGCTCAAGAATGTTCATAAGTTTTTTGTTTTGGCTTCTCAAGATGATTTATCTGTCAATCACTCGAATATTCTAGTCAATGTGCATTGTGCAAAAACGGTGCGCCAGTTTCACTTTTACTGAGCGAAACGAAATGTAGGGTCACATGTGCTTTCTCGAGCGGAACTGTGCACTGTGCCGCTGGCGCCATGGAGTCGCATTATTTTTGACTTCCAAGAAGTGACGTGATAGGTTCACTGCGAAGGGAATTTACTCGTCCTAGTTGAAAAGACGCCGTTCAAGCTCATGCTTGAAGAATAATTGCTGATTTTGTCTCCCCAATGGAAAATGTAGAATTTTGGGAACGTTAAAAGGGCCAATGCATTCGATATCCTTCAACATATTTTTGATACCGATACGTACTCTAGTATGTGGTTTCATTGGACTTTAGTATGCTCATTGAAGGTGTCGCCGAATAGTATTTCCGGAATTGATTAAAAAAGAAGTCTTTATTGCAGATGGCCTAGCATACTTTCTTTCTGATGACTGAACCCATTTTAATTTGTAGACTGGCATTCAGCACGTACTTGGTTTGGGAATATTTTTTAGTATTTCACCCTATACATGAGATTATATTGGGGTTGGAGGGAGTCTGGATAATCCAATCGGCAAAGCGTTGGGAATCAGCGCTTCTAGCTACGCACCTCTGATCGTCCGGAAGTAGGTTTTAAGAGAGATGAGGGATTTGATTATAAGCGAGATGTCAGCTGGACGCCTCGCCGACCTGTCGTGGTTGTCATAAGCGCTGTTTACGACTTCCTCCACCGACCTGGTGAAATCCTGATCCTATCCCAGTAACTTCTCCATTTTAATTATGGTGTAATAGTGGGAGAGAAATTTTGTTAACATGAGATTTCGGAGCCTGAACTCACCGAATAAATAATCTGAACAACCAATACGCTGAAATTTGTTACTAACGTTCATAACAACTCAATATAAATTTTATAGTAAATTATTCCTGTTTCCATTCTCGCGGATGAAAAACGGTTGGCATATGTGTTCTTTCTGAAGTCTGATGAGAAGTGATTTCGTTTTCCATTTAATTTTAATGACTCATTTTGCAGTGAAATCATGATTCATGCCAAATTTTACACTGTAAAATTTGACATACATTATGATTGTTTGTTTTGCAAAATATGGTCTAATATCGGCAACTTCATTAATCTGAAATGCTGGAACTTTATTAAATCAATATACAGTGAATTTCGAATATTGTTTAAACAAAACTATAACAACTATCCTAGATTACACTGGTCATAGCACTAAAATAGTCTTGTTTTAAAGCAGATTAGGATTTATTTTTTTATAGTACATCGCCGCATATTCTTCAATCTGTTTTATAAATAAATTATGGAAACATGCACTAGCCACTTTAAGCCACCGACAACAAAATAGCACTCATCCTTTTTTATTCTGCGGGAAAGGAATAGTTTAATATTTAGGTCTTTCCTGCGTATGAAAAATTTTTGACAATTTCACGTACTCGTAGACTAACCAACTCCTCCTAATTGTGGGTGAATGAGCCACAAATGGAGCGTCAAAATCAGACGTATGGATGCAAATTATTTTTTGGGAAGCTTTTTTATGTCATTGTGGGTACCTTTGAACTGCGGATTTACTTCCTTTTGCCAAATTGTCGCATTTATTCTGAATATTACAGAGTAAAAATTACTGTCATAAATGGCGATTTTACTTTATTTTATTTTTTGCTGCTAAAATAAGGTCAATTGGTTGCATTATTTGCCTGAAGCAACAGCCTGTAACCTAATGCTCCTACCCTGTGTTCGTCTACCTGTAGTTTGCGATACAAATTAAAGGATGGAATTGCTCGTATAATTTTCGAGTTTTCGTATCCACGGCGATACACATTATTCACTTATGAATCGAGTATAACTTAATTTAGCGTCTGCAGCATCTGCCACGCTAGGCTACAAAAAAACATTAAATGCTTAATTACCGTTTGTTGCCATTTACATATAACGAATTCAGCTTTCGAATGTACAGTCGATTAAATGTCATACAGCATGTTATTAGTATTTTAGCATGACTATTAAAGATGACAACTTGAAAATGTCCAAAACTGTAGCAAAGTAAGAAATAAATCAATGTTTGTTCACTTCACCATTGTGAAAAATAAGACCCTTCTTTCCCCACCATCAAATTTCCTTTTTTAGTCTTTTACACGGCATACACATGAAACGGTTTTTTGGTTAGTAATGCCGCATCAAAGAATCCGTATTGAATAGCTATAAATTTAGTAAAATTTAGTGCTTCCCGTGGATTGATAGATAAAATAGACTCATATTTTTATTATGCGGGAGAGGAAATATTTTTGTCACGCATGGGCCATATATGGACCACGACTCATAGGCACGATCCATCTGTGACTCATGTTTGACAACATAAAAATTCATCAAAGTTTTTCTGACTGGTTTGTACCTGCATTCGTTGACAATGTAGTTCACTGGAGGCCATAAGAAAACCTCCTTTTTTTCCCCGTTTATCATCCCGTACCCACTTTCCACCGTAAATAAACACGTTCTTATTGAACATTCGTACGCACCACGCTGGTTACATTGTTCAGGATCCTTCCAGCTGGGTAAGAAAATGTGTACTGAATATTATGATAGGTAATATGATAAGTAGTCTGAAAACTTTCGTGTTTTCATTTGGCCATGTAGTAGAAGGCATAGCGTTACCCAATCAGAAAATTTCTTTTGTCGATGATGTGTCACAGATAGACCAGATCCAGCATTTCGTTCCATCCTTTGCCTATTTTTTTATGTAGATTAATTGGAGTGGATCACCTTGAACAAAGGACTGACCTGGCCCATCTGCGGCCACTTATAAACGAACCGGGTTAGTGTTGTAGGAAAGATAGGGCCTTTCCGAAATGTCCGCTAGTGCGTGGACTTTTCGGTTTGTCTGAGCCTACCCAAGTTATTAAATCCTGGGTAGTGTAGTGGACGTGCATTAATAAGAATTTTTGAGTTCGACTACCATTTATTGAAGGTTACCAGGGTAAATTTTCTGCTCCATGTTTCTTGATCTTGCACTGTTCGATTGTCAAGGAATATCTGATTCGACTCGATCACAGTCACTCTCGAAGGAAAGACAATTCCTTCATACGACTTCATAACGAAAATGATAGTCATAGATATTGCAAAACAGAATAGATAGCATGAAATTTATTAATACATATACTTACGGAGGATTTTTATAATTGCACGGAGGAAGTTTCGGGAATCGACCTCCCGAATCATATCTTTTTGGCGCTCGGACTCTCAAGTCGGACCAGCACACGGTCGCTAAAGAAAAAAAGACACACAAAATCACAAGATTCATATTGGATGATACTATTTTTCCGATATAATTTTTCTTGCCGGAACATTCATTATATAAGTTTTTCAACGCCATAAGAAGGACCGAAATCATGAATGAAATTTTTTGCGTGCAGTGATACTTTTGCTCATGTAAATTTGATATTTTCAAAGAATTCTTTTTTGTCTTATAAAATGCCACGTGTTCTAACGTAATAAAATGGAGTTTGCACGGAGCGGGACTTTCCAATATTTTTTAAAGCTGCCAAGAAGAAGAAGGGAAAAGGGTTGCTGACAACGAATTCATTTTATGATGCAATCGATAAAGACCTTAAGAAAGAAGAACTCATTTCATCATAAGACTTGACAAAATGAAAAATATCGAAACGTGTTGTATTTTTCTTTTGTAAAGAATAATTTTTGAAAAAATTTCCATTGTTGATTGTGTTTATGTGAGCAATTAACAATAGATAATATTTAACATTCCCTTATTCAATATTTCCGTATAGTCGTCAAAACGATATAGATCGTTTTATCATCATTTACGGCAGATACCACTCACTAAGCTATATTTTAGTGGTCCATATATTCCTTCAGGAATGTTTTTTCCCCTGCAGTTCTGTTGCTAGTCATATATTGTATGTAATTATTTGCCAAGCAAATCGCCGCTATTCTATCCTTTCATGTGTTGCATGGTATTTTCTCAAACAAAATTTAAAAAGAAACCTCGCACAAGAGATTGAATATGGCCCGTGTTGAATCAATACATAGTTTATCACCAATTAAAATTACACTTTGATAAAGAATAAATCTCATTTCTTTCGTCGCGAATATTTTGTCGACGTTACCTAAAATACTTGGCAAAATTTTTTTCCCTTTTTTCAATACTTATCGAAACAAAGTGCAAAAGACAATACCTCTAATAAGGTGCTATTTTGAGGAGAAAATTAAATTTTACTGAAAAAATAGAAATATTGTGATTATATTTCGCTTAGATGTCATGACCGATACACGATTGACCACATAGAATTTTAGTAATAGCAATAATAATTTGTTCCAGTAATAATAATTTGTCATAAGCAATCGAAGTATTATCTTTTTAGTAAAGAATTTTTTTGCAATTTCCTTCAATAAAAGGTGTAAAGACATAAAAAGACGAAGTCTATACTTTCACAATAAATACTATCACTATGCTTCACTTGTGAGTGGTTGGCAGGAGGTTATTTCATAGTATTTACAAGAATAATTGCACAACTGGTGAAGGGAAAACGATGTATATTATAACGTTGGCGTTTCAAAAGTCTAAACAAGTATCCGCATACCTGAAGTGATCAAAGTGGAAGAATGGTAATTAACGACAAAAAGCGATCCAAATCTTTTTAAATGTGAAAAAAATTATCCGCCGCTTAAAGATTAAGTGTGACTTGAGACTACGTCTCTTATAGTTTGTCTATACCATATTTGCAATTATTGAGTTCGGAATATATAAGATTATTGCAGCGATAAAAGCGAAACATTAGCTTTGTATATAAATCATATAATTCACTCCGATTTGGAGAAAAAATTAAGGAAATGAGATTTTTATTCGAAAGGATTTGCTCTTGCACATCCCTAACGCCAGGTTAGGACTGTGTTAAATGATCGAAACCAGTAATTTTTTCTTGCCTTTCAAATATTTGGCACGAGAGATACTTTTGTTCATGTAAATTTGCTGTTCGTAGATTTTCCTTTCGATTTTTCTCACGTTTTCTTACGTTTATATGTTTATATCTCATGTGCTATATCAGAAAATAGTGTTCGCACGGAACGGGAGTTTCCGATATTTATACATCGGCCATTTTGTTTTATATTTAGAGTTTTTATTGCTCGGAATCAATAATATCAAAAACGATAGTATTTCTAAAAAAGTCAAACTCATTTTATGACACAAGTGGAAAGAAAGATCTCATTTAGTTATATATTTGAATAGGGTTTGGACTAAAAATTAAAATAAACGGAACGTGTTGTAATTTTATTTTGTATAGAATGATCTTACTCTTGAATAAGAAAACCAAGTTTCGAATGGTGAATAGGTTCGTGTAATCTATTTACAATAGACCATGTATTTACTGTTTATATTTAGTCGCCAAATGGGTAGATCGTTTTATTTTCGTCCAGTGATTTAGAAATATAATACTTCATTTTTAGACTCTACTGTATTGTTTATTTATAACCCAGCATTCGGGTCATTTTATTTGGTATTGAAGATGAAACGATTTTTAGTCATCATTCCTTAGGGTAATATAAAATTTGACCAAAATTGAAATAAATTATTTTGCCAAAAAAGACTTGAATATTATTGCAAAAAATGAAAAGTGGGACATAAAACAGATATCATGTACACTGTATCAAAAAATCGCTGTTTTCACAGTAATTTTATTTTGTGGATATTTGGAGTGGTGCTTTACTTGACCATATCCAAGTGTATATTTAATCAACATAGCAATTTCGAATTTCGGTAAAAATAATTTTTTTTCGAATTTTATTTACTATTTCGGGAGCAGCTTTTAAAAAAGACAAACTTATTGTTACTAATATGATAATGATATCGTTGAAATGCAAAACCAGCCAATGCACTTAAGGCAGTCCATACAGAACTTATTCGTTATCAGTTGAGTCCAATAAGAAAATTGACTGTACTTATTTTACGATGTGAATCGATCGTTTGGCTTATGTGAAGTGTTTGATGTAAGATCAAGAACCTTTCAAGGTGCGTCAATTTAGCCAACAGATATCAGGTCGTACAGATAAGAAAGAAATTCAAATCAAATAAAATTCATTTGAGTGATGATATTATTTTGAATAAAATTTTTGGAAGATTAATAGTTTCAAGAAAGCAAACATGATAAAAAGTCACGAATAAAATTTGATCTTAAATTTTTTGCCTGCAGTGATACTTTTGCTCGTGTGAATTTGATGTTTTCATGGAATTGTTTTTGCCTCAAAAAATATCACGCGTTTAATCATTTATATCAGATAAAACAGTATTCGCACGGGATGGGTGTTTCCAACATTTATATCAAGTTCACCATTTTGTTTTATTTTCGGAGTTTTATTGCACGAAGTTAACAACACAGTCCAATAAGATTAACCTAAAACTACCTCGAAAACCTAATTGTATCAGAAATGAAAGTTTTTTGTAGAGCTCAAGTTCATTTTATGGCGCAATTTAAAAAGAATCAACTCATTTAGCTACAAATTCCGAATTTTTGGTATGAAACGAAGTTACTGATGATGTGGCATTTTCGGGGCGATCCAGCTGGGACTCTTCCAACAGGACAGAAATATAATTTGTTTGGCAGATGTATTCGGCTCGAAATGTTTACATTTAAAAAAGCTTCATTTATTAATCATTTGGAGAATGTACTGAAAACGTACCCGGTTTAAAATAAAAACAGTAATCTCTTCTTATTTGAAACATTTGTAGTGATTAAGTATACTTACGATGCTTTATTTTATTTTTCGTTTTATTTTAAAATTAAGCACGCGAAACGAATGAACCGACTTACCGAAGGTTTTACTACAATAGGTTTTTTAGACTGAAAGCATTTGAAAATATGGATAAGTTAATGACACTCGGGATGTCTTTGTTTTTTTTTTAGAAAAAAAAACTAGGTAAAGCATAGATTCATTGAAAAAGTTTTTTTCAAAATAGTCTAATCTAGGGAGGTTCAAAGTCTTGCTTCACACTTACACAAATTTATTCCTGTAACGTTTTGTTTGACCAAAGTCAGACTTTTTCAGACAAGCACAGTCAAGGACTATCCAGTTGACTTGTTTTATATCCAGTTACTACCTCCTTTTGAAAGTGATATTAGGTTACCTAGCAAAAATTGTATATATCTGTGGTAAATTTTTCTCACTTTACTTATTGTAAAAAAAATTATGTTGCCAACACTGTTCTTAAATTTGCATTAGCTGTTCACCATATACGCTATTGGATTCTTGGAAACAGCATCTGGTCTTTCTTAAAATAAACAATGAAAAAATCTATAAATATAGAACCTTTAGCAACAGAGACATCGGAGTTTATTTTATTCCATGTCACAAGGCATTTGCAATGTCTATTTTGGAAAAAATTATTTTAATGTATCTTAAAATAAAGAACATTAGTAGTTAAATAGTGGTTTAGGAAATGTGATGACACTTTCTGTCATCTTTATCTCTGCTCTTAAAGTAAAAGTTATAGAATTTCATTATATTTTGCTTGCATTAAAGCATGGGAGAAGAACATACTAATAATTATGTATATACATATTTCGTTGAGCGTGTGTCAATTATATAAATTGTGCCACCAAGACGCGGTCTATCTATGACTAATGCTTGATATAATAACATTTTTTATTTGGGTCTATATAATATGCTTGTATTTTTGCTTCAATTTATGAACAAGATCTGAATGTTAATACTCCACTGTACACAATTTTAATAAATTATTGTGAGTGACACAGTGTTTCTCCCAAACTCTCCTAATCAAAACAAAACGATAGCATCGGATATCATTTTTATCCTGCGGGAGCGGGAAGCTTAAAATACAGAATAATCATATGGCGATACACGATCTCCCCTGCAGATAGCAATTCCGAATAGGCCTGAAAGTTTGTGCAATATTTCGTATTATTCTCATTGTTCCTGCGCATAGACCTGGGTGATGGAGGAGGCCGTAAGCCAATATATCCCACGTCAGCAGAACTCACGTGAATCACCACGACGTCCAGTAGACCTCTCGTATATAATCATCATCCCTCATAGGATACGACCCAGCGTCATGACGATCAGAGACTGATCGGGCACCTCGAACCTTAAATCTCTATTAATATATTAAAAACAAAACAGTAGATTGTGTTCCACTTTATCTGCCGTCGCCCAAATCACAATTTTGCCATTCGTTTACCACATTATGTGATAACCAACAATCCCTTCGTTAGGATACTCGATGGCCTATCTTATCATAATGTTGGCATTGTAGGTTGAAGATATCGGGTTCGAGTCACCATCAATGGTGTAATAGCATGGATAGCCTAAGTAGAAGCAGGGAATCAGGCTTCTCTGACAAGAGTGGAGGCTGGAAAGCGCCTTGGTCAGAGTGATCAAACTCCAAGTTTAAAAAACGAGCTTTTAAAACGATTTATCTGCCCTGAGAATACCTCACTGAATGAATATCATAAAAGTTTACTATGTTCAATAATATTTTAATGTCATGGAAATAAATTTAATAAATCCATGAAGTAATCTCTGATATCTTCTGTAAGTTTCAAAATTCCTTTTAAGGAAAATTTGCAAAAACAGTCATTAATTTGATATACTGTCTCCCATGACTGACTGAGCAGATGGCCAATGAGCTATAGACGAATCATGATGTCATTGCTATTTACCGACGTAATGTCACTAATTCTACATTCTCTAAAGCGCGGTACATATTTCATTCTATTTTGAGAAATACCTGTATAGGATAGGATATGGTTTTCATCCCGTGGCAGAGGAAAGCCGAGAACACAGCTTATATAGCGAACCAGGACTTCTCCTGCAGATACCAGTTCCAAATGGGAGTGAAATATTTCAGCTTATCATATTTCTCATTTTCCCTTGCATAGATTTGATAGAGGTTGATTGAGGAAGTCGTAAGCAGTGCTTTCGTGCATCACCGTGAACCGACAAATCGTCCAACAGACCTCTCGCATATAAATCATTCCTCGCGGGATTCGAACTTGCTCCCAGAGGATTGGAGGTGCGTAGCCCCAAGCGTGTTCTTAACGCTTTACCGATTGAGCTAACCGGCTACCTGCTAAATGGAATTCTCTTTCAATATAACCTTCACTCTGAACAGTCTTTAAGCTAACCCCATCAACACAAGGAAGCAGTAATCTTGACACTCTTTGCAAGAATATTATGATTTTATTTTATCAATTCCATCTCGTATATTCTATGCCTTGTTTTTAGTTTAAACCGTTTCTTATTCTCACAGCCAACCGGGGCTAATAACAGGTGGATGAGAGCACTGGCATCCATCTGGAATCTGAGAAAAGATAAAATGAAATTAGAAGGTATGCCGTTTAATACCGGAAAATTTCAAATTATGTAATTCATGCCCAATATTCTACAAAAGTGTAATAATTTGAGTAGGCCTGACTGCCGAAAATTTCTTTTCATCCAGAAATAATTTGTTCCATTATTTTCTGTTAAGTGTGCGTCACCGATTGATCGCGCAAAAAAGATCCGGGCCAACTGTGACTCATGCTGGACAGAACAAATTTTCTGATCAAGATATCTTTTCTACGGACAACATCATTATGTGTCTTAGTATCCGCAGTATAATTCAATAAGAAAATAAATAATTCAAAGAAGAAAAGTTTTATTATTGTACCTTCACTTGCACTTCGTGTTTAACAATAAAGCCGTTATCGAACACAGTAAAATCGTCCGTGAATATTTTTCTTGTTGGTCGACAGACACAGGGAAACGGTTTGTTTTTAGTGCATGGTTCATCGAAGTCTCTGTTTAGTAAATAAAAGTTAGAAATGATATTTTCATTTTATTGAAATTCACTCTGAGCAAGGTCGGAAGCTTCTGGGCTTTAAAGCTTCTTCGTTCACACTTTGCCTTATTGATAAAGTTGATGGTTATATATAGTTTTATACCTGAAATGTTATTTGAAGCATGACGCGTTCCTGTATTGTATATATTTCTATGTGATGTATATCGTATTAAAATAATAATAAATGATGAGATTTCAATTAAGACCATCTTATTTATACCTGCATTCTTTGACAATGTATTGTACCGCGGGCCATAATGTAACTTCTGTTTTTACATTGTTTATCATTCTGTATCCTTTTGTGACCGTGAATATACATGGTCTAATTGCACATCCGAACTCCCCACGTTGTCTACATTCATCAGGATTTTTCCACCTGGGTGAGGAAATCGAAACTGATTGGATATACTATGGAATTTAACATGGTTCAGTTTGGTTTGGCCAGTTCATCTCGCCGAAAGGACTCTTCGATATGAGCCAGCTAGACTACTGCGTAGGTTCGAATGAGGGATATAATGGAAAGCCTGGCATCATTAAAACTTTGGCCAAGTTGGAAAATAAACCATCGAGTTATCGTTTACCATAATGAAACCGGCTATTTTGGTCCCAGGTATATTCTGATACCAGAAAAAGGCTTGAGAGAATGTAGCTCCGGTATTTCTGCAAACACGGAAAAAGCTCCGCCTTTCTGTGCTATATTTTTGCGAATATTCACACCATGAAATATTGCCTGTGCCGTGTTTTTCTTTTTACTCGGTTTGAAATAGTCGGCGATTGTTAATTCTGAACCGATTAAAGGCTCGCTTTCGAAAAAAAAACTACATTCGTATACGAGAAATGTTAGTTTTGATAGTTGGAAAATAAAATAGCAAGTAATATTCCTCAATATTTTATTCATATACTTACGGAGGATTTTTATAATTGCAGGAAGGAAGTTTCGAAAGTCCATCGTTCAAATCCAATCTTTTTGGCAGTCGTACAGCCAAGTCGGACAAACACAAGGTCGCACAAGTAAGAAAGATACTCAAAATCAGAAGATTCATATTTGATGATTATATTTTCCTGATATAATTTTTTTTTCGTGAAAACACACATTATATAGTTTTTTTCAAAAAGAGAAAAATCGTTAAAACTCACGCATAAAATTTTTCCTGTTACATCTGAAATTTTTTTCGTGCTGTGATAGTTTTTCTCGCGTAAAATAAAAGTTTTCAGATTAACTTTTCTTCTACTTATATTTCATCACGTGTGTTAACGCTTATAAGAAAAACAAAATGGTGTGTTTACACGGAATGGGAGTTTCCGATATTTATACAAGTTTATCATTTGGCTTTATTTTTAGAAATTTAAGGCCTGAAGTTGTGACGTATTTTTCAAATATATGAACTTGAAGAAAATCTTTCAATATTTAATGATAAAGTATGAGATAACAATCTAAAAGGCTTTAATCTCATTTGACTATGGTTGAATAAGGTTTCGCTTAAACGAAAAAAATCATTAATTTTTTTTACTTTTTTCCTCGGAAAGAATGAGTCAGTCAACGATAAATTGTGTCGCAGAAACGTTCGTCTTTTGCTGACAAAGAAATTTTTTTGGACGCGTATTATTTGTGAAAAGTTTAGACTAGACAATATTGAATACTTCACTTATTAACAAATTTGCATACTTTCTTGAAACTTACTAACGTAACTTTGAAGTCGGAAAAATTTAATTCAGTTCATATTTAATTCAATTCGTTTGGCGTGCTTAACTTCGAAATAAAACGGTATAAAACAACAAAACAAAAATGCAATTCCATTGAAGATGTTTTCGGCTTAAAATATTTACAATGAACAATTTTAAAAAGCTCCATTTATTAATCATTAGGGTGAATATACTGAAAACATACCTGATTTAAATAAAAGCAGGAACCCCTTTTTATTTAAAACATTTGTAATGATATAGCATGCTTACAATGCTTACAATATTTTGAAGTTAAGCACGCGAAACGAATGAACCGACGGGATTTGGGAAATGAAATAACACAGCTAACACCACTATCTATATAAACGTTTTAACAAAAGTTTGCCTTCACATAGATTTTTCAAGATTCTGCCGAAGCACCTTCGTCTATCTAACCAAGATTGTGTTACTAGGAAACCTAGTTATTTTTACTTGTATTCGTCGTGCATACAATTGTTATACTGGCCAATGGATGGGCGCTAATAAGCTCAAAAAATACTTCGTTTGCTTTCGGACTAATACAATCGATTTTGGTCAAATTTGACCAAAATTGATTGCATTTCGTCGTTAAATATGAAAATCCTTGTTCACTTAACAAGTCTTCGTTCCTATGAACGATTCACGACTGATTCGAATAAATTGTGCTTCGAATCGATTCAAATAACTGAAAATGTTCAGTCTTAAATCTCATTGGTCTGAATTTGTGCCAATCGCCTCATATCTCAACCAAAAAATACATAGCTAATCCCGTATTCCACCACACTTTAGCTATAGTTTTCATCTATTTACCCTTGGAGTGTTGACAGGTGCAATAGTTATCTGCTATACTCGGACTACACATTTTACCAAATACTTCGGGCCTATTAAAAACAATCAAAATAAGAGTTGACATTCGCAAGCACAGATATATGATCGGGAAGTAGTCTCGAAAGCAAATGCACGAGCTAACGACAGATTGCTGCAAACGTAGACAGCAAGTCCCTGCATATGCCTGGAAAAATCCTTGCGAATGAGAAGCAAGTAACCCTCAACACCGAAACCTGAAGACGAGATTCCAGGATTGAGGTTGGTCACGCAGAAAGGAGAGTAAGGACGCGAGGTCTATTCTTCGCAAGAAATGGTTCAACAGAAACAAATTTCCCCCGACCCCCCAAATATTAGGTATGTACGACGGGCTTTAGAATAGTTCCAATGTATTTCCTGCGTGTCGTAAGAGGCGACTAAAAGGAAGCAAAAAAGTGGTAAATGGTTTTACCATGCCCAGGGCAGATACCACTCACTGCATTTTACCATGACAATTCAGTACCGTTTGGGATGTTTTCCGTTTGGCGTGCAGTTGCTGGTGCTACATCTTTTAGTAGCTCTCTGGTTATAAGTGGCCGTTAGTTGGTTCCCTTCAAGCACTGTGCCCGACCTTGCTCAGAGTGAATTTAAAAAGAGAACTTGATTGAGATGACATTCTTAGCACCCCCTGTTAAGGGTGCACGTGACTAGGAGCTATTGTCTTTGTTTGAACGTGATGACGTGATTAATTTAGTTTTGTTTGTAAATAGTTCCAGATGAGAGTGATATTTTCCCAACCCTTAAAAAATAGCATTACTAACTATTGTGCGGGAACATTAGTTTGTTGATATGTGATGCTAGTTAGTAGTATGTAAACTTTAAAACGTAATATTTATACTTGCGTTGGGTTATACGTATCATTCTGCATGAGCGGAATGCGGCTGATGAGGGTAGCGTTCCAACTCAATCAGAAATTTTAGAATTTCAAGCGTTGGTGTGCGATCCATCAGTTATTGATACTTCACAAAAATGTTTTGGAAAAATTTCCCGACTAGGAATCTCTCGTTGACAAAGATTAACAACATGAACCAAAATTTTTTTGGACACCTACAAGAAAACGGCAAAACATGTTGTTTCGGTATTTCACCATTTGTCGATGTGGCTCCTAATCGTGTCCCACTTATCCACATTCTATAGACTTTCATGCTGGAGAAAAATATGTAATTTTTTAGTAACTCAACTATCTTGATTAGATAGACCAAAGTGCTTTGGCAGAATCTTAAAAATCTATAACGATAAAAGAAATTTCTTCGTTCGCTACACTGCAATGAATATGATTAACATTTGTACAAATAGTTCTCTCGTTTCACTTTTTCATCGACCCACATCAATTTTATCATGAGCAATCCAAATTATACAATAGAATGGCAGGTAATGTCAGAATATATCCTCGAACTAAAATAAGGTACAAAGGGCAAATTGATTTGCCACGCATGAGTCATAGATGGGCCATGACATGGGTTCGAGATTTATACTTGACGAATGTATTGTGGCAATTAGCCATGATTGTTTTGTTTTAAGTATAAGTCGCTGGTGGATTACGCTTATAAATTTGCAATTCCAGTCAGAAATTTTATTTTGTCAAGTATGCGTCACAGATAGAACGCGTTTAATCGACTCTTTATTATCACTGCACATACTTAACAAAAGATATTTTAACGAGATTTTATTTAAAGATATTCCTGATTGGGTTGATTGAAAATTAAAAATTTGCATAAATTAGACCAATCATGGACAGTTGATAAAGCGCACTTAAAACCTTGATTAGTTTTTATTCACGAAATGACATTCGAAACCATAAGTTGAGCTGATCGCCTACGGCACAGATAGGGAATTCCTAATGCTCATTTTATGGCTGATTTTTATATGTTAGGTTGAATATTATGTTTCAATAAATATTTGAGCTGATTAAAGAGGAGTGCCTTGTTTTAACCACCCAATCCGTCATTTTATAGAATGTATTTCGCTTTCGCTTGCATTTCGGTACGAATATGGAATTAAACCCTTTAAATTCAAAAATATATAAAAATTCAAAATTGGCCGATTTTTATGCAGTAATGAAATTTCGCAACATTTTGCTCTACAGGAGGGAGTGGATCATTTTCATTTGGCTTTGAAACTTGACTCACCTATTCTATACTATAACGCTTGGATGGTGGTTCTAAATCGGGCACTACTCACATGGCAGGGAAGATCCCACTCACTGCACTTCACTATAGCGGTTCAATTCTGTATGAAATTTTCTTTTCACCCACAGTGCAAGTGCTGGTTCCACATTTAGTAGAAGTTCATTACCAGTAACCATTAGTTGGTACCTTATAGCAGGGGAAAAACCGAATCCTCCGGAATTCAAATCTGATTCGGATATTTTTTTTCGAATCAGATCGAATCACTAATTCCATGTAAATAACAAATATCCGATTCTTAGTATTACGACTCTTCTCCATTGTGAAAATCAAGACATTCATAGTTTATAATGTATATTCTCAATTCAGACTTCATGTCTAGGAGCAACCATATTCATATTTTAACGACAAAATACATTCGATTTTTGTCAAATTTGATCAAAATCGATTGCATTTTATCGTAAAAAAGGAAATTTCACTTCATTCGACAAGTTTTTGTTTCCATGAAAGATTTGCGATTGATTCGAATAACGTGTGCTTCGAATCGTTTCGAATCTCCGAATCGAATTGCCCAGCCCTACGTTATAGCAGCTGGCATTGTTTTGGGCAAATCAATGAACCTTATCACGATTAGATAAAACACGAATCCTTCATGTCATATCTTAGTAATGTAAAACATACTTCACAAGAATTTATTTATTTCTGTTTTAACACGTCAACAAGCAAAATAAAAAAAACATAGTATTTTTCACGGATCTTGCCAAAATTTGTTTATTTATTCCTGTATATTTTCACAATATTTCTTTATTTTTCATCCGGGAAAATAAGCAACCAGTTGTCGGGCACATGTGCATCCATTTGGTACCTGTGAAGAAAAATAAAACATTTTAAAATACGTTCCTGTCAGGATTTTTTCAACAAGATAGAATCATAATGGGGCGGCGTTTAGCTGACCCGATTCAATAGTGACCCGTGGCTAACATAAAAAAATATATTTAAATTATTTAGGAATTTTGAGTTGAAAATTTCTTTAATTGGATTCGGCAATTCCGTTTAAACTGGGACTTCAAAATTACCGTTTTACGTATAAACTCAGACATGAACCCGAAATGATCTGACCCCAAATGTCATTCGATACTGTTGTCACAAAGAAGTTCATGTGTATACCCGTATCAGAGTTCATACACAAAAACACAAAAAACATAATTTGTGAATTCGACAACACTAGTTGATGGGCGAGTGGTTACCATGTCGGCATCACAGTTCGGAGATCTGGTTTGAGTCCCGACAAAAAGCGGCAAACTATGGTCAGATCTTAGCCGTTTCCTTTATATGGGATGTTAAAACATTCTATTTATAAAGGGGAGTTTGAAATCCGTATGTACCAAACTATGACGACAACCGTTTTATAAGGTAAAAAAATGCTAGTTTATTTTATGTTAGGGTCTCCCTTTCAGCTTACAATTGCGTGGATCTCTTTGTCCAGTGCGACTAATCCTGATCCTGTATCCCACCAAACCTTGGCTATAGTTTTGATCCATTCACCCTTGGAGTGTTGACAGGTACAATAATTATTTGCCCTCCTCGGACTACACATTTTACCAAATACTTCGGGCCTATAAAAAAATTAAAATGAGAATTGCAAATAAAGCAATGACAAACTGGTTTTCAAACAAAAGTTTTTCATCAGTGGTATATATATTTGTGAGTATTCCCACATGCGGAGGAATACTTGATTTGTTTTCCCAACTTCTAATTATTTTACTGGAACGGTTGTTGTGTTATGACTGCACAAGATTTGTTGTAACAATCTATAGTACAACAGATATTGAAGGCTGAAGAGAGATAGCGTTCCAACCCAGTCATAAATCTTATTTGGTCATTGCAAGTACAAACCGCAAGGCGCCATCCAATGGCGGAGATTAAGAACATGAACCGAAATTGTTTTGCACATTTACAAGACAATGACTAAAAATGATGTTTCGGGTGTGTACCTCTTGTCCCCAATCGTCTCCCACTTACCTGCATTCTATAGATTTCCATGCTATCGGTGTTTTCAGATTAACCTTGACCTTTCCGTCATGGCGAGTGTAAACGATTCCCTTTCGAATCATGAAAGTACACTTTCTTTCACGACATCGTTCCGGAAAATAAGTATGCATATGACAAGGTTCTGGAGGGTTCAACCTTGTAAAGAAGAAAACAAATTGAAACAAAATATGTAACCAAACGAAGTATTTTTTGAGCTTTGGGCCGATACCAAAATTTTCGCTGATACCGATACAAGTACAGATATCACCTTCATAATTCATATTTTAATACCGATACCGAATACTTTATTAACTATGTTAAAGGCTTTTTTGTATCCACGTACTTATGCCCTCGATGTAGTTGCATCCACGTATGTTTGCGCCTACGCACGTTTGCACTCTTGTACCTTTGCATCCATTTGAGTGCAAACTTTTATGAATGCAATTGCATATATGCTGATTGATGCTGCATTTTAGCATTTAGACGGTGGAAATGTAGGTGGTTGCACAACTAATGGGACACTTAACACTCTTTTTCTGCATCAATAATAGCATAAAGTTAAAAATAATGTTAGTGGAATGACGGATTTTATTCAAAAAATTCAGAAGTGTAAATAAAATCGTTCAAGCGAGGCATCCGTTAAATGTCAAATCAGTCAGATGCTTCAAAAATCGATGTATCGGTCCATCTCTAACATTAACGTCAACTCATAGCCCAGTATGACAATTCTATGCACAATAAATACAAATACCAAACTGCTTTAGGACAATCTTGAAAATCTATGTAATGAGAAAATTTTTGTTAAAAAATTTATATAGATGGTATTATTTGATACAAATTATTCTACTTGTTGGCTTCCATCTTAATAGTTAAATCTTTTATCTGTCAAATGTGATGAAAAGAAGATAAGACCACTTACGGAGGATTTTTAAGCTTACAATACGGCATACGAGGGGGTGGTGGAGCCTTGTCTGTTCTTCTTCCTGGTGGGCCCCCAGATGCACATATTCCAATGAATGCAAAAAACGCTAAACCTGCTAGAAGTTTCATCGTGGATGCGTGCAAGAAAATGAATGTCTTTGTTCCATAGACTGTAATAAATAGAATCCACGTGTGTGCAAGTACTTCTCTCGTTTCATTTTTTTTTTGTTATTCGCTGCTTATTACTGAGCAGTTTTAAGATTAGAAATGACATTTTGAAACCATTAGCATTTTAATTTGTCACCTTAGGCGGGAATTGGGAATTCCCAATGTTTTCTTCTATTTAAATCCGGATTGCTCAAATTAATAGATGAACTTTTTGTTGCAAATACTGCATTCCAATGTTGTTTTGCAAAAGGTTGTTGGAGGTCAATAACACTTAATATTTTTATAATTTGCCTCATTTTATCGCAACTGCTCAAAAAAAGTTGGAAGATTAATTTCCATAAGTGCCCTGACCGAACCTTCAAACAAACGAGCATCCACTAATTGTTATATTACTTATTGTGTTGTTATCAATTTAAAAAAAAAGCGAAATGAAATTATGCTGTTCCATGTTTCACTTAAGCAACTAAAATTAGTTGTTGAAAATTAACATGGCCTAGTCCTGTTCGGTAGCTCAGTGGGTTAGGCGCGATTATATTGTCCGGAAGGGCGGTGTTTCGATGCCTGATCGTTTCAGCACCGAGCGTGCCCTTCAGAAAGGCCATACACGGATAGCGGTAACATAGAACAGTGACTCAGACACTAGAAAGGTTTGTCTCTAACGGTTGTTGGATAAGTTCATAGACAAGCCATAGCGCATAATTCGAAAACCCTAAAAGTGGGAAAATTGACATAACATCCGATTTGATCAGGCTTGCGCAAAATATTGCACCCTCGCACGATGGCATTTATTTAACAAACAGACATACTGGAATTCTAACCCATGATGTTTACCTTACGATGCAAGTCAATTTTTTTAAGTGTTGAATGTAAATTGTAAAGAATGGGTCAATGATGAGTCGTGTCTTGACAACGTGGTCTTTCAGAGGCCATTCTGAACAAAACATAGGTTCTCCTTCCTACCAATAGCTTAGCTGTAATTTATTAGACAATGAACATTTAGATATGATATTAAATCAGTAAATTTACCGTTCATTTGTATTGAATGTTAAATTCACAAAATTGAACCAAAATCTCCTTGCCGATAAGAATGAAGCCTACACTGTAACAAAAATGCAACCAAATCACTGTTTTTTTACAGTAATTTTAATTTGTGATATTAAAAAAATTCAGAATTCACTTTTTTTTAGCCAAATAGACGTTTATGGAACGCAACACGAAGGTTCATCAACAGCCCATAATTGGCATAAATCTCATCAACATGGCGTTGTTTCAACTTTGAAAATATGCAATTACTGCAAATGACCAGTAATTTTACTGTGCTCGCTGTTACAGTGTAGTATGCACTGTTGATGGACCGTACCACAAGATTATAAGGGTTCGTTTCCAATACTATAACTTTTAAACATATGAAGCATTGTTGCTTTCCACTTTTTTCTACGTTTTTATGAATAGAATATTTGATATGCAATTTCCGATGCCAACATTTTAATCACTAAGCAATCCTGTAAACTCATTTGATCAAATCACACTCGTGAAATGACTTGCATGTTTTCATGTATTTTATTAAAATAATTTCTTAAAATTTAATTTCAACAAAAGTATTTAAACGGACAATAAAATAAAATGTAAAGAATGCATGAATAAAATACACTATACATTAATAGTTTATCTGAGGTAACTCGTTCGCAGTGCGGTTTTAATTTTCGGTGTCACGTATGGTCCTAATAAACCTGGGTACATTAATTTGAATTGAAAAAATGCAGAACATGTTTAATTAAGAACTGACACTTTTTGAAAACGTTTTTTGTGCTTCGGAAACATTCAATGCAAAACAAGACTCCTCGTTTTTTTGTTAACTGAGTTTCCAAGTATTTGAATATTCTATTTAAACTGAACAAAATAATCCGAAATCATCAGGCACGTAGGATGCTCAACTGTGGTCCAGTTATACCCTAGTCATAATATTTAAGTCTATTTGAAAATTTAATAGGGGTGAAAGGAAGAGAACGAGTTAGAATAATCATTATTATTGCTATTTTGTTTCTGTTGATTCATAAGCAAGCTCAACATATCAAAAGAATTGCCACCCGTGCCAGGTAGACCCATCCCAGGTACTCCTGATAATCCTGCAAGAGGATTACCGCCTGCCCCACCCATTAAAGCAGCAAGGGGGTTTGTTACGCCTCCACCCATAATAGCTGCAAGTGGATTTGCTGATCCACCACCAATGAGGTACGGTATAAGAGAACTGAAAATGTCATCGTCATCTTCTTCCTCGTAAACGGTTTCATCTCTGCTTTCACATTCACAAGCATGTGGAATCTGTAAAAATGACATTTCATGAGTATTTTGCTTTAAAATTGTAATTTTGTACATTGTCTAGGAAGAGAGAGTGGAGATATTATAAAACTAATCCGGAGATTTACATGCTTCAGTACAAAATATCGAACATTTTGTTTTGTCCAATATTGGTAACAATAACCCTTACTCCTATTGTTGACGCAAAATTCGAGATACGGTAATTATTATGTTACGTGGCTCAATACTTTATAGAGGCAAACTATGTTGAAATACAATAGAGAAAACTGCAAATTGATAAGTTAAAATTAGAAAATCTACATACCTCAACCCACAATGATTTGAGTTCTAATTGTCCACCGAACATCTGGTTGTTTCCCATCAGCATTGGTAAAATTTGAAGAAATTTGCTGCCGCCTGATTCAGAACCTTTGTTGTTACTTTTCATCATGTAGTAAAGCATCGTTGGGTTGAAAACAGTCCCGTGTTTTGGTACTTTTTGTCTAATTTTCTTTTGCTGTGTTGTTTGTTGTTGATAACCATTGCTTGGTTGATTTTGTTGTTGTTGATTTCCATATCCCTGATTGTATCCGACAGGTTTTTGCTGCTGTAAGGTTGGTTTATTCATCATTTGAGACATGAGTAAGTATTTCATCATTCCAGAGCTTCCTCCTCCTGATTCCGCCCATCATTTTCTGCATCATAAGTTGTTGCAGAATTGAGCTCCCGCCAATACCGTTTGATGCTCCAGAATTTTGTGACGGGTAGTAAGAGGGAATCTCTCCGTTTCTCGTCATCGAATACCAATCATCGGATTTGCTGTCGTGTCCGGCGGTGTTAGGATTTCCATAGCCGGAGTTTTGGGCTGGGTTACCGTATTGTTGCTGATAGTTGTGTTGAGCTTGAGCGTTCGTTTGTCCTTGATTCGGATAGTATTGTTGTTGAGATTGTTGGTAATGCTGTTGGTTTTGGCTTTGGTAAGGCTGCTGGTTTTGAGTCTGGTATGGTTGCTGGTTTTGAGACTGGTATGGTTGCTGATTTTGGCTCTGGTATGGTTGCTGGTTTTGAGTCTGGTATGACTGCTGGTTTTGAGTTTGGTACGAATTAACAGGTTCCGTTGGTCGTTTGTCTGTGTTCACGACGAGGAAATATTTTCTTTCGTATCGATATTTTTGTTTGCATATCTTCAATCTGTCATTATCACATGTGCATTTTTCTTCACTTTTACAGGAACACGGTTGATTTTGGAATCTAGAATAGAAAATGTAATGAGATGTAGAAGTGCTATTAATAATTGGGACAGCAACCTGTCAAAAATTATATTTTGTCAAGTATTAGACTATGATGGACCACGCCCTGGCAGAGACATAGTATTTCAGACTAGGACAAACTCTGTGTCAATTTCAAATGTTTCACAGCTTTCAAGATTCTACCCAATGTAACTTTGTCAAGCTTAAAACGACAATGGACCACGGCTAGGCGGCGCATCAATCGGGTATTCAAGCTCAGCAAAACGAGTGCGTGCATTTTGTCTGCCCTGAAATCGTAGACATAAAATTAGTGCATTTTTTTGAAACTTTTGAATAATAATAATGTTGGAAAATAATCTTGATAATAATAAATAGATGGAATTATATTTATGTGTGTGTGAGTTTTTAAAATTATATCGTTAGGTTCAATAGCGGAATATTATTCACAGTCGGAAAATCCACATCTGAAGATAAGGCGCAATTTGGATGTCCTCGTACTTGACAAAAAATCTGATGGGTAAAATAAAATGAAAATCGAATAAAATAATCGTATCATTTGAAAAATTAACGCAATCAGGATATAAGAAATGCGCTTACCCGCATGTTTTTGCTCTTATTTCATCAAAAGTGTAAATAATTCTTTTTTGGAATTTTTTCGGCATCAATTGAACATATAGATTCCTTTCAGGATGTTCTGTGTATCCTACACTGGGTTTTAATATGCATTCTTTGATCAAACACTTTCCTGGATTTGTCATCGTATAGTATACAGCTGCTTGGTCGTCGACGCATTTTCTTTCTTGGAATCTAAAAATACCAATATTTTTTATAGGCATTTATTTATATTTATTTGTAACTTTTAGATCACATATTGACTGCGCAATAGTCGCGAAGTGCAAAACATTCTCCTCTAAACAAGCGTTTTTATTGCATATCACGATAGAACAGACCAAAATTCGCGCCGGCGGCTCTAAAACTTTGTTCAAATGATATTTCGGGGCCTTAAAATTGGCCAGATAAGTAAAATGAATAGAAAACAAAGCAAAATGTTTTGGATTTCTTACGTTTTTAAGCACTTTAAAGTTCATTCTGCAATATTTTTAATTTGGCTAAGTGGGCGCCATGGCATCATGCACTCCCCTAAATACGTTAGCATTAGTCAATAAATACTTCTTAACAGTACTGTCACAGAACCAAGTATTAGTTTTTTGTATTGCAAAATGAAAACAATTTTACTATTGCAATAGGATAACAAAATTACTGCAACATAGCTTAATGTACTTCGTATATAACTAAGAAATACACTCATATTGAGTGTATATAAATACAAAAATGGAAACAGAGTACAATTAATTATTACATACTTTCCACATGTTTTGACCTGTCTCGCCTTGTCCAATAAATCCTGGAAAAGAATGATTGTAAATTAAACAACGTTCCGCATCAGTGTGTGTCATTTACGGAGTGTTTGAAAAATACATTTAACAAAAAATATTCACCAAATTTATTGTCTAGCATATTTGTTATAAAGTATGAATTTGCGTTGTTTAGTATTGAAAACATTACAGTAAGCAAGTTATATTATTTTTTTTTTTTTTGTTAACCAGTAAAATGCATAAAAAATAACTCTATAAATTTATACTATTTATATACATATATATATATTGATAATGTCACATTTCATAAAAATATTGTACTCACATTTCCAAAAACAGTGGCGATACTCAAAATTAATAAAATTCCTTTACAAAACATTTTTTTTTCTTGCTCGAATCGCTTTCACTACAAAATTTTGTTTCAGTATTCCTCAATTTTGATTCCAAATATTCTGATATGATAACATTCCATAATCATGCTCTCTTTATATACATGAATTTTTATATGGTGTGCGCATAATATGACGCATAATCTACGTAATTTACGTCAAATATTGACTAAATCCGACAAAGGGATATGTTTATGAATTTTTAATTGCATTGTATAATAATGTTTCATAATTTTTTACTAATTTATTGAAAGCGACATTCCAAGAAGTACCAGCGCCATGTTGGCGCAGATTTTGTTACCGTCAGAAGTTTGTGGCCGTTTAACTGGATTTCAGCAAAGCTTAAGCTTATCCAAGCATGGCTAACAACAAAGTACAATGTTTTTCATTAGTCTATGCTTGGTCATGAATAACCGAGTGAAAAGTTGAATAAGAGTTATTCATAGAGCCTCCGAGATAGCTTAAAAATGTAATTAGAATAATTACAATTGTTCCCCGAATGTTTTCCCTAATTAGAATTTGATAATCCTCCAATTTACGTCATTTTGTCTTCTTTTTCATTACGAATTATTGGTAAATTTGATTATTTGAATGATAATGAAACATTTCGGTTAATATATTGATTAAATGTTGTTAATTTACGAATAATTTCTCCAATAAAGCGGTAAAATGTTTCGGAAACGCTTAGTTTTGCGTCATTTCATCGTGATTTGCACAAATTATTAGTTTATGATTTTGTAATAATGAGAACTTGATAAAATTTAATTAATGTTTTTGAATTTTTAGAAAAATATCACATTTTTGCTTTTAAGTAGCAAAATCGTAATTGGACAATCATGCTCTGGGTAATCAGCAAAATATTTGTTCAAAATTATCCTATCTCGGGCAGTTGGAAATATTTGTTCAAAATTATCCTATCTAGGCAGTTTTTTGTTGGAATTCACTTTAAAGAATTCCGGAAGCAGTGCCTAAAGTACTAACTGAAGCTTACTCAATGTTAAAGATTTAATAAAATATGTAGTACCAGTATGGAAGACATCCCAAATGGAATTAAGTGTGTACCTAAGGAAATTCATTAAGAATTTATTGCGTTCGGTTCGAACAAAAAATTATTTACAAAACTGTTTTATTTTATTTTGAAAGCATTTGGGTTTTAAAATTTGTTTATATATAAGAAAATTCATGCCTATAAATTTAGCTCTTTTAATAGTGGGAGCATATAGTAATGTTGAAAGCGGGACATTTCTCATTTATATATAATCAACCATTCGTTCCTGCTTGAAAAGATAATTCGAATCAACTTTGAATTCTAAATTATACGGTTTTTATTCAACTCGGAAGATTCATTTTGTTAAGCATAGACCACAAATGGCTCGCGCCTCACGGCGCAATTCATCAGCGACACATGCTTACCAAAATATGATTGAACAATATTTTCATTACTGGAGTGGGTTCAGAAACTTGATTGAGTGTTATTCAGCATATTTTTTTGGGTATGAGTTATGTTGACACTGTTTACGAATAATCGATTCAAAATCAATATTAATCTTATTCTTTATTTTTATTTTTTCAATACAATTTGAATTATTTTCTAATGTAATCAAATCGATTTATTAGCTTGATTTTTCATAAAGATAATCTTTGCGCGCGTCAGAACACTTCATTAATATTTTTCTTCGAAATAATTTAGCCTATTCGTTTCGCTGATTTTCAGTTATCCGGAGGAAAAATTATACATTTTATTCGTGAATCGGTTAAGAGAACAAAAGTTACGAAATAAAGTAGATATTTCATAACGACAAAATACAATTGAGGTTGAGGTTATGTTTGTGAATGGTACATCTAGAACAACGATTCGATTTCGCAAGGAATAAATATGCAGATAATTACCATCTAACGCATACATTTAGCCCTAAACTGCTTCATATTGCAAAATGTGGAAAATCGTCTTTGACAGATATGAAAAGCAGATTCAATGTTACACCAGTTGGTTATTTCTTAACACAACAAAGAATAAATACTGTTATATATTCCCAGTCAGAAATATTTTGTGAACATATCTCTTGACTAGTATTAGTCACTGATGGAACGCGCCCTTTCGGCGAGGTCCAGCTGTGGGTCATACTTGACAAAATGAAATTTCTGATTGACAGATAGTTTTTGAAATAATTTAGGCGTGTAAAATCTAGTCAACATGTTGTACATCCAGAGAAAATATTTAATTATGTGAAACGGCCGAGACAAATCGGATTTGACCAACCTACCCGATGACAGAGATCTACACAAAGTGTAGATATAAGATCGTCTTAAATATAAATTTTCTTCTATGTTTAGGCGTGTGGAACAATATCCCAGCTATGCGATTGATTCATTGCCATACCAAATCAAGGATATTCAAGCTGATAATTTGTAGTTTCAAATAACTGTCAGAATTTTCAAGGAATGGCAACTGAGCTGAAAACGTTGATGATGTCGGCCAATGAGGGACGATAGTACAGGGCATCTGTTTGACGATACCCCAATTTCAATTCAATTAGAAACGTCTTTTAACACTGCCGTTGGTCTCACGATACAAAACTGACAACTGTTTAACTTACTATACAAGACTAAAGATAACAAAATCACCATCACCCAGGGAAAATATTACTCATTTAAATCATACTATAGCGTTTCAATTCAGCCTAGGAATCTTTACAACGTCAGAAGCAATTGCTAGTTTTCTATTTGTATTCCACTTATCTTTTTGCATTAAGATCCGGGGCATATACCACTGACCGCAACCTATCCCAGTCAGAAATATGTTGATCAAAATTGTTTTTGGTTTCTGATGGTTCTCGATCTGGATGCTGATATTTGAACCACTATTCCATCACCTTCATTTTGAAGAAAAGTACCAATTCGACTTATAAAAAAAATCAAAAGAAAACATCAAAGTGAAATCGTGCTAAAGCCAGTAATGGCGTCTTTATAATGAGAAATATATTTCAAATTTTTATTTCAAATTTTATTATTTTAAGCATGGGCGTTAGATGGATTGTGTCACAAAATCGTTGTCCATGTATGTTTCATCCATAAAAAAATCCTGGTAAGTTATGAAAAAACTTATCGCTTAGACTTTCCCGACGAAATCAATTGATTACCCACCCATACTTAAAAGATAACGTTTATTGAACATCGATGCAGCATGAGAACTAATCCAACTCCGCCCCTATGTTTTACTATATGCCTACATATCCACACAATTGAGAGGTAAGTGAAATGCTTTCGTTTTATTTTTTATATAAAATATATTGCAGAAATGCACAAGACTGAACAAGAAATAAATTAAAACAAAATGAGTATGTACAATTGACGACAATAATGGTAAAACAATATAATAGATAAATGTTAATAACAAATAAAAGTTCCCATAGTAAAGTGCAGTTCCCTTCAATTTGAAGATTCGGAAATTTATCATCATTAACTATCTTTGGCGCCGTTCTGATTTCATCTGACTTAATCTGGGCAGGAATATGTCTGCATTGCCCCTCGCCGTTCGAGTTTATGAATGCATCACTACTGTTGCACTTTTATGGTTACCCGAAGAAACTGACTTCTTGCGTTTTCTTTATTGTCTCACACTCACAACCGCTTGGCCTCTGCAAATATAAAAGAAACGAGGTTTAGATCAAGAACATATAACATTTTTTTTAGTTAAATCTTCAACGATTTACGTTATTATCTTCCAATTCGTCTTAATGATAGCATTTCAACTAGGAACTTTACTTTATCATGCCTGGCCACAGATGCATCGCGCCTCAGCGTACATGCACGTTTACTCGATTCTGTCCGGGTATTTTATCGTTTGTTTCCAATCACATCTATCGCACATAATCACAAAAGATTGCTGTTTAAAAAACACTTACTTTGAAGTAAAGCATTTTTTGTTGGAGTACATATCTTCCTTGCGGCTGCTGTTGTTGCTGCTGCTGATAGTTTGGTGTTCCATACGACGCCGTATGCGACTGCGCTGTAAAAGTTTTCTCATTTTCACCTCCGCTCCTCATAACGGATGGGTCGTGGTTTTCGAACGTTTGTCCGTCCTGACCCTCTGTCTGCTGATCGGCGTAGGTTGGTACCTGAGGAGATGGTGCGGCAACGTATTCCCAAACGTAGAATAGCCGCCGCTCGTCTGTGTATTGTTGTATGCATAGTTTAGGTCTTCGACTCTTACATTCACAGTCTTCGTTTGTTTTGCATTGGCAGGCTTGGTTCGCACGTCTGAAAAAAGATACATATTTAAAGAGTTGAAGCACGCGAGTATTTTACTGTTTGCTAGTTAAGGTATTTGCTTTTAAAAGGGGATAGTATCAAAGGATTTTATCATAAAATAGGAAGCATCCTCTATGAAACCTTACTTCACTACAAAGGCATATTTCTGTGGTTTATAGACATTTAGTTATATGCGAAGAATTATGATTTCGAATAATGATCAACTTACTTGCACATTGTTGCAACAATTTGTCCAGACGTCTGGAAACTCCTTTGGTATTGCATGGGATTGTAACCATAATTTCCATAGTTCATCATCGACATGTCAAACCCAAAAGATCTTGCAGTTGGTCGTTTGTCGCCACCTTCGTCGTTTTCTTTGTTTTCATCGTTATTGTCGCCGTTTTGGATTTCTTGTGATCTGATATGAGGCGCCCATCCATTTGTAGCTTGTGGGTAAGTGTACTGGTGTTGCTGATAATTTTGCTGGTTGAATTGTGATCCATAGTACTGAGAGTAGGGGTTGTATTGCTGTTGTTGCTGATGCTGTTGCTGCTGCTGACTTGGATATTGAGTACCGTATGTGTTGTATCCTGTCTGAGTACCGGTAGCTGGGTAACCACTTTGGGTACCTGTTTGTGAGTATGGGTACCCTGTTTGAGTGTCGGTGACTGGGTAACCTGCTTGTGTGTTTGTAACTGGGTATCCTGTCTGTCCACCTGTGGTTGGGTAACCATATTGTCCACCCATTGCAGGATAACCGGTTTGTTGTGTCATTGGATAACCGGTTTGTTGTGTCAGTGGATAACCGCCTTGTCTAGCGTATCCATATTGTTCACCACCACCCATCTGTCCGCCCATAAGCATTTGGAGAATGCTTCCAAGCTGCCCACCTTGTCCGAAGTTTCCAAACGGGTTGGGGTTGACGATTTGTTTACTGAACATGTATCTATAGTACTGTGGTATATTGAAAAGATCAAAATAAGAAGGGGGAACGGTATACCCCACAGTTGGTTGCATTATGCATTCCTTTATATCACATTTCTTGTCTTTATCTTTGACGGAACCTTTTCTGCATTTCTGTTCTTGTGGAAAGAGAGAGATTCTGAACATAATAATATATTTCATATTAGAAAATAGTTTTACATTTTCTAAAATAAATAAATACGATCACGCATGAGTTATTGATAATACGCGATTTTCATCGCGTATCATCAATAACACAGGCTTGATTCTTGCATTATCTAATACTCACGGTTCGCACTGTTCCGTTGGAGGTGCCCTTGCGTCTCTATCTCGATCATTTCCATTTCTTGCTAGTTGGTCGAAAAAAGAACCAAGCCCGGTATATCCATAGAATCCGCTTCTCGCCTGCGATATGAATTGAATAATTTAGAAAAAATGAGTGTGAATATTTTTAGATCCCGATGAAATCTTTCACCAAAGTAGCCTCAAAAATCAACCTTAAAATTTTATTTCGCGATATTAATCGTCTAGTTAATCGCATTTATCAAAATAATTATATAAAACATAACAGTTTGAAATCTTCGTGGGTTTTTGGTATTTGAAATTCAGGATTTCATTTTGAAGATTCAAAAAGCAAATGTATTATTAATATGCATTATTTGCAACCCAGAGTTTTACTCATCGTAACTTCAAACCTTATATTCTATCTGATACTCACCACAACATTAGGTTTTTGGTCGCTGTTTTCTTCGTTTTTCTGCCCAGTTTTTGTTGTTGTTATTTCACCAGCTCTCCCATCAGGAAGGCTTACAGTTGCGCTGTGGACACGCCACGCAAATACCAGAACGAGAAGGGAAGTTGCTAATAAAAGTCTCATATTGAATAAAATAGAGAGTAGTAAACTATAGAAAATATTACGATTTTGTCTCAGCAAGTTAAAGTCGTATAACTAAACATTTTGTGAGCTTAGTATTTTATACTCCGGTAAAACGTAATCAATTTACGTCACAAATTGCCGTTTTTCAAGAACTCACTTTTTTTCTCAAAGTTTGGAGACGAGAATCTTGTGACATTTAATAATCTTCTCTTCTTGTTGTGCTTATCCTACCGTTTGTTGAATAGTTTATGATAATCAAGCAAGAACCAAACATGGCTGAATATCTCTCAAACATTTCGTGGGATAATTTCGGGAAGCTGTAATTGCTTCTGACGCGATAGAATATGATATTGAGGCAAACGATGATAATTAAACAATTATTTTGCAATTGAAATCCGTTTGGTCGTCAATGATGCCACATTGTCATGTTCCGTAATAATTAAAGCTTATATAATAAATCAAATTATTAGTTGTTGACTATCTTGTAGCGAAGTTCCTTGCAACCCTTTTGTCAACATGCGATAACTTAGCCCTATATGAATTAATCTAGCTAGACTACCCTGAACTTTGAAACAAAATCATTGCAAATACTTCGTGCTCTTATAACTTTTAGAGAGCGATTGGTTATTTTTGCTATATGTCCAATGTGTCGAAAGTTACAAGTTAGCCTACAATTCGTTTTTTTTAAATTCTTTGCAGACGATTCATTTTTCCAGAAAATTTTTTTTTTATGTTTTTGAAATGAAAAAAAAATAGTTTAGGGCAAATCTTTGTAAATTGTATTGTATGAAAATGAGAAAAATTTTGAGTTCATTGCTAAATAGTTCCGAAAGGTGCACAACGAAACAGAAAACCAATTATATTTTATAACAATTTGCGTTGATGTACTGGAAGGGATCCAAAGTTCGTAAAATAGTTTCGAAGCTTTGCGACATTTCATTTTTAATTCATTTTCGCAATGTTTGTGAATCAATATACGTCCACAAGGGATTGGAATTTGGTGCAATTAAACAAGAAATTACTATTAAATTTCACATTAATTTTGTTAAAAAATCCTCCTACTCGTACGAGATGAACGTAAAAGTTGTATTGTCTTGGAAAAATGCTATTTAGCTCTTTCCTGAAATTTCGGTCAATTTTATGAGGAATGTACGTTTCGCAATGGGATATGTGCGTGCGTCGAATTTCAGAATTTTTTTCATAACTTACGTCAAAAATATCAATTAGGAAAAAAAATGGAAAACGCTTTATCATAAACCAGTCACCGGACTGTTACAAAGACAACGGAACTAAATATATAAAAACTGTGCTAGATAATATTCTGCGATACATCAAATATAACACGCAGAGTGATAAAAATGTTGTCCTTCCGTAACTCATGCATGCGAAAGCTTTGCATCACTGGAGAATGACTTGATGTTCAAGACATCTAAAAGAAAGGATGATTCCCATCGTTCCTTGAACGCCTAGCTTACGCTACGTTTCTCATGCCAAAGAACCTTGCATGGAGAATGAGAATGACTTGATGTTCAAGACATCTGAAAGGATGATTCATTCCATCATGGCCTCTTGAACGCCTAACTTACGCTATAGGACAGTCAGACAGCATGACCTCCTGAAGGCACAGCGTTTTTACAAATTTAATTTTCAGTTTTTGAAGTTTCACCCACCCCTAAAGTGAATAGAGTACAGCAACCACTTCGTTTATAGCGTAGTATTATGTATTAATGCATAATATCTGTTATTTTACGACCGTACAGTTAAATGGAATTTTCGATTTATCAAGCTTGACTCACAGATGGTCATGTGTTGTTCGCGCGGTCTTCGGTCACGGAAATGCATATATGAAAAAACTAGGACAAATGTGCGAATAAAAGGTACGTTTAGGACTTACAAACATTCCATCATATTTAATTAAAATTAAACTTCGGTTTAAAGTTTTTGCAGATTAAGCAAACCTTGCTCTACATAAACTGTAATTGTAGACAAATTTTAATATAAATAATAATAAATATTTATTATAAATTGTAAAAATGAATATTATTGTTTCCTTACATCAACTTTGATATTTTACTGTAAGGAAATTTTTTTCTCGTCAGTCCTTCGAGTGACGCTAGATGAGAAAAACTTTCCCCGGGGTCATATTAACAGGTGTCTTGCTTAATGATCTACTTAATATATAATTAATTACGCACTGATTGATAAGCAGATTCTTCGTCCCGTCAGCCCCGGGATCATATCCGAGAGCTTTGATGTACGATAAACCACTAAATCATCGACATTATAATAAGCAAGCCTTCGCACCCACTTTATTTGCAAAACGAATGTTAAGATTAATAAATATTTATTAAACTATAAGCATTGGTTATTAAAAACCAATACCATGTACTTAACAAAATACATTACCGTAATTATCAGCATTTGACGTAATATTACTCAAATTTAAACAAAGGATATATAGTTTAAATCATACCTTGTAAAAAAACAATTTATCATGATTACATAGAAATTTGAAAATGTTTTTAGAGAAATATCATCGTTATTTAATTCGGTTTCGTGTTTTGGCTTCAAAGCGTACATGTACTGTGCCCTATTGCTCCCTGATACCGCTACAACAACGATTCGGGATCTTTCCGCTTAGACTACAGTTGCCGTATCAACATTTTGTAGCAACTCGTCCCCATTAATTGGCTAGGTGACTCGAGTCACCTTTAGGTGACTCGAGTCTTTAATGACTTGACTTAACTCGAGTCGTTTTAGCTAAATAACTCGATTCGTACTCGTCTTGACAAAATGGAGATACGAAATGACTCCGAGTAAGTGCAATCACCTTTTGAAAAATCACGTTGTCTGCCGTTCTTGACTCACCATAGAAGGAGACGCACCTCCCAGAAGAATATCAAACATGCAATGTAACCTGCTGTGAAATCTGTGTCCAGCTCGATAATGATCAAATGGCGATTTTAAGTGGTAAAGTGCGGAGTAACAAATTAATCCGTCATTGCTGCTGAGCAGATTTAGAAATCGATTCATGACTCAACTTGCGACTCGAATTTAAAGTACAGTGACTTGACTTAAGAATCTAAATTTAAAGTTTGCTGAGACTTGAACTTGACTTGGGGCCCGAAGTGAAGTGACTTGTTCCCAACACTAACATAAACTACTTCTGGATACTAAAGGTCAAACTACTTTCGGCAACGACTTATCCAATTTGACTTTTCTTCCACAAAATTTGGCTTATATCGGTAGTATTATTGATTTGCATTCGGTATTTTTCATTGTGAAAACTAGATGAAAATAGTTAATATCAAAAATTACCTATCCGAAACGTCATTGACAAATTACGCCATCTGGGCGCTGTCGGATCATATTTGGCACATCCTTAACAAAGTTAATCCCGCGATTCAAAAAAACTAGATAAAAATATTTTTTAAACGAACATATTGTTCTTTTTTTAATAATATATGGTTACTACAGGTGGTTCCTCATATTGTTCTGCTCATGGCTGTGCGTAGGATACACTCCATTTTAAAAATGCGCTGATAGCGCGTGTAAAGTACCGTTGTTTAACAATATTTACCACAAGTACGGAATTTTCACAAGTAAGAAATTCTTTTTATCTGAACACAACATGCTCATTTATTTGACATTTATATTATAATATCTATTCTGGACATAAATATACACACAGTGAATAATGTTCAATCGATATCGACACAACTACAATTCAAAATAAGAAATACTATAATGTGAGGGACCCAAATAAGAAAAATAGTGGGCACATCATTTTGTTGAAAATAAGTCAACTAATGGATCGCGCCGAGGAGGCACGGTCTGTCTGTGAATCATACTTAATAATAATAATTTATGATGCTAAATATAAATGTTAAATCATTATTAATATTATTCGTTCGCTGTACATTCAAATGTTCCGTTCGGTGACCGGTACTCCATTTTTCTGTAACCACTGTTCATATCCAAGTACTCTTGTGTAAACCCCAGGATGATCTTTACTTCCGCAACCAACCCCAAAGGATACAACTCCAGCTAGATACCAGTCACAATTCGAACACCTCTGACAAACCAGGGGCCCGCCGCTGTCACCCTAAAATAGAGAGGGACATTAGAGTCATAGTTTGAATAAAACTTTTTAACTGGATTTCACTCCGAGGAAGGCAAAACAGAAGGGGCTGAAAGGAATTAACTAACGACCACCAATATTTTGAAAAGCAGCATAAACTACTGCACCCAAAGTAGAAAACATTCCACACAGAAATGAACCACTAAAATAAGGGTTCAGTGAGTAATTATCATGCCCTGGACAATAATAAACTGTTACTTATTTTAGGTTGCGTTTTACGACACATATGGCACGCGCTATCGATTCAAAAGCCCATTATTGAAGCTTAGAATGAAAAAGAAGGAAACAGTAGATTTTCACAGATCTAAAACACAAAATTTTTATTTTAAAAGTAGCTTAAGGCTTTAAGGGACGTTTTTATAGTTATCAAAATATATTTTAACATACAAAGCACGTTCAGAGACCGATGTTTCCTTTTCTGAGGGAAGGTCACAATATTTTAAGTTTTTTTTTTAATTAGAACGGATTGAATTAGTTTTATCCCATTTAGCGCTTCCCTATCCTCTCTCATTAATGATGACGTCCCACGCTACATCCACCCGCAAGAGATAGCGTGAAAGACGGGAGGAACGATTACGCATTAGAAAGGTTGATAGGGCAATAAGTGGGAAGATGGAATCATATTTCGATCGTTGATCGTTGAATTGGAATTTTATCATTGAAATTTTTCAATTTTCTTTATTTAATAAGACTGTTTTAGCTAAATGACTGTGGAAACCGGTATATCATCACTAAACTTATATAGTGACGCAATGACTACGATTTTATACCTGGCAAGCATCATGGTTTCCCTCTTTTCTCCCGGCACAAATCATTTTGTTTTCTTCCATAAACAACATTGTCCAAAGTAATATAGGCTTTAGCACAAACTTCAAAAGGTAGTATATCCACACCCACTTCCATCAAATGATCGGGAGTATCAGGAGAATCATAAGCAACTGAGAAAGTAAAATAAAAACTTGAATGCATACACATACAAAAATGTTGTTGTTTGTTTAGTCATCTGATTATTAGTAAACAAAACAACAAATAAACGTAGACCAAGTAAATCATAACAAAACAAATACTACCGACACGTCCCAGTCGAAAATTTTCCCATAGAATCACGTTTTGCCAAGTTCGCTGGACAATGAACGGGTCATCGAGGAGCGGTCTATCCATGACTCTGAATGGACTGGGAACATTTCGTGTACGAACGAGGATTTTTTACAGCAAAGATAACTGATGGATCGCTCTGCCAAGGCGCAATCCATCAGTTGTCTATGCTTGGAAAAATAAAATTAAGAATGATTGGAACCAAAGATATACGTCAATACCCAATCTATTCTAATATGCGACGTAATTGAAATTGCATATATGAACCAGCATATTATTTTATATTCTTCTCAAATATGGAGAATAACGTTCGTTTGTTGAAATTAAATGTACCTTTGCAGATAATACGTGCTACTCAATAATGTTATATATGTAACAACCTTGGATTTTTTATACTTTTGAATATCTGGAGGCCGACGTTCGTTTGTTAAAATTAAATGAGGCCGTTTGACATAGGCGTTTTAAGTTTTATCTTTGTAGATATAAAATAGATGGAGATTGAAACTACGAGCTTATATTATACGATCTAATATCTTATATTGTCGTTGTTTCCTAATTTACGAGAAGTGGGTTTTATACTTACAGCGACCCCAACCGGTCACAAAACATCTTGTTTCATCAGGTACATTTTCTCCAAGAGGTAGGTTCACTGGCTGAACAAATTCATTGAACCAAACCTTCTCTTTCAGCTAAATAAAGGTTTGAATTAAATATAATCGATGGTAAAAATTTGAATAAAAAAAAAATATTCGAGTCAAACACAATTCTTTCTTCATTGAATTTCGAAAGGAGCCAGCTATGATCATTTACGTGGCATTCCAAGTAATCCCACTTTAAAATATATATTTCACCAACTGCTAGCTCGTTGAAAACATTTCACAAAGAACTAAGCCACACTAACAAAGTGTGATTAGTTTTCATCTAATTCGGGCGATCCGAACTGGCCATTTATATCATTAATTCAAAATGATCTTCCCAGGCTAATTTCTTGAAAAACAAAAACAAATTACATATCTTACTATCAATAACATGATGTCGTTATTCAAGTCGTTATCAACATATTCATTGTGTAAAATATATTCTTCTACATCAACAGTTTGAGCTGTACTTGCTTGTTCTAGTTTATCAGTCACACCAAATCTGACAGAAATGTAAGCTCTTCCCGCCCTGTAGTAAAAGCGAGTATTTGTCATTCTGGCGCTCCAGGTTAAAACTAATTTGCAGTATGACAAGCACAATTAATATTAATATATTTAAAGGTTTAATCATAGGGTTTAATAACCCAGGTAGACTCAAGTCAACACAGAAAGCTAATGCTTTCTATGGTTTGTCCTGTGCGATGACCTCGATTTATCCATAGCTATCGCAGATTTAAGAAACTCATAACTTTTCGAGAACACCAAACCTGTTCACCCATATGTGGCCGTAAGTAGGAGTCATTTCTCAAAATAATCCACTCTAATGGGTAGCCGTAAAAAGCAACATTGACTGTGTTTGTCTAAGTGACCTTTGGTACAATACAGGACCATGCTTTGAAGACGAAGCAGATAAATAATAACAGAAAGGAAAACTGTGAAATTTTGTTTAACGTTAAAGTATTTTTATTATTTATAAGTTTGAATTATATTACTGTAGTTCTAAGGTAGTAAATATATATTTATTCAACAACGAAATCATCTTACGCTATACAATGAGCAGCTGAAATTGCGTATTTTGCATCCACCAATGCGGCACCACACATTGCATATCCTCTAACCATGTAAACGCCCTGCACAAAAGAATAATAGCATAATTAACTAGTGTCAAACATTGCCATTGATAAATCGAGCTCGGTTTATCGATGATCAGTGTTTAGCTGAACATCTCTTTCTTAATCACATGACAGAACATTAGTCCGAAAATAAGTTGGTCCCTAAAAAACGGAACACAAAATTAGAAAGTATTTACCATCCATGGCCATTGCCCATCTTCTGCTCTCTCGCCGCCCATTATTCTTGCGTGGTTTGCACAACATGTATCTTGTTTGTATCGGTGTTTATATCCCACTGGACACGAACCTGTTATTAGCAAAATAGGGCTAGATGTAACCTATGCCATATGTTAGTATATGTTGGGAAAAAGTGCTTCATGAAATAGGCCGAACATTTTCCTGTGTGTTTTAACATTGAGCTTGTATGGAAGAAGATTTGGCAAGTGATAGTACCATAGTTTAGGGCAGATGCCACTCACTGAACTTTAACGTAGTGGATCAGTTATTTAGAAAATGCTTTCCACTTTTGGTGCAGTTGCTTATATATATCAACCTAATTTTGTTTTCCATGATTTTAAATAAGGTGATACCTGTAGCATTGATTGTTGTAAGTTCCATTGATGTTATTGATGTAGCAGATGGAGAAAATGTGGTAGTAGGAGTTGTCGCAGTTGTAGATATCAACGGCGTGCTTTGTTGTATTGTCGTTGAAGTAGTTAGTGGTATTGTCGTCATCGTAGTTGTTTCGGCAATAGTAGTTGTCGTGGTTGTTGGAGGCATATAGTCTTTTTAAAAAGATAGATTTCAGTTAATTCAGTTTGCTTCAAAATTATTTTCAGAACATGTCAATTCCATACATGAAAATACAACCTTCGACGCATTTGGGAAATCCTCGCGGACACCAGGAACAGCCAAACAGTCTTCTACAATCAGCTTTGTTTTCCATGCCAATAGGTCCTTTCCAACAGTTTTTTCGAGGTTTCTTGAAACATGCAGCACCTGATTTAACAGTAAAGGTCCTTTATTAAATCACCGTATATTTCATGCCAAATTCGGTGTTTCCTCATTCTTTATATGTCATAAATTATGTTTGGTTGCAAACGTACTATTACAACTATCTTTCCAACATTTCAAGGAAAAAGTTAATTTGTGCGGGCATAATTAAAATACAAAAATTGTTCCATCATTGATGCAAAATCTTTTTCGTTAATTAAAACATTCATTAAAACCAGTACGAAGTTATAGAAAGTCACATGAACCTCGTCTTAACGGGAAGATCCATCAGTGCCCCATAATATACACAAGACATTTCGTGTCGTATTGTGGGACACAAGGGTGCGCACAGTGCAACTCGATGGGATCTATTTATGACATGCTGTTGGAGCGTAAAAGAAAGTGTCGTTTGAAATCTGTCCGAGTTGTAACAGTTTATAATTTTACCTCGTATACATTTTGGTTTTTTATCAGGACACCACCAACATCCAAGATCTAAACATATTTCTTCGTTTCCTTTCGCCCGACATCCCCAGCCCTTTTTCTGCTGACAGTTGTTCAAGCCTTGAGCTGGGAAAAATAAAAATTACTAATAAATACTTAGTTATTAGTTCATTTTAAAAGAACAAGTAGAAATTAACTTAATTTTAAGTAAAATCATCAAAATCGTCACCAATAGATAGATGGTGATTGAGGTCCTTGGTCAATTAAACACACACACAAGTCATAACGCGACTGTGATATGAACTGTGGCAAACTTTTTGTTCCTCTTGCAACCTGCTTGATTTTCAAATAGTTAAGAAAATTATTTAGTCACTGAAATAACACGTCCACCAAGCGTAGTATATCCGATTATAGTTAAACCATTTTAACAGATGCGTGTGTGAATACCTTCTCAAGTATATCATAGTGCATTATTTTTTCAACCATTTTTGAATCGAAAAAATTTGTGAAACAACAAACAAAATTCGATTCAAAAACACAAAGCTCCTCTTCAACAGTTCTCGCATTTTAACTTTTGGACACGCTTTGTCAACAAAACTCACCTCACAAAAGAGTTAGGAGAGAATGTTAAATCCTTCAAAATCGTGAGGATATAATTCATAGTAGTCTCGAATAAGGATGACAATTCAATTCGCTAAATCTAATCGATTCGAAGCACAAATTATACGTATCAATCGTGAATCGCTGATACCTAATCAGAAATTATATTTTTGTTAGCGTAAGCCACAGATGTCTCGCGTCTTCACGGGCTTTACAATAACACTTTTTCTTTAATTTTTTGTGACTTGATAGGAACAAAAACAGGCAAGATAAAGAGAAACTTAAATAAATGATATAAATTTTAATATTTTCATGATTGAGCAAATATTATCAGTAAAAACGGGTCATTTGATAATTAAATCTAAATTAGCGGTTTGATTCGAAAAAATTACCGAATCAGATTCGAATCCCAGATTATTCAATTTTGCCCAGGCCTACTCGCAAAACAACATAACTTTTCCAATTGGATTTGGTACCGGCTGTATATTGACTCAACTTGCTTACCAGTTAAAACAGCTAGACAACTACACAAAACAAAAATCCAAATAAGTCCCATCTTCTTTAATATAAATTTCATCAACAAGAACTATATTTTATCTTGCCTTGTTGTCTCAGGGTCCAGTAAATGCATCTGTGGGTTCCACGCGGTCATTTCTGACTGACCGGAAATACTATTACCAGATTATGACATTAGTATTCATTTAGTATTGTTTTTGATAGGCTGGAAATTGAAATCATTGAGCTTTCCTGTGTTGATTCACTTATACTGATTGACAGAAATAGGTTGTCCTCACAAGCAGAAATGTTATTTTTGCAAATCTAATTATAATGGTATCTGTTGACACGTAAATGGCAGCTAGTAGATAGTCCTTATGTGCTGCATCCAAATTTGCTTGAAATATGAATTTCTGTACGCTCAGGAAGAACCGTCTCCGTGCAACGCATTCCATCAGAAAGTGTTTATGGTCATTCTACAACAAAAAGCATATGACTTGTAGCAGTTGTCTGAAAAAAGACAAAAAAACGTTTATTTCCCGGCGTCAACCAGGACTTAAAAACCAAAACATATGATATGATATTGGCTAATTCGTGACTATAAATTTCCAGATTTTCATAGGAGACAAATCGTGATAGTAAAAACGAAATCATCCTTATTTATTTAGAATTAGTGATCCGATTCGAAAAAAAATTATGCGAAGCACATTCGAATTTCAAATGATTTGGCTTTGCCCAGTGCTAATTTCACACGCCCATAACATTGGTTTATTGTTTTCATTTTCTCATTAAAAATTTGAAATAGCTTTGATTTTCTGAAACGCTTATTTCCAATTCAATCAGGTTGCTACATATATCAAGTGAGAATAAAGATAATATGTTCAAAATCTTCCTCTGGAACAAAGATGTTAAAAAAGTAAAATGAGGTCTAGGTATTACTAGAGGTTTGCAGAAGAAAACGTTCAGGAAAGTATTTTCTTGACGCCCTGACTATTGCTGGGACATGTAGAAAACTGACATTTGTGAGGGTTGTCGGTATATACCAATTATTCCAATCACAAATTGCATTTTGTCAAGCATGGGCCAAAAAATAGACCGCGCCCCACTGACGTGATTAGTTACCCATATCTGGCAACATATATCATGACAGACATTTTCCGACGAGGACGGTATGGTGTGCACTGTACGTTGTATTGCTAAGAAAAAGGCGGTTTAAAGTGTCAATTACATCGATTAATATTGTTCCTTCGAAAAGCATGTTTCTTTCAATAGATGCGGATTTTCTATCATCCCGAACTTGAGAGGGTTTTCCATTTAAAAAAAAATTTTTATTGAACAATAATGTAGCAAAAAATTCTATATACTAATAAGTTCAACAATGTCGATCAGAAGTGTATTCAAGCATAGTCGCCTTCTCCGTTTTTTGTATCTTTGTTAAAAGCTTAAATTTACCACATTAACGAATATATATATATATTCGAATATTTTTCAAAAAATATGTTTGAATCTACTGCGCTCTTGAAATGGTTGTTAGAAGGGTTAAAAAAATTGATTTCCCCGAACTACCCTTGATTGGTTTAGTTGAGATCCACTACAAACCTGTAAGTTCTCTAATTACGCTCCGTCGTAAGTGAGCGATATGAATTCACGAATATCTGCGTACTCAGTGCAAAGACTTGAGGCAATGCCAATGCGACAACTATAGTCCATCGACTGTGAAACGCCAATGTTCAACTTGAACTATAAATCCGATTACTTTACGACAACGCGAGTGCTAGTGACCTATATCTGGCGGTCAATGACTGGCACAATAGCATTGTTTGACGGAGCTTGACCGCAAAATAAATACTCTTCTTCGAGAGCGTAAAAGTATACCACAGGGTCATCGTCAATAAAAACGCTCTAATGTTATGCTCATTGGGTATAACAGACTGACAGATCTGATGGACGATATCAATACTTTCGTTGGTAGTGTGCTTCTCTGTCCCTAAGACAGAGCCCTACGGCAATATTTATTACCGTTAAGGCTGCACTACACGTTTTCGTAGGTGGCATTTTTTCAGGTTTGTTTTTATGTCAACTACCTTGCGAAAATTTATTTTTTACGCAATTGCAATGCTACTCAAAAAAGGCACATGCATTTACTTTACGTTTTCCAATGAAACAGAACGGTTTGCTATGAAAAAGCTAACGAAAAGTGCTAGTTTAAAATTGCTTCTTGCCACGATTGTTAAAAACCATTGTTTTTTTTTTTTTTTGCTGCTACGGCTCTACGACAAAGTTGAAATTGTTACGACTGACTGACCTTTTGCAAAAGTCATTTTGTAGATTTTGGCGTTTGTACGTGAATGGGGTTTAGTAAGGTTTCCAAAGAGTAGATGCTGATAATCGATTTCTCTGGGGCTGGGGAGGTAATTCTGTACCGTATTATTTGCTACCGATACCGGTACTAGTAAGCGTATGCCTGTCGAATCATTGATAAATTTATTTAGATAATTTTAATGAATTGAGATTTGTAGCTTGCCTTCGAAAATTATTCATATGCAACTATTTATATAATTTGCAGAAGGATAAACAATTTGTAGCCTTCGGACATCGCATCGTGGACGTGTGTAACAAAATCGCATGTGCCACCATGCCAGCCGCGTGCACACAGCCAGCAGCATGCGAGCCAACCGTATACGCAATATTTGGCTACTAACCCTCTCCCATCATCGGCCATAGAATGGCGGATTGGGTATTCACTGATCGTTGCTGTTTTACCGGTTATGTGGCCTTTAACCGAGAGGTGCTAATTGGAAGTGCGACCTCCTTCTGTCATTTTTTTAAATATATGGCTTTCGCGAGTTCGACACTAATTTAAGAAGTAGAGGTTGACAGTTTCATTATTGTCAGGGACAGATACTACTCTGTTACTCAGTGCGTCAGTGATTTCTGAGACAGAATATTCCAGAATCAGAATGGTTCTGGTAGAATGTTTATCCTTAGAATGCAGTTGTTAGTTTTTGTTTAACGTAGTATCTTTTTGAAGTGTTCTTCGTGTATCAGTTGGCTTAAGGCTTCAATTAATGTTTTTAGTTGTGTCAGGTAGACCTATATGACTATCAAAAGTTTCTATTCGCAATTGCCCTAACGTGTCATGCATATGACAACTTAATAGAATGAACAGCAATTTTTAAAATAATTTTGACCGCACTAAGCTCGAAACATCTAATTAGACAAAATTTTCTAGATCTTGCGGCGTGATTTGCTTTGACTTTTAGACAAAATATTCGTCCGAAAATGTTTTTTCAGTTGCAATGGGTTTTATGTCACGCATTTTGCCGATAAACCAGAGAATGACTATATTTTAGTGCCTTGAAACGCAAAAAAGCATTTTTTCACGCTTTCGCCGCGAAGTAGCTATTAAATTTATTTATCCTAAATTGTAGCCTAAAAAAGATTAAACTGCGTATTATCAATACAAAAAACTAAAAATGTATGCAGATGGTCCAGGAATAGTATTTATTTCATTAATAATTCAAATATATAGATTGATGAAGGTGAAACAAAATTCGATCTCATAATTTACACTTTACAAATAATAGAAATTCCTGGACCATTTCAATATGCTTGGGATAATTTGTGAATATCATTCTGATATGTCATATAGAAGTCAACTGACATGATGACCATATAACAAAGGCCTACTTTATATAAAATTCCACTCTTTACTGTATTTAAATCATCGTTTTTTTACAGTAATTTTACCTGGTGATATTAAAATAAAACTGCAGAATCCATTTTCGGCACCTACTTTGCATAAATCTTGCCAACATGCAAGTTTCGACCTTCAGAAATGTACGATTACTACAAATTTAAGTTTATTGCACTTCTGTTGTTGCAGCGATATCATCCTAGGTCAGGGATGGCGAACCACTGACCCGCGGGTAACGAAGTGACCCGCCACTGGCACTTCAGTGACTTACTCACAGTTTCAAAAATTCTAACAAATGTTGAACAACTATCTAGAAGTGTATTTGTAATAAAGTCAAGCCTTGTTCTAATCTGGCAACTAGGCTAGACATTTATGATACAATGAACGTATTGTGCTCTTCATTGTTAGCAAAATATTTTACTGATTCATACCTGTAACCTACTGATCTGTGGAACGACTCGTTGCATTATCAAATTTAGTTCAGGATTAGATCGGTTTTTGAGCAGACGGTAAAACGTATTTTTTAGTGAGAGCTGAGTTTCCGTGTGCAAGCTAATTTGTTAAACTTAACAGACAGGAGGCTTCCTGGGTAATTGGGAAATATCTCTCCCGATACATGTTATGCCTACAATAACTTGTTATTTGTGTTAAGTAGCCCCTTTATACTGCATTTGGCACTGAGCAGAGATCATAGCTGTAAAATTATATATTTTAGCTAATTTTTGACTGTAAAATTATTTACTATTAGTGAAACTGATGGCAAAAAAATTCAAACTTGACATCGTTATTGCTGGTGGTAGGGTGCTTCACGAAGAGTGGACTAGTAAATTTGTAGTAATCAAATTGTTTGTCATTGATGTTGACATATCAATAATAAATCTGTAACCCGCTTTTTTTGGGGTTAAGGTTTCATCTGTGACCCATTCAATCAAAAAGATTCGCCATCCCTGTCCTAGGACAAAAACTAACAGTGAAAAACAAATAAAAAAATCTGGACAATTATCAAGTATTAAGCGTAAGTGTATACCATGCTGAATCTTGAAACGAAGACTAAGAAAGAGAAAAAATAAGCAACCACAATATATTCAATCTCAAAGTTGATTTTGCCAAGCATGGGCCACAGATGGACTGCGCCTCGGAAGTTCAAACCATCAGTTACCCGTAATTAACAAAAGATGTGTAGATGGAAATTTTCTAACTGCCAACACATAATATCGAGGCATGGTCTCTTACAACTAAGTATTACTTTGTCTAATTCTAAAGTTAATTAACCTTGTTCATATCATGGGGTGCGACGATTTTGAATTTCGTATATTGGAAGAACATGACTTTGAAGCAGTATGGAAACTAGTACTCGAAGATTTTATTACGCGGGAACCCGGTTCGGTTATTTTGAAAGTGAATGACGAACAGGCCTATGATTTAGTTGGTTATTTCGCCAGGGTATGCTATAATGAATTTCAGAATCTGATAAAAAATTCCCCCTCCCTAAAAAAGTAGCAATATATCTATGGACGCATGCTTGACAAAATAAATTCCTGATTCTGATCGCGTAAGGATCACTTTGAAGGTGTTTTATTAGCAAAAAGATGCATACGATGGAAGGTTATGTCTTTTGTTGGATCCAGGATTTTCCGAGAGCAGGAGATAACAATAAGCGCTTAAGTTAACGGCTGGTGAAATACATATTCGGTACTATTGAAAACTCGAAATCAGTCAGGTTTCTGCCCAAATTTGTTTTTCAAGTATCGGCCACTGATGGAAGGCGATGCCAGGGCGTGGTTCATCTGTGGCACAAGCCTGAAAAAATGGAATTTTAGCTTTAGTCAGATAGGTTTAAAGCAGTGGCTTATAGCTACTTTTTTATTCAATGTTATGACTTTCAAGCATCTCGTGTATTGCCATAAACATTGTAGTACTGAGAGTCGTTTTCGTAGAACTCGGCAATTTCAGGCGAATTTGAATTGACCAATTTTTAAAATATGACAATATTTCATTCGAATTCAGGAATCAATTTCACATCGTGCAGGTTTTGGTGCATTCGATAAACAAACAAAAGAATTGGTCGGAATTCGTATGTGTATTCTTGGAAAGAAACCAAAAAAATTTATCACCGATAACGTCAGCAAATGTTCGAAAAACATTCAACAATTCACGGAGGTACAGTTTAAGAATTGTCATTTATTTAAAAATATTGCATGATAATTTTTAAAGTAACAGCTTCACAAGTATACCTATCGATAAAAAAACAAAGTTCGAGCCACACTTCAGAATTTAGCAAAAGAATAACGAAATTCGGAAAATACTTTTCTCGAAATATTCCAATTTAAAATTAAGATTCGTGTTTTAACATCAAACAGTTCCTCATACTCCTTCACCGTGATGAGTTCTCTTTGTGCTGGATAACGACACCCACGTCACCTGCATTAAGCGAAATATCCTGAAATTCTAACCTAAAAGGCTTTTTTAACGGAAGACACTCTCAAAATTGTACGAACTTGCGATTTATGATACCTAGATTTATTTCAAGTAAAAATCGCAAACCCAATTTTTAAACAAGGACTGAAACACAATCTTTGTCATACTGGGCGCCGTCATACTTGTTTTTAGATGAAACATTATTATGCAATGCTAAAAGCGTCGTCTGAAAGGAATAAATTAACGACTACTTATATAGTAAATACCCACCTAGAAATTTTTTGGACAAACATCTTATGCTAAGTATTAGTCACTGATGGATCATCCCTGGGCGTGCTCCATCTGTGGCTCATGCTTGACAAAAGAAAATTTCTAATGTTGCAATACATTAAATTTAGACATTCTTTTATCATCCTATAATTTACATGAAAATTAACACTTATTGTTGAAAAAAACCGCAAAAAATAATGTTTTGTTGCTTTTGAATTGTTGTAGAAATCGAATCGAATAATTCATGATTTGAATATTGCTATTGGAATCAAACATTTTGCGCAGCGTCACCTATGGTTAGTTGAATCTTCCCTGAAAGAACAGGCACCATCTGTCACTTAACCTCGGCATCAATAGTAATAAAGAAATCACATTCAGTGATTCCTTTTACAATTTCTGTATTTCTTTTCTAGTGTTTGACGTCATTGTTAGACCACCGTCCTGCGTCTGAAGTTTTGGGTACAGAAGATTACATGCAATCATCTATACTTTGCACTAAATCAAGTTACAGTAACACTGGTCTTGGGACAGAATTATACCTAAGGTGCTATTTAATTGGAAGATTTTCGATATCTTTTCGTAATTAAAGCTTGTAAAATTGGCATAGACAGACGTATGCGAATATGTTGTTCCGTGAAAAGCGATGCAAAAAGACATTGCGTCAAATTTCTGTTCTAAAATAGCTGCAGATTTCTATGATAATTTTTTCTGATCATGCTGTCAGATATTTCTGTTACTACATCTGGGTCAACAAACTGAGTAAACTAGTAAAATTGGGTAAAATATATTCTATTAAATCTATTAAAATGCAATCCAAAATATATTATCTACATGGTTTTCCTGGTTTCCCGGATTTTAATAAATAGCGATACCGATTTTCATCTTGAAAATCGGTTATCTAGTTATACTTACCTAGTTATATACGGAGGTTTTCAAAAATACAGTTCTTATTTCGACAAAAATACTGTAAACTTACAGTTTATTTGCAGCAATGAAAGTGTTCATCCAAAACCGCTATTCCGGCGAGATTTATGCCAATGAGGGGGCTGTTGATGGAACGGGTGAGGATGACGCGTTCGACCAGCAACCGAAAAATACAATTTGATATTTTATACATGATACCAAAGAGAAATCATTGTCAAAAATAACGATTTTAATGCATCGGCTTTTCAATAATGGAATCAATATATATTTATTTTCCTCAGGTCTGAAGATATTGCAAGAAAAGAAGGATGTAAAAGAATATTCACATTTGCATCGAGTCATTTTACTCATAAAATATGTGCAAAACTTGGATATGAAGTTTGGAAAGAAACATTATATACAGATTACGTAGACCCTATATCTGGAGAGAAAATTTTTGAAAAGATTCCGAAACCTCATTCCAGATTTTCACTCGTGGTGAAAACTTTATAAGAACGTCGGCAAACTATTGTATTTGTACAGAGATGAAATATCCTCATCCCGTGAAAGGCAAACGATAGTGTAATTTGTTAACATATATCTGGATGCATAAAAAATTACTAGTTTAAGATGAATTCCAATTATACTTGGACAGTAATTTTCTAACATTGCTTTGAAAATCAACAAAAAGTGACATTTTATTACGATCTGCCTACGTTACGCGTTTACACCCATACCGTTCGGAAAATTCATTGTCAGGTATGAGTCACTGATGGATCGCGTCGATGAGACGCGATTCATCTGTGGCTCACGATTGACAAACTCAAATATTATATCTGATTAGGATGTGATGGCTTGTTCGCGTTAACATATAATGATATATAGCTACTGTTTGTTGTCTCTCTTTTAGTAAAAGGGATTGAATTCATCCAACGTTTTTGTGTTTGTTAGATATTTAAACTTGAATCTGAATCTGAAACGATGAAGTATTTGATGAGAATCCCTGCGTTAACAATGATAAGACGAGAACAAAGCCCAATGCTTTTCGGACTATACTGCTTGCTGACACATCTTCACTTCCTCTGCTCTAATTTTGCAATATATGACGTACAATAATAAATATGTAACGCTTTATGAAATTAAAATCTTACATGCAGTATTGTGCGATTTATTCGGTGATTCGAATCGATCAGAAGAACAAGTTATTCAAGTCAGACACCGGAATTTTGCATACTTTCCTACTATATAGAACCCAAATTTCTGAATTCTTTCGATTTTATTTAATGATGATTTTTTTATAGCGGGATCGAACTCGCCGGGATTGTTACCAGGGCTATTCAACCTGACGCCAACATGCTAACCACTAAGCCATCGCGCACACAAGCGTCAGTCGGAAGTAAATTGCTAGTAGCATTACCTTGATGATTTTTGTCCGTTGAGGTGACTACGTCTTGGTTAACCTGATGCATAATCTGGCGATACGTTCAAAAAAGATTAATATTTCGTTGTTTCCTTGTTGGAGTGGTATGGGATTTTGTTCGTGCGATGCTTTGGCCACCCACAGTGGCTCACTATGGCAACCCAGAAGTAGAACTGGGAATACGTTTTAGATACTACACAAGTGATAATATAATTGCTCAAAAGTGATTGGTACGGAAAGAGTTGAAAACCCATTAAGAGTCAAACTGATAAATCGGAATCGAACCATTTCGGACCTGAGTCGAGTCATTGTCAATAAGTATAATGACAATGTTGTTTGTCGACGTTTCGCATGTGTACCAAGACAATGTTCACCAGTCTCAGTATTAATAAATTAACAGCCATACTAAAAAATAGAAAAAAGGCATTCTAAATCCGACTTGCGATCTAGAGTTCAGATTTAAATCATCCTATATCGTTTACGTTTCTTAGTTCTCTAATTACGCTCTGTCGTAAGTAAGCGATATGAATTCACGAATATCTGCGTACTCGGTGCAAAGACTTGGGGCAATGCCGATGCGACAACTATAGTCCATCGACTGTGAAACGCTAATGTTCAACTTGAACTATAAATCCGATTACTTTACGACAACGCGATCTGCTATTGACCTATATCTGGCGGTCAATGACTGGCACAATAGCATTGTTTGACCGCAAAATAAATACTCTATTTTCTTGACGCTCTGACTATTTACTGGGACATGTACAAAACTAACATTTATGAGGGTTGTGGGTATATGCCAATCATTCCAATCAAAAATTGTATTTTGTCAAGCATGGGTCAAAAATAGATCGCGCCCGACATATATCATGACAGACATTGTCCGACGAGGACGGTATGGTGTGCACTGTACATTGTATTGTTAAGAAACAGGCGTTATAAAGTGCCAATTACATCGATTAATATTGTGTCTTCGAAAAGCATGTTTCTTTCAATAGATGCGGATTTTCTATCATTCCGAACTTGAGAAGGTTTTCCATTTAAAAAAAAAATTTTATTGAAGAATAATGTAGCAAAAAATTCTATATACTAATAAGTTCAACAATGTCGATCAGAAGTGCATTCAAGCATAGTCGCCTTCTCCATTTTTTGTATCGTTGTTAAAAGCTTAAATACCACATTAACGAATATATATATATATTCGAATATTTTTTTAAAAAATGTTTGAATCTACTGCGCCGTTTGAAATGGTTGTTAGAAGAGTTAAAAAAAAAATGATTTCCCCGAACTACCCTTGATTGGTTTAGTTGAGATCCACTACAAACCTGTAAGTTCTCTTATTACGCTCCGTCGTAAGTAAGCGATATGAATTCACGAATATCTGCGTACTCAGTGCAAAGACTTGAGGCAATGTCAATGCGACAACTATAGTCCATCGACTGTGAAACGGTAATGTTCAACTTGAACTATAAATCCGATTACTTTACGACAACGCGATCTGCTAGTGACCTATATCTGGCGGTCAATGACTGGCGCAATAGCATTGTTTGACGGAGCTTGGCCGCAAAATAAATACTCCTCTTCGAGAGCGTAAAAGTATATCACAGGGTCATCGTCAATAACAACGCTCTAATTTTATGCTCATAAAAGACTGACAGATCTGATGGACGATATCAATACTTTCGTTGGTAGTGTGCTTCTCTGTCCCTAAGACAGAGCCCTACGGCAATATTTATTACCGTTAAGGCTGCACTGGACGTTTTCGTAGGTTGCGTTTTTTCAGGTTTGTTTTATGTTAACCTTGCGTTTTACGCAATTGCAATGCTCTACATGCATTTACTTACGTTTTCCAATGAAACAGAACGGTTTGCTATGCAAGCTAACGAAAAGTGCTAGTTTGGTTCTTGCCACGGTTGATTTTTTTTTTGGTGCTACGGCTCTACGACAAAGTTGAAATTGTTACGACTGACTGACCTTTTCTTGTAGATTTTGACGTTTGTATTGAATTGTTAGTAAGGTTTCCAAATGGTAGATGTTGATAATCGATTTCTCCGGGGCCGGGGAGATAATTCTGTACCGTATTATTTGCCACCTATACCGGTACTAGTAAGCGTATGCCTGTCGAATCATTGAAAATATTTATGTTTTAATGAATTTAGTTTGTAGTTTGTTAAATTATTCATATGCAACTATTTATATCATTTGCAGAAGGATAAACAATTTGTAGCCTTCGGGCATCGCATCGGGGATGTGTGTAACAAAATCGCATGCGCCACCATGCCAGCCGCGTGCACACAGCCATCAGCATGCGAGCCAACCGTATACGCAACATTTGGCTACTAACCCCTCTCCCATCATCGGCCATAGAATGGCGGATTGGGTGTTCACCGATCGTTGCTGTTTTACCGGTTATGTGGCCTTTAACCGAGAGGTGCTAATTAGAAGTGCGATCTTCTGGCAATTTTTTTTTAATTTTGTAACTTTCGCAAGTTAGTTACTAATTTAAGAAGCAGAGGGGGATAGTTTCATCATTGTCAGGGACAGATACTACTCTGTCACTCAGTGCGTCAGTGGTTTCTGAGAGAGAATATTTCAGAATCAGAGTGGTTCTGGCAGAATGTTTATCCTTAATGCAGTTGTTAGTTTTTGTTTCACGTAGTATCTTATTGGAGTATTCTTTTTGTATCAGTTGGCTTTAGGCTTCAATTACTGCTTTTTAGTTGTGTCAGGTAGACCTATATATGACTATCAAAAGTTTCTATTCGCAATTGCAACGTGTCATGCCAACTTAATCGAATGAACAGCAATTTTTAAAATAATTTTCACTACCCTAAGTTCGAGACATCTAAGATAAAATTGCGAAAAATTAGACAAAATTTTCTAGATCTTACGGCGTGATTTTTTTGACTTTTGAACAGAATAATCGTCCGAAAATGTTTTTTTCAATTGCAATTGGTTTTTTGTCACGTATTTTGCCGCAGACCAGAGAATGACTATATTTTAGTATACATTATAGTATATATTTAGTATATATTATATTTTTATGTACTTCTGTTGTTGCAGCGATATCATTCTAGGACATGGATGGCAAACCACTGAACCGCGGGTAACGAACTGACCCGCCACTGGCACTTCAGTGACCCACTTATAGTTTCGAAAATTCTAACAAATTTGAACAACTGTCTAGAACGTCTACGACGTTTGAGCACACGGTAAAACATATTTTTTGGTGAGAGCTGAGTTCCCGTGTGCAAGCTAATTTGTTAATCTTAACAGACAGGAGTCTTCCTGGGTAATTAGGATATACCTCTCCCGATACATGTTATGCCTACAATAACTTGTTGTTTTGTGTTAAGTAGCCCCTTTATACTGCATTTGGCACTGAGCAGAGATCATAGCTGTAAAATTATACTTTTTAGCTAATTTTTAACTGTAAAATTATTTAGTATTAGTGAAACTGATAGCAAGAAAAAGAAAATTTAAACTTGACATCATTACTGCTGGTGGTAGGGTATTTCATGAAGAGTGGACTAGTAAATATGTAGTAATAAAATTGTTTGTCATTGATGTTGGCATATCAATAATGAATCTGTGACCCACTTTTTTTGGATGAAGGTTTTATCTATGACCCATTCAACTCAAAAAGATTCGCCATCCCTGTCCTAGGACAAAAACTAACAGTAAAAAAAAACGAAAAGAAGTTGAACAATAATCAAGTATTAAGCATAAGTGTATACCATGCTGAACCTTGAAACGAAGACTAAGAAAGAGAAAAAATAAGCAACCACAATATATTCAATCTCAAAGTTGATTTTGCCAAGCATGGGCCACAGATGGACTGCTCCTTGGAGGCGCATACCATCAGTTACCCGTAATTAACAAAAAGATGTGTAGATGAAAATTGTCTAACTGCCAACACATAATATCGAGGCATGGTCTCTTACAACTAAGTATTACTTTGTGTAATTCTACAGTTTATTAACCTTGTTCATATCATGGGGTGCGACGATTTGGAATTTCGCATATTGGAAGAACATGACTTTGAAGCAGTATGGAAACTAATACTCGAAGATTATATTACGCGGGAACCCGGTTCGGCTATTTTGAAATTCAATGATGAACAGGCTTATAATTTTTGTGGTTATTTCGCCAGGGTATGCTATAATGAATTTCAGAAACTAATAGAAAATCCCCCTCCTCAAAAAAGTAGCGATATATCTGTGGACGCATGCTTGACAAAAAAAATTTCTGATCTTGTAAGGATCTCTTCGAAGGTATTTTATTAGCAAAAAGATGCATACGATGGAAGTTTATGCCTCTTGTTAGATCCAGGATCTTTCGAGAGCAAGAGATAACACTAAAAGCTTTTCATATAAGTTGCTACGAAGTAACATTGAATTGATATACGCATATTAACGGCTAGTGGAATACATATTTGGTACTATCGAACACTCAAAACCAGTTAGATTCCTGCCCAAATTTGTTTTGTCAAGTATAGGTCACTGATGGAAGGTGATGCCAAGACTGGTTCATCTTGGCACATGCTTGACAAAATGACATTTCTGCTTTAGTCAAACAGATTTAAAGCCGTGACTTACAGCAATTTTTTTTTATCAATGTTATGCTTTTTAGGCCTCCTGTGTTGAAAAGGAGGCATTGCTATAAACATCGTAGTATTGGAAGTCGTTTCTGTAGAACTTGGCAATTTTAGGCGAATTTGAATTGACCGTTTTTTAAAACGTGACAATATTTCAATCAAATTCAGGAATCAATTTCACATCGTGCAGGACTTGGTGCATTTGATAAACAAACAAAGGAATTGGTCGGAATTAATTTGTGTATTCTTGGGAGGAAACCCAAAAAATACTTTACTGATGACGTTAGTAAATGTTCCAAAAAGATTCAACAATATACGGAGGTACAGTTTAAGAATGATAATTTGCAAAGTAACAGCTTCACAAGTATACCTATCGATAGAAAGTTCAAGCCACACTTTAGATTTTCGCAAAAAAAAACGAAATTTGGAGAATTCTTCTCTCAAAACAAAATTCAGATTTGTGTTTTAACCTCAGACAGTTTCTCATATTCCTATACCGTACGTGCTCTCTTTCTGCTGGACAAATGACTCATGTCACCTGCACTAAGCGTTAAATTCCAAAACTCTCAACCAAAAAGCTTTTTAATGGATACACTCTCAATTTTTCACGATTTATGATACTTGGAATAATTTCAAGTGAAAACGCAAACCCAATTATCAAACACGGACTGAAATACAATTATTGCCTTATTAGGCGCCGGTATCAATTTTTTATTATATGAAACCTTTACTTTCTAACATTATCCGAAACATAACATAAATTTTTGGATATTATCCGATGCTTATTTTGGTGCCAAAAATAGCCTAATTGGCAAAAAATTTATTTAATTGGGCCACAGGAGAGATACTTTCTGAATTTTTTGATAAAAATTTATTCAGGCATGCAATGTTCAAAGCGTCATCCGAAATACACAAATTAAAGACTACGAAGATAGTAAAGACCCAGCCAGAATTTGTTTCGACATATAGCACGAGTCACTGATGGATCACGCCTTAGTGGTGTTCCATCTATTGCTCATGCTTGACAAATGAAAATTTCTGATGTTGCGATACATGAAATTTAGACATTTTTTATCATTCTATAATTTACATGAAAGTTCATACCCATAAAAATAAACGCGAAATTATTTTTTGTTGCTTTCGGATTGTTGGACAAATTTGTACAAATTGAATCAAATAATTTATGATTTGAGTGTTTCGGTTGGAATCAAACATTTTGCACAGCGTCATCTATGGATAGTTGAATCTTCCCTGAAAGAACAGGCACCATCTGTCACTTAACCTCGACATCAATAGTAATAGAGTAATCACATTCAGTGATTCTTTCTACAATTCATGTATTTTTTTTAGTGTATGGCGTCATTGTTAGACCACCGTCCTGCGTCTGAAGTTCTGGGTACAGAAGATTACTTGCTGTCATACGTCCTTTGCACTAAATTAAGTTACAGTAACGCAGGTGTTGGGTCAGAATTATACCAAAGGTGCGATTTAATTAGAAGATTTGTGTCGTCTTCTCAGAAATAAAACTTGTAAAATTGCTATAGGCAGATGTATGCGGATATGTTATTCCATGGAAAGCGATGCAAAAAAACCTTGAACCAAATTTTGAATCTAAAATGGCTGTAAATTCGTATAATATTTTTTCCTGATCATGGTGTCAGATATTTCTGCCACAACATCTGGGTCAACAAACTGAGTCAACTAGTAAAAAAATGGTTAAAATATATTATTTACTACAAAATAGCTCTTAAAATATACGATCCTTGATTTCTGTCTTTAAATCTATTAAAATGCAATTCAAGATATATTCTCTACATGGTTCTCCTGGATTTTAATAATAGCGATACAGAGTTTTCATCTTTGAAAATCGCCTATCTAGTTATACTTACCTAGTTATATACAGAGCTTTTTAAAAATACAATTTTTATTTTGACAAAAATATAGTGAACTCACAGTTTATTTGCAGCAATGGAAGTGTTCATCCGAAACCGCTATCCCTACGAGATTAATGCCATTTAGCGGCTGTTGGTGGAACGGGTATGGGTGACGCGTTCAACCAATAGCCAAAAAATCCGATTTTTAAAATTCCATACGTGATACCAAAGAGAAAGCATTATCAAAAATAGCAGTTTCACTGCATCGCCTTTTCAACAATGGAATGAATATATATTTGTTTTTTCCAGGTCTGAAGATATTGCAAGAAAAGAAGGATGTGAAAAAATATTCACATTTGCAACGAGTCATTTTACTCATAAAATATGTGCAAAACTTGGATATGAAGTTTGGAAAGAAGCATTATATGCCGATTACGTAGACCCGATATCTGGAGAGAAAATACTTGAAAAGATTCCGAAACCCCATTCCAGAATTTCACTCGTGGTGAAAACGTTATAAGAACGTCGGCAAAATATTGCATTTGTACAGAGATGAAATTAGCTCATCCCATGAAATGCAAATGATAGTGTAATTTGTCAATGTATATCTGGATACAAAAAAAGAATTACTAATTTCAAATGAATTCCAATCTTACTTGGAAAGTAATTTTCTAACATTGCTTTGAAAATCAACAAAAAGTGATATTTTATTCTGCATATGCATACGTTACGCGTTTACACCCATACCGTTCGGAAGATTCATTGTCAAGTATGAGTCACTGCTGGATCGCGTCGATGAGACGCGATCCTTCAGTGGCTCATGATTGACAAACTCAAATTATATATATATATATATATATATATCTGATTAGGATGTGATGGCTTGTTCGCGTTAACATATAATGATATATAGCTACTGTTTGTTGTCTCTCTTTTAGTAAAAGGGATTGAATTCATCAAACGTTTTTGTGTTTGTTAGATATTTAAACCCGGATCTGAAACGATGAAGTATGCTTTTCGGACTATACTGCTTGCTGACACATCTCCACTACCCCAGCTCTAATTTTGCAATATATGACGTACAATAATAAATATGTAACGCTTTATGAAATTAAAATCTTACATGCAGTATTGTGCAATTTTATTCGGTGATTCGAATCGATCAGAAGAACAAATTATTCAAGTCAGACACCATAATTTTGCATACTTTCCAATTAAATAGAACCTAAATTTCCCATTTTGGTCGATTTCATTTAATGGTGATCTTTTTATAGCGGGATCGGACTCGCCGGGGCTGGTACCCGAGCTATTCAACCTACGACGCCAACATGCTAACCATAAGCCCATCGTGCACACAAGCGTGAGCCGGAAGTAAATTGTCTTTGATAAATTGCTAGAAGCATTATCTTGATTTTTTGGCCACGTTTTGGTTAACCTGATGCATAATCTGACGATACGTTTAAAAAGATTAATATTTTCGTTGTTTCCTTCTCCACCCACAGTGGATGACTTACTGACATAATTTTATCAACACAAAATTTTTTCTGGCTCAGAAATTAATATCTTGAATCAAAGATAGGCGCTTTCACTGGGAAATAACAAAACAAAAATCAGCATATCAACCGAATCGGTTATCTCCGTTAAACCCTTATTTTCAGACAGATTTTGATTTGTCTTCGCAAATATGATAAAAGGGCAAGTAGAAGACGACTTTTAATTGCAATTATTATGTGTTGAAGCTAGTTTTTTCTGTTGAAGTAATTTGATTCCATTGTGAAATCACCTAATATAAGAAAACGTCCGAAAACTCAATTTAGCCTCAATCAACGTCTCGAATATATAACCATCCCATGTGGTGCTATAACTGCAAAATATTAAGCCATTCCGGTCGTGGTATTATGCGCTTATGCCCCGAGGTACATTTGCAAGTATGCCTATGAAGAAATACACGTAGAAAGTGTTTGCTCGAATAAAACTATTTGGTTCAGAAATCAAGTTTTGTTCTCTTTTCACTGTGCCCTCACGAAGTTAGAATTAGTGACATTCTCGAGTTAAAACTGCTGTTTAGTCGAAAACTTCAGATCAATTCCCTTGTAAGTCACGAAACTTGCAAAGTATCAAATTACTACTTAAATTTCTTTACTGGAATTTAGGTAAGAACAGCGTGGAAAGAAACAATCCAATCGGAAAAGTTGTGACTAAATATTTTTTGTCAAGTATGGGTCACTGATGGGTCGCGTCGATGAGATGCAGTCCATCTGTGGCTTATACTGGGCAAAATCAAATTTTCAATTGGGATTTGAGAGTTCACTGATACGCTGATATGAAAAAATATGATTACAGACCTGACGCATTTACCTACGGCGATAACGATAGCAACACAATTTAGAACTTCGTTGTTTCATTTTTAAGTCAATGCACGCGAATGACGTAATCACGTTGCATCGAAGCAGCACGAGTTACATTCCACCGCACTCTACAAGCTTAACTACGCTCGAATTCTTCTACACTACGGTCTCAAACTTTGCTGATATGCTCAAGCGAGTTCTTTGTTTGTCAATGTCCGGTGAAAGGCAAATAAAATGTTTGTCTAACTTTCTGTGGGTTGTGTTTGCGTCTATAGGCAAATTGCATTGAGCCGTGTAAATTTGGATATTTATGTAGTTGATGCATTCAACGTACAGGTAGAGTTAATGCTTTGGGTAAGATTTAGTTTCAAAATTTCAGATATATTACTGATATTTGACCATATTTTGCTCATTTTGCAGTAAAGTCATAAAACGTAAAATTGACATATATCCTATTTTAACTGCAAAATGAACAAGTTGGGAATAATCGAAATCAAAATTACGTTTGTTCAGAATTCACTCAAAGTGTAGGTAGTGCTTCAATACTTCCTGCACTTCTGGTAAAGCCAGCCCTTTGAATGCAGTAGATGTAATTATTGCACAACCACTGTGTTATTTCAAGTATGGTATTTGATGCACTTAAAACACATCCGATATTTTGGAAAACTGTATTTTGTGCTCTTAGAGTTGGGTAATTCGAATCGATTCCAAGCACAGATTATTCAAATCAGTCGTGAATCGGCCACAGGAACAAAAACCCCCGAAATAGAATAAATGAGATTAATATATTCCAACGTGAAAACTTTGGGAAATTCAATTAGTGTGCAGCGACTACATTTACTGACTACTAACTGTATTAAAAGTACGACTGGACAAAACCGAATCTGATCGAATTATTAATTCTGGATAGAAAGCAAATGTTCCTCTATTTGATTATAATTATTCTCCACTCTCAAATATTAAGCAATATATAGCCACGATTCCATTAATATTTACATAAACGAACTGTAAAATGCAATAATATGCTACCATTGCACACATCATTTTTCAAGACCTAAATGTAGAGCTAATGCTTCAACTTGTATTTGGCGAACTTGTTTTAATAACATATATTTGAACATCTTGTTTGAAAAATTTACTTTGATGCCCGCAATCAAACCAGAGCTAGCACCCAGGGTAAATAAAGTTTCTGCAATTCTAGTACAGCTGGTTCATCACAGTTGCTATATTTGATGTACTTCTAATAAAGCTATTCTGCCTAGTAGTCCATTGAACAATTGTGGTCGACGCATGTACACCATAACCACTGATTTGAAGAATTATATATCATGTACTTAAAGTATAGGACTATAGTGCTATGTTAATTAATATTTACACTGTTAGTCCTGTGGTTGTGTACATAAAGGCAAAGGATAAAGTCAATTCTTGGATAATTGTGATAGTTGATGGTATACGAATGTAGCTGGTGCCAGGCATTGAAACTCTAATATTTATTCACAAAATTTGTCTTCGTAATTGGCAACAATGGCGCTGAAAAATATCGAATTCCGAATACTTCGAGAAGAAGATTTCGACGCGGTGTGGAACATAATTCTAGAAGAATTTGTCAAGCGAGAACCGAATGCAGCGATTATGGAATTAAATGAAGAAGAAGCATTCAGTTTTATTGGAAATTTCACAAAAGTACGTGTAATTCTCCATTACAATTTGTTTTTTATCAAGATAGAGTCACGTACCGGTGGAACCTTGATCAAGAGAAAGGGGCCACAAGCAACAATATTTTTCTATAAAGGACTTCCAAGGTTTAAATTACCTAAATATGTGTAATAGCTAAAGCGCGATGAGGGTACGTGAATAATATTTAGATTCCCAACATTTTAACCCCTTCTTGTCAAGAATAGCCAAGAGTAGTTCCACCGGGAAGATGATTTATTTTTGATACTAACACTATACGTTTGAAAATGAAAATGATTTTTAGTACATTTTCGAGAGTTTTAATAGGTATATTTTTAAAATTTTGAAAGAAATGTTTGTGTTTACCACGAAATAGTTGAATTAGGTTTTAATTTTTTTTAATACAGGATGCACTCTGGCATAGTTCAAGCCTTGGTGCATTTGACAAACGAACGCAGCAGTTAATCGGAATTTGCATGTGTGTGCTTGGAAAGAAACCAAACAAATATTTCGACATGGACATAAGTGAATGCCCGAAAAAAGTTCGCCAAGTTGTAACGGTGAGATTTCATATGTTGTGATCATTTGACGAAATATGTTTACCCGAACGTCTTCTCTCTAGTTACAAACCTTTGTCGAAATTGATTTTTTTAAAAAAAAAAAATAAATTCAATTCAGGGATGTCCAAAATGAATCGAATATTCGTATACATTCGAAAATATTCGATATAGTAATATTCTTGATTTCATATATATTTCAGAATAGTTAGATATGAAAATATGTCATTTTTGTTGAATATGTCGAGACAGAATTAACAGAAAAATTAACTTTGCTATCCAAATTGACAATGCGTTTTTAATATAACCTACTAACATATAACTATTATTTGCGCTTTTGCATTTTGAACTTTCCACTTCATAGCATAGTTTGAAGCTCTTTTTCTCACTCAACTTTTTTATTCCTATATTATATTTTATGTTGTTAGCTATTCTGATGTAGGCTACTTGCTCTAATGACATATTTCTTAACTTGACATAAAGTTGATGTTGTCGATGCTGGGCGGTGCACCGGAGGAAATTATGGGAACAAAAGATTACCTACAATGTATTGTACTTTGTTCAAGATCAAAGCAAAGTAACATTGGTATTGGTACCGAACTGTTCGAAAGGTTCGTTTGGTGCAAACTGGCATTTAGCATTTTAGTGTTTAGTTCGCTCAGTCTTTGTTCATTCTCAAATCTCAGTTTATTGAATTCGAGCCAATGAGCGAAATCCTCCACTGACTACAATGTAGGCATATTTCGGCAAAGAAAATATTCACAGCATCGTAGGTGGAGTCAACCGATATCCCAATCTTTGCACATAATGGATAGCTCTGACATCACATCATTGTGGAGAACAAGCCTATGCTTCACTCCTAATTCAACCAATTTGTAATACTAATATAATATATTTTAGTATGAGCAGCGGCGTATTTATTCAGAACCTTAAAGGTGGATGTCATATTCGGTGCCGCAGCCGACAAAAGTTTCTAAAAATCGGAGTTTTATTGTACATCATTATTAAAATGACAATATTTGGAAAATTGATTCACGGCTTAAATTAGGCTAATTATGCTTAATTACTGCTGCGCGTCAAAGGCCCGCAAAAATTTTTGATGTTTCCGGAGTTTATAGGCACTTAAAAAGCCATTCTGCGAGTTTTTGTTCGGCGAGGAGAGACATGGCGCCATCCCCACCCCTCCCTAAATACGCTAGTGAGTATAAGGATTGTTTGTGACTTAGAATTTAAAATGTGCAATTATGTTTTTAACATTTTAAATATTGAATATTTGCAAATTTTGCGGCAACATCAGGATATCACGATTTTGCGTCAAAATCGATGGAAAACCGAATAGTAGAACACGGAATTGGTTTCATCACTAATTCTAGAATAAGTTATTATTGGAAAAACTGCAAGACAGCTAATCTTGTTGTCATGATTTTGAAAGGTTGGAGGAAATAGCTGTTGCCGAAGATTGCAAAAAGATCTTCACAATTGGATCAAGTGCCTTCACACTAAAAATATGCACAAAATTGGGATTCAAAGTACATAAAGAAATTTTTTACAAAGAATATGTAGACCCAATATCAGGAAGAAAAATATTTGAGAATATTCCAGAACCTCATATAAAATGTGCTCTATTAGTTAAAACTTTAAGTGACTCGTAAAAAAAAAAAATAATTTATATAAAATCTGAAATGAATGCACTTTTTATTCTATTTTTGGCCTCGTTTTCATTTTTACGGTGTAATTTTTGTACTAAAATTACTACCTAAACATGGATAAAATTGAAAAAAATTTTGCTAAACAGCAAATACCTCAATTAAAAAAGGTTTGGTTTCAAAGTCGAATTCATGATTGAATATCATTGTATTTCGGCAAGTATGAGACAGTGATGGATCGCGCCACCAAGGCTCTGTGACTGGTGATGAGGGGCTCTTAACCCTTATTCAGTGAAAAGACCAAATTTTATGAATAAAGTATTTGATGGGTATTTGGAAAAAAAATGTAGCACAACACGAGAAAAAATTTTTTGCAAAATTTTAATGACATGATTTGTACCATTTGCACTCTCTCACTTATGTGTGCAGGTTCAGTTACAGGGTTGCTTCTTAGCGATGTCGTGGACGCTTATTTACTCAATACAGACTGGAAGAATATCAGCTACTCAAATACCTGCGTTAGAAATTAGGCGAACCTTCAATTGCACTGTTGATGTGTAGAGTTTTATTATGTTCGGTTAAACTAATTTTATTTGGTCATAAATAATGTATTATCGGAGAATATCTGATCCGAGTTTTAACTTAAAACAAAGTCTACGAAATATTACTATTGTTTGAATAATTAGTGCTAATCAGCGAATGAATTGCTTACTCTTAAATTTTGCTAACGGCAAAGAAATAATTCATACATTTATGCCGAATGGAAATTCGTCCAATCCTTATATTTTACGTTTGTGCCCCGAGGTTTATCGGCAAGTACAAGCGTACAGCAACTCTACGCACTAGTGTTGACAATTCTAAAAACGCCACGGATCCAGGATTTTAGGGAAACAAGGTGGATGGATAGGTAGTCAATTGCAAGATATCAGCGAATCCTGTACTTTTACCTATTTTCACGAATCTCTGAATTACCGAATTTAATTTTTATCTTTTTACCAAGTGTTCTGAATAAAAGTTAAATCTAGTTAATTTACTAAGTAAAATAGGTAAATGTAACTAATTTAACTAGGTACTTGGAACAATTAACTAGGTACCTGGTGTTAAAAAAAGTAGATACCTAATATGAAAAACTAAGGTAAATCATAATATTTCTTGTAAATTGTTTTTGGAATTTGCAATTCAATGATTTCAGTCTTCAATTCCATTAAAAAATGTCCTAAATGCAGCATAACGATGATTACCTAGTTTACCTGTTTTTTTAATCTAGTTACAATCTGGTTTTGGAAGTGAGACTAGGTTACCCAGTAATACTTGACCTAGATTGTCGGTGAATTCCTTTTACTTTACCTGGTTCAACCAAAAACCAGATTGCCATCACTACTGCACGAGTTGCAGTTTTATTTTGCACATGAGTTATCTGCTGGAAATTGATATTTGTTTTTCTTTTGCAACTATTCACAAAGTTAGGATTGGTGATATGCTGACATGATTAAAACTGATGTTAGGTTGAACACTTCCCGCAAATCGATGCAAATGAATGACTCTATTCTCGTTGCTGGTATACGACACAACTCTCACACACTCGATACGCTTGAGCAATTAGTAATTTGATGACCGTCTGTACGCGTGTAAAATATTATGGGGATTGTTGATGTGAGTTTACGACGGAATTGAACAAATACCTTGGAAGCAAGATGAGTAAACGATGTGATAATGAAATTAGCAGAATATAAATTTCGAGTGACTCATATTTTGTTGCGTTTTTTATTTGAAACTTTGGTGACGTGCTTGTTGGCCAAACACCATCTATGTACCGTAAGGCAATATATCATAGCAAAGCGGTGTTGCACGCATGTTATTGGTATCTGCCGTGAAACTGTAGAAGTTAGAAAGAACTCTGTTGAGCTAATTGAATTGTGCACATTGGGATAGTTGTAGTTTCTGTACTAGGAGACAGTGCTCTGGGTACTGTAGAATAGTGCTGTCCCTACAGTTTGGTTTATTAAATGATATTTAAAATTAGAATAGAATGATGTTTCAACATATCGGATAGACGGAATTTTGCAGCAAAGTTGTGGTTTGTGTCAGATTTTGCAACGTTCAATTTGACTTATATTTCGATTACTAGGCAAAATGATTCAATTCAAAAATGATTAAAAAACGGAATGGCTTTCGAGCAGGTTCCCGACTAGCTCATTCGGTAAAAGCTTTGGGAATACGTCTCGAGGTGAGCACCGTAATGACGAGATTTTGAATACCGTGATAGGTGATGATTATGTGAGAGGTCTGCTGGACGCCTCACCGGTGGACGGTGGTTCACCGCTTACGGCTTCCTCCACCAACCAGATCCACGTACAGGTAAAATGAGAAATATGACAAGCAAAAAATCCCCACCCCGATTCGTAACAGGTATCTACACGAGAGGTCGTGGTTCGCCATATTATTAAGCTGAATCTCTCGACTTTCCAACCTAATCCTATTTCCCGAATACCTGAATATTCAGATAAGCACATACTGCAGACAGTTAAGGCATCATTTCTTGTATGACTAGGTAGTCCCTCGGATAGTTTTCTTCGACGCATTTATGGTACATATAGTGGTTTGAATAATTATATTTGACGCACTTTATAGAAGGGAGAATTTGAATATTGTTATTGATGCATTTAAAGTACAGCTTGGTCAAGTACATCTTGGTCAAATTTGACCAAAATCGATGCATTTATGTACATTTCGTAGATTAAAATAGATGAAAATCGCCCAGGTTGCTCTTGGGTGTGAATTTGATTCGAAGCAAAAATACACTACGAACTACAAAGTGAACAAGGATTTCTTTTTAACACATGTGATGACAAAGTTATATGTTTCGTAGTAGTAAAAAATTTGTTTTATTTACTAAGAATTAGTGATTTGATCCTATTCGAAAAAATTCTTCGAATCAGATTCGAATTTCAATTGATTTGGTTTTGCCAACCCCTAGTAGTAACCAATCACATCGCTATAGCGCTTCAGTTCTGTTCTGATTGGTTTTCAATCGAAGTGCAGTTGTTTGTAATATATTTTACAGAAGCTCTCTGCCATTAAGTGGCCGTTAGTTGTTTCTATCTTGGGCGTGCTTCCGACCTTGAAAGCAAACTTCAATAAAAATATGTAGTTCCTGCTCTTCTAGTAAAGATAGTCATTGAAATAATCGTACCTATAGTATTAAAACTGTGTTTGTTGCACGTAAATATTTATATTAAAGCTAGTGCTTAGAATAACCATGGTTTCTGTAATTTCAGGACAGCTAGTATTTCGAGTACCGATAATTGTAATTTATGCACTTATGGCACACCGAAAGCTCTGAGTGAACTTCCAGTACCGATAATACCAAACCCTTAGAAATCTTAGTAATATTTAGTCACGATAATGGCGTTCAAAAATATCGAATTCCAAATACTTCGAGAAGAAGATTTCGACGCGGTTTGGAACATAATTCTTGAAGAATTTGCCAAGCGAGAACCCACTTCGTCAATATTGAAATTAAATGAAGAGGAAACATTTAGCTTTATTGGAAATTTCCTTAAAGTAGGTCGATTTTTACTTCTGAGCAGCGTAGGGCTGGGCAAAGCCGAATCATTTGGAATTCGAATCTGATTCGAATAATATTTTCGAATCGTTGATTTCATAAAAATAACCAATATCTCATTTTTACTATTACTATTATAGTCTCCATTATGATGATTAGGAAATATACAGCTACAAATAACAAATATTATCAAAACTGATTTAAAAGCAATTTATTTTCATTTTAACGACAAAATAAAACCGATTTTGGTCAAATTTGACCAGAATCTTTGCACTTTGACGTTAAAATGGAAAGTGCACTTTATTTAGCATGCTTTTGTTTATATGGCCGATTCACAATTGATTTGAATAATCTGTATTTCGAATTGCCCAACCCTAGAGCAGTGGCATATTCAGAACCTTGTGACGGTATACCAAATTTTGAAAGTTTTTTGGATGTCAAATTATGAAAACACATATATTACCAAAGTGTTTCCCAGAAGTTGTTTTTAATAAATTTACACTGTATTTTTTACTATATGCCTCAGTTTAATCTAAATTTTGTTTAATAATGCAGGATGCACTCTGGCATAACTCAAGCCTCGGTGCATTTGATAAACAAACACAGCAGTTAATTGGAATTTGCATGTGTGTTCTTGGGAAGAAACCAAAAAAATATTTCGACAGGGACATCAATAAATGCCCAAAAAAAGTTCGCCAAATTGTGACGGTGAGATATTTTTTAACATGCATGATAATAATTGACTATGCATATTAGACTTTGGAGTAATATCTTAGCCCTGCAATATATATTTGACAACTTTCAGTATATGAACCATGGTCAAGACTGACACCACGGTACGAAGTTGGGTGCGATTAGATTCCGTAGTGCGGTACTCTTCTTATTCTTGTACATGGTGCGGTACGAAATGCACTACTTATTTCGTGCAGTACTTTTTGTTGAGTGCCTCGAAAATTAGACGGGATGCACGGGTTGTACGGAAAATTTAGCGAAAATTCGTTTTTGAAGCATAGCATATTGGAATACCTGGGGAAAAGTTTGGAATATTTATTACTAACACTGTAACGAAAATACAGTTAAATCGCCGTTCTTCGATGGTAATGCAAATCGATAACTTTCGAAAAACGGCGCTTTATTGTATATTTGTTACATTATAAGTGGTAACCATTCAGAAATATTAATTTGAAATGCTTAATAACGGGTGAAATAATTAACGGGTGCAATTATTCTACAATCACAAGAAAAGGAGGTGCAGTTCTACCGAGTGCAACCATAATGGGTTCTATACTATAGAGTTTAATTCTGCTGTGTGCAATCCTATAAGATGTGATTCAAGTGGATGTATAGTCGTACTAGGCGCGATTCTACATTGATTAAAATGACTGTCACAGCAGTACGGCGATTTTAATGCATTTTGTAGCAGTGTAAGTAGTAACGATCCGCCATTTTTAACCTAAAAGGCTTAGCAAATGTTACTGCTACTCCCTCCTCTTTAAAGAAATATCAGTAATCTTGTACATTCGTTGTGTCGATATGCAATATGCAATATATAGCATTCAATTCATATCGGACGTTCCGGATGCAGCTGGTGCTGTGTGTAATAGATCACTTACCTCCCGTGCATCATCCCGTGTATGGCGTTTGTTTGTTGTTCCTTGTCTACTCGGTTATATACCATACATTCATTGCATACCGCAAAACAGTTCTGGGTGTATCCACTGCATTCCGTACATACTGGGTATCCCGTACACGCAGTGCATACGTTGCATCTAGTACATCCCGTACAACCAATACGCCCCGTACATCCATTACATCCCGTACGACTTTCGAGGCATCCCTCCTCCCATCTCTTTGTCCCTTCACATTCTACCACCTCTCTCTAACAGGCCTTAGACGCGCAGGTTCATCAGAAGTTTAAAAAAATCGCTTCAAACATTTCCAATTCCGAAGCGAGTTCCTATGCCCATAGCGGGTATTTGGTACGCACTTCGACACTGCCTTTAGAAAGTGTTTCACATATTTAGATCTCTTCTAATTTCTGAAAAATCAATTTGTTTTAAATATAACCAACTTACATATTGCCGTTTTCCACGCTTGATAACCCTACACTTTATAGCCAGTTTGAAACTCGGACATTTTCCATTGGATGTTCTTCATATTTGTTTAATGTCATGTTTATTCGTTTTACATAAAGTTAATGATGACTATGCTCGGCGGTGCACCGGGGGAAGTTATGGGAACAAAAGACTACCTACAATGTATTGTACTTTGTTCAAGATCAAATCACAGTAATATTGGTATTGGAACCGAGCTGTTCACGAGGTAGACTATTAGCAGTATTTAGTGAATTCAGTTTAAGTATTGTTTGTGACTTAATTTGCAAATATGCTTTTCAAATTTGCAGTACCATCAAGATCTGTGTCATTTTTTACGTAAAATTTGGTGCAATCCACGGTTTAACAGCAAAATAAGGGAATTCAGAACAATCACACATGGAATTTAAATTCATCTTATTTCCCTGTTTTTAAAAGGTTGGAGGAAATAGCTGTCAACGAAAAATGCAAGAAGATCTTTGCGATTGGTACAAGTGCTTTCACGATAAAAATATGCACAAAATTGGGATTCAAAGCACATAAAGAAATTTATTACAAAGAATATGTTGATCCAATATCAGAAACTGAAATATTTTCGAGGATCCAAGAACCTCAGAGAAAATGTGCTCTTTTAGTGAAAACCTTGAATGAAAAGTATTGAAAATGTTTGAAAGCGGCAATATTCTTTTTGAATGCAATTTTTTTTTTTATTTCAAGATTTCTAGACCCATTCTAATCTTAGGGATGTAGTTTTTGTACTAACTTTACTACCCTTGAATGGGGAAATTGAGCAAAATTTGCTAAACAACAAATACCTCGATTTAATAAATTACCATTGTATTTTGGCTTATATGAGATGCAGATGGATCCCACCGCGAAGGCGAGGTCCATCAGTGACTCATGATGGAGAAAGTAATTACACCTTCTTTTCAAAGGTTGATGTGTTTCGTTGAATGCACTTATATTAGAACATTCCCTTTTTTGTTAAAATGATATCATTTTGTATCGTTTGTTAAGCACATTTAAGATTTGGTTGAATTTGACCTATAATGTCGTTGAAAATTAACATAATTTTCCCGCAAAATTTGATCATTCATTAAATTTGTCATTTTATTTAAATGTTGCTTTGTATCCGTCGGTACACTCTAATAAAAATCAATCAATTGTGACTTATGAAAATGGCATTAAAAGTAATGCAAAGGAATTTCACTTTCATTCCATTTTAGTTCTTTTTTGCACCAAAATGACGTCTTTTCGCAAAAAGGCCATCCTCTTTAGCGCCTCTATACAATTGTTTTTGAGCCGAAATTTCAACACTGTTTTTGGATGTCCCTGCCTCAGGATTTGAGACCTTCAACCACCACTCGACAGTGATGACGTCATTCACTATTAATATTGTCGGAACAAATCGGAGCAATTGTTTATTTCTAAAAATGTGCTTCGAGCATCTTGTTGGCATTTATGACGAAATAGTAAATGTTGCGATTGCGAACCTTTTTGGTTGAATGGGTCATAGATGAGACCTTAATCAAAAAAACAAAACAAAGTGGGTCACTGATTAATTAATGATACGTCAACATCAATGAGAAACTTGCTTCATGTTCTCTGCAAGTAAGTCTTGTAATCCTTGGCTGATAATGCGTACTTTTCAACTTAACACATGCAGCACTTATATCTGGGCTTAGACGATTCCTGGTACTCAATTTTATAAAATTCATGTTTGAAAACAAGGATTCGCATGAATATGTGGAACCGAACAGCGTTAACAAAGCTACCGCAAATCGTTTTATGGTTTCAAACGAGTTTGACAGGGAATTCTATTCTGTAAGGATTCAAATGCAGGAATTCAATTCAATTCTGTATGCATTCAATTGCAGGAAAGTCACTACCATTCATCTCCGCTTTTGCTTCAATTTTTGTAGGTGATTATTCAAATCTACAAATTTCGCTTTCCAAATTGCGCTTTCTTGGAAGTCTATCATTTCCAAGTTGGAGAGACGAAGCCATTAAGCCAGTATTAATCAGTAAAATAATTTGCTAACAATGAAAAGCACAATAAGTTTGTTACATCATAAATGTCTAGCCTAGTTACCAGATTAGAACAAGGCTTGACTTTATTACAAATACAGTTTTAGACATTTGTTCAACATTTGTTAAATTTTTTGAAACTGTAAGTGGGTCACTGAAGTGCTAGTGGCGGATCAGTGGTTCGCCATCCCTGTTATAGAGTGATATGGGCAAAAAATGATTTAGATGCACCTCATAGTTGATGTGTTCGTGTTGATCGTGGCATGGTCCCACATTTTCATCCCGATCAGAATATTTTATTTTATCAAGCAAGCGTCACAGATGACCGCGTCTCATCGACGCGATCCATCTCATACCTAACAAAAGATTTTGACCAATTTTTTCCAATTAGGTTTCGCCTGTCATCAATACCTATCAAATCGTGACCTACACGCCCCTGTGAAGTAAAGGCATTCACATTTTTCACATGAAGATTGTCAACAAGTATGAAAAGATGCAGTGAATAAATAGGAAAGGAAGTGAAGTGTATAATTTGAAATCGGTCAATCAAGTGAAAAGCAAAAGACGGCACAGCGTTAGATCACTGCAATGAGAGTTGCGACGTAAAACCAGGCAATGAAAGTTGAACTTTAGTAAACTTCTATCATCCTATTTGTTTTGAAGGAATTTCTAGTTCCTGTTGCAAGTAGCTATCTGTTCAAACCATGCGCCGCACATTGTCGCATCGCTAAAAATACCGTCTAGTGCTGTCCACATTAATCATTAACCAATATGAGCACAACATGTTCATAACTTGTACCAAACCAGATGTTTTGTTGCGATTCACAATAGCAATACTTTGAGCTGCCTAACTTAAAGATGACAATCAATTTGATAGCTTCTTATTATGGATTTATTAATATCGGATATTTGTTATTATTCATGTATCGGTATAGACAAGGACTTATAATTGTAACTGACAACAGAGCTTCAACAAACGTTTTACTGTTATTTATAATTGTTCAACCGCTATGCAGGTATTATACATTTATGTTGTACGAAGATAGATTTAGGATAGTTGGGGTAAAGGTGTTATTATCCAATTAGTCAGGTAGTCTAGAAACCTGATTAAAAGAATTCTGTTTTTATTTTTCAAATTTTATTAATTTGATTGTTAAATCATGATATATGTCCAATTTTACGTCGTAAAAATTGACATGAATCATTACTTTACTGCAAATATGGTCCAAATTCTGCAATTTCGTTATGCTGAAACATTATTTATGTAGTATATATCGAATATCATTTCAATTACATTATAAAAGACTCTTAGTTGGATGTAACAAATCTGCTGAAGAGGCGAGTCCGGGTACCATGGGATTTTTCCGCCGAAATCAAGCCATGAAAGGGGTACATTCAACGTGAAATCTGTTCAATTACAGTTAAATAAGAAATGTTTTTTATCACATTGGGGTCGCCAATCTCTGGTAAATTTATTTTTAAATCAAATATTGAGCCGTTTTATTTCGATTCGAAATATCACAAATTTAAAAAATATTAACAAACGGCCCTATTTGTGAGTGATATCCCCACTTGACAACAGACACAATTCACAGAAATGGGTTCTGTTAGAATCATAAGAATCGAACATGTATCGTAATCGATTAAAATCTTGTATCTTCACGTTATATAACTGAGTACGTGCTTTTGGTTTTCTATTTCCGTGTTTCAATTCGAGACATTGTGTTTCTTTTAAGGTATATAGGTGGATGGAACGGAGTTGCATTATTTGCTTGCTTATGTATGGCAAGTATCGTAATTTTGCCAGTGCCATCTGACGACAGAAATGTTGAAATTGAACAACCAGCGAGCGAATCAACAGAACAAAGTAGTAATATTAAAGCAAAAAAGAAAAAGAAGCAACAATGATTTCTCGACCAAAAAACTGTAAATTTTTATATCATTCTATCGAAGAAAATGCAATAAAGTTTTGTTATTATCAATGATCTCAATATTTGTAGTGGACGGCTTCATGGTGCACACCCATGATCAAGTTACGGGGTAAAACAGAAAAGTTTTATAGGTCCTGGCGAATATTTAAATCCAATACATATTTAGGAACGGGCTTTAGAATAGCCCTGGCGTATTTCCTGTGTGTTGTGAAAGGCGACTTAGCAAGGAGGTGGTAAATGGTTTCATCATCGTCCAGGAGAGATAACACTCAGTTCACCTTACCATGGCGGTTCAGTTCCGTTCGAGATATTTTCCGTATAGACTGCAGTTGCTGGTATTACATATTTGCTAGCTCTTTGCTATTAAGTGGCCGTTGGATTATTTCCTTTAGGCACTGCTACCTGCCTTTCTCAGAGTAAAGCTGCGACCACATGTGGCTTCAAAGATATTATTCGATTTGATAGGGGTTTATGTAGTACCAGGATAGAAACCGGAACCATTTTTTAAATCCTATGCCAATTTTAATAAATTGAACATTTCTATGATCATTAACCAAGCTGAAACTAACAAATACAAAATCTTTGCGTCTTTTTGTACGACATAGCACCAAGCTTCAAATGTTCTATCTCGGGGGATATGCGCCTTTCCCTTTCAATCTAACAATTATTTCATATGTTTTGTCTTTTCTTACAATGAGATGCCGCTCGCTGCACGTTATCATATCAGGTCAGTTCCGTTTGGAACGTTTTCCGAGTGCAGTTGCTGGTACTACGTTGTTTGATTCCTCTTAGGCACTACTTCCGGTCTTGTTCAGAATAAATTTCAATAAAAAGATTTATTTAATTCCCTAATTCATACATTCTAACTCATGAGTACCATAGCATGCTGCGGAGCTCTTATGTTCAGATGATTTAGAAACAAAATTTGCGAAGTCTATCTCAAGATATTGAAACGGCGATTCGTTTGCAAAATTACACGACAAACCTAATGTCCTGGTGAATACCTGAGATATTTTTAGCGTGATAACGATATACTTCAAGTAGTACGCTAGGTGGAGCTATTGTGTTAAAGTGTGTTTAAAATCAGCGGAGCGGAAAAACAAACGTGTTCTAATTCTAAGTTAGGTTGTTTGAAGACGGTTCTGATTGTTTATTCTGAGTTTCGACCAGGTTACTTCACTGGTTTTCTCGGGGTTCACACGCAATTGTTTTACATTTCTCACAGTATCCAAGGTTTGGGACTATTGTATGCTGCCCCTGTTGGAGGACAATAAATTGAGTTGAATACAGTGAACCTTCTTATTCTGCGCTGTGTTTGGACTTTGCTTGCCTGTCCAGTATCAGCTCTGAGCTATTCAGTACGGTATTCTGTACTGTGTATTTGTTCGGAAGGTTCGAAGTCCGAAGTTCACCTGGTGAAAGCAAACACAGAGTCAGCGAGTTGGGCCAATCAGTTATCAATTCTGGTTGATTATAGCCTAGTGGATTAACTTTTATAGAGCTGTCTGTCATATCAAGCTGATCGATCATCACTTCCCAGACTCCTACTGCCTAACTTCTAAAATGTTATCAGTAACAGATTCACAAAGTGAGTAAAATATAGATAAAAATCTTTTTTTTTGCATGCTGTGACAACCGTGGTGTGGTGTTTAGAAAAAAACAATCATCTTATTTGCTGTCTTCCCACAGCCACAGGCGATCATATTTTTGGGTACCGTATCTTCACTAGAGATGACTAATGATAAAAAAAATCTAAATTATCTTAAGTGCTGAAGGGGTTAGGTTAACTCGGTGTGTTAGTAGATTAGTTTCGACCATATATTAAGCCTTAATCTGTAATGGTGTCAAGCAATTGGAAAAAAGTAATAAAAAGAAGCGGATTAAAAAATTCAGTTAAACCTTTATTGAAGATTTTAAGAATATAAAACAGTATAGAACATTCATGAAACTGATTTTTTCACCTTGCTCTTGAATATATGGTACCATAAAGACTATGACTGAATACTTTGCCATTGGTGAAATGTGTCTAAAAAGATGATATTTTTATATCTGCAAATTCATGTTTTGCCCCATTAAGTTGCTAATCTGATGAAACACATATTTTGAGTTTAATTTGTGTGAACTTTATGAACATAAAATTATTTGTTATATGTATATATATTTTGAAAGACAAAAGGAATGTAAGCAGGGCATTTTAAAGCGATATGATTATCGTCATGCCCAAAAGAAATAGCTCTGTAGATACGGGCTTTGGAATAGTTCTAACATATTTCTTGTGTGTCGTAAGAAGCGACTAAAAGGGAACAAAAAAGTGATAGATGTTTTGGGTCTAGTAAAGTTCAATACCATATTCCCGAATGCCATGAAATTGAAAACTGGCAGAATATTCTCATCCCAACTAGTGGGCGCCGATGCTGCAAGCATCTGGCGTTGTCTCCCAGGTTAGGATAAGTTTCTTGCAACATGGAAAATTTCTATGATAATCGGATATATATGGTATTAAACTTCATGAGACCCAATGGCCATACCATCATCCAGGGAAGATACTAGTCGCTGCACTTTATTATGGCGTTTTGATTCCGTTTGGGATGTTTTCAGTTCAGAGTGCAGTTTCTGGTACTACATCTTTTAGTAGCTCTTGAGTGGTACATTGAGTTGCCATTAGTTGGTTCCTTTTATGCACTGCTTCCGACCTTACTCCAGAGCAAGGCTGGTAGTACGGTACGGTACGAAGTTCGGTACGGTACGATTGAATTTTCCGGTACGATAGTACGGTACGATTCGTTTTTCAATTTTCGTACTTGGTACGGTACGGTACGAAGTTCGGTGTTTATTTCGTACCGTACCGTACTCTTTTTCGTACCTTCGCATTACACTTTATTCTTCTCAAATGAATTCAAAAAATTAATTTCATTTAACATCTATGCCGTTTCATAACGGGGCTCTGATAATATAAATTGTGTCTATCAAAGAATGTTTAAACTAAAGGGCAATTTTAAAATGATTAAAAGCGGCGCAGGTATGGTGCGCGGCGAAAGCCCACTGAAATTTTTGTAAAAATTAAATAAAAATTCTCACTTTAAAGGCTAAATGCTACGAAATATACGAAATTAATCAGGGAAAAATATTGCGCAACGCAGGCACGTGAAAATTAAAATTAAAAACTCTCTCCCCCGACCAACTATTCAACTAAGCTAACCAGTAATCACCGCTATTGCGTTTTGTTTGTACTCTGAAACGCAGAAGTATATTATCAGAGCAGAAACATCAGAATATTATGATATATTTAGGTTGTTTTTAGTTGAATGTTAGCTGATGCTCATCTTAAATAGAAGATATATTTTGTAAAAAAAACAGCCATTTCACAATATAGACAACGGGGCATGTCGAGAATACGTCTGTGCGGTATGAAAAAATAAATAGCATTATTCAGTAATGTGAAGAGAACGTAAATTGCACCAGAAATACCAGATGCACAATGATAATGTTCTTATAACCATGCCTTCGAATGAGACCGCGCGAAACCCATGTGTGGTGCACAACGAACATTCTTTTGTCGAGAGAGAATTTCTTGTGCCGACACAATGCTGCTAATATTCTAAATATTGCTTCATGCCAGATTTTTTTGCGAAAACTGCAACCGGTCTACCATTCTCATATAATACGCAATGTGAACAATGATATTTGGGTGACATATGCTTAGTTACGCCCATGTTTTATTGTGCTGGATTTCAAACCAGATAGCATAAAACTGCATCACTTTGATGTAAGATATTGGTGACGTTTCTTGCGGTGGCCAGATCCTACAAATAAAGCTAATTTGGACATTGGTAGTTGGTACGGTACGAGGCTGCCCAGCGAATCGTACCTGTTTTCGTACTGGTACGAAATTTAGTACGATAAATGAAAAATATTAATCGAACTTCATTTCGTACTGGTACGAAGTTGGTACGAAAAAAATAATATCGTACGGTACGGTACGAAAAATTTTCGAAAGGTACGGTACGAAGTTTGGTACGAAATTATTTTGCTGCTTCGAAGTACGATAAAAATTTTGTACCGTACCGTACTGCCACCCTTGCTCCAGAGGGAATTCCAATAAAAACATAAAATGAAAAAATAGATAATGATTTAAAACTACTTTTAAGTAAGTTTTGTCGATCAATATGTTTCTTATTTATGTATTGTCATTTATTTATAGCTCTTTAGATTTTGTCAAAATATATTGTATTCACTTTGTGAAACTTAGTAGTGAAATAATAAAATAATGTATTGGCCAGATTTGGTATATTACTAAACTAAAGTGGTTGACATCCCCTATAATATCCATCATAGGCTAGTTTGAAAGTATTAGGGTAAAATGTTATGAAATGGGTATTTTTTTAATATCAGATGATTTTTTGAGAAATATGCCAGGTCAAAATACCTTAAAATTCCAAAAAGTGACCTACATTTATTTTTGTCATGAATTTAGTCATAATAAAGCTTTAACACGAAATTAGTTTTGGTAACTTAATATTCATCATGGGTAGTTTTTTAATATCAGATGATTTTTTGAGAAATATGCCAGGTCAAAATACCTTAAAATTCCAAAAAGTGACCTGCATTTATTTTTGTCATAAATTTAGTCATAATAAAGCTTTAACACGAAATTAGTTTTGGTAACTTAATATTCATCATGGGTAGTTTTTTTAATATCAGATGATTTTTTGAGAAATATGCCAGGTCAAAATACCTTAAAATTCCAAAAAGTGACCTGCATTTATTTTTGTCATAAATTTAGTCATAATAAAGCTTTAACACGAAATTAGTTTTGGTAACTTAATATTCATCATGGGTAGTTTTTTAATATCAGATGATTTTTTGAGAAATATGCCAGGTCAAAATACCTAAAATTTCCAAAAAGTGACCTGCATTTATTTTTGTCATAAATTTAGTCATAATAAAGCTTTAACACGAAATTAGTTTTTGGTAACTTAAATATTCATCATGGGTAGTTTTTTAATATCAGATGATTTTTTGAGAAATATGCCAGGTCAAAATACCTTAAAATTCCAAAAAGTGACCTGCATTTATTTTTGTCATAAATTTAGTCATAATAAAGCTTTAACACGAAATTAGTTTTGGTAACTTAATATTCATCATGGGTAGTTTTTTAATATCAGATGATTTTTTGAGAAATATGCCAGGTCAAAATACCTTAAAATTCCAAAAAGTGACCTGCATTTATTTTTGTCATAAATTTAGTCATAATAAAGCGTTTAACACGAATTTAGTTTTGGTAACTTAATATTCATCATTTACGTTCATTTAGTAAATTTGACACTGATTTTAGGATGAATTATATATAACATTTCAGACATTTGCCAACGATAAGCCATTAACTGATAACCTAAAAGTCTGATTTCCTTATTTTAAAATGATATATTAATTAGTGAAATTTAATGAATTAGTTGCAACTGCTAAGTAATAAGCAGTGTTTGTTTCCCCAGTGTTCTATCCAGGCAAAAATTCTTCTTTCCCCCTTGAAATGTTCTGGCTGATATATCAGCCAAGGGCGACTAATATATAATGGCGGTCGTATGCCTATCCCGGCTGGCTGCCCAACTACATGGTATTTGAGGTAAATGTGTTTCAAATATTTTTTCATGAAACTTTGTTTGTTATAGAAACGAAATACAATATACTATGACACAAACATTGTAAAATAATAAAGCGATCTGTATATTGAACAATAGGTAATAGGCATTATCGTGTGTTCCACTTTTTATTTTGAATTTATTTCGGTTGATTCTCTATCTCTTTTTCACCTTCTTTGACAGCTATAAAAAAAAATAATTGCATCAATAGATCAGACTTAGGATAAATTTGTTGTAATTTGCATCGGTAAATGCGACATTTTAAAAGAACTGCACACGCTTGTATGTGTATTTAGGTTGGCCAATATTATCGGCTGCTTTTGTGATCTGTCCATGTACCAGTAAACAACAAAATTGGTAGATATATCAGTTTACCGATAATGGGAATACTGGTAAAACTTGTCACAATTGGGTTTAAAACTTATTAAAGCTGTTTTGTTGATTTTACCACTTTTCAATGATTTTTTTCAAATATTTTTACCATTTTGACTACTGGATGTCTCATTGCGTAAACAAATTGATATTTTTAATTGTTTTAATGTTCAAATTAGGCAAGCTTAAAGATTACTAAGGCTGCAATAAACGTTTTCAAAAGTTGCATTTTTTCTGGGGTTGTTTTATTCGATCCTTGCTTTTTACGCTAGCGTATTGCTTTGCATGCAGTTTCTTAAGTTCTTCAACGCAACCGGGCGGTTTGCTGTGCAAGCTAAGATTGTTTGTTTTGTTGTGTGTGTTGTTCTTTGTGGGCATGTGAGTACGATTGACGCAATGCAATACAGGCGTGTATTGCCGTCGTGATTTTGTTATCCGAAATGCAAGGCATCAGCAAGTCAACTTCACGCGTATTGCGGCCTTAAAATATTTGTCAAATTTAAGGTTTACATGAACATAAGATTTATTTGGCGCCTCCTAGTGACAGATGAAATTTTTGATTTTTCAAAAAAAATTGACCTCTAAAAGATGAAATATCTTGATAAACATTGGATAGTGATTCTGTACTGAAAATCTTCTCTTTTGATGTATACGTACCTATTATTGAGATGATATTTTATTTTGGGAGTAATTCATAGTATTTATGTAAAATACTCCCAAACTAGAATGTGCTGGCCTAAATAAGAAAGCTGACCCTGAAATACCTCCATTGAATTAATGCATTTATAGCCAATTTTAACATTTTTTGGGAGATTTTGCCTTGAGGTTCTTGTGCTCATGTTTTCTGCGATAAATGTACGATTATTGCCATCAGTTGTGAACAATCAATATCAATCCAACTCTTAAGACTCTGCCCTACTTATCGTGAGGTTGTTCATCATTAAATATCTCGGCCTTAATTTCGAATATTAACATTTATTTTTCAGAAATCGGGATTGGTTTGACTGGATTTGGAGCTTTCTTCCTCTTTATTGGAATGATATTTTTCTTTGACAGAGTTTTACTTGCTTTCGGAAATGTGAGAGTTTTTTCATATACTTTCCATTATGCTATCAAAAATTTTCTATCACAGTCCATATCCATTATCGAAGCATTTGATATCCATCACTTACCGATGCTTCATTAAGCATATTTCACATATGACATATTTTCTTGATTACAAAACTAATAAGACTACAACGAATAATTAATACAGGTACTGTCTTTCAGAATGCACTGTAAAATTGGTTGCGTTAATTTGAAAAGGCCTTTCTTGTTTCCTTCATCAATTGCCGAGTATGACCTATTCACCTCTCTTAGTTTCCACACATCTTTTTGTCTGGTTCGAACACAAAAATCCAATTTAGTTAATATTTTTATTTCTTTAATATGAGAGGTAAAGATTATCTCCTACCTAATACTTTTTTGTTTAATCAGTCGGCTTGTCCAAACTATTCAATCTGTGAAGCAATTGAAAATTCCCTGACATGGCAGAGTGTTGTTGTTTGTTTATTATAAAATTTTAATTTATTTTTGTGTAATCAAAGAAAACCCTTAATTGCAACCGGTCAAGGAATTAATGCTTTCTACAGATCACAGTGTCACCAATTTGAACCATTTTATTCTTTTTTATAGCTTCTTTTCATTAGTGGTTTATCCTTCATCATCGGATTACAACGAACATTCAATTTTTTCTTCCAAAAACATAAAATAAAATCGAGTGGATTCTTCTTTGCCGGGATTTTAATTGTTTTGTTTGGATGGCCATTAATAGGAATGCTTGTTGAAACATATGGATTTTTCTTATTATTCAGGTAGGTTGTTTAATATAGAAATTATATTGAAAAAGGTTTTTTTGTTTATTTAATTGCAATAATTATGTCACAGGGAATCCTTTTTTTTCTAAAATACAAGTGTTTCATTTTTTTCAGAATTTCAATAACAATACCAGATTCTATCATATGCACTGTGTGCTATCTGGATTCCCTGAATCTGGATTCTCTCCTTTTATCTTTTTTAAATAGTCAATATGCCCCCTTCATCTGAATAATAGAAGAACAATAGGCATTTTAAATTAATATTTCTTATCATTTTGATATAGATTTTTGTTCCCATTTGTTTTTTAAAAGTCCCTGAGTTTTCCTCGCCTTTAAAACCCATCGAACTTTTTTTTTGCATGAAAAATTTAAACCTATTCACGAAAATTTCCGGGCCAGAGTTGGTATCATGATCACAAAGAACATTGTCAAATTATGCTTATCAATGTTTGTTTCAGACGTTTGTAAAGCATTTTCATATTTGGACAGCAAACAGTGCAGATACCCGATATATCCATTATCCGGATAGTGGATAATATGGTTATCCGAACAAACCCTAATATAATATACACAACACCATTCGCTAGGAGCAAACATTTTTAAAAACTGAAGAAAAAATCATATTACGCTCATAGTGTGGTAATGTTCAGACTCTGAGGGATGAAATTCAATATCAATGACACTTACATTTAGCTTGTATCTTGCCTTGAAATCACTCTTTAAAATTGTTGTAAATCAACAGCTACTCACCCAAGCCACAGAAACAAATCAATTCAGCAGAAAAAGGGGCTTAGTATTTTCTTATTATAGTACCATTGAAACCGAATTTTCTAACATCTTGATATAATATTTTACTTTTCAGTGGTTTTTTTCCTGTTATTATCAATTTTTTGAGGAGGTTACCTGTAATTGGAAACATTCTTGCTATTCCTATGATAAACAAGGTCTGTACTATTTTTTCTCTAGATCTATTACACTTTTGGAATTTACCTTAATTCCGATCAATTTTTTCTGTTATTTTTAATTGACCCGAATGATTATTAAAGGAAATTTCGCGGGCGTAATAGCTTGTTGTTAACCGGTTGGCATCGCAGGTTGAATATCTCTGTAAAATATATAGATTGTGGGGAGGATAGTTCTTGTCTGTCTGTGATACACTATATAAATCCATAGCCTTTTTGAAATTAAAATATATAATATTCACATGTTGGCATCACAAGTTGAAGAGCTCTTGTTGGAGCCCTGACAAGTCTTATGTAATCTTGTCTTTACAACAACACGAACCCTGTTTGCCTATTCGGGGCCGTTTACAGGGTTTTGCTCAGTATTTGAGTGACCATGAAAAAATACATATATAATATGACAAATGGCCATTTTTGGATACTTAATGATGACTGGACCTATCCAGCTATTTGTATAACGAAATCCTTATAATTCTAAATTCATCTGTTTGGTATTTTTTAGATCTGTGAAAGACTGGAAGGAGGAAGCTCCATGGTTTGACGACAATTTTTTACAAATGATATACTTTTATATAAATTAATTTTTGAGAATGGTGCTTGATGTTTGTCAACTTGACATAGTCTCTGAATAAGCAGGAATTTGTATCTTCTAAATAGGCAATTCAGCTTTCAAATCTTCTTTTCGATCTTTGACCCATCTATTTAACATAGATATATTTTGTTTAAATTTAATATTTTGATCCATAAATATAGATGTTGCAAATTGCTTACAATGATAAAAACTTCCAGAATTATTTCGTCAATCATTTGAGGATATTTTGTATCCATATTCTCACGAAGTTCGAAAAAAATTAATTTTGTCACTCGGCAATATAGTTGATTGACGAATCCTAATTTCTGTCAAGTTAGGAACTGTTAATTATTCTCAAATTCACATTCCAAATTTTTTTTTATTTCCAACAACAGACTATTATGTATTGATATGATACTGGGTATGGTACGACTTGATCAGCATGAGCCAAATTTGCCAGCAAACTCATGAAACATATTTTTGGTCAGAATTTTTCCTTGTTTTCCTTGCCAAATGTTGCCTTGTTGCATTTACATCAAATTTAGTTACAGAACGATGCATATCAGAACTCTTTTTTTTAAATGATATACACTTGCTTGACTTTTAATAAGTTATGCTCTAGTAATCACAATATAGAAAGTTGCTGGTTTTGTGTAGAAAGATGCGAAAAGACCAATACTTCGTAGTGTGCCATAACAAACCTCCATAGAGAATGCCCAATCAGAATTTATTCTGCCAATCATGATCCACAGATGGACCTCGTCTCATCACCGACCCCGTGCTGGTCTGAAAAACAAACTAGATATTTAAAGACCTATACCTTTTGGATAATAAGTTGTGTTTACTATGAATAATATGGAATGTTGCTGCCTTCAAAGACAAAGAAGCACCCTTTGGTGTACAGTTATACATCGCAATTTTTCACTGATATAAGAATTGACCTTTTCAAATCAACTTTGGAAAGGTTGGTTCACTATATACCTCGTTTTGACAACACTCTATTCACTTGGTAGGTTTCGTACCCATTTTAGACCAGCGATGGTTGTGGTCTTGCAATAGCCACGATCTAACAGTATTTCTTGTGTCATACGTTCACGATAGCATGAAATGTTTATGCTGGTGTGGTATGTTCCATACTCCTATGAATTCAATTCTTCGTTTCCTGGTCAGATCAATGGTAAGGCGTTGGGAATATGCTTGGAGTTACGCATCTCTCCCACAGGATAAAAATCATTGATCATATGCTGTTTTATTGTTTTTAATCCTCTCCAAAAGTATGTCATCTTTTTAATTGGCTCACACTAAACTGTATTTTTCTATCAGGATTTTTTTGTGCTGTTAAACAACAGTTTCTATAGGAAATTGAAATTCTTTCTCTCTTTGATTTTGTATGCAATGCTGCATTGAGACAATGCAGTCATTCTGGTCAAAATTAGCCATGTCCTAGATAATTATTTTTACACGAATATTAAAAAGACTGCTACGGGCGATTTGAATTTGTAGTAGTAAAACAACAATGGTTACTTTTTTTCTCTTACTCGCCAGGAAAATTGAGAATGTGCCTAGACTCTTGGAAGGCATGGTACAAACCAATGCAGAAATTTTATTTTGTTGAATGTGTGTCGCTGAACGGCATAAATAGAGTGTCATCCTCTGGAAATGAGCGAAGTCCCAATGGTGATGGTGGTCGCTCTTTGCTGTGGTCCACTGGTTATGTCTGGAGTTCACAGACTACTTTTTGTATATAAAATCTTCTTGATATTTATTTAAATTTAGAATGTTAATGTTATGGTGTTGTTTGGGTCTGTAGTTGCTGATGATAGTGCCATGTTGTGCAATATGCAAATATAGAATGTGCACAATTTTACGAGTTTAGTTGCTGATATTCCTGTCTTATTTGAAAATTCGGTTTCAAGTATAGGCAACTCGTTGAAGATCGTTTCACGTTAAGATTGGCACGTGGTTCGTTGCGGGCAAACTAGTTGATCCTGTTGGTTTTATCCAATAGGGGTTGCGGTTGCAGTCCTTGCAATTGCTTATGTAAACATCTGTGACCGGATGTCGCCGCACGTCTACGCTTCTTCCAATATTTCATCAACATGTTCTTCGATCTCTTCAAACCCTCAAGGATATAGAATTGTTCAATAGTGAATCAAGTGTTAAATTAAGAAAAAGTTGCAAATTTTTTTAGGTTAAAATACGAAAAATAGCAACATTTGTTTATTCTCTTATTTCCACGCATTCTTGTTGGAGAGTTAACGCGATGACCTTATATGGTGTGTCCTTCTCTCCTAATGTACACTGAAATTTCGCGTACTTTTATTTGTGTTGTCTCATTGAAAAACAAATCACGCTCACCACTTGTCTCTAACAATTGGCGTAGATAGCAAGAAGCAGTGCAGGGTTGTTAATTCAGGCGCCTATACAATCTTAAGTCGAACCAGCACAAGATTTTAAATAATCTGTTTCAATATTGACGAGATAAAAAAATGTAAACTACTTTATTTTACTGGAAAATTCGGGGTGTCCGCATCACACCACATTTTTTGGTATCCTCTTTTTGGTCCTTGGCGTGATTTCTTGGTAAAATTGATTGCGTTTTGTCTGGTTTCCGTTAATATGTAGCATCGACGTGCAACAATTTGACATCAAAATTGCTCACAGCATTGAACGAGATCTCACATATTGTTTCGGGTTTGAGTTCACGAAAAATCCCCAAGTTTAAGTTGACAATCCTGCCTGTTCCGTTAGTCTATCTATTATTAGGTGTTACTATCTTAACACACATTTCTTACAACTTCGAGAACTAGTCCCAAATAGTTTTAAGAAAAAATTACAAGCAAATATGGATGACTGAATAAATATTTAACTTGTTTCAAGATGGTATTGCTATGCGCTTTTGTGTTTTGGATCCGTATGCAGTGCATGCAAGGATACAGTAGCAAGAGTAAATATGACTAACTAGAGAAGTTCAAAGTCTTGCTTCACACACAAATTTATTTCTGTAACGCTTCGTCTGACTTCTTCAGACAAGCATTTTAAAAATGTAGCAAAAAGAAGTTTACATACAATATAAAGAGAGCAATGCAAAGTAAATAATCGATTAAATTAAGTATGTCCGTTAAACAGTGGGAGAGTGATGAGACGAGATGGTCAATAATAGGGCTATAGGGACATAATAACAAAAGGAATTATGTGAAAGTAATTAAAACGGAATTGGTGACATTCATATCATCTGGTCAAAAACTAGTCAAGTAGTTCATACTTGTTTCGAGCTTGATCGGACATATCTGCTAAGCGGTGGCGGTATCGATAAGTTTTTCCATCATTGAGATTTATGCCAGTTGGTTCCAACGATCCTATCATGGAAATAAAATTTGCTCCTTTTGCTCTCCGATAAATATCATTCCCAAAAAGTTTCTTTATTCCTATAACTGCGAAATTTTGTTTTGGATGTCCAGCTTGGTTGAAATGAATCGCAACTGATAAATTCTCGCTTTTCTTTTTGGTGCTTACATGTTCTGCTATCCTACGTTTTAGTTGTCCACCGGTTTCTCCTACATAATGCATTCCACATTTGCGGCAGGATATTAGGTAGATCACATTCTCTGAATTGCAGGTGATATGTTGAAAAATTTTGAACTGTCTGCCTGTTCGACCAAGGCAAAATATTGGAATCTGCAGAACATTGGCAGGTAGAGCATGATTCACGGCCGCATTTAGATAATCCCGGACCTTTCTTCACTGAAACTTTATTTGGGCTCTGACTAACTTGTTTCAAAGAGTGAGCATTATCTGTAGGATGTCTTGGGGATATTTTTGGAAAAATGCCTTTCAGTCGTTCATTGTTTTCTGCAATATAGTAATAATCTCTGAATATTTTCTGATAATTTTGCTGCATTGGACTGTGGTTTGTGATGAATAGTAATAGCTTATTTTTGTTTTGTGTATCAAGAGATTCGTTCGGTTCTGCTGCCGCGCTGATTCTATCGCTTTATTAATATTGCTTTGTTTGTATTTCCTTTTAAGAAGGTAATTTTTCTTTTTACTGACATGCTTCTGGAAGAATTCTTCTGTAGAGCAGACTCGTTTTGGATGGCGTGAATTAGGTAGTAAATACTGGTGTGCATCTGTTTCTTTGGATTAAATTTCTGTTTCCAGTTTGTTGTCTATATTATGAATTCTTACGTCAAGGGATGCTATGGTACTCGGAGAATATTCAAAAGTAAATTTAAGCAAGTGGTGGATCGAATTGGCATGGTCCATACATTTGAGAACTTTTTCTCGCCGTGAGTCCATATAAGAAAGCAATAATCTATAAATCGATCATAAAAGTAGGGGTTTGATTCTGAAGTCTTTCTTTCAAGATGGTGTAGTTAAATAGAGGCTATGCATTAATATGGTGGTATTTTCTCGAATTCTGGTCATCTCGCTGGTTTAGTTAAGTGTTCTTACGGATTAACTTCGAAGTGAGAAGTTCGAAACTTGTGCAATTGTTTAACTCTATCTGACGTGACTATGAATTTGGCTTTTTTGTTGGGAACTCTATGGTGGTCGACAGCTGCTGACAATTTTTTTGAAAAGTTAAAATTTATAAAATTATGTTTCATATTGATATTCAAAGTAAATTTCAAAAATGAAAAAAGGAAACTAAAAAAAGTAAAAAAAAAAATGAAAAAAAAATGAAGCTAAAATCAAATTAGGAAATAATTCGAAAAAAAATTGGATGGATTTACGATTTGGCTGCTAATTTGTGTTGGGCTTCCGCGACGAGTTTGCCTTGATTCTCGCAGTGTTTACGTTATTCAATCTGTGCTCACAGGATAGGATATGATTCCGCTTTTATCTTGCGGAAGAGCAAGCCGAGAATACTGCTTTACCATATGGCGAACCATGACCTCTCGTACAGACACCAGTTCCGATTCGGGATGAAGGTTTTTGACTTGAAACATTTTGTCGTATGTACTATACATAGACCTGGTTGGTGGAGGGAGCCGTAAGCAGGGCTCATGTGAACAACCGTAACATCGTTCAAAATATTCGAACGCATAGCACGACTCGGTGGCTCAGTCGGTTAAACGCGATCGTTCGATATGATGCTGATTGTTCGATGCTTGATCGTTTCAACACCGAGCGTGCCCTTCAGCAAGGCACTTCGCGGGTAGCTGTAACATAGAACAGATACACAGTCACTACAAAGGTCCCTGCCTAACGGTTGTTGGGTATAAGCCCCCCGGTAGGGTAACGGACAGGACATAGAAAACAATAAAAATAAAAAATCGAACTGATATATATATTCATCCTATAGCGATTCACGTAATCAAAATACTAAACTGCGAGAATCAGGGCAAAGTCGTTGCGGAAGCCTAACATAAGTTGACAGACAAATCGTAAATCCAGCGGTGACAGCAATGGACCACGTGGGAATATCATTTGTTCTTGGCAGGGATCGCATACCAGGATATGCTGCCAAGCAGTTTTTTTAATCACAATTTTTTTTAATATTCATTTTGGAATTATTTTCATTTTTTGTTTGTTTTGATTTTAGTTTCATTTTTTTATACATCCGGTTTGTATTCAGTTTTTTTCTTAATTTGCTTTCCGTTTTCTTGTTCTATTTTTGAATTTTTTTTTTAATTATTAAGATCAAACAAAATTAAAAAAAAATCATTTTTCGAAAATTTTTGTTGGCAGCTATCGGCCCAGCATAGAACTCTATATGTACTTGTGGGAGATTTGGTGAGTTCCAGTTATCATTCTTTCTGTTCTTGTTTTTGGTTATATATTACCGCCCCAGAAACATTATGAAAGAAGATATCCGCGCATGTTCGTGCCACATGGGAGATCACGTTATAAGGCTTCTTATCGAAATTCATTTCTTAATATAGGCTTACAACAACTAGTAATTGCATTCTGACCATTAGATGAACCCTGTCTTGGCGGTGTGGTCCATATGTGGTTCACACTTGACACACAAAAAAATTCACAAGATCCTTTATGAATAGTATCTGTCGCCACTCGTTGCCTTGTCAATTATAAATTTAATCTGTTTATTCTGCCCTTTTTACTGCTTTTCAATATATTCCACTTTCTTGAAATATTAATTTATTTTTCATATAAAATTATACATTTTGGAGAACAATGCAAAACCACATCTTTCTTATAACTATCTTACTGGATAAATGTCTTGCCCTAATTTCGAACAAGCGGATTTCATTTCGGTAGCTCAAAGTGATTCGTTAGCTTCTGGCATATTCCTAGGAAGTCTATATGAAATCTCATTATGAACAAAAAATGTTATAAAAACCACAGAGAATCACCTTTCCGCAGCAATTATTTTATAATTACATGGGCGCAAACTGACGATGTTTTCGCCACGCATATCAATTTTATCAATGTCCTCTACTTTGAAAGAAAATTTTCGAAATATTGTAACAACTAATAAAAAGAGTTCCATATTTGCCAGCTGGAGTCCAAGACACTGCCTGGCGCCAACACAATATGGTATCACGTACGGTGATTTTACAAATTCCCCATCACTATTCAAATGCCGTTCTGGCTTGAAGCACTCAGCTTCATTCCAAATTGTTTCATCATTATGAATACGGAATAAATTCGATGCCACAACAGCATTCTTCGGGATTGTGTATCCCATAATAGTGTCTTCTCTTGCTGCAATGTGTGGCATTCCGATTGGTGTGATTGGCCGAATACGCATAGTTTCCTGTAAAATCACAATCATTATATTCATTGGAATGGCTGTGGAACGAAGTTTATTCTCTTTTTCTTAACTTTTGTGAAGATTGATGTGAGTGCAACCAGACTGGTTGCAAGGATGCTTAGATACGATACAGCAGACATTTGGACAGAGGGCGGAAGATCTCCGACATTGGAGGGCTGGAGGCCCGAGCCGCGGACGATAAAGGCAAATTGACAGTTTTATACCAACCAAAATACGCGCCGAAGGCATGTAAGAAATTAAGAGTAGTTTGCAAAGCACGGCAAAATTTTAGCTGCGAAATATTTTCAATGATAATCGCAAAATGTGGACCAAAGAAAAATCGGCCAAAAGTCGCGCGAAAAAAAAATTCTAAGTTTGTATTATAAATCTCTGCGTTTTACGCTAGCACGCATTCAGACGTTTTTAACGCAACTAAACGTGCTACGTACGAATGCTAACGAAATGAGCTCGTTTCGTTGCGTAGTTTTGCGTTTTAACTAAACCATAGTAAAGCTAGATCATAGTTGACTATGCACTATCAAAGACTCGACAAATATTATGGATTAAGTGGAAAAAGGTCCCGATCTTCATTGATATATACACTATGCACTTCCGTTGGGCCGTATCCATATTAGACAGTCTACAGTCTAGACATTGGTTAGTAAGTAAAACGTGTTACCAGGCAACGTCTGTATAAATAAATAAAATGTACAAAACGCAATGCGTTTCGCAAAAAATTGAATTGCCAACTTCATTCATGAAAATGATGCCAAATCTTCATCAAATGTATTTTCAAAACCACAGATCAGAAATTCTATTTTACCAAACATGAGGGTCACAGGTCCATCAGTGGCTCAAACTTGAAAAGCATGTTTGGTCACAATATTTCTTACTACTTTTTAAATCAATAACATTCTTATCACCTGTATGATTGCCTTTGTGTAATGCATATTCCCAGACGCAGACATGCTAAAAGGTTCATCCTTTTCCAACACTTCCGATATTTCATCCTGTAATTTCTCCTGAATCTCGGGATATCGACATAAATACAATATTAGCCAGGATATTGTATTTGACCCCGTCTCAGTTCCGGCATAAAACAGATCGCGGACTGACAGCAGAAGTTGATTATCGTAGAAGCCTAATATTGAGAACGAAAAAATGGTTCAAGTGTAAGTTTATTTTTTCAATGCAGTACACGGAAATAGTGTAATAAGAGGCGACTATGGGAAAGCAAAAAAGTGGTAGATAGTTTTAGCATCGTCAAGGGGAGATACCTACCTATCACTGCACTTTACCATAGTGGTTCAGTTCCGTTTGGGATATTTTCCGTTTAGATTGCAGTTGCTGGCACTACATCTTTCAGTAGCTCTTTGCTATTAAGTGGCTTTAGTTGGTTCCTTTTAAGAACTGCTTTCGGACTTGCTCAGAGTAAATTTCAGTAAAAAAGCATTGTCACCTGTGACGCGAATATTCAGCATGAAAAGATTGTTTAAAACCAAATACGGAATTAATACGCGCTGAAATCTTTTTAGAGAGAGGACAGGTAAAAGAACTCCTGAAACCCATTCGGTTACAAAATACAATAGATTTTGGTCAAATTTAAACATTGCATTTTGTCATTAAAAATGAAAATTCTACTTCATTTAACTAGTTTTGTTTCTATGAACAATTCGCGATAAATTCGAATAGTCTGTGCTTCGAATCGACGAATTGAATTGCCCGGCCCAAATCCTACCCAACGTACCATTTTCCTGAGCATCTGAGCTCTCCATTTCATTCAAGAAACAGTCAATGAAATCTCGAGGTTTATCTGGATTTCTAGTTATTTTATGCAATTTGATCTCCTCGTTAAGGGTTTCCAAAACGGCGTTTTCAATTCCCTGGGTCTCATTATAAATCCCTCGAAATGGTGGAATCATCTGTTAAAGTTAAAACGATATTTTGGGTTGTTATCAATTTAATATTATCATTTTGCTGGCATTTCACTGTGAAATACAAGCCACCAAGGCGTGGTTAATCGGTGGTTTATGTTGAACTAATGATTGAAATATACAATACGCTCAAATATAAGATAAGCAAAATAGGAAGTGAATATTTTATTCAAAATTCCTGAAATAACTTAAATTCTTTTAAGCATGAAGAATGTGTGGTGCAGTATAAAAATAACGCAAGTTAATATGAAACTCGGGTTAATATAAAATTTAATTTAAAAAAAAAAGTTAATATAAAACTTCTTAATATTTTTGTAAACGAAAAATGAATGCAAAAAATGATCACGAAGAACAAAAGGCCACTACGCTGAACCTCAAAAAGAAAGAGGTTCTAGCGAGGAGATATTGACCTCCGAACACTATATTCCGTAAAAGTTGAGTGAACTTTGCAAAAGCCTTTCGTTTTTGCGCAGTATGTAAGAATAATGTATTGTTTTATATAGTTTTTACGACAAAAATATTACAATATTGCATTCGATGGGATTTCCTCATTTTTTATGTTATTATAAATCAGCCCTAATGGAGGATAACATGTTAAAAATTCCTTCTGAATAGATGATTATTACAATCATATTTCAGAATAATAGATTGAAACGCTTCGTTCTGCAAGAACTATTTTAACCCTTTATGGATATTTAATTTTTGAGGACACAAAAGAAGTAAAATATTACCTTCAACATTGGACAGAATATCATTACGCCATTCAAAGTGCTTGAGGAAGTTGCTATTGTATGTATCAAGTCACGAAAATCTTTGTTTTCCCTGAGAATATTTTTCCCAAACGCAAGTTGAGATATCACACCGGAAAATACTTCATAGAGCATAAAATGTATGTTAAAAGATTCTCCTTTTTTAGAAAAGTCCTTTATTTTTTCGCAAAGTTTTGAACATTCGCTCAAAATTTCAGTCTCTATGCTTTTACGCCCCACTCCGAAATCTCGCAAAGTGGCTTTACAAAATTTTCGTTGGTTTTTCAACTTTTCTGTCAAATGCGAGCAAGCAAGTCCGTCAACGCCTGATAAACCCGGAACAGTGTTCTGAAGTCTGTTTGAAAACGACTCACTCTTTTTTATAAAGGCTTCTTGCACAGCCTCCAGACTCCCCAGAATTATAAAATCAGTGCTCGCCATTTTTAGACGACAGACTGGTCCGTACGTTTTATTCCATTCAAACATTTCTAACTCAGAATGAAGAGTCAATGAAGGCATGTTTCCAAAGATCGGCCATCCTGGAGGACCTACAAAAAGAGAAAATAGTGATATGAAAAAATGTATTTCCCGTTAACATGACAGAAATAATCCAAAGTAAGTACAAAGGAAGATGAGAATTTTATCACCAAAACTTAGCGACTGACATTTAGTTTTCTATTATATTTAGTTATTAAGATTCGACCATTTTTAGCAATGCGTCACCTAATCGACCAAGTTATAAGTGTAAGAATAAGTGTTAGAAGGTTTAGTCCTGCGTGAATATCAAAATTACGTAAGGAAAGGTGGTTCCGCAAGGGTCATATAGTTTATCAAAATCACATACCATATCGAGTACATTTTGAGATTAATGCTATGAATCCACTCAGAAATGTTATTTTGTCAAGTATGGGCCACAGATGGACCGCGTCTCATTGACGCGATCCATCATTGACACATACTTCACAAAAGATCATTCGACAAAATGTTTTGATCGGGAAATGCATTTTGAGCTGCAAATGTGGGGGAAAAATTGTGTTCATAACTGCAGAAAATGTCAGCCAAAAATTATTTTTGTCTTTTTTTCAACGAACTTCATAAACTCATATTTTATACTTATATATTATTATTTATATTAAACTTATATTTTTGATTAAATTTTGGTCACGCATAAAAGTCTTAAATTCACTCTCTGTCAAATATATTCACTTACCTGGAGGTAGTTTTAACTGGAATCGTGTCTTTTCTTTCTTACTCTGTTTAAATAAATACGAATACAATGCAACAACAGCGCACAAAAGAACGGTGGATTGAATATTAGCATATTCCGCAGCCTTGGTGGTGTCTTTTGGCGTTTGAATCATATTTATTGTTTAACTATTTTTTGATCTAAATGAAAAATATTCAAAAGTCCTGATTAAAAATAATTGCGGTTCTGATTTTTTCCAATTTCATATATATTGAAGCAAAATCAGGATATGTGTAAAGTATTACGTCTTGCGTGAAATGTTAATGAAGTACATGCCTTTGGGGAATATTATATTTTTTATTTGTTTGTCTGCTCCAATAGTTTACCTGGAAACAGCAATACTGTCGCTGCCTTTGGCGCTAAAATTCGGCCGGGCATTCGTCTTTAACCTTGACAATACGATAACAAAGTCATTCTGCTGAACTGGCTGCCGAATAATCTGTGATTGACTGTTTTATACTCTTCCGTAGGCTCAATACATGGACGGCATTACTGCAACGTGTTTCATCATCAGTGCATGCAAACACACTTGGGATTCGATGAGTTTTCCCCTGTCAAAAATATTTCTCATTCTGTGCATTAGTGACTTGTACAAAATAAAATTTCTGTTTGGGTTGTCTTCGCAATAGTTTATAGTGATGGAAATACATAGACTGCCAAGATTTAGATTAGTTTATCCACAATAAGTCGTCCGGCAGTGTGTTCCAACTGAAGCTTTGTGGAAGCTATTCGGTAAAATATCTCATTTTTGTTATGAAAAGCACGGCGGTCAAACACTTTTGACAAATGTAATTATCCCATTTCATACAAGCTTTTAAAACCTATGAAATTTACTAAAAATAACGCCGCTATATATCCGTCGTTATCCCATTCTCAATACAATTTTCTCTTAATAGAGAATATCTATACCAGAGTTGTTAACAAACTGAACCAAAACCAACTGCCTGGGAAATATCATTTCGTCATAAAATTGAATCACCATCTAACTTCTTTACGCCATTTTGCAGTTATTGAAGCTAAAAATCAGACTTGGTGTGGTATTTCTGTATATTTATAATCAAATATTATCTCCATCTCGCGGTAACACAAAGTTAAGACTTTGTCGGGTGGTTTTCGGGATAAAATCGTTATTCTTAAATTTCAAATATAATACTTTTTAGTTTCGTATTGTCTAAATTATTCTATTTGAATATTTATTTTGGAGATAGAACATATTCTAGAAAAATTCCGAGCTTTTTTAGCAGAGGATGAGGGAGTAGTGATTGCTTCTAGATTGCTGAAAATCCGCGTGGAAACACTATCACTCCGAAATAATTATTCTATGCAAGTTGTTAAATTGAATCATATTGAATTGGAATATTGAGTTTACAAGTGCCCAACCTTCAAATGACATCAGACTAAAGGGCAGGTAATATGAAATATTTTTTATTAAAAAATTCGTTTTGTACGAGATCAAACGTTACCTGTATAATAAAAACGTGACGCAGCCAGCATTTCGCACAAGAAGTTGCACAAACAAATGTGATAAGATCATGTTCATCAAAACAAATTATTCATGGATACTCTGTAACATGTTCACAACATGTAACATGTAACATTTTATGTTCAATCATAACTGACTGACGCAAATAAGCTACGTTAGAAGCGAAGAACCTGAGGCAACAAAGTTAGATATAGAGGTTATTCATATATTTTATATTATATGCCATGACGTAAATAGCAAATCTTTGAGGTTCGAATCCGACATGGTCGTAAAAAACTAGAATTATTGCTTGAAAATCGCTATCCAAACTTGATTAAAAATCAAGTGCTCATGCTCGACAAAAATGTTCACCAAAATTTTATGCAATAGTTTTTGGTGTAAATATTCCCTGTTGCAGAGCAACCAAGAAAAAGTCAACACATGTCTTGATGAGTGCGTGTCACTAATGGAACGCGTCAACGAGAAAAAGAAGATAAAATAAAGTTTCTGATCGGGAAGTATCACGAAAGTGCTTGTTTTTTCTGTGAAAACAATTTATCGAAAAATTGTAGAGATATCACACCGACAAAAAAGGTTTAAATACACGAAATATCTTATGGAACATCAGTTTTAGTTAAAAAAACCTTATATTTTTTTGGAAAGTTGCGATCCGTATTAAATTTCCAACCTTCTGCTTTTCAAAAAGCGGTGGCGTGCAGTTTCTCAGATGTCTGCAACAGTTACACAATAGACATTATGAATAGGTATATATAATCGGGAATAATTCCGACACCATCATACTGAAGATAAAATGATATACTTTTTTGACTTAACTGAATAAACGACATTGAATATTACCTGGAAGCGATTGTTGTTTTTCTATTGAAACTAACGAAATACATTAGAATAAAAAACACTACAAAAATTAGGAAACCTAAATTATAATTTCTGAAATTAAAGAACCTCTTAGTTATTTTTAATTTGTTTAAAATAGATTGATAAATTTTGAGGAATCTCTATTTTATTCTATGAATTCTTCTTTTTTCGAAAAATAAATTTCAATTTCGAGAAAGCGGAATATATCGAACAAAAAATATTTATTTTAAAATTCTCTCACAAAATATATAGAAAGCGAAAAATTCACCTATTGACCAACTTGTTTTTTTATATTATCTCATCTCAGTTCGTCGAAGACAACTTTAAATGATCTCTAACTACGGTCCTATTATATATAGTCTTCTGATTTTCAATTTATATTTCCCTTACTCTCGTTTTTGTCCTGAATAGCTGAGCTAGTAAATCTGCTTTGGAATTTCACATCTCGGTTTATCGGACCATCTCATGGGTCAGTAACAACAGGAGTAATACAATGCCCAAATTTATTTTTACTCAAAATAACTTCCAGTTTTTCAATCCGACACCAAATTTTTCTCTAGCGTATGATGTTGTTTACCTTATTGTTTACCGCGTTCTACATTCCTGCAATAAACTTGCTTTGTCAAGTAAGAGCCATAGTTGGATAAAATAAACAAACAGAGTTCCTCTCGGAAATTTTATTTTGCCAAGCATGAGTCACAGATGGACCGTGCATAAACGTCACTATCCATCGGTGACTCATACTTACCAAAACATATTTGATCAGAATATTTTTGACCGGGTTGTTGAGTTTATGTCGGCCTGACACTGCATTAAAGTAGTGGTAAATTTCAGAATGTAAGTTGGATTGAACATGAATTACTGATGTCCATCTTCTTAAGAATCTGATCTTTTGTTTTCAATATTAGCCTATATCTTATCGGCAACATACCCAAGATACAGATCTTTGTGGTGACTACTGCATTGCCAACCAGTAATATGTTTTGCTGAATTGCTCGCTCGATGGTGGAACGGAGAAGCACCAAATATCGGACTACTAAACAAGACCATCGAGCCCTATAGACCGTGCTTGACGAACGCTATCATCCATTTCTATCAATATAGAACATTTGCGAATCTGGCGCTAGTAATTTATGAGGTATTGGACGATATAGATCAAGCTAAATTTGAGTGGAATAAACAAATTGAAATCGTTTTTAAACAAAATTGGTCGAAATTAAATTAATCATTTACCTAAACAAAATATAGACAATCATCATTTTTTCGCGTAAACTAAAAACAAAATTAGCAAATATATACATTTTCCCATTTTTCATAATTGCTACATGCACGAAACAACAAAGATTTATATATGACAAAGAATGACAACCCGCCAAATACATACATACGTTCAGCTAAACTAGTCTAGCCATAAGAATATAGTATTTTTGATATGAAAGGTTTCATTACTGTTTTATCGTTTTTAAACAGTAAATTTGCTTATACATTTGTCCTCAGACAGAATCCCATTTCCGGGCAAGAATTTTTAATCGTGCAAAACAAAGTAATGTAAAATACATAAAAAAAATTACGCGAATCGTTATTGGAATTCCGAGTATTAGCTGAAAATCGTGCAAACATTTTCTGCACGTTCGACTTGAATTTTATTTTATAAGTCTTATTCTGATTTTATATGTTTTAAAGTTTTTATACGATTTATAATTTCATTTTCCGCGTTCGGGATTTTGTTAAAAAAAAAGATGCGTACATAATCTCGAATCCTAAAATGCTGGGATATTTCTGTAATATTTTTAATTTCATGCAATGCCTCGAAAAAAAAAGCTAAGAGGTAACAAAAAAATTTAAATGCGAAATTGTATTATTTTTAATGTATTATATTTATTTTAATGGAAAAAACAGTGGAAAATTGTAACGGTAAATTTGCTCTTTATATGAAATTGGTGATTCCGGAAGTGACAATTCCGGAATTGTATTATTATACTAAACTTCGTTTTTAGAATAGAATCGAAATCACCAATTTCATATAAAAAGCAAATTTACCGTTACAATTCTCCATTGTTCTTTCATTAAAATTCAATCCGAGTAGGGCCAGAGGCAGTGTCGAAAAGAAATCGACTAACGGCCACTTACTAGCTAGGAGCTATTACAAGATGTATACCAAAATCTGCACTCTAAGCGGAAAACATTCCAAACGGAACTGAACTACAATTGTAGATCGTAGTTATTGGTATGGCCTGTGCGACGGTACTACCATATACCACTTCTTTGCGCTCCCTTTTATTCGTCTTTTACGACTCGCAGGAAATATATTAGGAATAATCTCGAACAAGAAAATTCCAATAGTCAGATTCGGTGATTTTTATTAATTTGAAGCGGTTAGATACATATTATTTACTTGAGTTGTGTGCGATACTAGCGTATTTAAAGGGGCATAGTTCCATGTCCCCCGTTCGTGCGAGAATGTTTTGGATTTCCCCAACTTCAGGTTCACACACTCAGGTACGTTGTGCCTGGAAATATATAAGTTTTGACAACATGAATCCTATAAAACCCCTCGGTATTATTTGAAATGTATACTAGTCAATTCATAGGGAGTTTTCTTTGAAATTTCACCTTAAAGATATTTTATTCTGCCCTGTTTTTGTTAGGTATGAGACACTGATGGATCGTGCCGATTAGGCGCGTTCCATCTGTGTATCATGCTTGACAAAATAGTATAAAGCTAAAGCAGCAAGCTACAACTAAAGCATCACCCGATGTTAAATTGAGAATACGGTATAAAACAATTCTCACAAAATTTTTTTTATAAATTTTTTATTCAACGTTGTGTAAGTTCCCACGTTGATACAAAACAGTAATCTTATCCAGTTTCGTTTAAGACCGACCTATATAGTGAACAGATAGAATATTGTTATGTTGCACGAAAAGCCGCTTACACAACAATTTATTTAACAAAGCTTATCATTTAACCTTTGACATTTACAGACAATTTTACGCTTCGTCGACCACGATATCCCAAATCCGAGTTCATAGCGACAAGACGTTTTATTTTTTAAAAATTGGAGCCGAAAAATACCGCATTCGTTTTGACAATCCAGTGTAGACAAAGTATACAAATGTAACCTAATTCCGCTTCCAAAACTAGGGATATTTTGACTTTTTTTATTGAAACCTTCTTAAGCGCGGAAGTAGCGTCCAAATGAACCAAGGAACGGTCACTTAAATGCCTAAGAGCTACTTGAAAATGTAATATCAGCATCTGGCACTTGGAGGAAAAATGTCCTATGGAGAACTGAACCGTACCATACTAATAATAAAGTGCAATGGTATGTTATTTGCCCTGGACGATAGCAAAACCATTTATCCCTTGTTATAATATAATATTATTTTAAGTGTGGAAAATTAGTAAACGAAGCAATCATTTAGGTTTTTAACAGACTTTGGAATGAAAATTGTCAAACCAACTATCTTTGATGTAAATTTGTAAAACATTTTTTTTTCCAGTTTGTTTCTCCACAAGTTACTCATATTCTTAAGCCCGGTAGCGTTGACAATTCTAATTAAAGTACCGAGTTTATTTATTTTATCGAGTTTATTTATTTTAAGTACTTTTACCCATTTTCGAAGATATCTTATTTACCTGGTTTTACTATTGCCGAATTTTCTGTACAAATTTTTACCATGTTTATTTACTAGGTAAAATATGTAGATTTACTTAATTTTTAACTAGTGACTTGGTTCAAAAAGTAGGTACCAAGTATGGAAGACTAGGTAAATAGTATATTCAATGTGGAAATGTTTCTGAAATACACAATTTGGTGATTTCACTGATAAAAATCGTCTTAAAGCAGGAGAGCGACGATGAACTATGGTTATCTAGTAATACTTCACCTGGTTTCCTGGTAAATGCGTTTTACCTCACCTGAAGATTATACTTATGGGATCTTACACAGTTAAGGCCCATCTTCAAATTTGTGTTATCATTCTCAATAATATCATTATGAGTTGAATGTGAATGAACTCTCAAATTTACTCAACCTATTCACCAATTATCCTCTACTCCACTCAACTCACTTTATTGACCAAGCAACCAATTTGACCAACTTAAGTACTTTGAGTTACTTAACTGCAGTTTTATATTTTCCTATTCTCGCTACATATTGTGACACAGTTCAGGTGGCGTATTAGAACTAATATAACTTTTCCAGCTACCAATTTTAAACATGAATTGATTCTAAAAAGATAAAAATTACAGTTTAGCTTCATTGCAGAAATAACCAACATAAGATATAAGAAAGTACAGAATTTTTGGAAAAAATGATAATATTGGTATCAGGAAAAATTTCTTTCGATTTTCGAACCGTCCAGAGACAAATATGAGCCATTGATGAACCGCGTCTACGAGGCGCGTTTCATCTACGGCACATATATGGCAGAATTCATATTAATTTTACTTTTTAGCTATAAATAATCGACACGAATTCCGCCGAAAATCTGATTATAGAACAACTCTTGAGCGAAGGTGTTTAAATCTGGTTTACCTTAATCCCCCACAACTATGCGAATCGCTTAAAAAGATTTGCGAAACTTAAAGACTTAAGCTTGGCGCGTTTCACATTAAATTAATGAGACTTTTGATTTTAATCTGTGGTTTTCATTGATTTTTATCTAAAATTTAGAAGAAATGCGCAGTTTGAACTCATTTAAGACTTTGTTTTCAATATAACTTTTTTTCTTGTTTTATCATATGAAATTCACTCTCAGCAAGAGCGAAAGCAGCGCGTAAGAAGAATCTACCAACGGCCACTTGAAGGACAAAGAGCTACTACATTATGTAGCGCAATCAACTAAACGTAAAGCGCAGAGAGGTGTACCTTTCCTGGGCAATGTTGTTGGAAACTAAATACATCAATTGAACAACGTACTTTAAATCAGCGTTGCTGGTTAGTTTTAACGATAAGTTTTTGATGAACCTGCCTATTAAAATTCGTATATATTAAATAATATTGAACTACAATTTTTTTTTCTTAAATAATTTAAAAAAACTAAATTCACGCTAAGCAAGGCTAAATGCAGAATGTAAAGGAACTAACTTCCAAGTACTGATATGCAAAGGGATAAGGCATAATATGAAAACCAGCAATAAAATTTTAATTGGAAAACCTCCGATATAGAACTCAGCTGATATTGCCATCGTATACTGCAGTCTTCTAGGTAAAAGTACCTAATTTACCTAGTAAGTTTTCTAGATAAAAAAGACAACTTTATCTATTTTACAACTAGATATCAGTATAAAAAACTAGATGTGTTTTTTATTATCAAAAAGTTTTCAAGTTAGACTATTTGGAGATTTTAACCTTCACTTCTATGGAAAATGCCTTAAATGCAGTCAAACGACAATTTCCTGGTTTTTAATCTAGGTTCTACCTAGTTATGAAATTGAAACTAGGTTACTAAGTAATATTTTACCTAGTTTTGTGGTAAATTCGTTCTACTTTAAGAAATAACTAGGTTGTCATCACTATTACATTGTACTTTATTGAGATATATCTGCCCCGATATAGTGAAACCACCTTGGATCCCCGATGTGTGTATGGTAGAAACCACTTAATCCTTTTGAACAATTTAAATATGTTGCTCAAAATGGGGCAATAGCGATATTGAAAGGAAGAATTTTATCAAACATCTCCAATGAAGGCAATTTCATGCCAAGGCTACTTATAAACTGACCTCTCAGCATATAAAGAAATTTTAATTTCATCCTAAATTTTACCGTTTTTGCCCGAAAAACATGTTTTCCGCGCCACTGCCAAGATTTCTGAATTTTCTCATTTACAAATAATAATAATTTATAAAAAATATCCTAAATATTTTGTATTATACAGTTTGAATAAGTTCCTTAGTAAATCAGAAATGCAACTGTTCTCGCGTCACTATTTAGCCCCATACTACGATTCCTCTTCATTGGATATTCCCCTATCAGCGTTTTTATTTTGTCAAGCACGAGCCTCAGGTGGACCGCGCCGTGACGGCGCGATCCATCTTTGGCTCATGCTTGACAAAATCTGAACAATAGCGAATAAATTCTTCGACTGAAACAATATTTGTATTCATACTCCATCTTGACTGTTGCAACGAAATTAATTTCACAACATTTCCTCCATAGTCGAGTCCAGTCTATTCGGCACTGATTATAATCTTGTTATATATATATTAATATAATATAGTTAATCATGCAAATTACGAAAAACAAGACTAGTTTCTAACTCATTTCTCCTTTATTCTACTAATTTGAAATTAAAGCTTCATTAACTACGTTTTTAAAGTCTTAAGAATTAAGTATATAACACAAAAAAAATTTATTTACTATATTACTGTAGTCCAAATTGTACTCTGTACTCAATATATCAAACAATTATTGATCAATGTATTTAATATAATGTATTAATAATATAAATAATACAATTATAAATTATTCAATATTATTTATAATTTGTAATTAAATTAATAAACTTCCATATCATGATTTTAATTGTGTTGAGATACTAATTTTACTAATGATGGTATATAATATTTTAGTTCATATTTTTGACTTGCTATTATTATTGTTTTTAGAAGATAAGGATCACACATGATCCGTGATTGAATCGTGAACAATTCACATTTTTTCATATGATTTAAAATAAATTATATTGAATATTATGCTAATTGATTGGTTTCGTGCATAACAATTTCGTAGTTCAGAGTTTTATTTGATTTTGCATCTTTAAACAAACACAGTTGTGTGTTTTTTTTTTACCCATAGCCCAGTGCTAATGGTCACTAAAGCTATGGAGAGCTATTAAAACTTTTAAACGGAATCAACGAGACTATTGTCCATCATCGATCATGACATTCGCCACCCACTATACAAAGGTTCTGTCAAAATGAATTTTTTTCTCGCTTATAGGCTATCGGTTTAGCATTTGATATAAATCTTTGCGATCGACATGACTGGTGGTCGTTAGTTGGCTCTTTTTGGCCCTGCTTCTGACTTCACTTTGAGTGAATTTTCGTTAAAAAATGTTAACTTGGAAGGGACTTTCCGGGGCTTGCACCCTAGACCTTTCATCTGCAATGCCAAAGTGGTAACCAGAAATCCATCGCGTCCATTCTTGGCTAACATCATGAAATCTTTCAAGGAAAATTTACAACAACAAAATAATAATCTTAATTTAATGATCGATTATTGTTTATATACAAAATATGTCTGGCATTTTAAAATAATTCATGTCATGCAAAACTAAATCGCGCCGTTGTAGAACATCAAGCAAATTGAAAATATCCTTCGTTTATTAAGCATAAGATACACTATAATAAAAGTACAGAAAATTAACCTATCATTTACAGTAATTTTACATTTAAAAAATTGAAAGGTCTTGTTGATGAGATTTATGCCAAGTATGGGCTGTTGATGGACCGCGCCTTGGGCTGCCATACTTGGCTGAAAAAATGATTTCATGATATAGTTTATAGTGTATTGGCACAAGATTCCTCTTCGGAATATACTTAACAAAACCAGTTATTTAGCTAAGCGTTTTGACTGGTTTGGTACATATTGAGTTTTATTTCCGAATTTTCTATAATTTTATTCTTCAAAATAATGCAAGTCATGCACGAAATTAATATCCATACTGTTTTCGTGCAATTCAATACTGAATTTCTCCCGAATACTCAAAAGCTAAAATGTAATGTCACTCAAAAATATATTCCCAATAACTAATGAATTTTGGTCAACAACACTTATGATGTCATATTTTAATGGTTAACAATATCGCATAGTCGAATTTGAGTCATAAAAGTCTTTCTTTTCTCTATGAAAGTCCACAAACCTCACACAAAATACCATTGAAGTCAACTATCAACTAAAGTTTGATTAAAGGCTGGAAGCAAACATTACGTTTCGTTTGTTTTTGAATTCCTGCTAGAAATAAGTGTATGATTGGATTATAGAGTTTTTCATTATCTTTTATTTTTATTTTGGTACAAAAGAGTCACTGAAGGATTGCAGCTGCAAGGGCTAGGTAATTCGATTCGACGTGCAGATTATTCGAATTAATCATGAATTGAACATATAAACAAAAACTTGCTAGATGATATGGAATTTTTCATTTTTAACGGCAAAATGCAATCGATTTTGGACAAATTTGACCAAAATCGATTGTATTTTGTCGTTAAAATGAAAATTTTCGCTAAAGGGTGTGATTTAAAATACTTCGCTTTTAAACCTGTTTATGTCAATATTTGTAATTCGTAACAGAAAGTTTTATAATTATCTTATTGAAGACAGTGTTAGTAATAGTAAAAATGGGATATTTGTTATTTTTTATGGAATCTTCGATTCGATCAGATTCGAATAAATTATGCGAATCAGATTCGAATTCTTAAAGATTCCGTTTTGCCCAGCCCTAATTGCAGCATATCTTTTTGTTGAGCGAGATGACGTAGTGGCTCGCATGATGGTTTCGCAAGTTGAAGATTACGATTTTAAATCCCGCAAAGTGTGGCCTGTAAACCGCGGCATTCCTACCATTTAATTCAGGCTGTGCAAACTTGTGTAGACTCCTAATCCTAAAAGTCCATAATTATAGAAGAAATAGCATTACGTCAAATGTGAAAAGAAACCCAGGTCGTTGTTAGGGCTTGTTAAACCAAATCATTTATAATTCGAGTTTGATTCGGTTAATTTTTTTCGAATCCGATCTGATTGATATGTCTATTTAAGTAGCAAATGTTTCCTTTTTTGTCATCACACTTTGCCTCAATTATCTAAATTGAGAAAATATATATTGACCACTTTTGATATAAACACCATATAGTATTGTTTAAAGTCATACTTGCACTCTGAAGACACAAAAAACTTTGGAAAAAATCAAAAAACATTTTTATTGCATTTTATCCATAAAATATGAAAAATCCTATTCATTTTCTTTCTATGCCTGATTTACAACTGATTCGAAGCAATTGTGGTTCGGAGCGATTCGAATCAACGAATTGAATTGCCCAACCCTAGCCGTGGTAAATGCAACCACTAGTTTTTCATTACATATCTTCAAATACATACTTTCTGCCTATCCTGTCATAATTCTCGTTTCATTAGGTCACTTAGTTTTTTTTTGTGGCTGATGTGGTTCACCCTGACCAAAACTTGTACGAGCAGCCATTTATAGACAGGACAGGGTTAGGGTTGTTTGAAACATATGATCTTTCCTGTCTGCAAAGCCTACACAAGATATTACACCCTGGGTAGAGTGGTGGGCATGGATTAAAGAGTCGGACTAGAACAGGAGATATTCAAACTGCGATGCCAGCATGTTCACCACTCAGCCGTCATGCCATCAAAATTCCTTTTTCGGCATGACGTAGTTTCCTAGAACGTTATCAACGTCCTATTGAATTTCTAATTTTGCCTCTTTTATTGTAGTAATACGGATTCAGCACATCCGATTCTATACCTAAAAGGTATTCTACATTTCCTCAAAACTCCTCTACCTTTCCTCAAACTTCCTCAACTGCAGAACGCGTATTTTCCACTCTTCTCTATTCAAAAAATAACTCTTAACCAACACTATACATTCTACGTTCTAAGCTTTTTATATATTAATTCATTACTATTAATAAACAATTTCTAAACAAATTTGAGAATAAACAACTCAACAGTAGTCAAAAATCATTCTGCAGCAAACTTTCATATCGTTTGCATTTAAATATTTTCTAAATATGTACCATAATAAGGCATCATAAAAATATCTATCGTGTAATATAATCGCAATTCAAGGTTCAGTAGTTTAGTTCAAGGCTTAGCAGTTGCATAACCGATATTCGTGTTAAATTTTTTATCGAAAATGAAATCTTATCAAACTTGGGCAAGAGATAAACCTCGCCTAAAAAGGCGAGGTTTATCTCTGACCCAAGTTTTGATTATTTCAAACGACATGGGTGATCGCTCAATTTTGATAAACATTCCAAAAGTTCATGTTACCGATGCCGTGCGGTACCTTTCTAGTCATTTGTTAACTCAAATCTTACAGAAATACAAAGTTAATTTACAGATAGGTAGATTTTTTGTACACTCTTTTTGCATTCGGGATGATATTCGACTCCTCTGTGATTCGATCCTGAGCATTATTTTACATGGTAGAACTACCTTTTCGTCTTCCCACGAATCTATTTCCGTCGATTTTTTTTTTTCAAGGATGCTCAAAATTGAGCCACTAAGAAAAGCGATATTCTACTAATGTCAAGAACAGTGTACTTTTGAGTACAACACCTTGTACTTAATTGACAATTCGTTTCTCCTACGTTGACTAAAATGAACATGCTAAAATATTTTACCGGAAATAATAATTTAGAAGTTTAGTCTTCAGTTTGGTATACTTACTTATGCCTATTTATCCTTGTATTAATCGCTTATGAATTTGCTACTATATTTGCATAGAAGAAGGATAAGTAGTTATAACAATCGCAATCAAGTAACATATAAATGTTCTTACGTGACAGCATTTTTTCTACTCATTTTAAACATCTGTACTAGAATGTCAGAAAGTTATTTGAAAATTTTTAGCCCTGTCGCCACATGCTTTGGAATAGTCTTAACGTATTCCCTGCGTGCGAGGCAACTAAAGAAAACAAAGAAGTTGGAGGTGGTCTTACCATTGCCCAGGGCAGATGCCACTCAATGTACTGCAATATGCACTGTTCCAACGTCAAATGAAGCTAATATAATGAATCGAATCTTGTTTAATTCGCTTCCAAATCATCAGTATATATGGCTGAATAGGACCCAATGACATTGAACTGATTTCGATTTTTTTAATTGATTGTGCGTAGCAATATCCCAGCTTTTATGTCATTGTCATAGTTTAGATACGTTCAATGTTATTAATTACCCACAGATTGCAAAATAATTCGATTGTCTTCATATTTCCATTTGGCAATTTTCATTTCATAACTTGTTGTTTGTGTTGTTAGTTATTCGTCTAAATATTGATTCTTACTTGACAATGAATGCACGTTGAACGATATTCGTTCTAATAAAATTAGAAATTGAGTTGCCAACATATTTGAGCTAATGTAAACTAATATTAAGTTTTGAGATATATTTGCAACAATGCCATATCCGAAAATCAATTATTTTGATAAAAGTGGCGACAACAAAAATATTTTGTTAACGCGACAAGTCGCGGTCCATCTGTGACGCATACTGGACAAGATCTAACTTCTGAACGGGGAAGGGGGTAAGTAAAATATAGTAGGCGAATGATTTTAATTCGCGATTTCAAAGAAGGTAAAAAATTTCGAAATAAATTGGAATCTTGCCAAAATAAAAAATATCATATTGCCGAAGACTTGACGCATATTGCATGGAACGATGATTCCACATAACATTTAGTATTTACTGAAGTGGAGCATACATTTGTATACGTGCAGATTGCCTCGTAAATTTTTTTTAATTTGAAAAATTGGGAAGATAATGTCTTGAAACCGACATTTTACGCCTTATGGATTTTTTGTTTACGAAGTACCTCCATTTTAGACATCATTATAATAAATCATTATCAGACATTTTGCATGTCTGTGGTTGCGTACTTCGCCTGTTTCAAATATAGCTGATATAAATATAAGAGTGGTTCTGTGTAAATGAATTAGCGGAAGAGTGTGGGACTGATGTTCGTGTTTTATTTATGCTCGTTCATTTGAGTGGGTTACAGGAAGCAGGTTCGTGTTGTTAAAAAGCGAAAATCTCAACGTTTTGGTGGAGCCCACCCATGTCATTATATCCTTTGTTGAGTGGTTGGCATGGGTTTTGCCATACCTAGACTTATCCAAACACTCAACTCAAGACCTTCAGCTTCTGCCGCGTGATGGGTCATCGCTCCCGACTTAAGTTTGGTTCAGTAATGGATCGCACCGTCTTAGAGCAGTCTCGTGACTCATGAATAAACAAAGAATATATTCTGTCAAAGTTTACACATGCAAAAAATAAATATTCACCATTAACTCGCATTTCAAACTTTCAAATTTTGATCTCCGTAAATTTTTTCCAGTCTTATTTTCATACGAAAAGTGCTTTTATGGAAAATTCAGCTGAAATTAAATCTCCACCCATTCTCTTAGAGCTTTAATGAAGCATGACGTGCTCAAACAAGCCTTCTCTCTACCCCCATTTCAAGTTTCTGGATGATTCTTTGGTCTTAATAGAGAAGAATCTAGTGGTGTAGGTAATTTTAGGTAAAAGTTCCGAGTTTACCGAGTTTTATTTCATAGTACTTTTACCTAGTTTCACGGATATCTGATTTACCTAGTCCAACTTTTACCGAGTTTTACCAAGGTAATTTACTTTGTAAAATAGACAATTTTACCTAATTTTTGACTAGAAACTTGAAAAAATTCAATAGGTATCTGTTTCAAGAAAGTAGTTACCTAGAATGAAAAACCAAGTAAATCAAATATTGATTGTGAAAATGTTTTTGAAATAGACAATTTGATGACTTCAATCCTCCTGTATATTAAAATGTCTTAAACGCGGTAAAACAACAACTACGTAGTTTTCTGATATTTAATCTAGGTACTACCAAGTTTTGAAATTGAAACTAGGATACCTAGTATTCTGGTAAATTTGTTTTGCTTTACCTATAATTCAAGTAAAAACTAGGTTGCCTTCACTAGAATCAACCTTCTAGATGCAAACTATATAAACAGTCCTTCACGACAACAAATTTTCCCATTATTTGAATTACCCATTACTCGTTTTTGCATCTACACTAGAGTAATGCTTTTACATAAGCCTGATAAAAAGCTAATGATTTTTTTGAATAGAATAATTCTTTCCTCTAAACAGTCTATAATTGTTTGTTAACACTACTCCCGTTATCAAAATAAATAAATTACTTTTAATTCATGCAATTATTATTGTTTTTTAAAAACCAATACGTATATCCAAGTTTATATCCAAAGCCATTTCTACCAACAGAATTAAATTTGCGTGACTTACTGATCTATTTAAAATGCTATTTTGAATCTAATATTTCCAAAACACTACTTTTCACACAGCTGAAGTACTATTGCTCATTGCTTGCGCGATCTATCAGTAACCAATGAGTAAATCCTTATCTTTCTGTTCGGCGGTAGCTAGCAGATAACACTATAAAATACAAAACACGTTAAATTTTACTTCACAGAACTTGAACGTGACACGATTGTCGTCCAAAGCAATTTTGAAAGCGTAAAAGGAAATCATGTAATTCATACAAACCAATAAAAAGAAATTACTTTGCCAAGCATGGGCCACAGATGGATCGCGCCTCTTTGGAGCAATCCACCAGTACCCCATGCTTGACGATATGTATTGATTGGCAGTATCTTGTTCAAAAAGGTTAGTTGGTTTCGATTGCTTTGTTCTATTTCCTAATTTGAATGTTTTGAACTTTGTACTGTCGCCGGGGGATTCCGGATTTCCTGAAAACGGGAATACCAATTCCATCGCAAAAATATTGATATCAAGATATGTCTTATTCGTATTTTTGCTAAATTATTTGGTGAGCGTGGGTGTAAAAATATTGTAAAAATAGCAAACAATTTCATCGAATTCTCAGTCTATGGAAAGGGATTCCATCAGGCGTGATGTCTATATTGATCATGCAATGCAAAAATACTTTTATTAGTAAACTGCGAGTCAGTACATTTTGGCGTGTTGAAGTTATCAAAAATAAGACTTATTTATGAGTATATTTTGTGGAGTCTCTCAAGCAATAATGCTCTAATATAATGGAAATCTGATACGCCAAGTAAAAAGTTTTGTCCTCATCTTCTTAAAGAAATGACACTCATACAAGAGGGAGGTTTTCACGGTGAACTTGCTGTTGATTTTTCTAAAAGAAAAGCGCAAAAAGCGGAGATCCGATATACTCACGGATACGATGACGTTTGGGTTTGGGTTAATACTCTCAAAGCTAAAACTTAAATTTGAGAGAACTGTGCTGAAACTCTCTCTCTCTCTTCTCACAATAAAACTCATGAGGGGACTTCGATAATCTTGGTAACAATACTCAAACATGCAGTTTGCGTTGATACTCTCAAAGATAAAAACAAAACTCAAGCCTGAGAGAATTGTGTTGAAGGTATCAAAAATAATACTCAAACGTGATGCAAATGATAAAAATTTGGTACTATGGGCAACTATTTATCGTGCTGATGCACTCAAAAATAAGAGGGAATGTGCGGGAACTCTCAAACATAAAAATATGAAAGCATCGTATCGGACTTCTCAAAAACAACATTGCAACGTGATGCAAAATCGATACTCCAGGTGGCCTATTTTTATGTTGTTATTTTCAATACTAAAACTAAGCATGTAGGAAATCCATGTTACAGGTAAACGAATTTTGTGTGTGACTGTCCAAAATAAAACTTCATGATGGAAATCTTTCACCCCAATAACCCATATAGATTATCAAACCGTTGCTTGTTGAAAAATTGCTATACGTTACGACCGGAAGCAGTACCTTAAAGGAAATAACTAACGGCCTCTCGTATTAACAAACTAATACAAAATTAAAATGCAGTAGAACCAACCACTAGCTTGTTTAGCGGGGAATGCTCATGGTGCCAGCCTCAAATTATTTGTCCAATATAAGAATTGTATAGAAATAATCAAAATTGCGTTGATTTACATAAAGTGCTATATTTTCGATATTATGTAAAGGGGAATTTTCTGTCCGATTTTATGCTAATATTTTTATTTAAGAAATTGAGAAAATATCATTTTCGTATATCCGGTGATAATATTACTTGGGTTTCGATTTCTTGTTTGTGACGCAAAACTCAGTTTAGTTGTTAAAAGCGGAAGTAATGACTACTTGTTAGCATTATGCCGGTTGTTGGAATCGATTAAATTTTTTGATATTTTTCCAAGATTTAGTTAGGTAGAAAGAAAAATGAGAATAAAACATAAATAGCTGGAGTAATGAGCGATTTATTGCTTTCTTTTAAAAATTGTAGTCATTTCGGTCAATTCTATATTACGTTTTGTCATGCATGTACCACAGATGGACCGCGTCGATGAGACACATACTTTACATTTCGAGTTTCGTTAATTATTCTGACTGTCCATCACTGATGACTGAATCTGCAATACTGGACATACGAACCGATAGGCAATAATACTTCGATGTTGAAAATTGAAAACTTCAAATCAAAACTTTTAATTTTGAGGTAGATCCTTCATTTTTTTTTCTTCGGAGAAGACAAAACGAGTAAAACTGACTTTTATTTTTGCTTTTAAATAAGTTTGGGATCTTTTCGAGTCTATTTTTCAGTCACCTTATGCCAAGCATGGACCACGCCGCCGGAAATGCGCGATCGATCTGTCGCTCATGTTTGACAAAATGTATCATATGCGTTTTATTCCGATTCACAATAATATTTGAAGAGCAACAATTTTACTGAGGAACATGCAATGCTTTTGGGTTTTGCACTCAAATTATTCAAAAATGGTTTCAAACTTTTATATCACAATTAGGGCTGTGCGACACCGAATCATTTGAAATTCAAATTTGATTCGAATAATTTTTTTCAAATCGGATCGAATCACGAATTCGATGTAAATAACAAATATCCTATATTTTCACAATTACAAAATGTCTTCATTGTGAAATTCAAGAAATTTATACTTTATAGTGTATATCCAATTCACACTCCATGTCTAAAAGCAACAATTTTCATATTAGAACGACAAAATATAATCGATTTTGGTTAAATTTGACCAAAATCGATTGTATTTTCTCGTTAAAAATGAATATTTTAGTCCATTCAGTATGATTCGAATAAATTGTGCTTCGAATCGATTCGACTCACCGAATCGAATTGACTAGCCCTAATCACAATATCCCTCGATTATGAAAATTTCATAAATTTTATCAATGTTGTGAAATAACTCAGTGATATTAAAACCCGGTCAGTTTTTTTACTAATAATATTAGTATTGTATATTGTAACATTATTTACATATTATATAAATCATCTTTGCAATAAATTTAAGTAAGCTTTATCAATCAGACGACTAAAAGGAATCAAAGAAGTGCTGTACTCCACCACTCACTGTACTTTACCATGGTAGTTCAGTTCCATTTGGGATGTTTTCCGCTTAGAGTGCAGTTGCTGGCACTACATCTTTTAGTAGCTCTTTGCTATTATGTGGCCGTTAGTTGGTTCCTTTAAAAAAATGGTGAAATAAGCAGTCGTTTAGTTTAATTTAGAACTTTCAATATTTCGTGATAATGTAATAAAAAGTGTTCTATCGTGTAAATCTGTATTCGCTTGGTATTGAATGAATATCATTTCACGTCGTTGTAGTTGTTGTGATAAACGCCTTGATAATTAAGTTTTAATACCTTCAATATGTTGTTCAGTAAAAAGTGCACATTGATCACGAAAATTTAATTAATGTTTTGTATTTTTATATAAAGAAATGTCCGTTTTTCTAATTGAAAATGATCCTATACGTGAGCTTGAAAGCAGCACTTGGGCCTCGTAAGCAGCAGACTTTATGTTTTCACAATTGTAATTTGCCTCTATTTGAATAAAATTCGTAACTAAGAATTTACTTGTAATAATATAAAAAAAAAAAAAAACGATATAGAGCATTGCACTTTTCCAATCACACTTCACACACATCTCAGGTACAAATATATTTAATTAAGATTGGAAATAAATCGACTCTCGGATGATTTGAATAATTTGTTCTTCGGGCCGGCTCGAAACATCAAATTAAATTTCCCAGCCCTCCTTGAAAGAAATTAGCTATGAGGAACATCTTTTCGATGAGGAACATCTCTAAATTTGTATCACAAATATCGTGTCTATACGTGGTTTCGTGAGTTACGATTGAATTGCGTCCAACAGTAGACTCACTTAGGCTATATAGCTCAAGAAATTTCGGTATAAGATACTCAAGCAAAACGGCACCAACGTATTTACTCTATTTAATACCCACATCATTTAAAATAGTATCGTGTTAAAACCCCATTAACTTCTAAAGCCTTTAAAATGACAAAATGACGACTTTCGTGGCTAAATGGGGAATTTTCTCCGCTAGCCGGCGCAGTCGAGTCAAACAAATGCCTTCCGTTTATTCTGATTGGGCTGGGTGGTTGGTCGGAAGTTTTCCGTCCGTCCTTTGATTAATCCACAAAACTACAACCAATCTATCCCCAACAACGGAGGCATCGATTTTATTAGATGAATATTTTTCCGACATCTTTTTTTGGGGGTTGTTCATAAAGAACTAAAGTCGAAAAATGCCAATTTGTCTCAACGTTTGCTTGCCAAAGATTTTTTCGTTTGCAATATTCAACATCCTGTGACCAATACCTGTAATATTTTATATAGAATATGTGCACAATTTTTTTAATAAATTAAATTTTTGAAACAAAATATCGAAATTTTGTTTCTATTTTCCACACGCTTCTTGTTTTGATAACTCAGCGAATGCTTTAGTAATTTTTTTTCAACTTTCGATGACAGATGTCTTTAAATTCGACGAAAGTGGAGAAATATTATACTGGCCAATAACTTCTTGCGTTTTTATATCCGACGACATGATTTTGCTGCTTGAAAAAGCTCCAAAAGGCAAACGGATACATAAAAAAATCATCGGAACTTTTCACACATTCTACCACGTCCCCCTCCAACAGGTTGCAACTATACTGATACAAACTTACACTAGCAAGTACTAGCGTATTCAATCGGACGTGCTGCCATTCCTTCCTTCATCCATCGATCTAAAAAGTGAACGAAAGTTGAAGATTTCGAAATTATTTATTACACCTTTATCTAGTGGGTGTTTACTTCCATAATTAAATACTTTTTGGTGCACAAACCTCCCTTTTTGATATTTGAAAAGGAGAAGTCGCATGCCGCATTATTGATAGTTTTACCCCAATTTGCGTTACCATTTTAATCTCTCATTTTGAGATCATAATTTGTTCGCCCGATTTCTTTACCTCCTCCCCTACTAGGTTAGACTAAATAGTCATTTTGTGTATATGTGAAATACTGGAAATTGAAACATTATGCGTACAATTCATTCATTTCTACAACTGTTCATTATCTGGTACATATAGCAATAGTTTTGCTGTTGGTTTTTTACAGAAATCCAATAATTGCTAACTTGAGCCACACATGAAAATATGCAAATTTCATTTTAGTTCGCCTGCTTTAAAATTATGTCCCAAAGACATATCAAACAAATCTTACACTACACTCTAGGATCAAGTCAAATTAGTTGATCAGAAAAGCCAGAAACACCATACACCGTGTATTTGTTGCCGTCCTAAAAAATTATTCCCTTTTTTACTTATGAATACAATGAAGTCGCTTCGACTGCTAACAAATGTCTATGTTTCACCGCCTAGCTTTATTGGAAATGATATTAATTCATTCGTTGCTTTTACGAATGCAACTAAAATTTCTTTATCTGGTACTGTACTATTCTGCAGGAATCTTCAAATATTCGTCTAGTTGAACTCCCACTCACACATGAGTTGGAATGAATATGTCACTAGCATTGCCTAACAAGCCTCATGGGAAAACGGTTCTCTATATCGTTCTCGCCATTATCTCACTCCCGAAATCATTTTCCATTTGTACAAATCACTAATTCGACCCTGCATGGAGTATTGCCTTCACATTTAGGGCAGTGCCACTGTCACTGTTCTTGGCATGGTGGACCGTTTCAACGGCGTGTGATAAATATGATTGGCCCTAAACTTTCTTCCGGTCTGCAAAGTTTGCCGCAACGTTGCCTTACTGTGTTTCTGCTCTCGTTCCTCCGAACAAACGTTTTAATCGGCCAACACGATTGGCTACCAATTCGCATCTATTCATTGTGGAGGTTCTACAGAACCTCTAACTTTTGGAATTTCTTGCCCTCTCGCTGCTTTCCTGATCGTGTTGATCTACCAGGCTTTGAAACTCGCGTTAATAAACATCTATCAAGTATGGGGCCCCTCAGTTCCTATTCCTGCATTTCATGTAGCTCTTCGCACTTTCGAGGCTCCAGGAGAATTTTCAAGTATGATTTGTCTCCTGTGGTCTTGCTTTAGGCGAATTTAAAAATATATTGGTGCACATACTTCTTGCTAATTGCGCTATCAGTGCAAATTTTTCATCTTTAGCACGAGTGAACTTTTTGCAGGCTCTGTATTCCGCAAGAAAATCACAAAAACAAACGCGCAATGGTATCATAACTGAGATGATAATCTTGGCGGACATAATACTTCCAAAATATTCGGATCCTGTCTTGGTGGAAGAATACAGCAGATACCCATCTTATTTCCTAGTTCCTGCTAGATGCACCGTTGTTTGTTTCTCCACCTATGTTTTCTGACATACCTGTACACATGGTTCTTTAGTTTTTGTGTGTTTATCGAATAAAACATGTTCAATATTATTATTCTTAAAACTACATCGAAAATTTAATTTACTCTTCTGCACCGGTATTTCCTTACTGTCGTTTGTTTCTCCATATCTTGTTGCGCTTTACATAGACATGTAGCCATTCAACGCTACGTTACCTATTCATTGTAGCCAGTCTTAGCAACCTTAGGTATTCATTGTTTCCTCATAAAAATCACCGTGTCGTAACGTCTAACCCTCGAACGATATTCTATGGAACGCCATCACAGCAAAATATAGCTTTTGTCATCTCTCTGCAGCTCTTTTTCTATTTGTCGACGGAAAAATTAATTATCGACAATTCCTTTTAAAACATCTCGAAAAATCTACACATCTACATATAACCAAATATATCAACCTAGTATTTTTTAAAGTTAACGCAGGATACTGATGCTACAGGCTTTTACGGCGCCATTCTGAAACAACAATTTTTTATGAAACACATGGCTGAAACTATCCTTTACCGTTGAACGCCTGTTAAGTCACAAAAATATAAAAAGAAAAACTTCACTTCCCAGGAATATAGATTTAATTTATTTTTACACTTCCTTATTACCATGTACATATCCCAAGCATAAATTTATGTTTGTTATTTATGAACCACATATGGGTAGCGCCTCCGCGGGGGCTCGATCCAGCAGGGACTCATACTTAACGAATGATATTTGGGCATAAAATTGCTACAAGTATTGCTATAACTTTAGGAAAAGTTGATTACCTCAATTTTTTCACAATATATAGAATAAACACTACACTTTTTTAGGTGGACCCGTTGAAAAAAGTATGGATAAAAGATGTATCATATCATGGATAAAAGATGCATTTTTTGTCTGACTCATCAATTGCTTATACTAGAGATATGTCCCAACAAAAAATACCATACTATTTTTTCCGTTATGAAAAAGCATGTGGGGGGGGGGGTAATTAATATGGTTGTTCGAATATGATTAACTGCTGTATATTATTAATATTATAATATTGATCTTAAAATGTCATATTTGTTCGTGTCATATTTAGTGAGGTTTCAGCCATTCGGCAGCTTTCTCACAAACTAAGATTACATTGCTTTGGTTGGGCTGGAAATCATCAGTTAGGCCACACACCATGTATTTGTTGCCGTCAACAAAAACTGCTCCCTTCTTCTTATTTTTGAATGTAATGTAGCCGTTTCGGTCGTTAACTAACGTCCACTTCTCTCCTCCAAGCTTTATTCCGGCTGTTCGTAATTCGTTCTTTACTTTTTCGTCTTCTTTGAATGCGGAAAATAAATTAGCGACTGTGGCAGCGTCTGGTTTATCCGCAATACCCACCACTCCTACATCCGCACAAAGTGAGCCTTCCTGCGCAAAAAATAAAAATTCTTAATTGATTTAGTCCATTAGTCACTCATTATGAGTTTCTCATTAATTCATATTTTTTTTTAATTGAAATTCGCACTGAGAAATGCCAGGAGCAGTGCCTAAAAGGAAATAACAGCCACTCAAGAGCAACAAGCTACTAAAAGCTGAAGTACCGGTGACTGCACTCTAAACAGAAAACATCCCTGTATGTAAAATCATTCATCGACTCTCAACCAGAAAAAAACATATATCAAGTATGAGTCACTGATGGGTCGCGGCACCGAAGCGCGGGCCATCTGTGACCCATGCTCGATATGATAATATTATGATTGCTATACAATTCAATTTTTTCTCCGCGATTAATTTGTTGCCCATTGTGAGTTCCTCATTGGTTCATCGACTCGTAATGAGATGAACTTTATTGAGACAATATAAAATTATATTTTATAGCGTTTTAGTGCCGAAATAGACGTGTGTATGTTGCATATTATTTCGGCCTGTTTTATCTTAACCAAACAGTTAACTCGTTGAAAATAATTGATATTTCTTCTTTTACCTAGAATATTTACGAAGCAAAACTTCAAATAGAAAATATGATAAAAGTTGAAATAGGTAAGTTATATATTAGTGATACTACTAAGTAAAAGCACTTTCAAAATTAACTGGTTGTACCAGGTTGACTAGGTACTTTTACCTGAAATTTTCAACACTGTTTAAGAGATACATAATTACAGGAATGAAAACTAAATCATCTTTATTGCTTAAAGATTGAGTGATTGCCACCAGGGAAATTCATAGTGAATCTAATTGCTCAACCGGTGATGTGCAAACGATATAACAATATCGTTTGCACATCACCGTTTGAGCAGTTAGATTCACTATTCATTGCTTAAAGATACTTAATGACCCGAATTTTAAAACCTACTTTGTATCTTTGTATTACGGCCTTTATTTTTGAATAATCAATTTCTATTCATTTTTATTTAACTCTTCATTTCCACAATACATACATTATACTTAACTGTGTGGAAATGTAGATCGTCGAAACCTAGTAGATAGATTTTCATCGAGTTGTTTTTCTAAGGGAAGTGGGTGGGGCTTCGAATCATTTACTATGACTTGCCCATGAACTTACCTGGGTTATGCAACATTAGGCATGGCCTTTGTAGTGACTGTGTATGTATGTCATATGTTATTTTTCTTGTTCTATTTTGAATCTTTTCCATGTGACATGAGTGTGAATGTGTCCAACAATACAGGAAAATCACATAGCATTGTTATTTCCGTAATTAGAGGAATTAGAATTTTGAAATTTGATGTTCTACGCTATAAAAATTGCATAAAAAGAGAACAATGCCCCAAGGCCATGAATATGCAAATTATTGCAAACACATGTTTGTTAAGCATGGATCTCAGATAAATCTTTGCAATATATTTCAAATCATATACCTAATTTGTATTGATCAAAAAACCCCGTCTAGTGCGGAGCGTGATGCATGCGCCAATGATAGATTATACTGGACAAAAGTCACTTTATAATTTTCTTTTCTGATTTATCATTTTCCTTACCTTGGAAAATATAACGAATTCAGCTTTTCCCAAAATCTCTTCTCGATTTGCGTTTTTGGCGCAAGATTTGAGTCCTTCTTCCCAAGAATTTGCCATTTTGTTTTGTGTTGATTATCAAAATCTTCTGTTAACTAATCTATTACGTGAAAAATGATGATAATAATCGAAATAATTAGATTAGAATTAATAAAAGAGATTATGATAAAATCCCACCCACGTGATACTAGAAAGAGGGAATTCGATTCCTTGTTTCGAAACGATTCGAATCACGATTTATTCGGACACAAAAGATAATATAAAACTATTCAGCTTAGAATAAAAGGGGTTTGAACTGACGTGCATTGGTTGAAAATACATACAAAATTTAATTTGGCAATTTCTGGCCGAATCGCTCGCTTGTTAACTTCTGCGCAAGTAACTGGCAATATGAGCGAGAGCTACGTGACACATAGAGTCAGCAACTGCTTCCTGAGCGAAATTATCCATGCAAAACTGTGCGGTCAGTGGAATCTGCCCTGGGCGAATGAAATTCCATCTATACTTATTAATATTTTCAGTCGCCTCCTACGGCATATAGGAAATACTTTTGACAACCTTCATAACTTGTAGACAAAAGGTTTATTGTATGACAGAGACATCTGATTAAGAATGCACGTTAATATAACCCGCTTTTTTGCTTGGAATACAGGTGCTGGTCTTCTACCTTATATAGGTCTTTCCCAAGTTTTACCATCGCCCAGAGCAGAGACCACTCACTGCACCTCACCATGTCGGTTCAGTTCTATTTGGGATGCTTTTCGTTTAGGGCAAAGTTGCTGGTACTACATATTTTAGTAGCTCTTTGATTTTGAGTGGCAGTTTGTTGTTTCCCTTTTGGTTGCTTCCAGTCTTGCTCAGAGTGAATTTCAATAAAAAAAAAAAAAAATAAGTGACAATTACAGTTTATTTCTTTCGAGTGCTTCCTCTGGCCTTTCCCAAAGTGACGTTGAGTAAGAAAAAAACTCATCGAGAAGCGAATAAAATTCCTCCTCAAATCAATCTAAAATATCTTGTGCGCAAATGTTCCTTTGGGCTCTTTACGCAGTTAAGGCCGACAAAAGAGTCGTACAGGATCACAGAAATGAATGTTCTGAGCACCCTAATCGGACACGCACCAGAATTGATTTTTGTTTTATATATAGAAGTTCGATCTGAGCAAGGTTCAAATAGCAGTGTAGAAAAGGAGCTAACTGACATCCACTTAAATGTCAAAGAGCTACTACTAGATAAAGTGCCAGCAACTGCAATTGGATTTCGTATTAAAAAATAAAGTCCATATTTGATTTGAGATTTTAATTTGTCAAGCATGACTCACAGACGGACCGCGCCTCAACCACGCGATCCATCTGTGAATAGAATTGGGCAAAACCGAATCATTTGAAATTCGAATCAGATTCGGATATTTTTTTGGAATAGGGTCGAATCCCTGATCCCCGGAAAATAACAAATATCCCATTTTTACCATTACCATTATTGTCTCCATTATTTTACAGTTGCGAATTACAAATATGAGCATAAACAGACTTGAAAGCAATACTCTAGTCCAAGAGAGAAAATTTCCATTTTAACGACAAAATACAATCGATTTTGGTCAAATTTGACCGAAATCGATTGCATTTTCTCGTAAAAAATGAAAATTTCCACTTCATTAAGCAAGTTTTTGTTCCTATGACCGATTTACGATTGATTCGAATAATCTGCACTCTGAATCTATTAGAATCACTGAATCGAATTGACCAGCCCTATCTGTGACACATGCTTAACAAAACAGCCTATTTGCGCAAGACTTTTCAGGCTGGGTAGTAGAAAACGCCCAGACTCATCAAATGCGCGCTCCTACTTCCAGCCGAGTCAGCTAGCTACTGACTTAACGCCCTTTTGTGACGTGCTGTTTGCGAGCCCAGGCGTCTGATCAATTCGACCAAAAACAGAAAGAACAGTCGCCTAAAAGATCACGACTTACTGATCAATAGATCTTTCACAATATTTTCCATACTTATATGAAGTCAAAAGAGTGATGTTTGTTTACTCAAGGACCGTATATACATGGCGGATATTTAGTGCCGTTTATCTATGGTTTATGCGTCGACAAAATCAGATCTCTAAGCTTGTAAATGAGTCTAAGAAGTGTTTTCGAGTCGGACAATTTAAAAATGCATTTGTATTATTTTTGGGTAAAAAAGGCACAGTGGGAAAAATAGATTTAACGCATTTTGTATATTTTACGCTTCCAGCAAGCCACGATGATTTTAAAATCGGCAATTAGAAATGACGTTACAACGAGGCCTAGCAAAAACTGTAACTTGCGCGGTTCCCCCATTCATTCATCCAACTATCCCATTAATTTATGTTCTTCAAATTGTTTTGCAATTTAGGTGGAATATCAAAAAACTCTGGCAGTCTTGAGTCGACAATCAGTGTCAGATGCTCGCTAGAATTATTGAAATTCTCTTCAAGGAAGGTGAGATGCAGAACCTAAAAATCTAACTCACAGCCACGTATAAAGCCACCAGTTACATAAAATATAAAACATATAGCTGTAATTTTAGCAGATTTGTTGAACGGTACAAGTCACACAGGGATACATGCTACACATAAAAAAAATAATGAATCTTGTTTGAACAAGTGTGGTCACTAATGTTCTTTTTTGGCCCATGCTTAACAAAATGACAGGTGTAATTTAGTCTTGAAGAAATTCAAACTATTTCCCACATCTTTCATCCCTATAAAGCTATGGAAACGTCTTTATACATTCAGTATTAAAATTGCATATTTGGAAAATTACTTCGTGGAATATTACATTCACCTCTCATTAAGGTAATTCTTATGACTGTAATATAACTTGATATAATTAGCAAATCACATTATTGGAACCAAATTAACAGCCGTGGTACACGATGTACTTAACACAAAATGCTACATTGATGTTAATTGCAAAACGTGACATGTTGTTTTCGGTGCATACTAAAACTTTGATATTATAGTCTAATATATAAATCCTTATTATAGAAGTAAATGAGCTACAGGCCCGACTCAGTGTAATCAGGTAACAAAGCCCCCTACCCCCAACCCCAACAAAAAGCCACCTTGCAGGTAACATAAGCTGGATGGGCTATGTCTCCAATGGCCGTCCAGTTAAAACTGCAGGACAAAGCAAATAATTCAACCCACCTTCACGATAAGATCCTTGATTATGAATTATGGAAACCGCATCGAGAGCGAGTTGGTGGCAACTATTTATGTCTCGAATACACCTCGAATAATCTCATCTTTGTGGGTAAATTATAGGGAATATCGACAGATTTTGACAGTTTTTTTTATTCTATAAATCGTCACTGAAAGTATGGGTTCTAAAATTGTCTCTTGACTTTTTTCGTGCTGCACAAAGCGACGAAAAGGAAGCAAAAAAAAATTGAAATTTGTGTCTTCGGCAAGACAAGACGTCACTCACTACGCCCATTATAGTGATTGAGTTGTGGATCACAATCAGAAATTTCGATATGTCAAGCACATCTCATTCTTGGCTCACATCCTTCGATTATATGCCGGACAAATTTGACATGTCTGGATGTGGTTAACCAGTTAAAATGACAGACTAGTCGTAGCAAGTCTCTTTTGAGTCCGAATCAGTATATATTGTCTCAAACGAGTCTCATTAAAAATAGTTTTTTGCGTATGAGGATGGTTAACTTTGGGCTTACTCAATTAGAAATTTTATTTTATCCAAGCATGAGCCACAGATGGACCGCGCCTCGGCGGCGTGATCCATCTGTAACTCATTCTTGTATAACGCTTTATTACTGGGTGTGCTCTATAAACGAGATGTTAAGTTGGGTATGATCATCTTAATGAAGAGCACGTGGCATCTTAGTCCTCACCCACCTATTGAAAAAATGAAAAAAGTAAATTCAGTCGTCGCTTTCATAAGTCATTAAATCGTGTTTGCCATACGTCATCGTTAAAAAAACATTACCAGTATAATTCGTGATACAATATCATGGCCTTTACTGATTAAATTTCATGCCTTATGAAAGCATAGACTTGCGCGACTGAATTCAGGCGGTTTTTCCATAACGTTAACATTAATTAAATCGTTAATTTATCGATTGATGGTTTGATTTTTTGTGAAATGTGCTAAAAATAATTGCTAGCAAAAGAAATTCCACGCATCAGATCGATTTCCACTGAATTAATCGCATTGATAAAACTTTTCTAGACAATTTTCAGCTGTAACATCGAAACGCATAGGCGTTTACTGTATTTTTTTCATGTTCCCATATCACGGTACACCTAATCGCTGTCTGTGTTCTGTATGTCGAATTTGTGTCCGACAGGGTACCATTTTAAGGTCACAGTAGCTCAACTCACTCCAAAGGCGAACTGGTTAATTTTACTCCTTAATAAAACGATTTTTTATTACGTACTCTACTTATAACTCAAACCAAAAAGCTTATTTTGTTGAGCATGTTCCGTAGGTAGACCACGCCTTCAGAGGCACGTTCCAGCCGTAAAAAGATCCTCCCAATCAGAAATTAATTTTATTTTGTCAAGCATGAGTCGCAGATGAACCGTGTCTCAGCGACACGGTCCATCGGTGACTCATACTTAACAAAAGATGTTAGAACATAATTTTTCTCGATTTGAATACTCAACAAATAACATTTAGGCAAAAATGGTCAGATTATATTGGAACCGTTTACATTGCCCCATTGTCCAGAACATTCAAACAACTTTCTTTTGGCATTTCATTTCTGTGTTGTATTCCTATTTAGACTGCAGGAGCTGGTACTACATTCCATGCAACCTGGCAAACCTGTAATCAGACAAAAAAAATTTAAACATGTTCGGTCAAGCTTGGGCGATTGATGGATCACGTCGCCGAGGCGCAATTCATCTATGGCACAAGATTAACAGAATACTATTTCTTAAAGGAACGGTTTTTCAAATAAGATATTTTGTTCACAATATCATCTTTTTATATCTAAAAATGTAGATATCAGAAAATGTCATAATTTTTTTTTGAACCAAGTATGGGTCGTTCATAGATACTGTTGTTCATATATCTTTCAGACTTGATAACTTGATTAATCATTCGAGTCTCTCCTTCTCCTTTGAACGAACACTTGTTGCCTAACGGAAACATACTCGATTTGGCGGTGACGCCATTTCCGTTTCTTTTACAACTTCACGACTTTCAAAAACGGACTTTTTATGTTCATTGATTAGGCTGCCATGATATCTTAACTTACTTTATTTCATTGTCTTTTCCGTTTTTTAAACGGTTTCAGACAGTTATAACTTTTGAAAGTTTACGACCTAAAAGTCCCGCCAATTAAGTCATGTCTGTTAACTCGGTTCAACATTATCAATCGTTGTAATAAGACAGACTATTCACAAGCTTTGAACAAGGCCTGATTAGAAAGATTCGAAAATGTTCCACTATTGATACAATGCTTTAACAATCGTAGCTCCCGAATCGGAAAAAAGGTAACGAAACAAGTTTTGCCAAGTGTGAGAGACTGATGGATCGCGCCGACGGCGCGGTCCATCTGTGCCTCATGCTTGATAAAATAAAATTTTTGATAGGTTCAAATCAGTATCATTCTTAACGTAAGTAACTAAATTTAAATACAGGAGTTCGTTTTTTTGCGGGGGGGGGGGAGTTTTCCACTTAAAGCGCAGTTGTTTGAATACATTTAGTATTAGCTCTGTCCTAAATGCGTCTCTGCTTGATCACTTTTAAGGTTTCCTGTGATTTTGCTCATTTTTCTATTGTGTCATGTTTTGTGCAAATTTTCTACTGGTAGAATAAATTTGTCTATGACTATGACTGTACGTTGGTTCGTCGTAGGCGTTGCTTCCAGCTTTGCAATCTGCAATTTCCAATAAAATGAAATGGTGTTCTTTTTCTACCTTCTGCGCTATTTTGCTAAACCTTTATACACGAACGAACCCAATCTCCTTCCATAAATATCATATTCAATATATTGTCCATCTAATATATGCAATCTTTTATGTTATTATTATTAGTATCATCATATTATCCCTCATTAAAATATTGACCTAATATAATTAATCATAGAGGAAATCATGTATAATATTTCCTGATTCTAGTATCAGGACCGGATAAAATGTAGTTCGGATTTTATAGATTTAGGTTATTATAAGGAAAACACTTTCATTGGTATAGTTTCCGATAACAAATACCGTTGGCAGCTCCGGTGCCGTTTGATTAGGATCAGATTATTCTGCCAATTGTTTTGTGTCCGTTAGGTACGGGCTTTAGAATAGTCCTAACGTATTTCCTGCGTGTCGTAAGAGGCAACTAAATGTAAGCAAAGCAGTGGTGGGTGGCTTTACCGTCGTCCAGGGCAGACACCACTGAATGCACTTTACCATGACGGTTCAGTTCCGTTTTAGGATGCTCTCCGTTTAGAGTGCAGTTTTTATGGGCGCGATCGTCTAGTGGTTAAACATGTTGGCATCGCAGGTTGAAGATCTCAGATTTGAGTCCCGGCGAGTACGGTTCGTTAATCCATGCCCACCTCTCAACCCAGGGTGTAATAAATTGGGTAGGCTAAGCCGAACAGGAGAATATCATATCTTTCCAGCAATTCTAACCCTGCTCGTCTATAAATGGCTGCCGGTACAGGGCCTTGGGCAGGGAAATCCACTCCAAAATATGTCTATAAAAAGGTTGCTGGTACTACATCTTTACGTATCTCTTTGTTATTAAGTGCTCGTTAGTTTTTTTTCGGCACTATAGTATACTTCCGACCTTGCTCGGAGTGGATTTCGATACAAAAAATTTTTCGCTTTCACTGGTTTTGTTTAAATCATACTTTAGTCTTCAATACGATATAGCTAGTGGTCAGACTGGTGGACAGGGGTTTGTTTCGTCAATATGCTGGTCCACCTATGCTAATGCGTATAAAAAAGTGTTGTTATATTAATTTCACTGAAAACTTAATTTCGCCCATACGCTTTACACAACGTCCTTGTCATTTCAATCTATTCTAAATAGGGTTGAATAAAGTTGATGTGATGTCCCCTTATTTTTATTGTGTTTTGTGCTGTTAGAATTAGACTGTGACTGATTTTCGTTTAATGCAAATAAATCTCAGTTCAAAAGGCTAAGCTATGCGCTATAACTTTGAAGCGCGATCGATCAATATGCTGAAAACTTGAAAACTTGACGTTTCACCGGAAATAAGATTACATCACTACCTGATGTGTCTATTTTCATCTAACACGACCGGATGTAACATACACATTGTAGCTTTGTGCTGTATCTTTCGAAATATGCAAACCTTAAAGATTTGTTTTCGTTTTTCTACAGTATAGATACGCGAATCCAATTAGTATAGTACATACGACTGGGCAATTTAAGTTATCGATTCAAAGCACAAATTATTCGAAGCATGCAATCGTGAATCGGATATGGTCGGTCGGTCTGAAATTTTATTTTTTTAAGCGTAACCCACTGAATAATTCTGACGGGAGGCGAAAAATTGCAAATCGATGCAGAACTCAAATACAAGCAGCATATATTGATGATTGTTGAACAAATAGTAAAAGTAAAATGGGGCCTTTTGGTCAATTATACAGAATTAGCGATTCGATTCGAAAATATCATTCCTATCAAATTCGCATTCCATATGATTCGGTTTTGCCCAACCCTAAATTTGTAGATTGAATTGCATTGTCAGACGCACCGACACCCTATGGTGATTTTTATGTTGACATTGTGGACAAAGCTCTCTTGCTGGGACAAGTGCGTCCAGTTGCTGAAACCATGCCTACTAATTGTAAAAAAAAATACCGCGGATTTACTGTTCATTTGCAAACTATGTTCATATACCCAACTCTAACTTCAAAACCGCTTTACTGATGATTTATGTCAAATACAGACCGTTCTTGCACAGTGCCTCGATTGAGCGTTTAATAACAGTCAACAGTGTCCGAACAATCAATCTTATAGTTTTATTTTGATATCACCGGGTGAAACTACTGTGCTCAGGGAGAATCGCTGCATTGTTTTGTATTTTTGATGGTTTCAGGTCGTAAAAATTGCCTTAACAAACACTCCGAAAACTCGCGCAAATTATTGGGAAATTCCGCGTTTTAAAGCACATAAAGGGCAAATCTGTGTTCATTTTCAGTCGTGACGAGAAGACTATGGTCCCATGCAACCTCCTATTCCTACATACGCGGGTGGGTTTTTGCTACTTTCACCCCGATGTCTTCAAGCCAGTTCAATAATTGAGTGAAACAATGCATATCATATTTGCGCAATTGAAGCATTTTATTAGTATTTGCAAGCTAAAATGAAAAGCAAAAGCATTATCCTGTAATATAATGGAAACAATTATATCAAATTACTCAAAATCTCGTCAATCTAAGACTGTTTATCAAAGGACCATGATTGGTAAATGCAACTACAGTCAACACTTAATACAAGGTAAAGCAATTTCCAGATATCAGCTCAAATCTCATACTCATGTGCCTGTACCAGGTGGATGGGTAAATACGAACGTATCTGCAGGACATGGGATGAGGGAATTTTCCCACGACCTTTGTGTTTCTGTCGCTGTTGGCGCTAAAGAGCTGAAAATGGATGCAAAGTTAGTTAGCCGATAGCTTGAAAAAAGGGCGATATTACATTATCCTAGTAATAAAGAGTTTGTACGACCCTTTGAAAAGTATGTGTCACCGATGGACCGTGCCGTCGAGGCGCGGTCCATCTGTGACTCATGCTTGGCAAAATAAAAGTTCCTACTTAAGGGCCAGAGTGTATTTCCGCCAATATAAATAAGGGTCCCATTTAAGATTATGAATCCGAATTTTTTAAACTTTAAAATAATCAATTCCTAATTTAAAAAAGTTGTTATCGACGCCCATACTTCACCAGCAGTAATGGTGCGGTCACAAGCATATCTAAGTACCATGCACCCTTCCCTGTGCGACCAAAAAAAATGAACAAATGCCGCTTTAAAAATATAAAACAAAAAAGTTACGTTTTAGATGAATATTAGTAATTCTATTCAGTATTTGATATGATTGATATTAACATAACCTATTACTTTAAAAAAATGTCTCGTACCTGCAGCGCTAATATTGACTTTCAAGTAAAGTTAAGCAACCAACGTAATATACCTGCTGCACCCATTGTAACGTCATAACTTGATATCCACCAAGATTTTCATCACGCCAATTTTTTAGAGAATTAGGGGAATTAAGATAATGCAACCAAATTTATATCGAATTTTCATCAAAAAAATACACAAAGAGCCATAAAATTTGCCTTACGTACTCTTACCTTGACTTTGTTATCCTCCATAACCCATTTCATGCCACCAAGTGTTCTTCCACATTTAACTTTGTATGATGTCACCCATTGGTCCATTGACGGTCTACCTTGTGACATTATTGCACCTACTGATCTTGGAAAACGAAGATCGACTTGTATCCATTGTCCAAAAGCATCTGGAATAAGATTTTCCATTTTTAGTTTGAATGGTATTATGTTAATCATGGGGCGTAGATGGCTCAGGCCGCCTTGGTGTGGGCCATCTGTGGCTCTTTCTTAACAAGTTATAAGATTTATGTGGTTTAGGTGACGCTCTGTTCAAATGGCGGTGCCTAAATAGTTCCGTAAAGGTAATGCACCTGGCCTGGAAATTTTTATTTTAAATTTAATTTTTTAACAGTCACTATAAAGTGTGAACAATGAAAGAAAATTCATTTTCCAGTGCGCAATTAACAATGTTTGGAATTTATCTGGTTACTAGATTCATCTCGCGTATGGTCATTCCGTCCAGTGTATATAGAATGAAAAACCGGTAAGGTTATCGAGCAACGTCCCAAAGTTGTGTGGTCCACTGAACATGAAGGCTATAATAGAGGCTGCATGGACAAGCAGGGTTAGTGTTTTTGGAGGATTGCTGAGGTTGAATGAAACACATGAGAGATTGTGAAAAATACAACCTTCGTTAACCAGAATTATGAGGACCTCAAGTTTTTAACCCATATAAGGCCAACACATTTTGATGGATTTGATGCTATGAATGCATGATCATTTTAAAAAACTTCGAACAAGATTCGCAGAAATAGATGGCTGCCATTTTTGAGTGTGAGGGACCACTTACTTTTTTTCGCGGACCACGCCCCTGTGGACACTCCTGGAATTGGAAGCTGATCAAGTCTTGCAAATTGTGCCCTATGAATGTTATTCCAGTTGCTTGTAGTTCTGATCTGGAAATCTGCGATGTCTCTACTTCTCATTCCAAGAAAACATGTTGCTTCTGTTGTTGAAAAAATTATCATACATTGTTATTATACATTTTGTTTTGCTGTAGCTGATACTTCATAAAATATTTTCTGACTAGTTAAAAATTATTGGTTTTCTATGATCATTAAAAATGTAAAATAACTTTTTTGACTGACCAATATTATACTCGCAAGCATATTCATCTCTGTAACCACTTGAATCCAGGGCAGAAGATGTTATAGGTATGCATCGATACCATTTTTTCGCCGCCACCGATATTTAATATTATCAATAATAATTATCAAAATGCTCACAGCTCAATTTTATATTTTAAAGATTATAGATTGTAATCTGGTAAGTAGTGTTGCAAAAATTTGCGAGAAATTGGATCGTTACTAGGATATGCTGTCATCAACAACACATTGGACCAAACTCACGGACTCGATTCCACTTCACGAAATTTTAAAGCGCATATTTTGTAATAGAATATTATTGTATCGATTTCGCTCATAGATATGAAATAATTGCCCTGATTGAGAGAATTTAACACTTTTCTTGGTTGTCAATTTTTTAGTCCTAGAGTTATAAATAATTGTAAAATTTAATTTTAAATATACACACAAATATGCCAGAATTCGCCGATATGAGTGTCGATATATTTAGAATATTTTATATTACATAGAGAGGATAATTGAGCAAGTCGCTTAACGAATACCTAAAACACTTAAACACTGTAATAAAAGTACAGTAAATTTATTGTTTATGTGTCGTAATTGCGTATTTTCAAAGAAAAAATTGAATCGCTTTGTCAATAAGATTTAAGTATTGGGTGTTGCTGGACCGCACCTTGGCGGTGCGTTCCATCAACAGCCCATACTTGGTCAAAAAAGTCGATTTTATAGTTTTATTCCAATATCACCAAGCAAAATTACTATTATTAAAAAACTATTATTTCACTGCAAATGTATTACAGTGTAAGTAAGATGCATAATCACAGATTGGGATATATTTTGAGGATTTTGAAAACTGTCCTTCCCATACCCGCATCTCCTGAGAGTTTCGTAAATTGGTATTGTTAGAAAAGTCGATGTGTTGCAGTTGCAGTTGCGAAAATACGAAATGTATTTCAAAAAAACAAGTAAGGATCAATTTAATATATTAGTGTACAACGTGAACAGCCGTTCATAATAACATACAAACAGTATTCTAAGGAAAACATAACGTACATGCATACTAGTAATAAAAATTCCTCTGGTATGCACCAGCAAGCTCTTACCTTGAAGTACTCCAAATTTTTGTTTAAGTTTTGCAAATGCTTGATTCCCTGTCTGACTCCATAGTATTTGTGAGATGTAATCGGAAAACGAAGTCACTTGATTGGGTGCTTGAACTGAGCCGTTGGCTTGCTGCACCACAAGGGTGATCAAAAGAGCAATTACGAATTTCATTATGCTTTGTTTGCTCACAAAAGAATATGAAGTTTAGAATAGTCCTAACGTATTTCCTTCGTATCGTAATAGGCTATTAAAAGGAAGCAAAGAAGTGTTAGATGGTTTTACCATTGTCCGGGGCAGACACCACTAGCTGTACTTTACCATGGCAGATCATTTCCGTTTGGGCTGTTTTCCGTTTAGAGTGAAGTTGCTGCTACTGTACCTTTTAGTAGCTTTCTGCTTTGAAGTGGCCGTTAGTCGGTTTCGTTCAGATGCTGCTCCCGACCTTACTCACAGTGAATTTTAATATAAAAAAAATTATATTTTTGAATCAAATCATTATGATTCCATTCGTATTTTAAAAAGAATTGACTAAAATGTTAGTAATATCTACATTTCTCCCCAATATTCACTAGATATTGCGTGCCAAACAAACGAAAATTATTTTGTTAATTATTTTTATAAAAGTTCGATTTCAGCGAGGCCGAAAGTAGTACCTAGAAGGAGATAACGAACGGTTTCTCAAATGTCAAGGAGCTACTAAATAACAAATAGCTTTCGAATTCTAAATAATTTAAATAACTTTTTATGAAAGTTATTGCTGATTATTCGTATCAAATTAACCCGTAGGAAGAAAAAGTCATAAAATAAAGTCAATTTACCACATTTTAACCATAAAAATTTCGGCAAATACATTTGTGATCTGGCAGTTTAAGTGCGAATTCACTAATAATGACTATTAGAGACAATGTTCACATTGTCTCTGATAGTCATTATTAGTGAATTCGTTGTTATCTCGATTTTGATAATGCAGGTGAATTCGAACTAAAAAGCAAAACAAATAGTAATTCGCTCCGATTCAAAAAAAAAAATATTCCAATCAGATTTGAATTTCAATTGATTCGTTTTTGCCCAACCCTTTCCGGGAGTATATAATTTCAAGTTCTGGCCGTTACTTCCTCATAACACATCCTTATATCTGTTACCCTGTTTACGTTTTCGTTCTGCTCGACTTTACCCGCCCATTTCGACACCTTAGTCAAATAAGAAAACATATATTTTAAAAAACTTCACGAAACTTCGACTAAAGTAAATGTAGTTGATGGATTATATTTCATGAAATATGGTACAATTTTAATAAAATCAATACTTTTTATTTGTAAACTGGGCGTGGTTTCAAATTTTTCACGCGATATACGAAAGCGATTTTGAGTCATTCGTCGAGTTTTTGTGACACAAAAGGTTTTTCGGTTTGTTTTTCCTCACAGTGGGCGGACTATGTGATGGATGTTAAAAAACAGTCTATCAGAATCTGCTTCAAAAGTTTGAATCAGCAAACAAAAAACAAAAAAAAAATAGGGCGGTAACAAAAATACACCATGCACCATTTATTATGCCACCAGCACGTCGAAAAACATTTCAATAAAATAGGCATTATTGTCGGGAAACAGAAAAAATCTACTTCCTTATTCTAGATTCGAATCGATTTCAGATTCATCTCTGATTCATGCTGATTCGAAGTCTCTTTACTGTGATTCGACATGATTTAATAAAGATTTCCCCTATCACAATATTTTTTTCTTGTTAATCTGTAAAATTTCAGCGGCGCGATCTATCAGTAAGTAAGGAATATTAAAAGCATATTTTTGCATAGATTGATCAAAATTTTTTCACATCTGTTTGTTCCTTTTTGAGATCGAAACAGATTCGGAAAGATTCGATATGATATGGTTCGATATTCAATTCGGAAATATTTTGCATCATGCAGTCCAAAATCTTATTTTGGTAAGTATGAGCAACAGATGGATCGCGTCTCGTCGCCGCGATCCATCAGTGACCGATACTTGACAAAACGGATTGTTACCATTATTTCTACTAGGATCTTTTGTATAAACTCTAATCGCATCTCGAGCTATATGAATGGACAAGTAGCTTTGTTTACGTTTGATATCCAAAAGATTTTTGTCAAAATGGTTGTCTTAGAGATCATACAAAGAGTTTCCCAGCAGCATTGCAACTCTATTTTCCCATAAAACAGTAAATAGGTCTGGTAGGCACAAAATAAGTTGGTTAATTTTGAATGCAAGACCAAAAGACAAATATTCAACGCCTTGTGATTGGGGCTGGGCAATTCGATTCGGTGATTCGAATTGATTCGAAGCATAATTTATTCGAATCAATCGAGAATCGCTCATTGATATAAAAACTCGCTAATTAAACTCCAATTTTCAATTTTAACTACAAAATACAATCGATTTTGGTCAAATTTGACCAGAATCGATTTTATTTTGTCGTTAAAATATGAAAATTGTTACTCTTGGACATGTGTTGTGAATTGAAAATAGACTATAACCTATAATTTTTTTGATTTTCACAATAAAGACGAGTTGTAACTGTGGTAAATGGATATTTGTGATTTGCATGAAATTAGTAATTCAATCCGATTCGAAAAAATATTTGAATCAGATTCCAATTCCAAATGATTCGGTTTTGCACAGCCCCGCTTATAATGTAGACCATCTTTATGACAGTGGTGAACAGGACCAGAAAGCTGATCGTTTGGTAATGATATTTGACTTGAAATGGATTTTTCAAAAAAGTTGCGAAAGACTTACAAGATTTCTTTCTCGAACCTCAGAAACCCACTTCAGATTGGACTCCCTCGTCATTAGGCATTTGTTTCACACACGAATACAAATCTATGGCATTCCTATTTTATCTTTCTTAAAAAGCAAACGACGTTCTGAAAGGCGTTGTTCTTTGTATCAAATATTGTTGTATGCTTAGTTCAGGTCATTGCAACCGTTTTTTGCAAGAAGTCTTGGTTTTATACACGGATACGCCATTAACAAATAACGATGGATTATGAGGACAAAGTGATAAAATCCATCAATTGCCACAATTATTCAAAAAGACGCACTTAAAAAAATTTAAACAGACTTCATTATTGAAAACGAAGCGTACGGCCTGGGCATAACAAAACGCTATTTATTTAATATCTTTTCAGCAATAATATCATTTTTAAACATATCACATACCAGACTGTCCATAAAATATACTGGTTCGATTCGTAATTCTAGAATCACAAATTATTCGATTCGATTCTTTCACTAATTCGATATCAACAAATTGGAAAAGTATGCATTTCTATAGAATAGATAGCAATTTTGGTGATTTTAACAATTTTCCCAGTAAATGTATTTCTTCATTCATAATGAATCTTTTGATTCGAATATTCGACTCGATTCCCAAAAATCATTCGTTTCGATTCGATTTTAACTACAACAGATATTTGATTTTGGCCACACATAGTGGAATTGCATTTCTTTCATCATGGCGAGAAGTGAAGCATTTAGGCTTCCTAAACTGTAACACAAGTGCAGTAAAATTACCGCGCTTTCACAGTAATTTTATTCGGTGAAAGTAAAATAAAGCTACAAATTTTCTTTTTCTGCCACATATGGGCGGTTGATGGAACGCACCGCCAAGGTGCCTCTATCAACAGCCCATACTTGGCATAAATCTCAACAAAAAGGTGGTTTTGAATTTTGGAAATACTGGTAATGAATAGTAAATTAACTGCAAATTTGTCACAGTGTACTTAAATCGGTACGTATGAAGAATATCGAAGACAAAATGCAGACAGAAAAGTGAAGTAACAAGCCCCACTTTTGTAAACCCAACCGATTTCGCATTTTACAGAAAATTATTCAAATAATCAAGATGTTTGGTATGATAGAAATAAATTTTCGTTTGTCGCTGTCTCGATCGAATATTTTATTTCGTCAAGCATGAACCACAGATAGACCGCGCCTGGGAGGCGCGATCTATCAGTGATTCATACTTGACAAAACATGCTTTGAATTTTTTTTTGTTGGATTGATGCGCGTAACATCCTTGGGTTACATATGTTTGTTGGTGAAATCATCCATTTTTGAAACATCGAGGCTTTGGCTAAGCTAGTCTATTGTTTATTCCGTAACAGAATGGTATCTAACAAACAACAAAGTCGTTAGTTTGTCTTTTGACCGATTGATTTCGTGGTTTTTCACTCAATATTCTCAGAATATATATTTTTCCTATAGCTGCTGTGGTTGGCTTTGTCTCTTTTATTATTCTTCAATCTTCCAGCAGTAATTCCGTCTCTGCAGATTTCTCCTTTATCCTCTTTGGTTTAATCCCTGTAAAGTGATCTCGAATTGCACTTATTCCTCGTTGACAAATCCACAAAGGTGGTGATTTCAAGGGGTTTTCATCAATATTTGAAGAAGAGGGGCATTCGTCCCAGTCCAGGTTGACGAGTTTACCAAAATTTTTAGGCAAACTTGAAAGTCTGTTTCTGCCTGAAAAGGTAAAAAGTATAACACTTTTTATAGTATTGTATTGTTATTTGGAGTAAAGACCGCGCTCAATTCATAAAATTAAATGTATTTTGACTCATGTGCTGTGGTTTCACAGAAATGTCCATACTAGGCTATGGCACTTTCATAACGTATTTAACTAACAGTGACTTTATGAAATCTAAGCTATGAGTCGTTGAAGAAAAGTCAATATTAAAGTACATTAGACACTACAGCGAAGTTCAAAGCAATTTGTCATCGATTTTTATGTTTTTATATAAGTAGGACGGCAGAAGGGCGTTTTCATGAAAATCAGTAATTTTGTTTTGTCACGCATGAACAAGAACAATGCAACGCACCACTTTTACCTATCATTTTGTCAAGATTGTGTCGCAGGAGGCCATGGTAAGAATGACCAATGTAGTTGAAAGGTCCATTTTTTGCATTAAACACACAGGCGTGCAGGCAGGATTAAAACGTTGGGAACCAGTGTACATCCGTATACTTATGTTTCAAATTTTGCTGTTAGTTAGCTGTAACACCTTCAATACAAAGGTTCGTGCTTAGCGGTTTTGAAGTATAAGCCCGCCTTTTCGAAAGGTGTATGGTTATCTCTATTAAATAATTCTAAAACGCCAGTAAAAACAGGCACATCATATGTACATAGCAAATTGGTTGGCCCCACTATGGAATTTCATGGCTACATCGTGAAATCGGTCATAGTTTCAAAATAATCATCCAAGTCTAAAACATAAATGCATTATGTCAAAATCGTTAAAATAATGATGAAAGAACGCGACGATGTGATATAATATCCAGATTTAAACTCTTTTAATTTTAGGGCGAAACTACCACTTTTCTTTTCCATCGTCTGTTAGGCTATTTATTATTGGTTAGTAGGACCCTCTCTACTCACCTAACCACAGAGTTGTGAGTTCCGTTAAGTTGCAAAAATTATCTGGGAGTCTTTCTAAATCATTAATGTATAGCAGAAGGGTTTGTAATGTTGATGCCAACCAATCAATTTCTTCTGGAATCTCTCGAATTGAATTATCAGTAAGATCGAGAAACGAAAGACTGACCAATCCACAGATCTGGTTGGGAAGTTCTGCAAATCTATGAATGGAAAAGCACGAGTTTTATTTCATTTTTTTCAAGTAGAAAATCATTCAGGGTTGTAGTATAAGAATTCAATAATAAATCCCTCGGCACTTCAGTTTCTGATAAAATTCAAACGTTATATTGGTAGAAATAATGCTGTAAGAACATTTTAAACATTTTAACCAATAAACAACTATGAGACCCTGAAACCGCGCCGTGGTCCTTTTCTAACTCATTCTTACCATCTAGGACTTGCATTACGTGATACCAAACATGACCGTGACAATACATGTTTGTGTAGGTTGCGCTATTTTTACTTTTTTGTTCTTGCGTTTTAAGCAATACACACACAAGGATAAAAACGCGTAAGCAGCGCAAACGTGTATTGGGGCCTCAACTCCCAAAGATGAAAGCAACGTTTGTTAAGCGTGGGCCACTGATGGATCGCGCTGGTAAGACACAGTTCATCAGTTGTCCGAGCTTACCAAAATAAAATTTTTGATTGGAAAGCCCGAAGCCCGTCATCGAAAATAACATAACGCCAGCTTCAAAACTTTTGTTCACGTATCAATTAAATTCAATCACATATATCGCAATAATGATTTGAGAAGATTATCACAGCCAGTTGGCACGCAGGAGTGCGTGCAAATAGGAATTGCCTAGCAAATTCTGTTTATAACTAGGCCATTTTATGACAGAGATTATATAAAATGTAAAATCAACGACGAATCGCTATAATTGTAGTGTTTCTCTGGTCGAAACGCGGTGGCGTACAATAATAATAATAGGCTTTGTAAGTGTTGGGTTTGGAGTTGCGCTTACCGTTTTTATGTATGTCGTAGGAAAAGACTGCCCATTGTGGATATCACTCATTGCACTTTATTATAGCGATAATGTTTGGGTTGTTATGTCTTCCATTCCTCGACTGTTAGTCTATAATTATAACTTTAGGTCCTGTAGCACTCATTTCATTTCTGTTGTTATATAGATTCAGTTGCGTTCTAGATGTTTACTTGTTAGAATACGGTTTTGCATTTTGTAGTATTTCGTTGTTATGCTCATGCTTGGCAACATAAATTTTTTGGTTGGGTGGAACACCATTATTCACCAATTTTAATATTATATATCTTATTTTAAATGCTGATTTTGATAGCGCTACATAGCAATGACATTTTTTTCATCGAGTTTCACTCTGAGCAAGGCCGGAAGCAGTGCTTAAAAGAAACCAACTAACGTCCACTTAACAGCAAAGAACTATTAAAAGATGTATTACCAGCAACTGCCCTCTAAACGGAAACATTCCAAACGGATATGAACCGCAATGGTGAAGTGCAGTGAGTGGTATCTGCCCTTGGCGATGGTAAAACCATCTACCACATCTTTATTACGAAGTCACGACAGAGTAAAAAACAGTGAAAAAAACGCAATGTAAAAAATGGAGCATTTTGATGCATTGAAAATATTCAAGTGATAGTTATCCGATATCAAAAGTAAATTTTACTGCTTTCTTTGAATTTAATTGCTATACATACTTCTTTGCCGCGCTTTTAATAATATATTTTCAACGCGACAACCAATGCATTAAACTGCGTTATCTTCTAAAATCGCCTATTTGAAGAACTATTATTAACTAAGTAATAATTACGAGGTAGATAATAATTTTGTATATGAGGACAATGTGAATGAAATAATATGTGAAGCTTACATAACAAAGCACACTATAAATCATCACTGAAAATGTTGCTGGAAAGTTTTTAATGTTATTAGTTATAATATTTTGACTGATTATTACAGTCACAGAGAATACACATAAAAATATGAAAATTATTTAACGAAAACCTTCGTTGTAATCTATGTAACCTATGCTGTAACAAAAGTACAGTAAATTCACTAGTCAAATGCAGTAATTGCATATTTTCAAAGTTAACAAAAACGCAATGTTGATATGATTAATGCCAATTCTGGGGTGTTGATAGAACGCACCGCGAAGGTGCGGTCTATCAACACCCCAGAATTGGCATTAATCATATCAATATTTGGCCAAAAAAGTCAATTTTGAATTTTTTTCGAAATCGCCAAGTAAAATTACCATCAACGACCAGTGATTTTGTTGCATTTTGTATCACAGTGTAGGCGTACCACAAGTTATAGTCAACGTATTCCAGACCCGCATTCTCAACACCCAATGATGTATTAACATGAAAAGTGGAAACTACTTTTCAAAAACACAAATGCATAGCTTTTTGGACATATTTCGACACAAACTTTGAAAAAGAGAATCAATTTTAATCATATTATAGTTAAAGTAAAGCGAATGGATATTCTTAATATTTTGAGCTAATTTAAAAAAGATTGGGGAGAACTTAAGCGGCCAATTATGGCGGCACAAAGATCATGGCGTCACATTTTTTTCGTGGCGAAGAAGCGCCGTTTTGGAAGGAAAAACAATTGGGGTTTGTATCACCTATTTTAAAAATATTTTTGTATAAGATTTCAAAAACATGTGGAACCGCTTTGAAAAATATTTTATCAGAAACCTGATGAGGCGAAAGCACCACTCGCGTCTCACTCCAAGGAATGGCATCTGTACATTTTAAGCCACTGCTCCGACTGATATACTACCCGATGAACATATACAGTTCGTCGAGATTTTAATAAGGAAAATTCAATTATTTGTAAGTTTCCTACATTGAGCACTTTTGTTACCTATTATTAGCAAGATGCAAGCTTCTCAAATTTGACAAGTTTCCAAATCCCACAGGTAATTCTGCAAGTCGATTGTTACTCAGCGTGAGTGTTTCTAGATGACTCAAGTCGGTTATTTCATCGGGAATTTCTTTGAGTTCATTTGTATCAAGAACGAGTTGTCGTAAATTGTTCAAATTTTTAATTTCTTTGGGAACTTCGATGAGCTTGAACTGTTATTGAAAAACAAAAATATGAAAGAGAGAAATTATTGGAAATTAAAATATATAATTCAGGAATATTCCAGTCAATTCAATTATTCAAGCAAAAGACACGGACGGACCGCGCCTCGGCGGCGCGATCCATCAGTGTCGCATCTTCCCGGTGCGTTCCATCACCATCCCATATTTGGCCAAACATAACGTTTTCATCGTTACAAACTGACGTCACTATCAAAATAACTAAATCTATAGCCACAAACGAACTACTGTAAAAAGTAAATATGCTTTTTTCATATTTCCTCTCACAGTGACGGAATAAAAATAGATCAAAATCAAAAATATTTTAATGCGTTTGCAGATAGATTCTGAACAAGTTATGAATTATTACAAGTTTTTGTTTTGTATGATCGATTCAAAACAGATTCAAATAAACTGTGCTTCGGAGCGGTTCGAATCACCGAATTAACTTGTATAGCTCTAGACAAAGCATAAAAGTTCTTACCTCTAAGCATGATTCCCTTTCCGGACTCATTGTTAATGTTTCCAAATCAGTCATTCGGAATAAATCTTTCGGAGGATCCTTCAATTCTGTACCTCTTAATGACATTATCGTCTTCTTGGCCTTGATGCGTACACCCTTCTTTTTGTTGGAAATGCTCAACTTTGAAAACCTTGCCGAGGGAGCTTGGTGTCCATAATTTATAACTTTTGCAGAGTGCCAAGGCTCAAGTTTTGCTTTATGTAGTTCTGCTACTGGAAATGTTCTACGTACGCCCACGTCTCTCCAAGAGGATATGGGGTGCATTTTTGATTTATCGGTGACGAACTTGCTTCCAACGTGAGGGGGTTCCGACCAACTTCGTCGAGCGTCTTCTGGAACACCTTTTAGCCTTGGTAAACTCATATTGGTGCGTCTTCTTATATCAATTATATACTGCGAATTAAAGATACAGGCTACTATAGCCTACTAGTAAAGCACTCTTTTTATCGAATCCAAAAAAAATTCAGGTGAAAAAAGAACGATTTTATGATAGCTTTCGAGCAGAAATCTTTTAACCAGTTAACTGTTCTATTTCATTGTCTTTTTATTAAAATTGACTCTGGAGAGAAGGGTGGAAGCACTAGTTGAATAAACCTAACTAACCACTTCCATGGCAAAGAACTACTATAAAACGGCACTCTAAACATAAAACATCACAACTGCAAAGAATCACCATGATAAAGTGCACTAAACGCTGGTATCTTTCCTGGACCTTTTGTGCTAACTCTTTGTCATTTGAGCGGGCGTTATTTGATTTCCTCTGGCCGCAGCTTCCCGCCTTGCTCAGAGCAACTTCTTCTGTTATATCATTTCTTCCTCTATAACAAGCAGCATTTGAATAACATTGCTTGTTCTGTGGGTATTTATAAATCCCAGATTAAATAATATACGAAATTGAACAACAAACTACAACATTTCATCCAATATGAAAGAAAAAATGTTCTGTCAAATACCGGTCGCTGATGGATGTCGATTTTGAGACGTGGCCCATCTTTGGCAAATGATTTGGCAAGATAAAATCGTATGTTTTGTAAACACGAATTCTTTTCATAAAATATTGAATGTAAGTTCTTTAAATTTGTTACCGATGTTTTGTTACTGATAATATTATTAAATTTAGCATTTGTTTTGGCATCAATATTCCCTTTGTTTCAATTTGTAGGACAAAAGTCCTACAAATTGAAACAAAGGGAATTTTGTTGCCAAAACAAGTGACATGTGTTCCGCGGAATCTGATTGCATAGATCCCCATAACGTCAAGCAACTCGTTTCGACCGAGTAATCTTACCCAAGTAAAAAAGCTTCCATTTGATATAACCTATATGTTGAATTATGTGTATGTCATGCATGACTCCTACTAATGGATAACTGTTTATCTACGATTCATACTTACTTGGCAGAAATAAAGGTATCTGGTCTATAGAATATTTAAAAATGGTGTACTGTATTTTGCCAGCTAAAAATATGACAAAAAGCACTGAAGTAGTTAAAATTTGGTATTTTATGATTTATCGGTATCATCTCGAATCGTATATTAAGAGTATTGGCTTTGGTTGAACATTAAGGAATATCGGCGATAATTTGTACTACCGTTTTCGTGTTTTTTTCTCAAAGGAGACTTCCTCCTTTTTTCAAAATCCCGGTTGTTTTAGTCTAACATTACTTAAGAATATGAAAGAAATGTAGAAAAAAGCGCATCCATGGTGAATATTTCATTGTGCCAAGCATGTGCCACAGATGGGTCTCGTCTCACCAGTGAAAAATCAAAGTACGTTACAACACAAAGTAACGTTACGTCCGTTGGAAAATAAGTGGACGAAAGGAGAGCAGGCAATTTTGAATATGAGGGAGCCTTGGTATCGGTTCGTAATCTTCTCAACGTTGTACCTTTACACCATGAATAGGAATTGGGCGCAAATACCAAAAATGCCCAATACCGGACAAAGCCATGTCTGTGTAGCCAACTTTGTTAGCTAAAGATCTATATTAATGAATATTTTAGTGGAAATCGTCAAAATTTGAGTCAAAAAATGCACAAAATAATGTTCTTTTGTTTAATGAAAGTACTGCTCGTCTGGACTAATTTTAAGATAAATATCGATTGATCTGTACTTTTAGGTACTTTTTGAGTACGTCGCAAAAGTCTCCACTCAAACCACTGATATGACAAAAAGATACATAAAATTTGAAACAAGCAACTACAGTCCCAGCGGAAAATATTTATTATTGTATACGTATATATTTATAAAAATATTCGTTTATAAATCCTAATTTAATCGAGTCGAAGCGTTTTATCGGTATAGAATGATAGATACCTAGTAAACTAAAATATTAGAAGGGAATATAAATACAAACGTAAATATTTTGATATTTATTTAATATAAAAAGAAAGAACACTAAAACAGTTTTAAAATATGAACGTTGCATAAATAAAATACATATAATACTACACAATCTTGGACACACAAAATATTTAAGGTTGTATTCAAAATTTAGTTTAAACGGCACTCAAAATTCACTGTATAAATAGAATATTGTTGAAAAATAGCTGATTTCTAAACTTATTTGGCAGGGAAATCATGATTTATGCCAAATTTTACGTCGTAAAATTTGCCATATATCATGATTTCACTGCTAAATAAATCAATTTTGGAATAATCAAAAAACGAAGTTGCTTTCAATGACAATTCAAGATTTGTAACTGTACGGACAAGAAAAAAAAACTAACTTATATATGTTTTGCTTAGCTGAAACAACCGGGCTTGACATTAACAAATTTCCGAACCCATCTTTTTATTTTGGCTTGGATGTTCCATTTCTTAAATTTTCAGTCATTTTTGAAGAAGCAATAAAGAAATTTTGTTGAAAACATATAATTTTTCCAAATTTGCTCTAAAAACGTGTTAATCGTTAAATAATATTTCAAAGAAAACTTTCCACGGCAAGAAGGGAACGATTTTTGAGCGATTTACAAAGTATGAATCACGGATTGGGAGCATTTAGTCAACGGCGAGCATCATCAATGGTCCATACTAAACAAAGCATACTCTGGTCACATTTTGCTCTAATTAAGTTTGAAAAGGGACAATTTTTCTTTGTCCTTCGAATTATATATATTCCTTTTCAGACTATTAAAAAAAATAAAAGTAGATTTTGATATAACGATATAATTAAAAAAATGTGGCCACGGTGGCTTAGTGGTTACCATGTTGGCATCGCAGGCTTAAGATCTTGGGAACGAGCCTCGAGATTCCTAATTTATGTCCACTATGCAAACCAGGGTGCAATAACCTGGGTCGGCTCGACCGAACCGGTAACCAAACCTGTTCGTCTATAAGTGGCCTCTTGTACAAAGCCTTGCTCACGACAATTCACTCACTCAAATGAGTCACTATAAAAAATAACCAAGAAAAAAACAAAAATTTTAAAAAAATCTCCCACTATGAGTTCAAAATATGCTTTTGCATTTGGTCATCGTAAATTGATGTCCTAAAACTTATTATTCCACGCAAACACTTACAGGTATAACGGATATTTCTACTATGCGTCAAATTTCTTGGCGAAAATCCGTTTTTGCTCATTTTGAAACAAAATATCAGTAGTCATTGTCACGCATTAAACCAATTTTACTCGCTAGTAACGAGTATCTATCACTGTAATAAATATGCAGTAAAAACACTGCTCTTTGGTAGTAATTTTACTCTATTACTGATATTGAAATCAAACTATGAAACCGACATTTTTGGCCAATTATGGGCTGTTGATGGAACGCACTGTCGAGGTGAGGTCCACCAACGGCCCATACTGGGCGTGAATCCCATCAACAAAGCGTTTTGGGAATTTAGAAATGCACGATTACTGCAAATGACCAGTAAATTTACTGCATTTTCGTTACAGTGTAATTGCAGTCCATAAGTTTCAGAATACTCGCGTTTTTTACGCGTACATATTGAATTAATGGTTGTAGGAATCATTCCTAAGTCGGTATTACAACAATTAATAAGATTAAGATTATCTGTCGAGTTTTTTGCGGAAAAAAGAACCATTTTGAGGTGGCGAGGTATAGATAAAAACGTGTATTTTGTGACTCACATTGTTTAGAGAAAAGGTGACAGAACCAATTTTGTCAAGCAAGGGCCATTGATGGAACGCGTCGTCAAGGCGCGATCCATCTATGTCCCATGCATGAAAAATCAATTATTGATTGCGGACTAAATAATGATAAATGGAAATAAACAACACTATATTAGAAGTGTATTAAATAATATTCACAATGTATTTATAAAAACTTACGTTTATAAAAATCGCAACATAACAAAAAAAGTAAATAAAACGGGGATATTGATTGCTACACTACACTAGTACAATTCCACAAAATTGTTTAAAAGTTGTAAGATCTCGTTTTGTAAGATTTCGTTAGATCATTGTTCTAATTATTAGGGCAGTGTTAAAGTGCAATGGATCTCATGACTAATAAATAATGAATTATTTGTTGCTTATAAATTATATTGCACTTATACTTGCACTTGAGTTATCGACTGCGCTCTAACGAATGCTTACAATAAACTAATATATTTCTGTGGAATGAGAACGTATTATTTTTGTGTGTATGCTTAAGATTACCTCATTCGTGTGTCCTTGTGACTTAACTCACACACGGTGGTTGCAAGAGAACAAGGTGGGACAAGTAAGATACCAACTTACTCATTTACCAAAGATGACAAAACTCGATTCGGTCATTAAAAATAATTACAAACGTTGATTGTTCAGTCGGAGAATAAATAAAGGAACATAAAAAGAAAAAAGGGGAAGAATAGATTTGCGACAATTTCCAATAAAAAGCAATATTTGTCTGGATAAATGTCATCAAATGACGTCTTAGTTTCGCCAAAAAAAAAAAATTAAAGCGGTCGCTGGTGCAAGGTAATCCACCCAAATAAGTGGATATTTCAAAAACAAAGATTTTGCCTCAATATAATCAACCTAAAATAATATCAAGGAAAGATTTTTTACTGAAGAGGTTTAAAAATGATTTTTTTTATACATCTCTATATCGCCAAAAGAAAACAACTTTATTTCTTTTCATATTTACTTTTTACCCTCTTTTTCCATTTACCGTCCATAATTCTTAACGTATAATCAGATGCAGAGTGATCCTGGTATTTAAGTTTTCTACCATTAAAAAGGTACCGATTTACAAGCACATTTTTGGACCACGTGCTCTGACGAGAGTAGAAAAATGACGAACTGTGTTCACAGATCTTCATCTCTATTTGTGATATCGTGTCGGACAACCGAAGCGGATTTGCCATGATGCAACCACTGGAAAAGAAAGTGTTGAAAATGATCAGATCAATCAATAACGGTTATTTAACATTCACCTTCATGCATCTCAATCGGAAATTCTATTTTGTCAAGTATGCGCCACAGATGGACCACGTTTTATAGACGCGGTCCATCAGTGGCACATACTTACCAAATGATGCTTTGACAAAATTGTTGATGAATTTATCGGGGAAATTTAATAATTTCACTTTATTTTACACGTTCTTTATGTCGATTCACGGTCCCTTCCAATAATCAGTGCTCCGAATCAATTCGAAATACCCAATCGATGACACGGTCCAGTCGAGTGTTCCACACTCGGGAAAAATACGATAACGAGAAGAGATGATATACTGACTGTTTGTCAAAAAATCTTCTTTTTTGCATAAGTGACTGCCGAACTACGCCGCGAAGATGACCTATTTTTGACAGGTTCAAATCGCCTAACAAATATATTTTATGTGACCAATTCAAAATCAACTTTCCTCAATGGAAAACGGTAAGAACAATTAAAACAAAATGCTTAAACCTATATTTTGGTAAAACCGGAAAGCTACTACTTCATTGATGTTAACAAAATATTAAATATTATTTTAATTCGTGATTTATCTCCTTGCGCACAGATAAATTTAATCAAAATAGTTGGAATTATTTTTTCATTATTCGCTCATATGATCGCTCGACAAAGGTTAGGTTAAAAATGTTTTTGCGAAAAAAATCATACCTGTGTCTTTTTTGAAGAAAATCTTTCAGATCATTCGCTGATATCACTGTTGGCGGCTCAACGTCTTCAAGTATATTTAATTTCTTCAATATTTTACGAACAATTTCTCTGTCACGTAAAATATTTTTTATGTCTTCAACCAAACTTTTTATTGTCGGCGGTGTCGCTATATAAACTGCCTGTATATTTCTTCCCGGCATATCTTGTTCGAAATCATAAGACCTTCTCATTATAGAAGTTGCGATGGCTGATGCATTGTGAGCTCTTCTGACTGCCGTGCAGAATTCTTGTCGACCTAGTCCTGCCTTGCACAGATAGTCGAAGAAATCCTAAAAATGAAAAGTTAATATAAAATTTTTTGCCTCGAATCATTGACTCATTTCACGCAATATAATTTTACCGATACTAGATGAAATATAACAAAATGGCTGATAAACTAGGATTATATGCGATCTATTTATAACCAATATACATAGAAAATTTTCTTTTTTACAATAGTTACAATACCGTTACCCACTGTGTTTATAATATTGAATCACAAAATGTGATGTCTACTATAGATAACGGGGTTCGAATGTGTCATATAACTTTCTAAACATGATATTAAAATATCGAGTTTTAGACGTGTCTTGTACTTTACTTCCCAGAATTTTGTGTAACCATCAAAGTCGCCAGAAGCAAATTTGTTTACGATAAGCTTCGATGTAGAAAAACGTGACTAAACGTAAAAATTATGCGCAGTTTTACGGAATTGAGTTGAGTTGTATTTAGCGAAAATGAGGTTCATCTTTTTCAGGCCACTTATAATTTGCAAACATTGGCGTTGACACACTCAACAAAACTTTTACTTTAATTTAAAAGGTTTTGAATTAATAACATAATTATCACATTACAGAGATCAATGTATATATATATATATATATATATATATATATATATATATATAAGTAATTTACTGAGACGACTTTGTTTGTTCATACACACTCTATCTATAAACACATTTGAATAAACAGAATAAACCCCGCTAAAGTTGAAAAAAAAACTAATGCTTCAAAACAAGCCTTTCAACAAAGTTTTGTCCAAAAAAAAAAGAATACAGAAGCTCTACCAGAGTCTATTGTAGTTACGCTGCTGTCAATGCAAATAAAAATCTCGGGTTGTGTCTAGTCCCTTCTCCGACTCATTATTTCATCTACATCACTAAACCCATGGTGCAATAACTTGTGTGCAAGATCCGAACAAGAAATCGCGATACTTCCGCCACAATATCGGACTCAAATATCGGTGTCTATTTGTTTCGAATAACCAATGAATTTTTCCGCTAAGAGCGTGCACCAACCTCTTCATCGAATCTCCAATGAATCGCAATATAGTCGCGTGGTAAGATTGTAGTTCGAAATTCATCCGCCCATTCATGTATTGGCTTGGGTGGCTGTAAATACGTTAAAATTTCTCCGTATAGCAATGAGTTTTTTCTTCTGTTGATGTCTTGAAGATTATCCAATGTGTTCAATATTGTTTTGCCTGTAAAATTATGTCATGCCTGAGTGAGTGGGCCATGCCTCAGTAGTTCCAACAGCGAAATTTCTCAATTACTAGACTACGCTTTATCACCGAAGACATGCAACAGCCGATTGGTGTTTTCATTTTGCTGTTTTTTAGTTTCCATTCAGGAATTCATGTTTCCACAATATGCAGTTAGCACCAAAATCAACGATCTACTCCAAAATATAGTACCCTTGCTATCTCAGTGAAAAAAAAATACATACAGAACTCAGCCGCTGTAGTATAAAGTACATTTCAATGACATCTGGCCTGAGCGATGACTCTCCTGTTTCGTCTTATTCGCCTCTTACGACACGCAGAATGTAGCCTACTCCAGTAAGATTTAACCTATTTTGTCAAGTATGAGTCACTGGTGGACCGCGCCGGCGAGGCGCGATCCACCTGTGGCTCATGCTTGACTAAATAAACTTCCCTACTAGGAGGCTAGGGCATTCTAACTTGCATTGAATATGTAAGTGAAAATATCAGAAAAAGAGTAAAAATCGTACCATTTTCTGGTAAATCGATTCGAAATTCCCGGAACGGATACCAATACAAAGCACATTTATCCGTTGTATTATATGCAGTTGTTACATTTTCAAGTTCTACAGGTTTATCTATTGGACCAGATGTCGGATACACGGGAACGGCTACGGGTTTATCTGTAAAAAAATATGTTATGATTCTCAAACTTAGGAAGACAAGGATAATCATTTCTGAGAAAGAGCACTTATTTTTCAAGGTTTTAATGGGATTACCTCATGGCCTCATTTAAATCCCATAAAACGGTACTTTATGGGGTGGACCTATATCGTTTTACCGAAAGGTAAACCGTATTATGACTTCTAATAAGATGTTTAAGATATCTTAAAAAAATCTTCATTTCCCTTTTTTTGTATTGACCCCCTAATTACGGTGGATCAAGTTAACAAGAAGCTGAAGAAATATATATATATTCGTGGTTTAAGCTTGGACGCACATTAATATACTACGAGTAAATATACTACTAGTAAATTCCATGAAAATAAAATTGATCATGTTTGAAATATGGACAAATTGCACTTAATGGGAGCGGTTTATACATGTTTCAAGCTTGGTTGTAGTATTGGGCTTACCGGGATTTAGTAGTTTGCTCATCCATTGAATATCAGAAGTACTCTGTGGCCACCAACGTCGAGAAAGTAATTTTTCTGCAAAAATATAAATTGTAAGACGGTGTTTTGATACCGTATACTTTGAATTGAATTTATAGGAGTTGGTTTATGAAATCTAAATTGTATATTGATTACTTGATGCCAAGCTCTGCTATTATTTAATTATTGTAATTGCATAGGTGGACGTTCGCTATCACTCCAGCGGGAAAATTTTCCAAGCATATTCGGTTAAGTATGTGTCACTGAAAACCTGAATAGACGTTTTAATAGCAATTAAGGGTCGTTAGAGGGCAAGATCCGGAACAACACTCCAAAAGAACCGACTAACGACCACCAACGAAAATGACAAAAGTACATAAAAAGTAATGCCGTTAACTGCGCCCTAGGCTGAAAAAATCCTTACAAAATGAAACTGTTACTCTTTGCGGAAAACATTTCAACGGAACTGAACTTCTACGGTAAAGTGCAGTGAGTGATCAGAAATTTGTATTTTGTCAAGAATAACCCATAGTAGGACCGCATCTTGGCGTTACGATCCATCGGTTCCTCATACCAAAAAAAATCCTTTCTTCTCTTGACGAGGTAAAAATATTTAATACCTCTTTGCTTTCTTTTAGTCGCCTCTTAGGTATTGCGGGAAATGCGTTACGGCTAGGGCTGGGCAAAACCGAATCACTTGGAATTTGAATCTGATTCGAATAATTTTTTCGGATCGGATCCAATCAATTCTTTGTAAACAACAAATATCCCATTTACCATTATAACTTGTCCCCATTGCGAAAATAAAGAAATTGATAGTTTGTACTGTATTGCATTTCTTCGTTAAAAATGAAAATCCTAGTTCACTTAATAAGATTTTGTTCCTATAAACGATTCACGATTGATTCGAATAAATCTTGCTTAGAATTGATTCCAATCGCCGAATCGAATTGCCCAGCCCTAGTTACGACAATTTTGAAGTTCGCATACCGTAGCTCTATACTTGCAAAATCAAATTTCTATCGCATATTTCAAATAGTAGAAAACTCTCTTATATAATTTGCGTCCTATACAAGAGGTTCATAAAAATGTTTAAGAGGGCTAATAAGTAAATTACAGATTTACATTCTTGGTTTATCCATTTAGAAGCGTTTGCTATTTTGTATTGTTATGTGATCGCAGCTGTTGAACATACGGTAACATAATTACCATTTTATGTTCCTTATGGTATTAAACTTTTAGAAACTGCATAATGGTGCGAGGGATTCCAAGTAGTAAATTATAGCTTGTTCTGTTTGCTAAATGGGAAATTTTTGTCCTTGCATGATTTGTTAAATATCGGTCTCTCCTAAGCTGTGAGCCATGCCTGGCAAAATAAAACTTCTTAATTTACTCTACAGATTGTAGATTGGAGCGTTGACATAACGTGACGTGATTTGACTGCGTGATTTGACTTTGAGCCGTAACCAACGTCGGCAAAAGATTTTTCATTTGGGATGGGGGGTGCGACTCACCGACGAAAAAGATGAATTGATAGTTTATACTCACGAAAATACCCAAGAGACAAGACATATTCTGAAGATATATAATTTTGGCCAATAAATGTCGGAAAACGCGCGACAGTGGAGGGTGTGTCACGTTATCAATAAAAAATTCAATAAGTAATTAAATGATTTGGTACCTTAGCGCAAAACTAGCGGTTGGGTTCACTTTTTATTTGCGCCTCCCAAGATAACGACACATGCTACCTTAAAAGGTACGTGCCACGATTAAGGACCCTTGGGCTAACGCTTGGTTGATGACCCAATACAGAAATAAATCTACTTTCGGATAATCGTTGACTGAAATTGTGTACAAATCATTTATTTTTTATTGGAATTAAATCTGAGCAAGGCGGGAAGCATTTCCTAAAATGAACCAACTAACGGCCATTTAATAGCTACTACAAGACGTGGTACTAGTAACTGCACTCTAATCCGAAAACATTTCAAATGTAATTGAATTGGTTGTGCAGTGAGTAGTATCTGTCCTGAGCAATGGTGAAACCGACTACTCTTCTAGAATTATTTTTAGTAACATATGTTTTACCATCTGCTGTTTGTTCATTTGTTTTCATAAAACGTTCAATCTCATCCAGCATATGTTTGTTAACTTCTGTTTTATAATTGGCTGCTGATAATCCAGTCTCCATTTCAATGAGTGTCAACTTTTGTGCCCCTGCATTCTAAACAAAGTTAAATTTTTAAAACTTCACTTTTTATGAATGTATTCCATCGCTTTTAACAAATTAAGTTGGTGTTACTGGGAACGTGTGATTTTTCTAGTTATACTGAGTCTATACATAAGCTGTTATTTCACCCTAGGTTGAGCGGTGGACTTGAATTAACGAGCTGGAACTTCCGAGACTTCAAGCGATCAGAAATTTCATTTGTAAAGTATGAGCCACAGATGGACCGCGTCTCAACGACGCGATCCATCAGTGGCGCACACTCAAAAAATATGCTTTTATGAAAAAAATTATAAGGTAGGCAACACTCCAGTGTCTCAAACCAAAGCTAAAGCAGAGTTTTAAATAAACCGAGACCGCATTACATGGAAAACCAGAAAGTGCGCTCAAAGCGAAAAACATCCATATATGATTGATATAGCAACCTGCAGGAATTACCAACTACCATAGACGGTTGCTTTACTGCGTTGAATAATGTTTTGACGTTTTATACACGTTAGTCCAATTGAGCAACTATTAAACAGTAAACACGCGTTTATAGACTAACCAAGCGGCTAGGTGTTTTTGATATCTTATTGAAAAAGCTTTCTTCGTGATTATTCAGATATTGATCGATTTTGATTAATCTAAATCATGATACTGCTGCAGCTAAGTACAGGTGTTCCCTGGTAAATTGATACACGCATAATTATGGACGGGGTTGGCATTTTCAGGTATATTTATTTCCGATATGAATCTCTCCAAATCTGCTTTTGTCGCAAGAAAAAAATAATTTTAAAAATTTAGAAAGTGGATGATCATCCTTGACAAAATAAAATATCTGATTTGCAGGCAGAATTTTTGGAAAAATTGTACTCATAGACCTTGTCGAATCATAGCAAATTGAAGAAATGAGTTCTCGAATTACACGAATATGTCATGTATCCGAATCAATTCTAACACCGAATAGACTATCACGTATCTAAATATGTCACTTTAAACTTTCATCAGGAAAGCACATTTACCATAGCTTTTGTCCCCTTGGGAGCGAAAACAGCATCGAATTTTCCATTACACAGTTTCACTGCTTTTTTTAACGGAATTACGGAAATAAATTGTCGTAGTTTTTGAACATTTATTCTGTACTTTGGATGAACGGTATTCCGAAAAGTGACTCCTAACATCGAATGTTCGTAGAAGTTTGGTAAAACGAGGGTCCTGTAAAGTCAATAGTAATATAATAGAATATTAATATACAAGAAAATTTTCAGCTGTTTCTACTAGGACACGTTATTTGACTTCTCGAACATGAACAACATATCTCGCCGACGAGAGGAGGAATGGTAAGGAATTTGTTACCGGTGACCGATTACCGTTATTATCGCCGATTATCAGATAGCTCAGTCGACTGATTATATAAAGATCATGCTTTACTCATCTTCCAGACTATGCTTTTTATATCTACTGAGGTGTAACTGAGGTGTATTATCAGTTTAAAATAATAAACACCGTCTGTCTGGCTTCTGGGTTAAAAATGTAGCGTTAATTATATAGATTAATTTTGGGCGCATTAAATTAGGGCATCAGAGTAATTTTTGTCATTCATGACCCAAATTTAATTCAAGATAAATTTATTTCATGGTTCATATTGCAATAAAAGAGCTGTAAGTAATAATCTAATCTAATAATAGTCTAATAATGTTACAAATTATACTGTCGACGACAAATTTGCCATGCCATGTGAATAACAGTTACTGACACGATCGTAATTAGGGGGTATGGTGCCATAGGTCTTCGGCGATCGGAAGTCTTGCGAGTGCCCTAAAACGTTGTAAATATCAAACATATTCCAGAGCCTACGGCGCACAGAAATAATTACAATCTCATTTTAGGCCTCAAAACTCCAAAAATTGCAAAAGATTTCCGGCTGTTTCAAGGTGATATCCTATTTGTCTGTGGCGTCGATTATCAATGTTATCACTTTGAAAATTTAATCAAAATTTAGGCCGTTTCCAAGGTTCTAAATACGCCATTGATGACTGACCATCAGACACAAATTCCGTGTCAACCCTACGAAATTTGTTTAACAATTGAACGAACGCCTTTTAGGCCTGGCTAAGAACGATTCCTCATTCTTAACGAGGCTTTGACGCAAGATATTGACATAAATGTTAATCTAAAAGATCTGCGGGGATGTGTACTACTTCGTTTATGCCTCATTTATGCCTTTGTGGGACCCGATCCGTTTGCAGTAAACGCACGGATACAATAGCAACTTTGACAAAATAGAGAGGTTTAAAGTCTTACATCGCGCTTAAACCATTCAAACTAGATTCGGATGCTTTTCTCGAATCGTATTGAATCACGAATACCATATTATCCTATTTTATTTTTAGAACTTGCCTCCTTAATGTAAATCAAGAAATATATTATATTTTTTTTATATTGCTTCCAATTCAGACTCCGTGTGTAAGAGAGCAAATTATCATTTTTACGACAAAATGAAAATTCCACTCCACAATTGATTCGAATATTTTGTGCTTTGGATCCATTGAATCAAATTTACTGGCCCGTTTTATAACCCATGCGTGACAGACAGGTTTTTCAATGAATAGTAAATCAAACTTTACCTATACTTTACCTATTGAGTAATATAGCCACCAATATACTCTGCTGTAATCCGATTATTTGATTATTGGGTCCATTCAACAAAGTTGGAATGAGAAATAAATCCGGATCCATAACATATTTCGGTACAGTACCATCATTCCAATTTATTTTCATACTATCGCATTCAGCAGGAGGAGCTTCTATCTCAAATTCTGGTTCATTTTTAGTGTCTTCAGCGCTCATATTTGCCACAAAACGTCTACTATTTCCGCCTTTTCCCACATTTTCAGTTTCACTGCCCTTCTTTATTTCTTTGAAGGGTTTTTCGGGCGGAACACCATTATCAAAATACTGAAACGTTAAGTCCCTTCGCCCTATTATTTTAAAGTTCATGTGGACGATATACCGCGTCACAAGAACAACGATAAAAATAAATATATTCCTTTTCCCCAAAAATAATCGCAACATTCTCCCCCCGATTTTATAAGTTTTTTTCGAGAAAGCCTATGAAGCAACTCTGGCCTTGAGCTGAACAAAAGCTTAACTTGATTCTCTGCCCATTTTATTACACAGCAACTTGATAGTCCACCGGTATCACACACCGAACTGCTGTTTATAACGTCCTCGCCCTCGGGCGACCTTGACGTCGCTCGTCGTAAAGTCATCTTCTCAAATTAAAGCGCTCGGCAAAATGTGATAGATCAACTTAATCAACGTTTGTGTAAATAATTTGTCCAGTACTGGTCACTAAGTCACTGATGGATCGCGCCTGCAAGGCGCGGTCTATCTGTGGCTCATGCTTGATAAAATAAAAGGATTCTTATTAATTAACTTTAAATCTAACTGGTATTAGAATCAGTTACGTTTTTGCAATGTTGCCTCATATTGAAGAGCAAAATCATAAAAATGTTAATGACAAGGACTCGTTCAATTAAGTAGGTCAATTGTGTGGTGGTGCCTGCTTCGTTTTTCATCGTATGTTAATATTTATAAACAAACATGACGTCATTTTACAGCATTCCGTTTAAATTGTTGTTTTTTTTTCTTCTTTTCTTGTTCGGATACCAAGCCAAGTGTACTGGTGCTGTAGGCCAATGTTTTTCAACTTTTTTTGAGCCACGGCACACTTTTTGTATTAAAAAAATCTTGCGGTACACCAAACAAAATTTAACAAAATCACGTTCCTTTTCAAATATCTATACATCACTGGAAGTTTAAGTTTCAGACAGATTATTCGTACTGTTTTCCAATCTAATTATAGCGCTGTTGAAGTAATTATAGGCGTACTGTAAACTTACTGCTATTGCGCTATTGCAGCAGTAACAGGCCTACATAATAAGATTCCTATTATTGCGCTGCAGAGACTCGCCATAATGGTATACCACGTTATCATTATTCTCCTACTATATGAAGCAAAACAAGTTGGAAGATTCAAACTGGTGATAGTGGATAATTACTTCCATAAAATAGATGCTCGTCAGACCCACTATGTAAAACTGCTGACGATCTTCTGACGATCTTCCGCGGAACACGCTGTAGGCATTCGCGTATCATTTGTCGCAGATGTAGATTATGCTTCATATCGTTCCTTTGCCGTTATTTAGCGTAGTTCGGAGTACAGGTAGAGTCAAAATAATTTTATATTTTATGTGTTTTTGTTTGTTTAATGTTTTTAAATGAAATACACTCTGAGCAAGGCCGGAAGCAGCCCAAAAGAAATAAACTAAAGTCCACTTAATAGCAAAGAGCTACTACTGGATGTAGTACCGGCAACTGATACCTTCAATATAATTGTATTCTATTCTTAATGCACTGCCATCTTTTAAAGTTTATTTATAAGCAAAATTGTTTCACAGGAATAGAAATTCCAATATTACGTCCTTTCAACTATTTTGTTCGCCAACAGATTGTTATCCTTCTGTCGGTTAATTAATCAAATGGGTAATTACGTGGACTTCCGATATGAGTAGTTAATACGACAATTACAGTGGTTTGTTTGACTCTTGGTCAGTCTGTGTGTCATTTTTATTAGCTGTCTATAGATGTGTTTATAATTTTATTGCTTTTGTTCACACAACCATGCAGTCAAAAGCACCGTTTTCCAAATACATACATGCATATTGCTAATAATTTCGTCAGCATTGGTCATTGTGCCATTGGGTACGATTGTGGTATATATAAGGGATTAGTTTTTATTGCTTTGAAAACAATCAACCTGTTATGAAACGTGAGCTTTGCATTAAAAAAACAAGTTTGTTTTGTATTCAATGTTCAATTATCTAGATTCCATGATATCCAAGTGAGTCTATGTAGTCGGACAGAGGTGTAGTCCAAAACTCCATAACATATATTTGCGTGAAAATAAAAACGAAGGAAAATGCTCAAGAAGAATATAAGCGGGCGTGATAATTTTCCTTCACAAGTGTCTTTTTGGGCAACAAACCTCATTACCATCGACATTGCGCTTAATCGATTGGTACGCGCAGTAAGCCCCGAAATTCCCGCTGGGGAAGGATGATTTAAATGTTCAAAATTTTGATGACCAAAATATATAATTTTACTGCCTGATTATTATTTTTTGTGTGTGTGTGAAACGGTGTTTTGGGGATTAAAAAAACTGAAGCAGTTTGATAATTGATGGATGCATCCAAGCCTCCATGATTCTGCTCCCCCACGCTAGTTTCCAATTAAGACTCCGCGTCTTTCAGAATCGGCTTAAGATCCGTTGCTCTTTTGAAAAAGAAATAATCAGCTAAGTGTACTCTGCAGAACAAATTACAGTATTCTGAAAGTGTACTTTACTTGGCCTTTTCGCAAGTACTTATTTTAGGAACGCGGGAAAGATTCTGTAAGGTAATATCATATATTTATGTCATAATAAGCGATATCGGCATCCCTTGACATATTTATCGCAATGTATGATTTAACTTAACAGGTTGCAATCAAAGATACATATTTTCGAATTCCCTGATTTCTAATTTGAATCAGTGCATTAATATAAACTGCAATTACTTATATTTAGAGGGGTTCTATGAATCCTAGCCATTTGGAAGAACAACTGGTCGTCGGTAACTACCAGGATAATATGGATTAAGAGATAATAATAAAATGCAGTTAGAATGCTTTTCACTATCAGGTAGGATTAAGGGATTTGAATTAGTTTTGTTATATCCTCATAAGACAATGTATATTGTTAAGCGTGGGCCACAAATGGACTGCGCCTTGGCGGCGCGATCCATTAGTGACCCACGCTTATCAAAATTTGTTTCGTTAATGTTTTAATGACTGGAATTATATGTCGTACGTCCTTCATTTTAGGTTGCATATTTGAATGAAATGTTAGGTTGTAGGATATTAACCACTGCTGGATAATTTTAACCCCCAGTAAGTGCGGAATTTGGAATTTGGAGTACGAATCCCTTGATTCAAAGGAAACCAAGACGTGGTGGACAGGTTTACCATTGCCTAGGCAGTAACCACTCACCCAATTCCATTTGAGATATTTTGCGCTTGGAGTGTAGTCCTCAAATCCGGTTCCTGTTGGAATTTAAAAAAAAACTCGCGATTGAAAATTTCTACTCGAAAACTAATGTGGTCGTCATTGAAAAATTTTTTTTGCTCATATTGATCGATCATTGCAATAAAAGAATACAAATATTTTTTTCTTGTTAATCCGACTGTTTTTCAATTCGAAAGAACAAATTTTCATGAAAATTGGAGTCATTCTAATCTACTCAACTGAAACTTGGCCGAAAGATTACTTATTGACGGACTCAAAACTGCTTCGACACATTTAAAGCGCGTCAACATGTGTCTATATTTATGACTTCAAAATCAATATGTAAAGTTCTAGCGTTTATCAGCCAAGCACTAATTATAAAATAAGCTAGCAGCCCGAGACGCGCAAAAAATTTTTACGATTATCTCTTTTACTAATCACCAAATCTAAATTTAGATATTTCCTCTTTAAAAGTGGACCAATTTGATACACTATTGAAATTCATGATTCCATATCCGTGATCACTTCCAAGAACGCGCAGATTTTGATACAAAGTAGAAAATATATACACATATAATAATTTTCGTGTAAAATTAACAGAAAATTTAAACAAAAAAAAAAAGAAGAAAAAGATATGAATCGATATGAAAAGTTAAATTATTTTGACCATGAATGTAAGAAGTACACTGTTGCGATGTTTCTGCCCGCTCAAAGTAATTTTATATGCCAAATATTGCGAAACCACCCCAATATAGAGATTATATTTTGTTAAACATGAGCCAAGTCGGTGACTCGTACTGAACAAAAGACGTTTTGGCAAAATTTTGCACTGCATTTTTGAAACTGTGTTTCCTAACCTAACAAAGGGAGTCAATCTATGTTAAGTAATATATATTATGAGATTGGCAAAAATATCGTTCGAATTTGCAAGTCAACCTCGAAGGCGAGATCCATCAGTGGCTCATATTTAACAAAACGCTCGCATATATTTTCGACTAGGATTAAATTTACTGAATTTTACTAATTTAAAAACTGAAACTAGTTTTAATCGACAGTAATTTCATACGCCACGTTGACCACTGATAACCTAGTTGGAGATTGACTGGAATCGTATATTATGTTATCAACCATTTCACGTTCGCTATTTTCAATTTTGTCTTTTTGATCAAATCTGTCCAATTTATTTCGTTTTTTAAAACTTTTGATCATTTCATAACGACTTGCTGCTCCGATAGTTTCATAAATTGCTGGTGATTCGTCTGCTATACTATACGTATCATCCCCTGGATGGGAGCGCTCTTCCGCTTCTGGGTTACCCTTTGACCTCTGTATTCTCCTAGGAAAAAGGAAAATATTGATGTGGAAACATAAAAATGTGTATTATCTAAAATTCGCATACATTTTGGATGGAGGTAACAATATAATATTTGTCATAATAACCAATTCAATCTGATTTTGGTTTTTCCCAACAAATTCTCCTTTTTAGGAATCAACGCAAGTGAACTTCCAGGTCTACGACCCGAAATCCCCATTTTAAATTCAAAAAGAGACAAAAACAAAAGTCAGTTTGCGGCGGTGATCTTTTGTTGTTGTTGAGAAATTTGACAATATTCAAACCTGCCACTTACATGTAATAGCTTAACTGGCCTCCGTCTAACGCTAACGCCGAATACCCTCACGACATTCCGACAATGGGAAATTGTGAAAAGGTACAGTTGCGATTCGAGGCAATTATGAAACAATTCTAGCAATTTAATATTCAATTGAATTTGAATTAAATATCAAGTCATGTACCAACCTTTTTATTATAATTCCCAGCAAAACAAGAATCAAGATCATCAAAGCCGCAGATAACGGTATCGTTGTAGAATAAAGTATTCGATCTCGATGGTCTTTAGTTCGGGCGGTTAATGTAGTCGTTATAGTCAAATCTGTGGTCGTTGAGTCAGTTGATAAAATGCTCGTTTTGTTTGGCGGTAAAAAATCAGGGTCTGTAAAATGAAATGTTCGTTTAGAGAGTAGTATCAAAAATAACTGTTTAATCCTGAAAATGAAAAAATGCCCATGCTTAACAAAATCACGCCTGGACAAAGCGTTATTAATGAAACAATTGTTATTCACTTGGTTGAGCTTAAAGTGCTATTGTTTCGTTTGTAAGAATAAAAATCAGATGTAGTGATGACAAGCTAGCTAACTCTCAAACTACGTAAAGTATTACTAAGTAACCTAGTTTCGCTTTCAAATCCAGGTAGTACTTAGATTAAAAACCTGCAGGTAAAATAGGTATAGCTGTAAAATAGGGAAATTCAAGTTTACTAATTTACTAGGTAAAATATCAAACAGAAAACTCGGTAAAAGTTAAACTGGGTAAGTTATATATTCTTGAAATTAGGACTATACTTAATTTAGTACTATAAAATAAACTCGGTAAACTAAGTAAACTAGCGCGATGGCCTTTTAGTCAAACATGTTGGCATCGCAGGTTGAAGATCTCGGGTTGGAGTCCGGCTCGTTAATCCATGCCCACCACTCAACCCAGGGTGTAATAACTTGGGTAGGCTAAGCCGGAAGGAAAAGATCATATTTTCCCAGGAATTCTAACCCTTTCCGTCTATAAGTGACCGCTAGTACAGGGCCTTGGGCAGGGTGATCCACTTCAAGAAGTGGCTAGAAAAAATAAAAATAAAACTAGGTTCCTTTACCTAGAATTGCCAACACTGGTTAGATGCTTGCCAAAACACCAGACACCAGATGTACTCTTCATTGAGACACAACCCGAGTAGTCAAATATATTTCAACAAAAATAATATATAACTTATCAAAACACCCGATTTTGTTATTATATTTCAATCAATAAAATAAATATCATTCATTCTTACCAGCTTTTTTCCCAGAAATTGTGCTATAATCTTCCGAACAGTTTATATAGCTGTATATAAAATGAACAAGTTGTTCATCTACATCCGTAATAGCCCACAAGTTTGCCGTTAATTGAATTGAATATGTTGGTTCTGTCCAGTCATGAACTGAGCAATGCTGGTATCGATCTGATTCCAAAAATTCTTGGCATTTTGGGTTGTCTTTGAGACGGAATATCATGCAGGTTTTCTTTCTGGGACGACACATGTTCATACCTAAAAGTACATTTTTTTAAATTTTTTGTATGTTGTTACCATAGTTCAAGATATAGTATTGTTTTGGGGCATGTGTTGTGCGATTCAAAACCAGGGTTACGAACGCGTTCAATCTGTCATCGAATTTTGTTAACTTTAGCGACATCACGTGGTCAACTTTGAAAATTATAGGAATGGAATCCCTGAAGTTTCCTAAACAATTTACGTTAATTTTCAAGGCTTACGACAAGAACGATCCTGTCGGTAAATAAGATTATCTAAATTTGTATCGACGTGTAACAATATGACGTAATCGTAGCCGAATATTTTTTCGATTCTGGATTTACAGAAAATCCTTCCGCCAAGTTCGAGTTCACAATCCCGTATAAATCCAATGTGATTCAAATTATGATTTGCATTTTAATCCTACGGAAAAATTCCCACTTAATGCCACATCACCATCTTTCTTAACAAGGGGAAGGTTTTACGAATCAAAAGAATATTCACTTACCATTGATGAACAAGTTCGCAGAACATTGATTTTCCTCAGTTGTCAATTTAAGATTGAAAATTTGCACAAATATCAGATGTTCTTGAGTTGGTGGTTCAAGTTTCCATTCACAATATATTGGATATGGACTTGTATCTTTACTGTAGTTTACTTCCCATGATGTGTATCCCCGAAGATTGAGCTCTTCAGCAGGTTCGCAATGGGATCTTGGAGTTGTAGAAAGGGGGACGCAGTCTATGAAAATAGAATATGTGTATATTGCTAGGTTTAACCATTTAAATGAAATGTCGTTTAGGATATTCACCGGGATGCTAGTTATCCGTTCGGGAAATTTTGTCTGCAGATTCAGATGGTTGTTGTTCATTAGTTTTTTGTTGAACAACCCATTAAATATTTTGACAGACAAGAGTCACTGATGGATTGCACCGTGAGAAGGCATGATAATCTCAAAAAGACCTAAATATCCTGGACTCATATTGACTTCCGTTAGCTAGCCACTCCGATTCATTGGATGCTACGTCGCATTTGTAATACAAAGACTATTACTTACCTTTAGCAATTTGCAGTAGAAAAAGTATTGATAATATCATCATTTCTTAACGTACTAGTTCTTTCAAGATGTTTCTTTATAAAATAAATTCTAATATTTGTGTTAATGGATGGTATCGTCTGTCTTAACAACAAATAAAAGTTATTAAATTACGTATTTATACTTTACTTCTTAGAAAATGAGCTGCAACGTCATCGTCTTATCGTTTTACAGGAGATCATTCCAGCACCGAACCTTTGCGCTATAAATGTTGAATATTTACAGAAACAATTTACCAATACCCCTTCTTCATTTAATCTTAAACCGTCCTGAAATATCTAAAACAACCATGCGTTCGAAATACATAAAATATGTTACCGGACATATAACGCTCAACATGCAAAACATTTATTTTCCAGGATGTTTAGAAACTCCATACATCTTGGGACAAACTCGTTAGTGGGGAGGGTTATTGAGGCTAACCCTGTTTTCACTACTTTGCAAATACAACACGATCCCATATCGTCGCTATGGGTTAAAGATGATGCCACATAAATACCAAACACATGTTATACTTTGGTTAAACGAATATTTTCTTAAAAAGCGAGTTACATCTTTGTCATCTTCTAGTCATGATTTTGTATTGCGAGTGATTAAAATTCAGCTCCTTTAGGCGACACCCGCTAATAATCTAAATACTCTAGTACAAAACTGCACAATATCTCAAGTAATATGTTTAACTCAATGTCTTCACTACAGCCCCTAAGAAATGTTTCTGTCTAGTATGAGTCACTGATCCATATGTTTCACTTGTACTTCAGCTTATAGTAAAGTTCAAATGCGACGCTGCTATGCGCATTTATAATTCATAACTAATAAAATTAATCGCTTCAATGTAAAAATCAATATTATAAATAAACAAGATATTTTTGCAAGTAAATAAAGTTCAATATACAAATTTATAGGTTACTGTAATTATCATCATCATTCAAGTACGCACTATATTTAGTCAATATCACGATAACTAGTAGTAAGAAAAATACAAGTTTTGAAATCACTGGTTTGCGTAGTTAATCAACGAATTCATTGCAGCCATTTTTAATCCAATTCATTGGCCAAAATAGTCAACATTTTGCCTAAAATTATCCTTAATATTAATGTCTCCAAATTTCATCGAAAATTTTTTCTCTAAAATCTGTATACCTGATCAAATTCGAAAAGCATTACGTGTGCACAAGAATCTGGGTACCGCGCAAACGCATAAAGACGTTCGATAACCTATCCTTGCTATTCTTTACGTATGTTTTTTTCTGTATTGGATAACAAATATATGGATATGTTGCAACATCTATACTAGTAAACTAAACCTACGTCTTTGTAGTTGTATCTAAGGCAAGTTCTATTTCCAAATTTAACAGACCTGATCATTTCTTGCCAAAGGTCTCAGCTCCATGACATATGCATGATATTTACAATTTTAATAACTATATATAATATAATAATTCATATCTCGTGTGCAAAGGAAATGCCAGTCGCTATTAAGGTGAAAACGCACTTTGAATGCATTGAATGTCATCAAATGACGTCATTTTACATGCAAAGTAGTGGTGAGATGATCACGAGTAGTCAATTCTCTCTTTAAAGAATATCTATTCATCATTTATCTATTTTTAATTAATATTATCACCGCTGTTAAGCGGTGGTAATATTAATAAAAAAGAGATAAATCACAAATGTCTCAAACATTTTTAAAAAATCGCAAAATTGCGCATCTTTGGCGAAGCGTGACCAGTCACGTGACAATCTTCGTCAAAATTTTCATTGTTCTTTGAGTCAAAACTGACCTGGAAAAAATCTTTTGGATTTCTTGTTTCATACTAAGATGGCACAGCAAGGCCGGAAATGACGCATTCCCAACATTTAGTAGTATGGGATTGAAAGAAATCGTGGACTCAAATAGCAAGAAAGTTGTAGTCATTCTGACTATTTTTCAGCTGTTTTTCAGAACTTAGTTTATGCAAAGTGTTTGAACTGTAAAAACGTTGGTTTTGTGAATGAACAAGTCTTTCCACTAAAAATTATTAACAATTTGGAAGTTGAATTTACCAGTACGGTATAATAAATAATAGCGATGTTTTGACTATTTGCTTCAATATTTACATACTTTTTTACTTATAATACTGCAATTATCGTGATGGTAACGTTGGTTTGGAGAATGAACAAGTCTTTCCACTAAAAATTATTAACAATTTGGAAGTTGATTTTACCAGTACGGTATAACAAATAACAGCGATCTTTTGACTATTTGCTTCAATATTTACATACTTTCTTACGTTATAATACTGCAATTATCATAATGGTAATGCATTTTAAAATATTTCGGATTGGAAGATTGATTCATAAACTCATGCCCATTCCTTTGTTGAGGGTACTTGTCTTTCCGTTGGCATTGGGTGCGACTACATAGCTTTTTTAAAACGACACGGTCAAATGAGATAATTAATATGAAGAAACAATCTTTCACAAATGGGCTATATTATCAAAAAATTTCAAAATTCAACCTCATTTCAACTTAATGACATATTATGATCTTCTTTTTCTCTTCTTTTTTATTTCTATGAGCGGCTCTTCATATAAGTCACAATTTCGCTAACGTGTTCGAGCGCTGAATACTAACTGCACAAGATAACAATCAAATTACAACATTTGGATGTAGATATATTTTACACATTTTCTAATTAATCATACATGGAATTATTTTCTGATACATATTGCTGTTTATTTCACGATATATAAATTTGGCATTATATATATATATATATAATAAAAAGTGATGAAATAAAGATAAAATTAGCCAACAATGATTTTTTGAAGAAAACAAAAGATATCAAGCTTTTTGGTGAAATATATTCTGCATTTATCTATATTTGCAAACAATTTTTGACCACACAGTGACATAATTGGACATCTTCCAAAAATTTAGGTCCTTACCAAATCGGAACTTTTATTTTGTAAAGCATGAGCCACAGATGGTTCGCTTAACAAAACATATGACATATGTTTCAAATGCTGTTGTTAAGAGAATTTGGGATTGTATGTTGCGCTTCGACAAATGTGTAGTATATTTACTATTCATTTGCAGTAATTGCATATTTCCAAAATTTAAAACATATTCAAATTTTATTGTTGGTGAGATGAATGTCAAGAAAAGTCGAGTAAAGACAAGAATGTCAAGTGTCAAGTAATTTGCCAAAAATAGCAGATTTGTACCTTTATTTTAATATTACTAAATAGCATACTTTGAAAAAAACGTTGATTTTACAGTACTTTTGTTACAGTTTGCTTTCTGTATAAGGAAAGGGATAAAAACAGAGTATCCCTTGACTTGACCATCATGATTTTTTATCTAGAATATTTGTGAGGCATAAATCAATTATTTTTTGTGTTTCACAGCGTCATATTTAGGATACCCTAAAACAACTTTTTGGGACTTCTGAACCAAGTAACTTTTGGCCATTTACATGGCCGGCAGTGGGATCTTTTCGAGCACTTCCGGTCTTACTTCTTAATAAAATATTGGTTGAGAGCAAGAGAAGTTGATTACTGAGGGCTCCTTCTCATTGTTGCGTAATCACTATTGATTGGGTTTCCCGCACGATCCAATTGAATATCAATATATCCATCGACTTCCCGTATAGCTGTCAGAGATCGAAGGTTATTTGGTTTAATTTCTTTCTTTTCGTCCAAATTTGGTGGATATTGGACCAAATCTCTATGTGAGAGATAACTAGCCATGTCTTGTCTGTTTAAGTCTGAACTGACATAAATGCTATCATAAGTGTTCGCTCTTTCCAACGGTTGCGCTAAAGGAGATTCGTACACGTTGTCAACGCTCTGAATTCGATCTCGTTGATTTGGACGATTTGACCTGAGAATGCAACATTTGAATAATTAAAAGCCTATTTAACACAGATACAGCAGTAACTTAGTCTGGCGTTTCCAAAGGCAAGGAATAATCATATCAATCTTTGGAACGACAGGATAAAACAGCAAAAAAAGGTTTTACTGTAACATGTTTTGTCATGTAAGGGATATATCTGTCAAAATCCATCGGAAGCTTATGCTTGACAAAATAAAATTACTGGTGGCATTTCAGAAACTATTACTCTTCAAATAATAGATACTTCATAACCTACCCCTTCAAATTTACAGATTTACATCGTTTCCCGCACAAGAATAGAACCCAACATCCAAAGATAAAGGTGAATATTAAAGCTATATTTTTGAAGGAATATTTAGAATATTTGAGTGGGTACGATGACCTAGTGGTTTAAAATGTTAGAATCGCAGTTTGAATATCTCGGGTTCGAGACCTGGCGAGTCCGGCACGTAACGCATGTTCACCACTCAACCCAGGGTGTAGTAACTTTCCAACAACTCTAATAACCCTGTCCGTCCTCAAGTGACATCTGGTACAGGGCCTTGGTCAGGGTGATCCTCTCCAAGAAGTGACTATGAAAAAGAGCACCCTCTTTTTAAAGCCGTTTTCAAATTAGAATTTTTACTGAAAGATTGCTTTTTTATGTTTATTATTGTTCCATGGAAAACTATTGTACTGGAAACAGAAAATAGCAATGATTTGATTTTAATGCTTTTTGCCACATTTACTTGCCTGTTTGCCATAACAAATATTCCAATCATAATTCCCGATATTATAAATACTAATATTGCTAAAACTGAAGGTACAATAATATATTGTGTTGAATCGAAAGGCGGAGAACCGGTTGTTATCAATTCTGTTGCGAGATCTGTAACAAAATTGAAAACAATTGCCAAATATTGCATGTTGTCATCGACACCTCTATTTCCTTCTGGAATCAATACCCGCTTTTTGCGTGTATTGCGTTTGCGTTAAACGCAAAGGTAAAGAGAACAAACGTGAAAGAACACGCAAATTACGCAGGCCTGTATATAGTAGTCTTGATCTTTTGATGATGAAGACAATAAAAAATCACTATGGTATAAGATTTAGGGTTTTCAAATTTCCAAATGTTTTGAATCACAGTTATTTTTATTGGCTGAGGCCATCATTACGCAGCGAAAGCATGATTGATATAAATATTTACGGCGGAAAATATGAGATATATCATGTTTGTAATGGGAAGTACATAGATTTGGAACATTCGAAGAACGAAATAATTTCTGATAGAGGGTAAAATAAGAATCTTACTATATTCTTAAGTGGGCCATGTCATATCAGAAAAACAATAAGGATATCTTATGGTAGAATGTTTACTTAAATATCGAAGTTGTGCTTCTTACTGATGACAACCTAGTTTTCATTTAAGCTGGGTAAAGTAAAGCGAATTCTCCGGAAAACTAGGTTAAATAATGCTAGATAACCTAGTTTCACTTTCAAAACTGGGCAGTACCTAGATTAAAAACTGGACAATCTTCGTTTCGCTGCATTTAAGACATTTTTAATAATTTTGAAATCGAAATCACCGAAATGTTTATTTCAAAAACATCCTCACAATGAATATATATTTTACCTAGTTTTCGTACTAGGTACCTACTATTTTGAACCAGGTATTTGTTTAATGTACCCCAGAAAAAACTAGGAAACTTTACCTATATTACCCAGTAAATTAGGTAGGTATAAAATTAAACAGCAACTCGGTAAAGTTAAACTAGATAAACTAGGTAAGTAAAAGTATTTTGAAAATGAACTCGGTTAACTGGGTATACTAGGTAAACTCAGTACCTAGTAAACTCAGTACCCTACCAGAATTGTCAACACTATTTCTTACCTTGACAATGTAAAATTTCATACGACATAGAAAATCCATTATTTGACAATTGGACACTTGAAGACCGGAATTTTATTTTTGGGGGAATTGCTGACTCATCAAGTTTAATATAAATGCACGATTTCAAAGCCCTTTTTAAGTTTTCTGAGCATTTTGTAATTGTAAGGTTCAATCCATATGCCACACATCCATTTTGTTCACCTTTGAGCCTGTATCCTGCAGAAAAGCGTATAAAATTTTAAAATTTGAGTCAGAGGAGAATACAAGTTGCTCACTACCTACAATCTTACAAATTTGCAATAAATTCACCCGTTAATTGCAGACCGCCCCGTTGGTGAGATTTTAGTCAATTATGGGCTGTTGATGGACCGCGCCCTAGGAGGCGCGTTCCATCACCACCCCATAATTGGCAGAAAAGTTCATTTTTTTAGTTTTACTTTAATATTATTGAATAAAGTTATTGTAAAAAACAACGATTTTACTATATTTTTACTGTTCGATTCTGTTGTCAACGATTTGCGTCGGAGACACTTAACTGTGTCAAATACATATATTCTTTAAGCAATGGTTTGATGAATGTGAGCGCTGATTCTTATGGATTGACGAGTATCTTACTGCAGTTAATGAAGCCATTAGTAGACATACCACAAAACAATTCAGCATAAAAACCCATCAACACTGTATAAATACGAGCTTTGAAATAGTCCTAACGTATTTCCTGCGTGTTGTGAGAGGCGAATAAAAAGAGACAAAAATTGGTAAATGATTTTACCATCGTCCAGGGTAGATACCAATCGTTGCATTTTATCACGTGTTCCACGTGCATTTTATCATGTTTGAGTTTTATTCGAAATGGTTTCCGCTTAGAGTACAGTTGCCGGTACTATCTAGATCTTTGCCACTAAGTGGCCGTTACTGAGTCTTTTGGGCACTGCTTTCGGCCTTGCCCAGAGTGAATTTCAATGAAAAGAAATCGATGTAATGTTTCCACAGTTTTCGTGCGCCAATTGTGGAATTTTCCTACATTTCTTCGCCCTTTACAAAAGCTGAAAAGGACAAACTTTGCAAATTCTCTGTCTGTATTTGTAAAATAGAACTATACTTACCATCGGGCAATGTGATATAGTTTTTGAATAATACATTAAACAAATCCCCCAGTGATACTTCATGAACTTTCAACAATAAAATGTCTCCGGGTACAAAATGTTTGAAAATCCACACGCATCTTTGACTACCAGGAAGTTCATATGGATATCCGGGTGACGTAATATTACCTTGTGCCGTAGACAAATATTTTGGCGTCGTGATTCCTCTACAAGAAGTTGCGTTGGTTGAGCTGAGTATGAGAACTGTAATATTGAACAAAGCACAAACAATATCCCCTTTTCTTTTCAATTTCTTTATAAAACGGCTTATGATCGCAAATTTATCGTCGGTAAAAACGACGCCAGCAAATAAATAAATTAAACCTACGAAGCCAACATCATAACCATTAGGCCATCGCGCCCACCAGACTGCCATTGGTGCAATGCAGGTGGAATTGTAAATTGATTCCGTCCTTTATAAATCTTGTCTGGTTATGATAACAAATAAAGCAATTTATTATGAAAATTTTGTTACCTCAGTTCGCTCGCTCCAAGTCGAATCCTAAGATTGTACCAGGAAGACACCAAATACTTCTTATTCAACCGTTAATAAAATGGGATTTGAGCGCCGGAAAACCCCAGGTAGATATCTATGCATTCACACACAATTTGAAAGAGTTCAAATTAGTCTCTAAGAAAAACGATGCGGTTTAAGGAAGTCCAAGCCGGAGTCTAACCAAATTAAAATGGAACTATATATTAATCATCTTAATAGTATTGTCGCGATAAATTTTGTGAAGTACTGGTCACGGATGGATCGCGCCGTCAATGTGTGGCTAACGCTTGAAGAACAAAAATATTTTGAAGCGGTAGCCAAATAATGCACCACCTCTACTTCAACACGCCCAAATGACAGGCTTGTTGGATTCCCCACAGATACCCACTTTCACTCAATTCTATTTACTTACCAATTATGGAGACATACGCCGCACATAATGTATATACACTGCCAGCACACATTTCGACTGTTGTTCACCAACTCACGTCGCTGTTTGATAGATGAGTTCAGTATGAACTTAGAATATTCGATAGCCAATATCTTCTATTATTAAAACTACAATACAAACTTCGTTCAGTATTGAATTGTTTTATTTGCAAAGGAAAGCAAGAAGCTGTCTCAAAATGAGAACGACCTCCATATGTGGTATTTGTCTGTTACTTTGTGGAGTCTCGCACACAGAGAGACAACTAAAAATCCACCAGTAGTGTACTCAACTGAATATATATTTCATTGTCAACGAAAATATCGACACGGCAGTGATTCTAAAACCCGTCTAATCCATTTGAAATATCTCGATTTCCATTAACAATTTTAAAAGCTAATTAAGCTAATAGTGATTTTTTATTCAAATCATCCTGATTCCTGACGTGTACGCTCACGATTATTTCGAAATTTAATCGGGCTACTAGTAATACCACGCCTAGCGCATATACACTAACATAAACTGGTACATATCATCATTGCAGCAACTAGATCTCTCTGCAGAAGAAGTCAATCGAAATGGATATTGTTAAGTGTGAGCTACAGATGGATCGCGCCGCCGTACCGCGGGCCATCTGTGGCTCATTCTTCACAAAATAATCTGGATGGGGATATATTGTATTCTACATACAGTATGGAATATATGGCGTCACCACGAGTAGTAAAAAGATCATAATGAGTCAAACATAGAAGTAAGTGAGTCATTTTTGTTCCATTCCTTTTCGAGTTTATATTTATATTCCAAAAGCATTCGTAACTTACAATAAAACTGATAAATTCAAAAAAAACTATAACATCAATGTACTTCCCATAGTAATTCGGACCGATAGATAGTTCCTATATTACGCACGCTCGTGAAAAAAACGAGTCTCATATGTAATGACGGCAACCTAGTTTTTTTTTTTTTTGAACCGGGTAAAGTAATACGAATTAACAAATTATCGTCGTTTGGTTGCGTTTTCAAAGATTTGGAAGTTAAAATTCACAAAAAGTTAAAGAACAACAAGTATATAGTAAATGAAACTGAGCGCCGAGAACGCGCGAAAACTCAGCTAAATTCCATGACATTTTTACATAAAGTTTAACATAGTGTTAGGGGCAAATTCAGCAAAAGCTCATTTTTGCAAGAGATTTTTTAACTGGTGGACAAACTTAGGAAGTTTTTTTGCTCCTTGTTCAAACATTTGGCCACCTGGCAACTCTGGCCCCGATTTACCCCCAATCGCTCCATACACTGCTCCTGGAACAGACGCATCTGCCAAATGGCTGAACCGCGTGTCCTCTTCGTCGTGAATACTGTTCTCTCTTATTAAAAATCGTTTTGCTACCTTTTGTGGGAATACCTTTCTGTGTTGAACTTCGGGTGATTTGTGCACAGGTGGTTGAGACTGAGAAGGTTCGGCCTTCTCTTTTGTTTCCCCTTGTTCTGGAACGGGATTATTTGATAGTCTAGAGTTGTCTGAAGATGGCGCTAAAGCCTCGCCTGTTTCTGTCCCAGTATGGGATTTGCCGCCCGTTTTTCTGTATAGATGAACAGTATGAGAGAAACCCTGCAGTCCACACATATTTTGTTAAGTATAAGTCACTGATGGATCGCGCCGCCGAGGCGCGGTCTATCTGTGTCCTATGCCTGACAAAATAAAATTTACGACCGGGTAGAGAATCAAAGATAGTTTCTAAAGAGTAGATGACAAAACTATATAAGATAGCGTTAGAAATCGAAAATCGAAGAAATCAGACTTCCAATTCTATGTAAATGATAAAGATTGGATAGCTCTTATCATGGCATCATAATGAGCGCCGCCAAAAAAAATACTTCGATTTGATTCCCTGAATTGAACTTTTCAGGCTTACTCATGTGCTCTCTGGTTCTCAATGATCTCGATGATATAGAAAAAGGTGATCTATCTAAGGGAAAGGTCACGGAAAGTGAGCAAACACTTTAAAATACTCACCTAAATACCTTTCGTTTGAAATATGCCAATACCCCAGCGATAGCAGATGAGGCGACAGTTCCTACTACGACGGGTGCTGCTATTGCTGCTGTTGCATCTGTCCCATTATCTAAAATGATTTTCAACAATAAAACAAATTTTTAAAGAGAAATTGCGACATAACAGATAACAATTTTCTTTATAAACTTGTCAAGTCACACCGAATTACAAAATCAAACAGGAATTTAAATAATCCGAACCAGTTCGAAGATCGTATCTATTCTATAGGCTTGGTAAACGTGATGTAACGATAGATTCCAAGTAACGTGTAACCATAGAATCCAAGTCGCCTTTAACAATGTAACGATAGATACAACGATCTATTGCCCTTTTCCATAGTACCATTATTGGCTTAAAATTGACTGATAACAAGAATACTTTGACTCCAATAATCAACTTCTGACAATTATGACGAAAAAAAAATAAATTTTTCAGTAAAATCGGTTGATCAAGTAAGCAAATTTATTGTCACCCTAAAAATGAAAAAACTGTTATAAATGAAAGCGGGGCAATATCAGCCAAACAGATTTACGCAAGATTTTTCATTGTTTGTCTCGGGTAGGTATCAATCAAGTCATCTACGAGTATCAGTAATTATTGATAGCATAGAGAAAAGGACCCAGCGCAGCTCAAACTTATTCTATTAAACGATACTCTACTGTATTCTATGACGATATACTTATATGATATAGGGAAATTTGTAAAACGACTTACATAGTCACTATCGCAAAAAAAACTTACTGCTACATTTATTAAGGAGTTTATACTTCATTTTGAACCCGACGTTAATACTTAATTCTTTTGAATTCGATTTTGAAGAGTGAAATTTGAAAGTGAATGGTCTCAAGTTTTCAATGACGGGTGAAATTTCACATTTATTGTATTGTTCATTTAAACACGCCAATTCGTCTTTTGAAGTTGTAAATATTTGACAATTGTTTGTGACATTGCATATATTTTTCCCTGTAGAAAAAATAATAATGATTTCAGTCATAAAATATCAAGAAATTTGTGTATATATGTATATATATATATAAATTATAACAATCCCATTTACTTGTCACTTGTTTCGGAGGGGGGGGGGCGCTTTGAACAAAAGCACAAAAGTCCCAGGCCCCTCAACCATCGACCAATTACAGACGAACGGGGTTAGTGCTGTTGATAATATATGAACCTTCCTATTTGTTCGAGACTACCTAATTTAACACACCCCAGATTTTGTGATGGGTTTAAAGTGTGACCTTCAAACTGTGACGCCAACATGATGACCCCAGGCTATCGCGTCCGCTAAATATAAATATAGCAGCTGCGCGTAGAAACTTTGGCTTGGCACCTTGATACAGATTGTCTCGAACAAAAAAAGTCTGCAAATCTTCTCGGAATGCAACAGAAAAAATATTTTACACTAAAAAATATACCTGATGGAAGTTTTAAATAATCGTCACAAGGCTCCCTGGTCAGCAAATCGAAATTTTTAAAGCTGATTTTCAGTGATGATGATATCGATTTTTGAGTCCCTATATTCCACTTGCAGTTTTGACCACTCCGATAACCCTTCGGATCCCAGATTTCAAACGTTCCGGAGAGTTTGTCTGTTTTCTGGACTTCGGTAGAGTAAGAACATTTAGCACTAGACAGCGGAACTGTGAAATATGAACAAAGTATAAAAAAGAATTCCGATCTTCACCAAATGTTTTATTTCGAATTAAAATTGGAGACCTTTCTATGCTTCCCTAAAATTCCCTATTCTTGCATTGCTGAAAATACCTTTATTGGTATATATATTTTTTAATAGTAAAATGATTACCGTTTGGTTTAATTGAAGCACGAGTAAAATTGTTTGAGACAACCAATTTTAGAGCTTAGTGTTCTTATTACGATTCATCTGTTAGTCGACTATTACTGACGTGATTATCATATTGACTTATCCTTAATATTGCCGCATGGACCGATGAATTCAAAATTAGCGAAATTTATCCTTAAACACTTTATGAGCAAGAACAAGGAACACGCGATAACAACGGTACCCTTTGAATAGAGTAAATCATTAAACTGCTATCCTGACGTTAATATTGTTTTTATCCAGTTGGGCTTGATCCACTTTCATAAAACCTATACTTCTTTCAACACGAAAGCCTCACCTCATTAAAAATCAGGCTCTAGCTGGCTCTCAAATTGACCGAACCTATTTCATACATGTCGTAAAAATGTGTGAAAGGCATCACACACTTCAATGTATCATAACAGTTCAGTTTTGCGAAAAATGTTTTTATACAAAAGTGCAGTTGCTTATTTTGAGTTTATGCAGTCCACTATCATGTATTGCACAGGTGCTTTTTACAGTTACTTTGTCACATCATGCCTCATGTGAATTTCAAATAAAAAGACGCTTTGGTGAAGCGATTTATCAGTAACGTTTATTCAACAAATAGAAACTGGCACGGGTGTCTGCTACTCCACTCAACTCCACCTCCTAATAACACTCCACTCCATCTCTCAATATTAATAATTTGCATCCCTTAAAATATCAGTTTAATCGTTAACTCGACTCGCAGTCACCCTGAATAGCGTGTTTACTCATGTAACTCAAAGTGCCTCAGTAGTTTGAGTTATTCTCTACCAAAACGTTCTCCTGGCCTTGCTTTAAACAAATTTAAATAATTAAAAATAGCCAAATGCCCTATTTTAACACAAAATTTTGTTCGTACTCACCTTGACTTAAACAGACCAAGAAGATATACAAAGCACTAAATGCCTTTATGTACATTTTAATACTTTTGTATAATCGTTTCAAAATTCAGCAAGACAAATAAAATCGTGATTTGCAAAAGCAAAGATTGTGTATGCAATTCTATTGCCACCAAGAAATTATTCCTTTCCGAGTTCGCCTTTACCAATCATGAAATATGTACGTGTCATCTCTGAATCATGCTCAATCGGACAAGACTTAAAAATCGATTTCCTAAAAGTCTGTTTTGTCTACTTTAGTTCTCATGTTCTATAGCTTCCTAAATAAATCAATAGACACACGCTTTTTGTATCGCACCTAATCGGAAATTTAATTCTGTCAGGCATGTGCCCCAGATGGAACGCGCTTAACAAAATATATTTGGGCAGGAAGGTTCTGAGGCGATATAATCAAGAAATTTATATGTGCTAATTATATGTATATATAATTGATACACGCATATAATATATATATATATGTGCGTGTATGTGTGTTTCAATCACATATGTAGGCTTCTGCAGTAAAGTTTATTTTGAGTCACTTAGGATTTCAATCTCTACACACGAACACAATAAAATTTTCTATGTATACCTTATATTTTCTGTATCTTTGCGACAGATTTGTTGAAAAATGAAACACGTTCGAAATTTTTCCACAAATGTGTGAATGGTACAATTTATTACTCATTTTTAGGAAAATTACATATACGAAAACGCCACAAGACTTGACGCTTCACGCAAATCTTTTTAAAGAATTTGGAGATAAGAAAAGACGTTTTGAACCAACAAATTTCACAACCAAATTTTTAGCTTTTCCACCAATTTTGAATGTAAAATATTGACCATATTGAGTGAAATATTCACTCGGAATTATAGGGTGTAGGAAATACAATTAATTAATTGAATGGCAAACATTTGCGATACATTAATACACCATAAACAAATTCATGTTCTTTGACATTTGACACATACAAGAGAATAATGATAATTCCAATTTTTAGACAAAATAGTCTGCAAAATACCACCACCACTAGTGTATTTCGGCGAGAGATGAGATCGCCTTCAAATCCCGATTTTCATATCATTTCACGGCGCAGTTTTCACACAGTTTTATTGTGATATTATGAAAACGTAAAAGTAAACATAAACGTTATTTTTGGAAAAATTTTATATGTGCAGTAAGTAATATCTTCCCTGGGCGATGGTAAAACCATCCAAAACATCTTTATTCCTTTTTGTTAACTCCTACAGTACGCAAGGAATAGGTATAGAGAGATTCCGTAGGTAGAGTCCAAACGTACAGGGCTCAAAATTGCGCAAACCATATCATCTCAAATCCCCTCCTTGTCTTTTTAACCAATGAGAGCAGAGTTCAATATCGCATGAATTTAGAAACCGTCATCCAAATGACATGAAAGTTCCTCCGCGACATTCGCATGATATAAGCCTCCAGGGTGGTTACACGTAAACAATGGGTTAAAAATGCAATGATTTGTCAAGAATGGGCGATGTATAAACCGTGTCAGTAGGTAAGCTCTATCTAACGCCCATACTTTAATGTCGATATCCTAAAACATGAAATTTTCGTTTAAAAATTTTATTTCAATCTAACAGATTTAGGTTTAATATATACTTTAGAGAATGTAATTGCTGCTTGCACACACGTTAACATGGCAGGTTAAAATTTAGATCAAAAATGTGATTAATTTTGCTGCAGTATCCGACACGCTTACACTATATTATTAAACAGCGAAACATGTCAATAAATAAAATAAAAAAATTCTTCAGATTGAAATTGCGATCAGTTTTTGTCTTCGTATTTAAAAAGAAAAAAGTGAAAAAGGTACTATTTGGTTAACTTAATATTTGATCGTGCGTGTAGAGAAAAACCATTGCGCAATTCACTTAGTGCAGCCAACTTAGTTTTATATTTAATTTGACGATTATATGTCGGGGAAGAGATTGGGGAGATTTTTTGACTAATTGGAGAATTTGTAGCGATGTAACAAGAATGAGAAGAGGAGAATGGTGACGCATGCAAACAAAGAAGAAAAATTATTAATCATTAATTTCATAGATGTACTACTGGTATATAATATAGTCGTGGATAGGTCAAGGCAACTCGATTAATCATTCAATAGAAGATGATAATAAAATGAGCTTTTGAGAATAACTGGCCTGGTCGAAGTGTTAGACGAACTAAATTTGTTCTAAAGTATTGTAATTTGCAATTGATGTCTATATAGAGTATAAAAGAATTCTGTTTCTGAGTTATTATTATTAAATTGTATTTGTTTAGGTTATTGAATTTATATCCAAATACTTGATGATTTAGAAACTTTGACAAAAATGGATCGAATCCTTGAATATTCTATTTATAGGTCATCAAGGTTTCTGCTTTATTCCGAATACTTTGACATTCGATTTAACGTGTCCATAATCTCATCGATGGATAAGATTTTCAAATTTATAACATTAAAGAACCATGGCTTTATTGAAAAATCTAATTATATATCTTGCAAAAATTGATGTCCTAAAGCATGACGTGTTTATTTGAAATCGATAGAATGTCAACAATATATTAAAATCGAAAACCAGAATTTTTCAAATTTAGAAAATATAACGGATGCCAATATCTTTAAAAGCTCTTTCGATTTTTCCTTCCCGATATTTATAAATACGAGCACTTGAAGATATTTGCTTCCAATTTTTAATTTTCGAAGTTTATAAATACGAGCGCATAAAAATATTTGTGTTTTATTTTTGCTTTTTGATATTTATAAACACGAGCGCTTGAGAATGTTTGCTCCCCATTTTTGCTATCCTGTATTTCTGAATAGAAGCGCTTGAAGATATTAGCTCCCGATTTTTGCTTTTCGATATTTATAAATGCAAACGCTTGAAGATATTTAATGCTTCCGATTTTTGCTTTCGATATATATATAAATACGAGCGTTTGAAGATATTTGTTTCCTATTTTTTATATTTCTGAACAGGAGCGCGTGAAGCTATTTGCCTTCAATTTTCGAATTCCGATATTTATAAATACGAGTGCCTGAAGATATTTTTTTTTTCGATTTTCTACTTCCGATATTTATGAAAACGAGCTATTGAAGATATTTTTTCCGACCCGCATCACACAGTATATCAATGAATTATTTTCTACAAAAAATGTCGTCATTCCTCAATTATATTAATTATTTTTTTTTACAAATATCTTTTCAGCTTAATTTATTTGAAGAAAATGTTCCGTGTCTCCCGCTATCTCATTTTATGTGCAAAATGACAAGCAAGATAAAATGGCGCTTCATTAACTTTTTGAAAATAAAGACTTTTTCGTGTCTTATCCTATTTTCGAATTCGTCAATTTTCAGTAATTATGTAACATAAGTGGTATATGCAATGCTATGTGTCAAAAATGTTATTGATATAATTATAAACATCTACACTCCAAAAGGTCAACGTTCGTGACGATCCGTGGTGTAATCACTTGATCAACGAAATTTCAACTTTCATATTTTTTTTTATTTTTTATATTTTCTTCTTTTTTAATTCGTCCAATTCTACTTAATTCTGATGTCCTTTAAATATATTTGTATTTTCTAAAATATTCAAAACGAACCGTATTCAAACCATGCTATGTGTGACTCCATTGGTAACACAATCAATAAAAATAAAAATTATTTAGCATGAGTCACTGTGGCCCATTCTTGATAAAAATATGTTTATTGCAAGATATTCGTAATTTCCGCGATTATTGTAGTTCTTAGTTAAATTTACCAATTTTTATACGAAAAACTACCGATCCTACGACATTTTCGAACAAATTGTTGAAAAAACTTGACTCTCAAAATTCGTGGCTCTGCGTAACTATATTTAGAGATATTAATAATCATATATATATCATAAAAATGTCATTTGCGATTGACAGATTTCGATTAAGCCTCAAGGCACATCACAACAAGCAACGACAAATTTTTGTCTTGTAAATAAGTATTGTTAGTTTTTCGTAGAGATAATCTCTTTCTGATCACAAAACGTTTCGGAATTAATTAACGAGGTATCAGTCACTCAGAGGTCAATTTTTTAAATCTGTTAAAATGATTCCTATTTGTTGTAATTCAGGTTTTTAAAATATTGATAAGAATGATTTGAAATCTTCTGGATAGTAAAAATCTGGTCATTTGGTGATCTACAAAGGCAAATTTAAAACGCATGGTTGGTTACAACAAGGTAGATTCATGTTTTTTTTTGAAGGCGTATGGAATTGTAGCCACAATGCTTCTATTCTCATTTGTTCTATTCTGATGGGGGCAAAATGCTGTTGTGCGAATTGCTTAGTATCAACAATAAAAAAAATCAAAAAAAATCGCATTCTTGTCCACTGAAACTGCTGACTTATGACCTGATATGCGTTGAATTAAAATTGTCATCGAAATTGTTGAGATATAGTTCAATGTCGGATAATTATTATACTTTGCTTTGCTATATAAAATAACGAAGGTTTAAATTTTATGCGCATCTTCTGTGTAATATTATGTTATCGAGATAAAATTCTCCTATTATCTGTTTATTGCAACATACATTCGATTACACAGTAAATAAACAGATATCTTTTTCGGCATTTTTGGTATTTTTAATAAATACAAATTCGCTTTTAAACGTGCTCTGTGGCACGTTGTACTTGTACATGATTTATACATTGATACAAACGTACAGTGAAGTTACCATACATTTGCAGTAATTGTTTATTAACAAAATTCGAAATCGCCTTCTTAATGATATTTATGTCAATTATGGGCTGTTGATGGACAGCACCTCGGCAATGCGTTCCATCAACAACCCATAATTTTACCGAGAAAGTCAGTTTTATTGGTATTTTTTTTTAAAGTGACCATAAAAGTGCATACATCCTGTACTTGTATATGTTGGAGTAGGAAGTGTAGCAGCTAAAACTACTGGGTAAGAAAGTTTGCGGTGCTTTTATATCTACTAGTTGTGTCAGCAGCGCAAGAGGGGTCTTATTGAGTGTAGGACTGGGCAGAACCGAATCATTCAGGATTCGAATCTAATTCGAATAGTTTTTTCGAATCGGATCGAATCACTAAATCCATGTTCATAACAAATGTCCCATTTTCACTTTTACAGCTTGTCTCCATTTTGAAAATTAAGAAATGTATAGTGTATAGTGTGTTTTCAATTCACACTCCATTTTCAAGAGCAACAATTTTTATTTCTTAACGACAAAATTTCAATCAATTTTGATCAAATTGACCAAAACCGATTGCATTTTGTCGCTAAAAATGAAAATTATAGTTTATGTAGAAATTTTTTGTTCCTATGGATGTCTTTACTCATTCTTATTTGTTTATTAGGATGTTTAATACTTGACAAAATGTATTTGTGTCGATGACATTTTGGCAACATCAAACTATGGAAACGTCTTTGAAGTTCAACTTATTAATTGTTATTATTGTAAGACCTACTTGAGTATCCAAAGGAAATGTAGCTGTGACGCATGGATATGAAAGTACATGATTTTCGCTAACATCGTCATCGAGGAAATTTTATTTTTTTAAAGAGGATTAATTAAGATATAGACTACGCCTTTTCCTGCGATCCTTCAAAACCCGAACGTTTATTTTTTGAACGGGACCTGCTTGTTACCTTACATCAGATTTATTTATTACACTTGTAATAAGTGTCACAAGGTCTTATTTTTCTTCGGATGTCCGAAATGTTCGTGCTATTTTCTTCGGGTGGTCAGCAAGCTTCAAAACCATCAACACTGCTATTTTGTAGCAGTATTGATGATTTTGAACCTTTCAGCAAAAAAACACATTTTATTTTCTTATTAGAGAGATAGATATATCATGAAGTAGATTCATTCCATTTGCTGAATTTTCTTCATTTTCTTCGGGTGCCCTAGTAGCACACTACTTGACGTTGTGCCAATCTAATTTCACATGATTATTAGTTGTAGCCAGAAGATTGTAAGCAAAAGATTTTCATAATGGGTATAATTTAGTCATTTGATTAAAACATTGCGGCTTCAGAAGATGGTGTCAGCTATTATTACAAGAGATATTACGCTAGTTGTTGGAAAGTTATAGAAAAAATGCATTCGATTGAGTGTCATCTTACACGTAATCTTTTTGAGACGAGTATAAGTGAACACGTCAGTTTACCATCTTATGAAGCAATTTATCACATTAATGATTAGTTTTCTGTGTTTTTTTAAGTAAAGTTTTCTATTCCAGTTTTTTTTTTAACTGTAAATACGATTGCCTGATGAATGACTGTCTTCATTTTGATACAAAATTAACATTGAATGATGTAGATACTTGTAAATGGAAGATCAGCTCTTTGTCCGTTTCCGGTACCTACGCAAAGAAATCCGATTAAATCTTCTTTGCGTCAAAGACGTGACTCATAACTTACAAAAAATTCCTTTTTCACAATCTACGCTACGTTTTGACCAAATGAACCTTGTAAATTGCATGAAATTATACACTTTTTACCAATTGGGCATTGTTGAAACGTGCATGGTCATGCGCGATCCATTTATGGCCCATTTTTTAAAGAACAATGATCTCCTACGCATTTTTAAAATAAATAAATAAAGCTTTGAAATTTTACCTCTTCACATTGATGTATTCTACTGGTCATAACGCGGGTATGTAAACCAAATCGTTCGATTTATCGAATCAGTCAGGCATTAAGCGCTTACCGGCTTGCCTTTGTGTACAATAGATATACGTGAATGCGTAATATATTAGATAAGCATGCTAGATGTGGCTGCATAGGCTTCGAAGCGCACGGTTGTGTATATGAGGGAAAATTAAAATGCTATTTCGTAGGTATTATCGCGATATAGGATTTCTTTCCAGTTCTGAAAATAGCCAGTAGTCACTGATCCGTTGCATGTAGTCAGAAAGTATGAAACTGAAGGGAAAGGCATTTCATTCTCTCGAACCGTTTCAAATAATTATTGAATTCGAATTAAGACAAACCCATTGGGCTACTAAAATCGTAAAAATAATATGCCGGGTGCGCGAATAGGCAAGATTTTCGTTGTTCTGATGAGAATTTAGCATGCTGGGGTAATGTCACCAAATGTTTCCAAAAATAAAACTAGTACTACCAGATTTCTTCAGACTATTAACAGCACATGTGTCGGTATCTGCACTAATTCATTTGAGTGACGATGATTCCAGTATATTATTATTACTTATTTTTCATTTTATAGCTCCGCTTTGGTTGAACTTTTATATTACTAGTTATTTTTAAAAGCCTATATTTTTGAAGATTGAAGTACAATGGATGCAGTCAATGAAGTAAGTAAACTTTCAAGAGCATTGTAGCTAAGCATGTTCCAGTTTTGACCTTCTACTCTATAAAACTCGAAACTAGCCAGGAAAAATTACCCTATGTCAGGCATGAATCACTGATGGATCGAGCCACTTCTGTGCGATACACTTGTGAGCCATGCGTGATAAAATGAAACTGCTGTGTGTCAGTATAACGCAGATATACCAGTCCTGGCAGAAAAAGACAAACTTCTGTGTCATCAACTGCCAAGGCAGACAATTTTATTTTAATCGACAAGGCAAAAATTTAGTTCAACTATCAAGGGAATCAAAAAAGTTTTCAATAGTTTTACCGAGGCCCAGGATGTATACGATTCATTTAACTCTATCCTAGTGTCTCAGTTCTGTATGAAGTGTTTTTCTCATAGAGCGCATTCCATGATTTTGCCGTCGTTACCATAATAGTGTTCGTTTGCGGTGCTTTTTTGGCCTTGCCTATAGCAAACTTTAAACGCCTTTTTTGGTAAAAATTGGCGTCGCATTTTTACTATGAAACCATTTCAAAGGCTATAATTGATTGAAAATAGGTATTCATGGTCAAGTAGATGGCGGTGGAAGAAGCAGTATATTTTCTTTCTAGCCACTTCTTGGAGTGGATCAATCTGTCCAAGGCTCTGTATTAGCAGTCACTTATAGACGAGCAGGGTTACAATATCTGGAAAGATATGATCTTTTCCTGCTCGGCTTAGTCTACCTAAGTTACTACATCCTAGGTTGAGTGGTGGACATGGATTTTAACGAGCCGTGTCAGTGCAGATTATGTGTACTAAGCAATGATACGAATTTTCTACAAAACTAGTATTTGCATTCCTAGATTGCAGACACTATTACTGGACAGATTCTTCCACATGTATCGAAACAAATGAATTGTTGTTATTTAATTTTTATGACGATACAAGCCTGCAAAACACATGGTAAGTTGAAAATACCGATAAAACGACATGTAACGAGACATTGGACCGGCATAGTAGGATAATATTTGTTTTGAGACCGGTCATCGTGTTATTTTACACGTTGACAGTCTAAAACAAAGTTTATCTATGAGAATGCTTTTAAATTTACATTCATGGATTTAAATTAGACTGGGGTCAGAGAAAAGATTATAGCCATGTCGCAAATATTCTGCTTTAATATGTTTTGTCAAGTATGAGCCACTGATGGATCGCGCTGATGAAGCGCGATTCATTTGTGGTTCATGCTTGATAAAAGACAATTTCGGATTAGGATGTCACATGGTTTCAAAATCTTAATATTGTCGTGTAGCAATAGGCGAATTCGACCTTAATTTTTGTGAAATATTGGAAAATATATTTGACTTCTTTTCAAAATAATTTATAACATTCACGCTTAAATCGCATATTGGGTGTGGCTGGGTTTTACATTCCGCCACGGATTGCGAGCACTCTAAACAGCAGGTACGTTTTACACCGATAAATGGAAATCGGAAATATTATTAACGTTCGGTCATGATGCTACGTTTTTATCCCCAAAATAGTACATATGCTGTAGATAAAGCGCTCGTATCAGGCATAATCCATCGATATTCCATGTTTGTCAAAACGGTTTTTGAAAAATTCGAAAATGGTAGAAAAACGAGATTTGTCCGTCATAATAGCTGGCGGTAAACATCTTTTTCAACTTGTCGTTAAAAAGCAATTATGTGGCATTTCCGCCATTGGTGAATATATTTAGAAATGTGTTAATTCAATCCCAATAAAATTACAAATTACAAATATCAATGTAAATAACAGTAAAGTTGAGCGAGTGTCGTCCAATCACCCCTGGTTTACCTAAAAAAGTTTCATGATTTGCTAGAAAAAGACCAGATAGCGCTCGCTGTAATCTACCAACCAGTTCTGTTGCATATGTACAATTCTTAAAAATATATTCTAATAAGTGTGGCAGGCATGATCACGAACTTCGCTGATGGATTAGAATTAGAACAAATGAAAAATTGATCCAGACCAAAGATGTACAAATTAGGTAGCTATGGATAATGCGTTCTTTTTAAGCGTCTTTCGGAGTTTCTCAATACGCCATCATATTTTCACTAAAGTCTGAATCCCGAGGCTGATGTTTTAATATTGCATTTAAATTTAATCACTTCAACATTCAGATTATGCATGGCACAAGCAAAACTGGTTTCTTTCATATTGTAAAGCAGTTCTTTATGGATTTGGATGTGACATTATTTTATCTATTCTTATGGGGAAGTCATCAATGGAAGCAATGTCAATCAACAGATCATTGGCTCTTATTGCCCTGGCTTGGTAAGTTTAAATCTCAAATAAAGCAATGATGCTTGTTTTCGTTTTCTTTCCTTTAGCGATGAACAATACGGTTCTCGGTGATTGAAATCAAAACGCAAATTATCACAAATAAGTCATAGGAACAAAAACTAGCAAGCCCAAAAGAAAAAACACTCCGTGCTCATGTTTTGTTGAGTATGAGTCACAGATGCATCGCGCCTTGACGGCAAAATATAATTGAAAAATGAAGTGGTGGTGATGAAAATGAATCCACGGCGCTATCTATCAGTGAGACTATACTTGGCACTAGAAGTTTTTTGTTTCAAATATTGAAATTGGTTTGAATGAATACGTCAGTAAGATTAATATTTGTTACAGAATTTACAAATATTTGAAACGTGTTCACCATTTATTTTGAATGAATTTTTATTCACCCATATTTTCATATCCACTATTTGACAGTGGCCTTTTAATATAAATTTTCTTCCAAACCTATTTTTTAATACAATTCCCTATCATATAATTTCTTGAAAGTTTGTATGCCGATCAAGTGTGTTTCATCGATGGTGACATATTTAGGAATGCTCCGTCAAGGTTCTTGTTGTTGTGGTTTTTTAATCTTATTTCCTATTTTGTGTAGAAATATTATTAAAGAAAAGCTGCTCATACATTTTTTGTTGATGATTGTCTGATGTGACTCAGCAATAATAATTAAATTCGATGACGTTAGATAGATAAAATTGTTTGACAAACATGACATAAACATTATTGTTTTTCACATTCTTGGTCAAAATCGGTTGCGATGTTTTGCAACATTTTATGTCAATCAACGGTATTTAGAAAGTGTTATCACAATAAGTGCACTGGTCTGAACTTTCATACTGAATGACGCATCTACCACCATGTATCATATTTTAAATAAAGAATTTTGATAAGATTATTCGGATATAGCAATTATTAAAAATGATTGCGGAACTTTTGTGCCTTTGACGCGAGAATATATTACATTATCTTATTATTCGTAATATTTCAGCACTAATCTTTGAAAAATGGCCTGAAATATTGTTGCTTTTGAAATGCTAACAACGTTTGGATTTTAATTCGGACAAAAAATTGAGTCTCATCGTTACAAAATAGGGCCAAAAAATTTAGAAAAAGCTAATTGCGACCAGAACCTTATTTTGTATAATACACGATAAATCTCGTATGGAGTGAAATAAGATTATGGTCTTTCGTTGTTCAACACACGGCATCTTCTCAATCAAGTGCATCCTTATAGCGCTGGTCGACTACGAATCAATCTTCACAGGACAATTTTAACAGAGAAGGACAGTCGAGGCAGCTCTAAACTTTTCCAGAGTAGTTTTTATGAAAAAATTCAAAAGTTGGTAGCTCATACAATCAGAAATTTTATTTTGTCAAGCCTGCGCCACAGATGGACCGCGCGTGGCGCGATCCATCAGTGGCTCACGCTTAACAAAACATTTGTGCCAAACATTTTCCTGCTTGAATGCAGATCAGCTATCTGAAACATATTTCTAAGCAATGAAGGATTCATTAATATTATTCAGGCTTCAGCAAATGGATGACTACCAGTCGTTGGTGTATCCAATTCGACACTTCTATTCCTTACAATTAGGATCAGATTCATGTATTTTCGTTTTAATTTCTGCAGGTGGCTTGTATTATTTCTTCCATACGATGTCTTCAATAAATTCTTGTTTTACAAAGTTGGTGATATACCACCCATGTTTTTGATAATGGTTACGTTTGCAACTGCTCGTCGAATGGTAAAAACAAGCGTAGGTAGGTATCTAACGTCAGTTGGTTCATTTTATGTTAAATTGTGTGTGAAATAAAATTTAAGCTTAAGGACATATCATTTGCCTAAAATAAACTATGTCATCCGTGCAATATTTTTCATCAAAAGGCAGTATTCAGTAAAAATCAGTATTTGCATAAAAAATGATTATAAGGAGGGGCCGTTCATTAAAAAGTTCCACTTTTTTGTAAGATTTTTTGACTTATGTTGAAAATTACAAGTTTCAGTGACACATGTCAAAAATATTAGAAAATAGAAAATTCAAACCATTCCTTTGAAATATCTATTTGGTCGAGGAACGGTGCGGCATTCTTCCAAGAAGGCAACCTTTTCGTTTACTTGACTACAACACTTTAAAGCAATAGGCATGATTGAGCAATTCATCGTTGGAAAAGGCTAATCGTTGCTACGTCGTTGTGGATTAGCAAATACATTATCTTTACAATGTGCATGACGTATATATCGTTTGAAGTTCATATAAGAACACACCAAAGTGTAACTTCTTCAATAGTTGAAGATAAACTTTGATCTTTTCAGCTGTTGAGATGTGTCTTGCTGCCTATCCTGGATCGTATATTGCAGTTCTAGCAGGAACTTTGGTATCAAACGGAACAACAATCGTAGCTGAATTATTCGGAGATTTAGCTGATCGAATAACTAGCATCACGTAAGTTCAGCGTTGGGAAAAATATTAAACATGGATATTAAAGATTTAAATCTTTTTATTGTGTATGAATTGTCAGGACACAACTTTATAAGTGAGCACGATGGCCTAGTGGTTATCACGATCGTTCAACCCATGGCGCAATTGGGTAGGATCGTCCGACTAGGAAAGATAATACCTTCGCAACTTAATCCTGTTCACCCTGTTCGCTTCAGGGTAGTTCAAGGCAACTTGATCAAGCTAATTTTGCCTAGGACTCTTCATATTAATATTACTACTGAACTACTGAAGCTGATTGAGTATCTAAAAGCAGTACAAACAAACAAGTGCTTTCCAAGCATAGAACGATCATCTTAATCCAAACACAATTTTGTTAAACGAGATGAATAGTATCTCACAATTTGCAAGTTTTTTCGATGCGACATGCTTCTTACATCACTAAAAGTAATTTTCCATCAAATCGAATAATCATCAGTTTGAATCGTTTCAGATTCTCCACTGATAGTTTGATATTACTAATAGTTTGTTTTATTATACAGGACAGCAAGACTTGCAGTCAGTGCAGCAATCATGTTTACACTAATAAAACTTGGAGTTGTCACTTATATTTCACATTCTCTGGCGTTGGCATTTTTCGTTGTTTTTGGTATCATTGTTGAGGTATGAAATCATTTTAAGATACATTTTTTTTAGATACCATTATTTTTCTCACACCAAAACTATCGTCCTGATTTCTTGTATATAGATTTTACGTGTTGTTCGGAAACGGCATTATTATTAACAGTGCCCGAAAAAACTCACAGAAGTTCGTGACTACTTGATATTATTGAAACGATGAAAAATTTGGCAGTCAAATCAGTTATCTTTGAGATAATATTATGCAATTAATTTCTATTTTTGCACGATTTGTAATTTAATAAGATAATAATATTACTCTTCATTTTTCAGTGCATGGAAGCGAGCAACTACCATTTCAAAGGATTTGACTACATGCACGATGCAATTGGCAAGATTATTGCAGCGAAAGATTGGGTTGGCAAGAAGTAGAAAACGAAATGTTCGTTGTTACAAAACCGCTATAATTTCCTATTTTTGAAAAAAACTTTTCAGTTTGTTGAAACGAGATAATGTTTTTGAGGGTATTGCAGAATTGTAGGTAACAAAGCAAACCCAATATAATTTACCTTGCAAAGTACGTACTAATGATTGACCGCGCCCTGTGGGATGGTTCGACGACATGTATTTGGCATAAGAGCATTTTTTGATTGAAATATCTTATAACGGGATTAGGGTCAAAGCAGACCTTAATATTAGTTAATCCAGTGTTTTTCAAACTTAAACACCCCTGGAAATGTTGGATGGATTTGCGACGTACCAACGTAATAGGTCAAGACATGACTTTGCTGCACATGTCACATCGAGGTTTTTCCTCGCCATCGGCCGATCATTGACAGAATAACTATCATTGTACTACTCACGAGATCTATTCTCGAACCATTTATCTTGTTATTAAGCAAAACTTAATTCTCCTAATCTTCTTAATTTCTGGCATGCACTCTCTATTGTCTATGGTAGACAAATTCAAAGCATTTGCACTTTGACTCCGACCCATTGGCTCAAATGTTTTGGTCGTCATTAAATACTCATTTCTGTAAAATTGTAAATGACTGTCGTAATTCACTCTGTTGTATATCCCTTGAGATATTTTTATATAAAAACGTATTATTGTACCTATGAAATAAACATGCATTTGGAGTATATCCGTAATATGTATTACTTGTCAGACACCTTTCATCAGTGTTTACCCCGATAAAAGTTTCAAGAGCAAATGGCATAACTACAGTGTGTTCTGGGGTAGAAATCAACAAATCCCGAAATAAACAAAATTCTTTGATAGTTAGGTCGACTTCCTTCTCGGGTAATATTGAACTGGTACAAGTCCTTGATTTGCCCATGGCATGGAGTATTGCTGACACGATTATGCTCTGTGACTCTGACTCTGTGACTCTGTCTGCGTGCCCAACATGTATTTGTGCATGTTCATTTCTCTCGAAGTTATATTTTGTTAGAAGCAATTTTATAATAAAATAAATCCTAGAACTGCGGTTCCCTGGAACTCTCTTCCTGCACACTTTTTATGGGAAAAACTAATTTGAATTATTTCAATTCTTTGATTAATCGCTATCTTCTTTAGTTGCAATCGTCGTGAACAATCGAGCAGAATAATGAGCTTCAAAGTCATCAATACTTTTATGAAATAGCAGTGTTGATGACTTATTCATTCATAATTGAATTCGCCTTCAATGGTTTGGGAAATTAATCAAAGAGTCGCAAGCCTTAAATGAAATGCAAATTAGGTTGTTCTGAAGAATAGAATATCATTTTGCTTCTTGGGGCTATAGTGGCAAGGCACGAATAAAGTATGACAAAGCTTCCAATGTAGAGTTTATTTTAAGCACTCTCCTCTTCATAGATATGATTGAGGGAGAAATGCATAACTAGGTTTCTTTGCCAATCATCAGAATTTCACTTGTGGGTCGCGCAAATTTTTCTTTGTTTTGATTTTTCATGGCCAATGTCTAAACGTAGATCGAAGGTGCTTTAATATGATGTCGGGCACTTGATTGAGATCGTAACTGGGCATTGGTCACCAAAGGGACATAGAGTAAAAAGCCCCCTAGAAAAAGAGTCGCCCCGACAGAAGTCGCCCACAAAAATGAACCCTTTTTGTCATATTAGGAGATGTTCAGGTAAATTGAATTTGAACGTTCGGCGTTGACAATCATGGTTCCAAGTAATAACTGGGATAGGGTCTAGAATGACTTTATCAACAGATTTTACCTGGCCATGGAAAATTTAGCACAATTTTTGAACAGCCTGGGTAATAACACCCGCTTATCAACGGAAGGCATATATCTAAGTTTCAAGCGTTATGCTCGGCCATCAAGTAAGAATCAGGATTGGATTTAGAATGACTTTATCGGGTGTTTTTACATGGCCATATTCAATTTAGCAAACATTTCCAATTTCTGTTAATCGTTTCCCCTCACTGGGGAACCGGTTTTTGCGCGACCGGAACAGGTGTTGTCATTTAGAAAGAAATATTAACAAGAAAACGCACCGGATTCTCATGTTTTATACACTTGATTGATACTATCTATTTTAGGAGGGATGCTTAGTTTGCAGATTTGCTCAACTTTGAATTCTTCTCAAAAAATTCTGGTAACTTGTGCCAAATCTTAATATGTATTATTCTTTTCCTCCAATGCATACATGACCGATCGTAGCGCAAAATTCATTTGTGAATAGCCGGTCATAATGTGTGATATTACATTCAAAAAATTTAATTCAATATGTCGGAAACATTCCAAAATGCATTGACAAAAAGGCGATTTTTCCGGGTGTCTTTTTTCAGGCAGTTCCTTCCTGCGCTCCACCAAAAACGTACTACTGGCACTTTTCAAACATTTGGGGGAAATTTTTTGCACACCGCCCCAAATGGCAGAGGTATTTGTCATTAATAAACTGGCACTGACACCGAAGTGCCATCGGTGCCATTGGCATCACGCTGGTGCCACGAAAGATTGCAGCATTTCGGATTTCGGGTTTACTCGTTGGTATTCTAAACACAGTTTTCTTAATTTCCGGAAAGAAAATGTCTTCGTCGTGGCCTTCGACGTTCGATGATTTCGGTGAGTTCAATTTGAATGTATTTTATTAGCTAATCATATTTGTAATATAGTAGATTACCTATGGTTACTAATTCTTCGCCTTTCCTTCATTTATTCCTTTTATTTATTATTTTCATTTCCCAAGAGGCTTTATGCATATCTGGCAGTATGTAGAGTTTTATTCATGGAGTTTGTACTTAACGTTAGTTCTGTTTTTCTGCTTATCACCCAAACAGCCAAAGTCCAATTCATTTTGGCATTGGACTATTATCCGGTCTAATGAAGTTTAGTACCGTACCATATACCTATCCGATTATCATAAAAATTTTCCATGTTGCAAGCGACTCATCCTAACCCGGAAGACAATGCCAGATGCTCGCAGCATTGGCGTCCACTAGTTAGGATGAGAATATTCTGCCAGTTTTTATTTTGATGACATTCAGGAATATAGTACTAAACTTCACTAGACCCCTATTATGATTAGATCGTTTATTCTGTATCAGCACTAGATCAATTATCTATGAACGAGAATAAAATAATTAAGAATGTTAAGCCAAAACTGTCATTCCCAATTCAAAACAGGTCGTGGTTTGCCACATGGTTAAGTCGTATTCTCGATTCAAATGAAATTCTATTCTAAAGAACTTTAGAACAATGAACAGACAGCAGATGAATCAATATACTCAAAACTCATCTGTTAATCATTTCCTATTCTATATAAAGGCTCATCATCATTCCAAGGAACGAAGAAAAGGAAACGACAAACGAATAATTCTATTGCAAAATCATCAGATGATGACAGTATAACATGGATCGACAAATATTCTCCAAACACTTTTGTGAGTATTTTTTTCTTTTTATTCTGAAAATACTATATGGGTCTGGTTAAGTGAAATTTCACTAAGCATGCTTTGTGCTGTGTCGATACTATAATATTCCTTATAGACTACTACGATAAGAATTGTTATTCTGTTATTTTCTAGGCCTATCTAAGGCAATTGTTATAAAACCTTAGCATTCATTTGTATAATCAGATTCAATTGTCTCCTTTTGAGTGTTTGGTACTAACCAAATTATATCGAATAGGTTCAAAATCATCTGTACCTATGAAATAGCAGTGTTAATGGTTTAGAAACTTTTTTGTCTGTCCAAAGAAAAGGACATGAATATTTCAGACACTTGAATAAACGAAGATTATGGTTCCACTCTGGATAAGGACTGTATACTCGAAATCATATGTGAGAGGAAAAAGTGTTCACTATTGGAATTATCATAGGACAGCTCGCTATCAGAGTTTTGTATTTGTTTTCAAAAAGTATTCTTCCATAATAGAAATTTGAATTTCTTCTCGACTAAGTGTATGGGGACATTTTGCTCTTATTCGCATTTCATTAATATTTTTCAGGATGATCTTGCAGTTCATAAAAAGAAAATAGCAGAAGTTGAAGCTTGGATTTCACATAGTAAAGTATTAGAAAAGGTGAATGTTTTGTGCTCTAAATCTTCTCTGACGTGATGTGCTCTCTCGCTCAATGCTTTTTTGGCTCAATTAGAAAAGTTTTGTCAAAGTATCTCTTGTTAAACATGTGTGACTGATGAGTCACACCGATGAGACACGGTTCATCTGTGGCACATGCTTGACACAAAAATTTCTGATTGGGGTGCATTTATTGCACACATTTACGTTTCCATTATGATAATTAAGAAATTTACAGTCACAGATTACAATTATTTGCTTAAACAGACTTTAAAGCGATGCAGTTTCAATTACACTCCGGTCTAAGGGTGATAATTTTCATTTTAACGACAAAATACAATCGATTTTTGTCAAATTTGACCGAAATTGATTGTATTTTGTCATTAAAAATGAGAAATTCCCTTTTATTTAGCAAGTTTTTGTTACAATGATCGATTCACGATTGATTCCAATAATCTGTACTTCGAATCGATTCGCATCAACGAATCGAATTGCCGAGCCCTACTGGTAGGCAATAAGCTGCATGGGTAAAAAAACTCCTGTCTATAATATTTTTCACTTGAATTTAATATCTAAATTTATAATTCAGAAAGGAGCACCTATCCTTCTTCTAACTGGACCATCAGGATGTGGAAAAACAGCCACTGTGATGGTGGCTGCTGCATCTCATTTCGTCCAGATACAAGAATGGACTAATCCACTCTCTATTTCATTCACTGCATCCAGAGAAGCAGGTAATAGCTGGACAATAGGATTACAAATGTCCCAATAAGTTAAAAAGCTTAAACATCATCACCAGGGATGTCCAAAATGAATCGAATATTTGATATATACTTTTGGAAATGAACATATTCGATATAGTAAAATTCCTGATTTTGGATTTATTCAGAATAGTGAGCTATGAAAATTTGTTGTTGTTCTTGCACAAATTGGTGCAAATTTGACAGAAAAACCCATTCTTGCTTTCCAAATTGAAATCTTTTCATGAACCAATAAAAAATTGTCAACCATACTCAACAATTTTCTAGATTTTGTAATTAATTTTTTCACTAAAATAGCTGAATTTAGAATGTATTCATATGTATTCATATTCATAATAATATTTTTAGAATGTATCGGAATAGTGAAATAGTCGGATATGGCCATCCCTCATCATCACCACTGGTATCAAATAGCAGTTGATGTTGTTAGCACAAAAATGTTGACAACGCATTGCATGTACATGCAGAGTGACAGAATGTCAGCTACTTTGCTACTAAGACACCTCAGCAAATTGCAACCGTCAAAAGATAATCTAGCAAGTGAACATTTTATGACAAATGATTTGTTAGAAGATTAATTAAAGTGCTTTCTCTGAGTGTCTGGTAGCAGCAAAGCGGTGGAAAAAGGTTCACAATCATCAATACTGCTATGAAATAGCAGTGTTGATGGTTTTGAAGCTTTTTTGTCCATACAAAGAAAAATGACATTATCATTTCGAACACCCGAATGAAAAACAAGATTCTGTCACTGTGCTCGCATGTAGTATCTTTATTGTTTTTTGTGTAATGTCAAATTTTTAAATATTCCAGAAGCATAGACTTAAAAAGATTCGTTATTAAATCCCACTAAAAATGAGCTCATATATCCCTATTATTTCATCGATTCATAACACTTTTAAGGACTTCATCATGTCAATATGACTTCACAGTTTGAAGATTTCTTATTTCGGAGCGGAAGGTACCCATCTCTCATTATATCGAATGGTTCAACAAATAACGACACTCAAGAGCAGCAAAGAAGTTTTGAAGGAAGAAAAATCTTGTTACTGGAAGATTTACCTCATCATATAATGGGAGAACCGACATCATTTCGAGATCTTTTAAGGTAAATTTCATGAATGTTGGAACGTAGCATGGATTCTCAATCAGTGATTTTATGTTGTCGAGCATGAACCACAGATGGACCACAGCTTGTCGGCACGATCCATCAGTGACTCATACTTGATAAAATCCTTTTTAACAAAGTCTCCCAGATAGTAGAGTTGGGCCAAACCTATGTTATAGCGGAATTACACAACGGTGGTGGAATTACATAATGCATCACTCTTACTCAACTAAGCTGTGTGTTTTTCTTAAATTGCTTTCCTGTCAACTTTTTCAATAGTTTGCGTCATTGCCGCCTTCCATCCATTAACGGCAGATTGATATTAGATTTAAATTTTTACGTGAACTCCTGGTTTCAGTGACACGCTTTTGAGTTTCCTAATATAGTAATAGAGCATGTGCACTGGATTATCGCTGCAAACATATCGTTTAGGGATGTATCATGCAAAAATTTGCAGGAACCAGAAATGTTAATATTTAGGGAATTGCATGAATGAATCCATGACATAATTAGGCATACAGGATTACAACCTAACTCTACCAGGTAGGTATGTTATTGTCTCCTAAATTCTTATTTGATTTTGTGGATTTCTTCTGTAAGGTATAGCTACTGCAACATAATAACTGATTTTGATCGTCTTAATAAATTTTAATAAAAAATAAATTTTTGTCTAAAAAGTGTATCTTCATTGATTTTAAACATTTGTGCATCAGTTCCCATACAGAGCATACACTTCCAATCACCCTGTATCTGTATACCGGGATTACAGAATATATTTATATTACTTTTATATTATACAGCTGTACACATTCCATCATACTATATAGTCCACGTAATAATTGGAGTGTTACTGTATAATAGATGAATGAATCCGAAGTTACTATAAGGGCATTGTTTCTCTCAACCAATTTATTTTTTCAATATGCCCATGGTTGGATTCCAACTAAACGCAAGAAGTTAATTCGTCAACAAGGTCCACTTTTTTACTATGGGTAACCTTCCGTGCGATGGCCTAGTGGTTAAAATGTTGGCATCGCAGGTTGAAGACCCGACGAGTCCGGCTCGTTAATCCATGCACACCACTTAACCCAGGGCGTAATAACTTGGGTAAGCTGAGCCAAACAGGAAAAAATGATATCTTTCCAGCAATTCTAACCCTGTCCATCTATTAAGTGGCCGCTCGAAGAAGGCCTTGGTCAGGGTGATCCACTCCAAGAGGTGGCTATAAAAAATGTATTCTTCATTCAGTCTCTCAATTCATTTTTTACAATGTTTTTAGGCAATATAGAAGACATCAAAAACATCCACTTATCATAATACTGAGTGATGGAAGTATTCCAGATTCTGTAAAAAGAAATTTATTACCAATAGATGTTTTAAATCAATTAAAAATCCAAACAATAAGGTACGTTGAACCCAAAATCTTCATAGCTACTATGCTACTCAGACGCGCAAAGAAAGTAGCCACAGTTGAAAAAGTATTTATATAGAAGTCATATTCAATAGCAATATCTTGTCATTACATTTAAATGTGTTTTATAAAAACCCTATCATACAATATAATTTGTCCAATAAGACTGAAAGCCATCGACACCCCCATGTATTATCTGTGTGAAAATAAATCATGATCCTTCCAGACGATGGCAATATTCTCAATAACTGTTTAGAAATACCAAATACCTGGATTTTGAATCTATTTAGTTAGTTACCCTTTATGTGGATTTAGAATGGCTGTGTGATGATTAGGAATTGCCTTTTATGTTGCTTAAAGTGTCAAAGTAAACTGACAATGCTAAATAGTTTGTCCAATGATGTTGTGCGAAATGCTGTTGAATAATTTATATGTGATGAGTATAGTTTTTTCTGATTTTGTTGCTTTCACCGCAATTCGATTTTATTTCATTTTTTTCTTATTTAAAATCAACAAATTTTGCCTTAATAAAATAATATTGCTAAAAGCGGGTATTTATGGGACATTGTTGTACATAATTTTGCAGTCTGAATATAACGCTTGTCAGCAGAGTAATTTGTCCATAATTTTTCGCTATTCCCATCCGAGATATCAGAAAATTCTGATTTGTCATTTTTTAAATGTTATTTTGGTCATCATTACTTTCATGAATAACTTTAAAAACTATTATATTTTTTAGCTTTAATCCCGTATCTATGACGTCGATGAACAAAGCTTTGTTAAAAATATCTACAAAAGAAAATCATAAACTTTCGAAAGATATTTTAAATTCTATTGTTTCATCGAGTTCAGGCGATATCAGAGCTGCAATAAATTCCCTACAATTTACATTACAAAAAGGTATGGTATGTTGACTTTCAACCTGGGTACCGGTACTTTCATGTACTTGGTACATGGTAGTTTGATGTACCGGTAATCAAGCCGCCTTCATAAACATCAACACTGCTATCACATAGCAGTGTTGATGATTTTGAAGGCTTTATACCATTTTTATTTAACTTCAGGAAAATTTTAATCCTTTGTCAAGTGATTTAATAGAAAGTTTCTAATGGTCGCTTACTGACTTGAAGTGATTGCTGTATACACATTTGGAATTTGATAGTGTTCCCGGACCTTATTTTATTTAAGTTTTCAAATTAATCTGGTAAATTCTGTACGAGAGGATTTCTGGCCAATTAGTTCGGGCAGAGTAGTTAAAGTTATTCGCTGGCTCAGTTTACTTATCCATGTGTTGTAAAAACTTAGTTTCCTCTTTGGAACTGGTCCATGGTTTATTGCATGGTTATTACACATATTTTCCCCAAGATGAAAAAAATTTCTGTGGCTCATTCTATTTCAATGTTGGGCTTGCATTTTTTCAAGTTCGAGTCATCTTCATGTTTGCATCACAGGTTCAAGATCTCGGCTTCAAGTCCCAGCAAGTCTGGCTTATTAATCAATGCCCACTAGTCACCCAGAGTATAATAACTTTATTAGGCTTAGAGTGATCAACTCAAAATGAGTGGAAATAAGAAACACCTACTTTTTATTGGCCAATGTAGTCATGTATGATGACATATATCGGTCCCTTGCATAACTTAAGGTGTCCACTGATCAAATGTTTTCTTACATATTGAAAGGTACGCCTGTGACATTTTTACCGCCAGAAAGCAAAAAATCTAAGGGTTCTCTCAAAAGAAGGAAGTCAGTTGATCTTTTATCCAGTGATGCAATGCCGTCAATTGGTGGAAAAGACGTTTCATTAGTTTTATTTCGAGCTTTAGGAAAAATTTTATATTGCAAAAGTGAGTTTGGGGGAAACTCTTGTGATAATTGTGTTCTCATATAAAAAAATATTATATTGCAGACATTACATTTTGCATGAATAAAGAGGAAAATAAAATTGGTAATATTTCGAATGTTTTATCCAAAATTCAAAAAAAACTCTTGAAAATCAAAATTTTAAGAATTGAATTCTTAGTCTTCAATAATAATACGGTAACTTGTATCTACTATGCTATATTTTAACAACCAATTAAACCAAACTAAAACAATTAGAAGATCCAAAGTTTTGAGCCAATTTGTGTGATATTTAACTATACTTAGTAGGCACGGAACATCTCGATATGCTTGTGTATTGGATTTATTTTTTTGCTCAAATTCTGTTTTGTATCTATGAATAGAGTTAATTGTGTTCTGATTTTATTTCAAATTACTCTTTAAACTATTCCTTATTTACCTTTATATTACAGGGAAAGAGCCAGATACTGATTCCAATAATTTACCTACTCATTTGGAACATTTCTACAGAGATCCATTGTTATTTGAACCAGAGGTCAGTTAGTTGCGAAAGTGAAAATTTGCTACAAATTAAAATTTCTCAGATTTTGCGGAACAAGAAGCAAAATGGAATTTCGATTTCTTGGATTTTTCTAAAACTTTCCCCAATTCAATATTTTCAACATTATTCAAATTATGTTTTTGCAAAAAAATCTGGTACTTTTTCGAACTTAACTTCCGTCCTTTCTATTCCAGGATATCCTCGATCACTGTTGTCTTTCCGGTTCTTCATATAGTTTATTTCTTCACCATAATTTCGTTCCATTCTTCAGCAAACTCGATGATTTATCTTCTGCACTTGATAATTTTTGTGTCGCTGACATTACAAGTACAAGAAAAACCGGAACAGATTTTTCAACAGATTCTAATGCTGCTTTAGATAGATATGAAGGTTTGGTTTTTATGTGTCATTTGACTGGATGAAAATGATGACACGTGGCAGATTCTTGATTTCCTTTTGGTGTCTAAGTCATTTAGAGTTTGGTGTCTTAGTCATTTAGAGTTCTTTTCATTTACAATATTAGGAAAAGCTTCAACATCATCAACAGTTTTATTAACCTGATGATGCTATTTTTCATAGTTGCTTATTTGAGTGTTTGATTACCTTGATCAAGGCCCTGTGCCAGCCAATCACTTGTATGTGAACGGGGTTAATGTTGTTGAATAGATGTGAACTGTCCGATACGGCGAGCCCACCTAACTTAATATATCCTGGGTTGAATGGTGGGCACGGATAAACTTGCCAGACTTATGGGAATCTGAATTTAAACCTCCAACCTCAACATGATAACCACTAGGCTGACATTATGGTACTTTAATACTCACAAAGCTTTCAGAATCATATAGAACAATAATTCTGGCTTGATTCTGTAAAAATAAAATGTCATACTACAGTTTAAATTGATCTTGGCAGCACAAACTCATTGATGTTTTGTGTAGGGTTGCCAATTTTGCATTTAAAATTTGAATATATTTAGGATTTGGACGGATTCAAAAACTCATTTCTGTGATTCCGTATGATCTGACGATGTTTGGCAGGTTTAAAAGTTTTGAGCTAAAACTTCACTGGATGAAATTTTACATGTGTTTTCAAAATTTCTGCAAATGTATTAAAAATTTAGGCAGTTTATTTGAATTGTTTATGCACCTCAAAAATAAAATCAGATTCGATTCGAGTTTCTGTTCAAAAATAAATATTCTAATCAGAAATAGGACAGACAGATTGTAAGCGACTAGAACTATCAAATAAACTTTGTTTCAGGTAGTTTGTCAGCACGATCTGTTGCGTTTTGGAATTCAGACAGAGCTACATTAAAGCAATGTGAATCAGCTACTGGTCAATGGAGGCCTCTGCATAAACCTAGCTGGTATCAAGTAAGTTCATTTAGTACACAATAATTTGTAATTTATTATAGTTGTCATTTGATCTATGCAAAAAATTGATTTATTTTAAGTATGTACCGCAGATTGACATCATTATCCATCACCCATACTTAACCGGATATGTTTGCGCGAATTTTTCTAACGAGTCTCATTGCAATGATACTTAACCACAGCATTTTTGTCGTCTTCCAGAGTTAGCTTGCTTGTCAGGTGCCCCATAAACGGGTCTCGCGCTATCTAAGTTAGTCATTTGACTCACACATTCTAAAAATTTTTGCCCGAAGTGCATGCGCTTGCCTTTCATACTTTCAGCAATTCACACCATCCCATTTTTAGGGATTTTATACCAAAATGTTGTTGCAGTAAGCAAAATTTTCGAACGTCGTCAGCTCACTTCTATCATATTGTTAGTGAAGACTTTGCAGTGTTAGTTGAGATATTTGACTCCTATTTCTCTGTCACGATTTGGAGACTGCTGCTTAATCCACTGATTACTGGTCTGCAAGCAAATTTTGCTATTTTTACCACTATTTTATACCATTGATCTCAAATTTCAGGTGAGCAGAAAATGTCATGAGAACGAATCTTCAAGTCATCGATTATTCTGGAATTTGAATCTTCCAAGCCGAGAACTCCTATTGACTTTATTACCATATATGCAAAAAATGACGACTTTAAAAAATAATAATTTTTCGAAGAAACAAGATACGGGAAAAATATATCTTGATCGAAGTCAACTTGAATTTTTGTCTACTGTTATAAATTTGCCGAAGTGGAAATCGTTTTCAAGGTGGTGTATTTTATTAGATGTTCTGATTTTGAACATATAGTTTGATCACAGGGAAAAATCGTTTCAAGCCATATTTTTTCCAACCGTGGGTTACTCATGAATTGTAGCAATTACGGTAAGAATGAATGGCCTTGTTCAAGTCTTTACTTGATGAAGTACTGGTATATTTTTAATATGGTAATTTTTTTCTGTATCCACATTTTTTGGAGCGGATCACCCTGACCAAGGCGATGTGTTAACGACCACTTATAAGATGGACAGGGTTTGTGTTGTTGGAAAGATTTGATATTGCTGTTTAGACATATCCTACCCAAGTAATTACACCCTTGGTTGAGTGGAATAATGAATCGGACTTGTCGGGACTCGAACCCAGAATTTTCAACTTGCGATGCCGCCATGCTAACCACTGAACCATCGCGCTCACTGGTATTATTCCATATACCTATTATATGAATTCCAAATTTCTGAAGTTTTTTTTTTTCTTAAAATAACCCTAAGCAAAACTGAAGACCTTTCCAAAATTATATAACCCAATACACTCAAAAGAGGGCCATTTTATTCTTTTGTTAATCGATTTGTCATGAAATTTTTCCTTTTTGCTGAATTTTCTTCTGGTACGTCTAATGTCGAACAAGTAATGAAAACCACACTGTGTTTATTTTTATTATTTTTCAGTATGAATGAAAAAATAATTGAAACTGAATTGGGCGAAAATATGACAGAAAATTTACAGCAATTAGAAGTTTCAGTTCCGGATGCAGATGGTGAAAATATCGAAAGTATTAATAAAGATCCAGATGAGGATTTTAATATTGAAGAATTCAGCGATTAATATTCAATGTCCGAAGTTATTTATTTTTGTTATTATTTATATTAGCCTTTCGATTACCTTTTCAGGTAGGTTCTTTTTCAGTGCTATCATAATTCCAAACTTCAACTAGCTTGCTTGCTTGGGTAATTAAATAACTGGATGAAGGTTCAGGTGGAAGCTCGCATAACGTAGTTTTATTCCTTCCAAGCACTCTACTATTGGATCTAGTTGTGGGTGTAAGAGTGGTTGGCATTATGCCGGGTACCATCGGCAGGTTTTATTATCGAGGATCTATGGCATCCTGGACGTACCTCTTGTACGATGAGGCCTTTTTGTGAAATATTCCGTCTGTAGTAAGTCTATAGTAACTCGACTCAAAAAGGACTAAAACATCAGCATAATGTCACAATGCGCCATCGCATAGGTTGAGTTCTTTCTATGTTCTATTTTAAACATGCGTTTAATGTTAGTGCAATCCTTCAAGTTTTCCAACTGAATGGTTTGCTAGGCAGGCTAGCAAAGATTGCTTTGTTGGCATGTGAATACAATTAACGTAAGGTAATGCAAACGTGTATTGCCGTTTGTCTTTTGTTACCAGAAATGCGACTCTATTCAATCGGTAAGATAACTTCCAGTGTATTGTAGCTTTTAAACGCTGATCCTAAACTAATGTTGCATTCATAGGGTATCCCCTTAAAACCGAATCTGCATGTCTTATTACTATTTTCTCCAACGAACGAGTCTTCAATGCGAAATGAATATCTGAACCTTTTTGGCCACCTGGAGCAGTCAGTTAATAGGATTTCATTTCATCCTACCGGAGATGAAAGTGGAGTATGCAGCTTAATCATGTCGCGAACCACGGGCTCTTATGCAGATACCAGTTCCTAGTCGGGGTGGATGGTTATGGCTTATCATATTTCTCATTCTTTCTGTGCGTCTACCCGATTGGTGGAGGGAGTTGTAAGTAGTGTTTGCATTAACCGGCGAGGCGCCCAGCAGACCTCTCGCACATAATCATTCCCCATGGGATTCAACTTTGAAATCTTTTGGTTTGAATTGTAAGTTTAGTCGTTCTTAATACAGAATCGTTGCCCAAATTAAAATGAAGATATTTGTTGTTTGTCTTGCGGTAACTAGAAAAAATTTTAGGTTCAAGATTCGAATCATTTCTGATGATTTGACAAATATATTTTACAGATTTTCATCAAATTTGTTGCAATTTTACAGTTCTGTTAAATAAAATAACGTAGTGTCAGAAATTCCGTTTTACCATGAGCCACTGCGTCTTAAAATGGCTACCCTAGTTTTAAATAAACAGTTGTAGTGTTGGGTAAAACCGAATCATATGGAATTCGAATCTGATTCGGATAATTTTTTCGAATCTGGTCGAATCGCTAATTTTATAAAAATAACAAGTATCCCATTATTACAATTACTAACTATCATTGTCTCCATTATGATAATTAAGAAATTTGCAGTTCCGAATTACAAATATCGGCTTAAACATTTTTAATGATTCTCTGAAAAATCACTTCCCAGGAGTCGAGATTCGTTGAACCCCACCTTTATAAAGTTCATGCAGCTCTGACTGATCCATTCACTCGCATTTGTCATTTACTTAGTCTAGCTTCTTTACCCCGTTAGGCTTGAATATGACCTTTCACGATAATTCACATTAAATTATACGGAAGCAATCACACTGCTTCAGTTTCAAATATTATGTACATAGTCTAGCGAGACTCAAGTCAATGACTACTCCATTTTGACACATAAGTGCATGACTCGACTTGCGAAACTAGACTCGAACTGTTCTTTAACTAGGCTTGGGACTCGTTCCCAGCACTGATTAATGATTATATGCTGCGTAACGCATTTCTCGGAGTAACCAAAGAATGTTCTGTAGAATATTAATATATATTTTATTGCATCGACATTATGAAATAGACAACGCTGACCTGGGGTATAGAAAAAGACCAATACTAATTATGAAAGAGAATCCAAAAAAATGTATGCATGGCAAAAGCAGCAATGCTCCAACCATAAGATATACAAATTATGTATCTATTATTGTTTGAATAAATAAAGAAAAATTTGGTAAAGTTAGCAGGTTTTTGCATAATCCTGTTTTAAAATGTGAAAAAAATTAAAATGCCTTGCCATATTTGTTGCCGATTGTCTCCAATTCGCAAGGTTTGATATAAGCAGAGCCTGAAAGGAGCAAACCAACGGCACCTTCCTTGGTCAAAAGCTACTGCAAACTGAAGTACCAGCGATAGCGCTCTAAATAAAAAATATCCCAGAGAGGACTGAACCAATATACTAAAGTGCAGTGAGTGGTATCCGCCCCGGCCGAGGGTGAATAATCGACTAGCCTATCATCATTTAGAGAGCTTTGACAGTGATAGCCATATTGAGTTACTCGCACGGTGTACATATTTTGTTCTTATCAAATGAATAGAAATTTTGCGAATAGGACAGTACGCTGCCAGAGTATCTTGATGTTTTTTAACCACAAGTAACAGATGGATTTACCCCAGGATCACGAATCATCAGCGACCCATACTGGCAAAGCAAATATTGACGAAATTCTATTTGATATGCTCAACAAGTGAAATAAAAACTATGTAATTTGCGGATGTTTACGCATTTTAGATGTTTGTCATATATATTCCATGACTTTCTGTAAAATGAATCAAGATAAAAAATCACTCAAATCAGAATTAAACCTCAAGATTCGAATAAGAGCATTCACAATTGATATTCTGGTAAGTAAACGGAATACACGTTTACATTGCCTTGCGTTAATTGTATTCAAATGCCTCAGCGCAACGAACAATCTTTGTTAGCTTGCATAGAAAACCGTTCCATCGCGTTCTAAAATGTAAACGAGAGCATACGCAGCGTTGCGCTAGCGCAAGACGCAAGCCTGTGTTGGCCTAGACTCGTTCACAAATTTTTTGGATGGAACATGTTTTATTAAGCTAATTAATGGATCGCGCCATTTTTGGATCAAGTTTGAGGCGTTCATGATAAAAATGAAATTTTTGATGCCACTGATGTGGCAGAAACAGGTTTGCAGAATATTGAAAAAAATGTCATAATTGATATTCTGGTGTGTAATCCTATCGCACTTCATATTCAAATAGGTGCCCGGATCATTGCTTGAGATTTCAAAACTATTCTAAATTTCCATGTCATAATTTTTCCAAGCTGAAAACGCTAACAGAAGATTTTCTTGTGGTATTTTGTCTCTTTCATCAAAACCCCATTTAAAGCCTCTCTTTTCGTTTCAATTCACGAACAATGTCGGCTTGCACCAACTTTTCGATTTCGTGCGTAATTGATGCAATGACATCTTCATTTCCGCCACTCGTTCTGACGGTCATTACAGTGACACCGTCTTGACATTGCTCCATATTGGTTTGCCTGGACTAGGAATTTGTTGCTGTAGCTTGTCGCAAGATCTAACATTTCTTAGCTACAATCAATGCCGTGCAAAATACCGTTAACTCACAGTTATTCAAACCTTTGGCAACCAATCCAGTACCGCAGCCTACCTCCAACTCCTTGGTGTATTCCTAATCTTTTCAGACGCTAGCATATGCCCTAACAATATTTTTGCGGCATCGGAGGGAATTTCGTATCCGAATTGATTAGCATCAGATTCCTATTTAGGTGCTCGATGGTTGTATACATCTGCCATTTCTTCATCACTTTTTACTTCATTGAATTTAGTATTTATATTTTGGGATATTTCGTACGCATCTTTTCCTGGAGCGTCCGAACTCATTCTGGTGGATCAAATGTGTGTTTAGGTATATCAGATACACTATCCCATATATGTAAAGGCCACAATGCACGTGAAGTTGTCTTACCGATGCATTGAGTTTCTTTTCATTTTGTACGCATCTTTTCCTGGAGCGTCCGAACTCATGCTGGTGGATCAAAGTTGTGTTTAGGTATGTCAGATAGGCTACACTATCCCATATCTGTAAAGGCCACAATGCACGTGAAGTTGCCTTACCAATGCATTGCGTTTCGTTTCAAGTAACGAAACGAAAACGGAATACACGTTAGCATTGCCTTGCGTTAGTTGTATTCAAATGGCTGCACAGCGCAACGAAACGAACAATCTGTTAGCTTGCATAGAGAACCGTTCGATTGCGTTGGAAAATGTCAACGAGAGCATACGCAGCGTTGCGCTAGCGCAAAACGCAAGCCTGTGTTGTGGCCTAAACTCGTTCAGAAATTTTTTGGTCGAAATATGTTTTATTAAGCTATCTAATGGATCACGCCATTTTTTGATCAAGTTTAAGGAGGCGTTCATGATAAAAATGAAATTTTTGATGCCGCTAAAGTGGCAGTAAAAGCTTTGCAAAATATTAAAAAATATCATAATTGATATTCTGGTAGGTAATCCTATCGTACTTCATATTCAAATAGGTAAATCTGATCTTTGCTTGAGATTTTAAAACTTTCTAAATTTCCATGTCATAATTTTTTCAAGCTGAAAACGCTAACAGAAGATTTTCTTGTTTGCTGTGGTATTTTGTCTTTTTCATCAAAACCCCATTGAATACCATGATGCCTCTCTTCTCGTTTCAATTCACGAACAATGTCGGCTTGCACCAACTTTTTGATTTCTTGCGTAATTGATGCAATGACATCTTCATTTCCGCCACTCGTTCTGACACTCATTACGATGACACCGCCTTGACATAGCAAATCGCATAACTGAGGCAGCATTTCTGCGCTGAGATGACCTGTCATGAACACGCCTGCACATATCATACCGTCGTACCGTGTCCCATTTTGTGGAGTCCATATCGGTTTGTCTGGGCTAAGAATTTGTTGCTGTAGCTTGTCGTAAATCTCTTTTTTCCTTGCAAGACCCAACATTTCTTCACTTCCATCAATGCCATGCAAAATACCGTTAAACTCACAGTTCTTCAAACCTTCGGCAACCAATCCAGTACCGCAGCCTACATCCAACACCTTGGTGTATTTCAAATCTTTTTCAGACGCTAGCATATGCCCTAATAGTATTTTTGCGGCCTCGAAGGGAATTTCGTATCCGAATTGCCCAACATCAGATTCATATTTAGGTGCCCAATTGTTGTATACATCTGCCATTTCTTCGTCACTTTTTACTTCATTGAATTTAGTCTTTATATTTTGTAGTATTCTGTACGCATCTTTTCCAGGAGCGTCCGAACTCATGCTGGTGGATCAATTGTGTGTTTAGTTATATCAGCTGCACTATTCTATATCTGTAAAGGCCACAATACACGTGAAGTTGTCTTACCGATGCATTGCGTTTCGTTCCAAGTAACAAAACAAAAACGGCAATACACGTTTGCATTGCTTTTCGTCAATTGTACCGGTATTTAATTGCCAGCACAGCGCAAATTTACGCTACAAAACAAACAATCTCTGTTAGCTTGCATAGAAAACCGTTCGGTCGCGTTGGAAAATGTAAACGATGCGTAGCGTTGCGTAAACCGCAGTCCTGTATTGTGGCCTGAACTCGTTCAGGAATTTTCAGGTCGAAAATTTTTATTAAGCGGTTTTTTGGATCATGTTTAAGGGGGCGTTCATGGTAAGAATGAAATTTTTGTTGCCACTGACAATGTGGCGGTGACAGATTTTCAAAATATTGAAAAATACTACCTGGGTAACTACTCTAGTGACTAGAGTAACTAGTCACAAAGCATTCAATTATTCTTGTGTTGGATGGATACACCCAATGGCAACAAAGTTATGGGCATTTTCGTGGAGAAAAAATACAAGTCGAGAAAATCTCAATCAAAGTTTACTTACTGATATCTCAAAGAAGAAGTTGTCATATCAAAACACAGTCACTTAGGAGTTACAATTACAGAAAAGTTTATAAAAGATATATTTAAGGCTATATTCCTCGTTTTGTATGAAAAAAGCACTATTTACACTCAGTCTGCTGAAAATCCAGTCCCGAATTCCCGGCGAGCAACATTCCGGGAATTGAAAGCTACCGGTACTATTTTTGTTCATTTATATTGACTGTAATCACTTCTGAAGTAATTAATAACATGCAACCATTTGCACCAGTTTCTCATCCAGAACATATCCTATGTTGTTATGCAAAATCTTTTCATAAATATTTATGAAAACAATGAGTTACATTTTGTCTACCAACAGATCGCGCATATTTTTCACTGATAGGCTAATAACTTGCCACTATCTCTATAGCCTACAGCAGTGACATTCAGCACTAAAGTCCGCCATGCATTTGCTAAGTGTCAAGTAATCCTCCCTCAAGCGATGCGTTTCAGGCATAACGCCAGAATGGACGTAGAATGTCACTTATCGTTCTGAACCTCGAATCCTGTGCAGCAAATAATATTCGAATAAACAACAAACCGAAGAACCGAAGGCGGACAAACGATGAATGACTAAATATGCAAGCACTCATTCGGGGATGACCGAAGGAAAAAAGGCGATATGCATCAGCAAGTTGTAGACTTTAAGGCAAGGGTGGCAGTACGGTACGGTACGAAATTTTTATCGTACTTCGAACCAGCAAAATAATTTTGTACCGAACTTCGTACCGTACCTTTCGAAAATTTTCCGTACCGTACGGTACGATATTATTTTTTTCGTACATCGTACCGAACTCCGTACCGGTACGAAATTAAGTTCGATTAATAATTTTCATTTATCGTGCTAAATTTCGTACCAGTACGAAAACAGGTACGATTCGCTGGGCAGCAATTTCGTACCGTACCAACTACCAATGTCCAAATCAGCTTTATTTGTAAGATCTGGCCACCACAAGAAACGTCACCAACATCTTACATCAAAGTGATGCAGTTTATGATATCTGGTTTAAAATCCAGGACAGTAAAACATGCGCGTAATTAAGCATATGTCACCCCAATATCATTGTTCACATTGCGTATAATATGGGAATGGTAGACCGGTGGTGATAAAGGGTGGTAGGATGAGCACAGTTTTCGCGAAAAAATCTGGCATTGTGTGGTCACAAGAAATTCTCTCTCGACAAAAGGATGTTCGTTGTGCATCACGCATGGGTTTCGTGCGGTCTCATTCGAAGGCATGGTTATAAGAACATTATCATTGCGCATTTGTGCATCTGGTATTTCTGATGCAATTTACGTTCTCTTCACATAACCGAATAATGCTATTTATTTTTTCATGCCAGACAGACGTGTTCCCGACATGTCATTGTCTATATTGTGACTTGGCTGTATTTATTTTACGAAATATATCTTCTATTTAAGATGAGCATCAGCTAACATTCAACTCAAAAAAGCCCAAATATATCTTTATATTCTGGTGTTTCTGCTCTGATAATATACTTCTGCGTGTCAGAGTACAAACAAAACGTATTGCGGTGGTTACTGGTGAGTTTACTTAGTTGCATAGTTGGTCAGGGGGAGAGAGTTTTTAATTTGAAATTTTCGCGCGCTTGGGTTCAATATTCGCTGATTAATTTTGTATACTTCGTAGCATTTAGCCTTTAAAGGGAAAATTTTTATTCAATTATAGAAAAATTTCAGCGGGCTTCCGGCGCGCAGATACATTTTCCGGTCTGGTAATGTTTATTTCACTCTTAAAACATGTATTTTTGTTTCGTTCTCAATAAAAAATTTGCGCGCCTCCGGCACCCTAACTTTTTTGTCAGTTTGAAAGCCTGTGTTTGCATGTTGGAAAAAATGTGCCACCCCCAAATTTTTTTCTGTATTGTCGTTGGTATATTCAGGCACCGTGATAACATCGTGATTTTTAGTATTATGAATGCTGCTTATCTTGTCGATTTTAATTGGGCTATCACAACTTTCGTTATTACAGAAAAATGCATTCGGATTAAGACGTCATAAATCAGCGGCCTATATGTATTTCCACGCAATCACAAAGTTTTACGCCACTGCAGTAAAACCGATATACGACATAGCTCATCTAATCAGCTCAAGTGAATCAGTTGCATTTTTATTACCATACCTGCGCCGCTTTTAATCATTTTAAAATTGTCCTTTAGTTTAAAAATTCTTTGATAGACACAATTTATATTATCCCGTTATGAAACGGCATAGATGTTAAATGAAATTATTTTTTCGAATTCATTTGAGAAGAATAAAGTGCAATGCGAAGGTACGAAAAAGAGTACGGTACGGTACGAAATAAATACCGAACTTCGTACCGTACCGTACCAAGTACGAAAATTGAAAAATGAATCGTACCGTACTGTCGTACCGGAAAATTCAATCGTACCGTACCGAACTTCGTACCGTACCGTACCGTACTACCAGCCTTGCTTTAAGGTCGCTACATGATTGAACGCATTATTAACTGGCGTTGGCGATATAGGGATAAGTTGCAAGAGCGTAACTAAAGATATTTGTAGGCTAATTGCACTAATCAACAGACAGTATTGGAACCTTCAAGTTCGATTCATATATAAGTCTTATTGAAGTGATTTGGATAATCTTTAATCCGATTTGTTGAAGTTGTTTCGTAAAGCATGAGCCACAGATGGACCACGGTTCGGTGGCAAGATCCACCAGTGCGTGACTCGAGCTTCAGAAAATGGCGTGTGTGGACAAAATATTTCTGACTGGTTGTATCTAAACACGGTAAACTTATTCTTGGAGCTGCGTGCTACTACTCTGCTCGCTGTACTTGACTAGGCAAACTTGTATATATATATGAAATCTAAAAATCGGTTTACGTTTGAAACAATATTGTATGTGCTAATTTGTGCGGACTACAGTCATAAGACGCTTTATGAAAACCAAAACGAGGCCTAACGCTTGCGTGAAAACCGGAAATAAGAAGTTAATCGATCAAGTATTCCGGGCTTGTATCCAGTCAGCGGTTCTTGTTTATATTAATCAGAGCTTGATCAATGTTGTACGTCTCAAAGCGTTGCTTTGAATATTTTTGACGTGGTAGTCAATTATCGAATTGCTTATGATGGCGCAACAACGTAATTTTAGGATCTTGCCTAATCGGCCATACCTCGCCGGCGCACGTTGGTCACTTAAGCGCTGCCTGTACGACTTACCGATGCTATCGATTTGCGGCACATAACTTACACACGGCACAAAACCAGTTGCATGTTCAGATTTCGATCTATATATGATATATTAAACCATCGTCATACGTTACCCCTTTATATAATTAAATTTCATATTTAGACAGCAATTGTGGATTCCCAGACTATGAATAGTGAGTCAACCTTGAACAAGTCCCAGATAGCTTTATCAGAAGTAGGACTGGGTGCTTTGAATCGGGGATTCGAATCGATCCGAAGCACAAATTATTCGAATTGAATTCCTAAAAACAAAACCTTGCTAAATAAAGGGAATTTTCATCGCTCTAATGCAATCGATTTTGGTCCGAGTTCGAGTTCGTCTGCCCAATAATGATAGGATGCTGATTCTATTAGGGGGAAACCTATGCAATAAGAGGTGGCAATTAATCCGTGTCTAATAGATTTAGAAATCGATTTGCGACTTCTGGATGTATGACTTGCGAGTCGGAAAGAAATTGACTCAAGACTCTAAATTTAAATTTTGGTAAGACTCAAACTTGACTCGTTAATCGTGTGTTCATTGACTCGACTTGACTTGAAACTCGAAGTGTAGGACACTGTTTCAGACAAGCATTTTTCAGCCATTTCTTGTGCTTGCTTGCATTTTGCTTTTTTATATATTGGGCAATTATTTTAATATTTTCCAACCATTGATAACTAATGATCGTCACCGATCAGTGGACTATTTGTGCTTGCGTTTCTACCAATATGATTTCAAACCTATATATTTATTTTGTGTTGTTTGTTTATGTCATTATGTGGACATTGTTGAGATGTACCTATGCCACTTTTTTGCCGATACCGATGCCACCGATACTCAAAATTACCGATACCGATACCCATCACAAATGCTTCCAAATATGCTCAAAGTACATCCTTAAAGTTAAAACTATCTAAAAAATTTAAGCAAAATTTTCTGTAAAAGAACTAATAGATAAGAAAAGCACCCATAGTGGATAAAATGTACTTGAAGCAACAACACAAGAAATTGCGAAACAAAGAATATTGGAGAACTTCATACAAATATAAATATTCAAAAACAACATTCAAAATTAACGACAGCATTCAAAAAACCAATAGAGAGCAACTTTTAATCAAGTTCCCGGCAAAACAAAAGTTCTTGACTGGGAAAAATTTGCCAAATCACGAAAACGAGTATGTATTTGATTTTTTTGGAGTATGTTTGCTCAATTCTTGTGCTATATTCAGAAGGCTAAATTGCCCAAATCAATTCCAACTTTGATTTTGAAAGTGTATCTCTAGGCATGGTGACAACTTTTTTTCGGTAATCAAAATTAAAAATCCGGATGTTGTAGGAAAGGAACAGAAGTTTAACAATCCATAACAAGCTTAACAATCCATCCCCGAGTAAGCTACTATTCTACTCCATTACGTAATATTTTATATTGTACTGAGCCGACTGATGCTTCCTTTTTAGAGCAGCTCCTTTGTCATTCGAGCGACCCTCAGTTGGATCTTTTAGGAACTGATTTAGGTCTTTGTTAGAGCGAATTCCGCGTGATTCCAAACATTTAAACGTATCGGTGGTACCGATACTGATACCCATACTCCCAAAATAGCCGATACCGATACATCGGTACAACTATAATTGTTACATGTCCTTTTGTCGTGGGGGTTAATAATTTTCAGGGCAATCGGGGGCGCACGCGCGTAGTGCGTGTCTTCCATCCAGTCGTTACAACGTCTACGGATTTCAGATTCCGTTCAGCCGTGTGCTTCTGCTCCGTACTCCGTAGTTGAAATCCGAAGCAGCATTCTCTGAATACTGTCTACTGTCCGACACTTGTGATTTACTTCTGGACTGTTACTGTATATGAAGAGTGACGCTTGCAGATCGACTCTTTGAGTCTACAGTTTTGCAATCCCTAAAGCTACTTCTGTTGCTTAATATAAAACATCAGTCTAATTCCTGTTTGCTGGACTTTTGGACTTTTTTCATCCCGTCGCTGTCTGTTACTCACGATATCGTCCAAATGCACCATGATCTTCGAAGCTATTGACTACCCAATCAAGAAAAAATGGGCCAAAAATCATATTTCCGATTATATTGAGAGACATCGGTATTGGTTATTGCAACTGCTTTTAAGCCTTTTCACAAAAATAAACCGCCATTCTATTATTGTCGCGAACAAGTCGATAACTGACTATTTAAATTTCACAAATGACGGCTTTGGTATATTCTCCCGCATTTGCGACAAATTAGATTTGGGTATTCAGTTTCATTACTAACTTCAGATTTACAGAATTCTCAAAAATAGTTGGTCCTATTCAGCCTTTCGTGTGGTGGAATGAACTAAAGCATTAGTATACAAAAGTATTTCGTTAAAAACAGCATTGTCAAACTTGGATTAAAACAAGACTGTTAACTACAAAGGCGACTGCCTTGAATCCTGTTTACTCACCGATTCACAATTTCCACATTTTTAAAATTTATTCATCTATCCACTATTTTATTCTAAATATCAATAAATAAATTCTTTCAGACCCTGTACGGTTCTACAATATATATACAGTAGAAACATATGTCGTTTGCTAAGAATATGTATACACATTTTTAGCAAAGTCATATCTCTTCTAAATACCAATGCAAATTTTATTCCATTCTAATTTCCCAACTTTCCACATTTCTTTCATTATTCTCTCTATCGTTGGAAGATCAAATCCAATGTGACCTGCGACGTCATTTCCGGTACACACCACATAGTCACCACAAATACATCGTATGACGGAAAGCCTACCGAGAACGGCAAAATATATCATGTTCAAATCGATGTTATTGAACTTGAAGCTGCTTCTATATCCGTCTAATATTGCTTTCGATATTATACATTTGTCGATATTAGGTACACCAACGATTTCAGCTTCAATCAGGGCACTGCTAATGGTCACCGCTGCCTCCGCAATGTAACAGCTAATGTTAGCATCATAAAAGTCTATAACACCTTCGATATTGATTATTTCGCCAGAATTCTTGTAAATGAAGTTACGGAGCGTCAAATCTCCGTGAATGACACCTGGATCATAATGAATTTACCGTTATTGTGAACTATTGCTGGGGTAACGAAATAATATTTTGATTACTGGTGGTTGGTAAGATTGGATATTGCGCGCCAAAACAAATTCATCACAAAACTAGTTAGAACATTAAATAAAAACCAGGTACGGGTAATTATTGTTTGGCTGCATATAAAATATTTTTAATACATTTGAAAGTAAAATCTTCAAATAGTCTTTTTGAAAAATATATAGTTTTCCTAGTTTTGTTATATAGGCATTTATATTTTTTTACTTTTGTACCTAGTTGAAAATTGAGTAAAATTATCTATTTTCCCTAATAATTTACTATGTAAAACTTTAAATAAAAAACCTGAACTTGTAATTTTCAAAGGAGGGAAATCAGATTCAGTGAAACTAGGTTAAAGTAGATTGAAAATAAACTTAGCAATCCCCCGAAAAGGATTTTGAACCCTCGTCTCGCAACATTTTAGACAGACGATTTTCGACTGCTGAGCTATTACGTTATCGACTAACCTCTACTTGCTTTCATATATAGATCCCCTGAACAAAAATTCTCTATTTCATTGATGACTTGTTCACAAATTTGTACAATTTCATCGTCTGTTATTATATTAATTTTCTTTCTTAAAATGAACGCGTTTTCCATCTTGAATTGCAGGTAATTTCTGTGTAGCACTTTTGGTGGATGACGAATTTTCTAAAATTAAGTAATGCAAGAAATTTTATCACAATCAAGGTCTGGAAAATATTCTGTTAATTCTACGTCAAATCACAGACTTATTATATACGCGTGTGCTTTTAAAAGGTAAATACTGCGTTTTTACATTATTCGTTGTATAATATTTAAAAATATTTTATTTGATTTTTATACGCATCCATAGGGCTGGGTAATTTGATTCGTTGATTCGAATCGATTCGAAGCACGATTAATTCGAATCAATCGAGAATTGTTAAATAACGAAATGCAATCGATTTTCGTCAAATTTGTCCAGAGTCGATTCTATTTCGTCGTTAAAATATGAAAATTGTTGCTCTTGGTGTGAATTGAAAATATACTATAAAATATAAATTTCTTTATCTTCACAAGGGGGACAAGTTATAATAATAAAAACGGTATATTTGTTATTTACAAAGAATTGATGATTCGAATCCTTTTTACCCATCTCTTAACATACGTTTATATTGTCGACTGCATTGGCTTAATGAAAATCATGTTGGAGTCACAGGTTGAAGATCTTAGTTTCAGGTCCATATAATCAAACTTGTTGATTCAAGCCCACCGGTCAAACCAAGAGGTTGATAACTTAGGGTAGGCTCGGCCGACTGGAAAGACCATATGTTTCGAATAAAACTGACCCTATTCGCCTATAAGTTACCGCTAGTGCATGGTCTTGCTCAATGTTATCGATATTAAAATGTGACTATAAAAATATTTATGTTTTTCTTATATATATTTCCCAGACAATAAAACGTTTAAAGTATATCCTTATACTCGAATTTCTCTTGACTTTTCTTTTACAAACAAAAAAAGCACACCTGGAATATAGAATCCAACTCTCCACAAAATCTTCCAAGATTTTCACATAATTCCAAATATTTACGATTGTCGAAGCATAATTCATGTATTTCGAAACCAGGAATATAAGATAGAAGCATGACTTTTTGAAGTTCATCACCTTAAATAATTTCTTTTATGTGAACAGGATGAATTTACCATAACATTTTTTGTAATCGTGGGTAGCTCATAGATCGAACGCAGAGAAAATAAGTGGTATTAGTTTCCTCTAGCCCGGGACAGATACCACTTGCTGCACTTTGTTATAGCGGCTTTTGAGCGACGCTCCCGAAATTTTATTTGGAGTATACTGGTGTGAAGGTTAACCCAACCCCCCAGCCCCCCCCCCCCCCCCCCCCCCCCCCCCCCCCCCCCCCCCGTTTTGTAAAATCAGTGAATATGATAGAACCGAGAGGTGCTCGAATGGGACTCCACACGCTTCATTACCTATACTTTTAAACGTATCTGACAGCGGTTCCCGCGTGAGTTTATTGTCCAAAATGGCGGTTTTAAAACAAGTTTTGAGATATATCACAAAAGTGCTTAGTTGATCCACAAATCTTGATTCAATACACTAAATAGGTTCACTGCGATTATCTAATGATCATGGTTATCACCACGATGGCCCGTATCAATATATATATTGACACAAACCTGATCCAATGCCCACTATTTGTAATTTCTTGTTTGTCGATATTGGTACCGAGCACGGTATTCCGCTCTCTATTGTCACTATCATCATTTGGTTTACAGCTTCTGTTAAACCTGAAAAGTAAAAAATAGCCTGCACAAGTGCATTTAAGTGTCCCGTAGCCCCCATCCCCTGCTCACCAAAATCGCAGAAAGGCATTCCAAGCCTATAAGCGTACGAAGATCTCAGAACTCGTTTTTTCTACCCTTTTTTCTATTTCTATTTTCTATTTCTATTTTCTTCCAAAAGAAATTTTGAACCTTCGAGAATATTTTATTCCTCCCATGGTCACGTTTCGACTACTCATGGTATTTACAGGTTATAAGATCATAATACACTGTGACAAATGCAACAAAATGACTGGTCTTTGACAGTAATTTTACTTGGCGGTATTCAAATTTTAAAATTGACGTTTTTGGCCAAATATGGAGTGTTGATGGAACGCACCGCGAAGGTGCCCATAATTGGCATAAAGCTTGTCAACCTGGAATTTTTTTAACTTTGGAAATATGCAATTACTGCAAATGACCATTAAATTTACTGTACTTTTCACTGTTAAAAAACTAAGTATAAAAATCGCAGCGTAGCTACTATCGAATGTTACCAAATTTACTAACCGCCTACGTAACAATATTTACCGTTTTAGCAGTAAATAACTGACATGGTTTGATGGCAGTAAATTTACTGTTCGCCGGTTGAATATATTGTCTTTGCATTTAATACTTCATTAGTTGAAACTATTACCGATCCCAATGACAGCATATAGTTACCTGTGCTAAGTATAATATTTTGATTACCTTTGTTCCTCAGCTCACTACCAATTAATGGTAACACAAGTACTTCTGCTCAAAAAAATACACAATGTTGAAAGATATTGCAACTTATTTGGTGAGATGAAATAAGTTATGGACATATGACTAAAAGTTATCAATCCTAATAACTTTCCAAATACGATTTTTCATGGATTTGTCCCGCAAAAATGGCGATAGATATAACATTGACGAAGCAAATATTAAAATGTTACATTAGCATATCAGTTTTGTAATTCATTTTTCTGTTTATAAATTTTGATTGAGGATAAGTTCCAGATTATAGCGAGCGCAGTCGAAAATATTTGATTGGACTCATCCAGCGATTCGAAATCAACAGAATCAAAAATATACCTATTCTCAGAATATATATGTAACGTTCGTCCAATTATCTCAGCAAGTCTTTGTTTAATACAAGACTGGATTCGAACCGGTTTACTGTTCCAAATCCCATAAGCCAATGTTTAGGCAAAAGACATTTGACATTTAACCAAAATTCAAAAAGCATTCACAAGTAAATTTCGTAACAAAAGCCATAAAATCTGGAATATAGCAGACTGGCGTTAGATAAAAAAATTGCTAGTCACAAATTCAGTCTAGAAGAATGACAGCTACTCTGCTACTCAGACACTCGAAGTAATTTATGTTCTAACAGAAGAAAATATGTCAAATGGGCAAAAGGTAAAAGATATCTCTATTTGATTGTCTGGCAGCAAACAAACTGTAGAGAAGAGTTCGGAATCATCAATGGAATAGCAGTACTGATGGTTTTGAAAAATTCTATGAAAATTTTATATTCCTGAATCACCCCATATTTAAAAAGCCTCAACTGTGTCACAAGCCCCAGCGGGCAGCGAACGAATCAGCAGCACGTGGAGTTAACGTATATTTATGGCGGGCTTTTCACGGATGAATACAGAGTCACGTGACAATGGACTTTCCGGTGCTTTGCTGTTATCCCGGAATCACAAAAAGCAGTCCTTGATTGATTATTCACAATATTTTAGCGAAATACCATAAATTTAGCGTTGTTGTTATTGTTTCAGCCCACTGCAGACAAGTAACCTAAGTTGAATATGTTCAGGCATAATATGCGTTGCCTCGCAGGAAAATGTTACCGACTGGCATCCTCAGTTGACTAGATTTTCAAAAATGCTAATTAGCTGTGATATTTAATTCATCGACATCAATAGTAAAGACAAACTGGATTTCATAATCAGTAGCATTGGCGAATCAATAAACTATATAATTAAGGTACGCCTAACTAACGTTATAAAACTGAATTTTTTTTCAAAAATAGTAAAATAATTCATTGCGAATTTATAGTAAAGTTACTGATAGAATCGTGAATGCATCATTGTTATTGCCGTTTCACATACTTTACTGAATTTGTGTTAAAATGTTTTGCTGAAAGTTAGGTAAATAATACTAAAATTGGTAAGTTCGTTAATTTGAACTGATCTGATTGGTCTAAATGAGAATGTCACGTGATATCATAAAAATATACAATAAAAAGTAAACATTACTAATATTTTGTAAAATTTACTGTTATATTTACTAAATTCTTTAGTATATTTACCAATTTTTCTAACAGTGTCTTTACAGTGAATATTTTTCCCATTCACCACGAATGATTGCGTCCCCATGTTACACATAGTTGATTTCAGTTTTTTTTTAATATATCTCAATATGTATGACATATCTTCTACGCTACGCATACGGTTTACGCTACGTTTAAAATGAAAATTCTAGTTGAAACAGTAAATGAAGTTTCAAAATTCATTTGACTCTCTACCTATACTATAAAAAATATGCAATAAAATCACTGTTTTATAACAGTAACTTTACTTTATGGTGGTTGCAATACCACTATAAAATGTTTTTTTCGCCAATCATGTGCCGTTGATGGAGCGCACCGCCAAGGTGCGACCCATCGACATGCCATACTTGGCACAAATTTCATCAACATATTGATTTTCAACTTTGAAAATATGCAATTACTGCAAATGCCCAGTAAATTCACTGTACTTTTGTAACAGCGTACCTTCTCTTTGAGAATCCGAGGTGTTAATTATTTTCAACACAAACTTTTCTTCTTCATCTTTTTCTTGAGTTTCGACCATATAATTCAAATCCTCGTATCCACCAAGTTTCTTCCAAGATGAAACTTCCATACTGTAATAATGTTTCATTATTTTCGGAACACTGAACTTATTGCTCGATTCTAGTTGCATTGCAATGATATAAGGCTATATCGAACAACCTCTTTAAATATATTAGCTCTGAATAATAAATAAATTGACGTTACTGAGTAACCTATTCTCAAAAAAACCCAAACGCCTTTTTTATGGCTATTCCTTTTTGAGTGGATTATCTTGACCAACGCCGTGTATTTGCCGTCATTTATATAAGGCGGGCAAAGCTAATGTTGTTTAAATGATCTTTTGAGTTCAGCCTAGCCTACCCAATTTATTACATCCGCGTTGGTTGGTGGACATGGGTTGACGTACTCGCCGTGACTCGAACCCGAAATCTTCAACCTGCGATGTCAACATATTATCACTGTAGGTACAATCTACAGATTCGCCATCATGTGTTTTCTTCTTGTCCTTGCAGGCAATAATAAGGTATAATGATAGATGGTTTTGCTATGGGCGAGAACTTTCAACGAGGTGACCTGCTCAATGTACTTTGCTTTGGTGATTTGGCGTTTGCGTACAGTGTGGTTATCGTCGTTACCGTATATTATGGGTCTGTAAGAGGATTGTTACTTGTAAAGTCATTCAGGTGCTACCTCTATTCTGGGAGTAAATCATAAATCAAAAACAAATTACCTCAAAGATATGCGAGGAATATATAAAGTTCATATTTTAAACTCAGATTCACAAGATTCACATTTCCAATGTACGGTTTTTCAGAATAGATTCAAAGGTAACTCTGGCAGGCTTCCAAGTGGAGATTTTAGAGATACGACACTAACTTATACCTATACTTGACACTCGGCCCAAGTTTGACTGGGATACCTTCAACAGTTTAACGTTTTTCAATGAATTGGGAATTTTTCTGTAGACCATGCTTGAAACTGATATGGCAATAACTCATACCTATACTTGACACTCGGCCCAAGTTCGTCTGTACCTTCAAAACTTAAGAGTTTTCCGATAAATTGGTAATCTATCTATGGGCCATGTTTGGAACTGATTTAGCACACACTTATACCTATACTTGACACATGACCCAAGTTTGACTGGGATACCTACAACGGTTAGGCGTTTTTCAATAAATCGGTAACTTATCTATGAGCCATGCTTGGAACTGATATGACACTAACTTGCAACTATACTCGACACTTGGCCCAAGTCTGACAGGGATATCTTCAACAGTTAGGCGTTTTTCGATAAATCGGTAATTTATCTTGAGGCTATGCTCGGAACAGACATGACAATACTAAAACTTGAATCTTTTGCTTTTATCTGAGATGCCGTCCAAGTTTGACTAGTGTACCTTTCATAGTTTTTTAGTAATTAGCAATCATTTTACAAATGTATGGTTTATCTATGGACTATTTATGGAATGACTCCACTTTATCAAACTTTCATCTTCCACCCATATCTGATATTCGGTCCAGCTTTGACCTGAATACCTTTTATCATGGAGTGTTTATCTCGATGAAACCCTCTAGTGCAGCAAGACTGGAGTAAAAGATTGAGTTAATAATGATACAACTTTTCGTCTAAACCGTTGTTTCCTTACATTCACAACACCTGCTCATATTAATTTTTATCCCAAATCTTTAAAGCATGTTTTGCCCGCGCGCCAGCGGCGCGATGTATTAGTGACTCATACCTAACAAAATACAATCCCTGTACTGTAGACCGTCTCGACTGTAAAGCTATAAATTCTACAAATTTCGTTTCAGTTTTTTTAAATACGATTATTCATTTCAATGTCGCCCAGCATGAGTTTACATCAATTTCTTATCAAGATTGCAGTGATCGATCAGGCAGATATATTAATAAAAATAGGCCTACAGCTTTTAAAAACGGATATCCTCTGCCAAAAAGTCATTTTGTAGTCGTATATCAGCCCTATAGGCAAAGATGATGGTACGGCGTGTAACAAACTTCGATACGGCAATGTGAGATTATACGATAAGACAATCCTCTTCTTTTTTCTCGTACTCGGTATGATACGGTACAGAGACTTACATTTATTCCATGGTTGAGAAATTCGATTCCATACTTTATACTACTCCCCTCACAGCCATAAAAATAAATTCCATCCAACATATTTTTATTTCAGTACAAAACCATTATTGTTCATAAACATGTGTTTATGAAAAGATATATTCCTGGTCAATTTATTAGAGATGTACCGATACCACCTTTTTGCCAATACCGATACCGATACGGCATAGTAGAAAAGAAACACACCATAGTGAATAAGATGTGCTTGCGACAATGACACGGAAAAATGCAGAACAAAGAATATTAGAAAACTTGATACAGATATAAATATTCAAAAATAACATCAAAAATTAACCACAGCATTAAGACACCCAATGAAAAACAACATTTAATCAAATTAGTTCCAAGAAAACTATAAATACTTGATAAATTCTTGCCAAATCACAAAAACGAATATATATTTGATCGATTGATTCATCCAGAAGGCAAAATTGCCCAAATCAATTCTAACATTGAATCTGAGAATTTTATTTTTCAGTGATCAAAATTAAAATCCCGAAGATTGTAGGAAAGAAACATAAGTTTAACAATCCATCTCCAAGTAAGCTACTGATCCACTTCATTACATAGTGTTTAATATGTCGACGACTGTATTGAGCCAACTGGTGCTTCCTTTATGTAGCAGCTATTTCAAGTGACCGTTGGTTGGCACTATTGGAAACTGATTTAGGCCTCGGATAGAGCGAATACCCCAAAATTCCAAGCATTGAAAAGTATCGGTGGTGTCGGTTATTTTTCGGCCGATACCGATACTTCCAAAATAGCCAATACCAATACATCGGTACATCCCTACAAAATATTACGGTTTTATTATTGGGCACCGCTGGTCTTGGACGTTTAGATTTTGAGGCACTTTAAAGGATCAATATTGCGTGCCTGCAGAAATACGTGGTTGTGTTTGGTGTTAGCAATTCTAGGTAAAAGTACAGAGTTTACCTGGTATACCTATTTTGCCAAGTCTAATACCAAAGTATCTTTACCTAGTTTCACGGATACCTGATTTGCCTAGTCCTGACTCTATACGTGGTTCAAAAAGAGAAGTACTTAGTTCGAGAAACTAAGTAAATTGAATATTCGCTGTTGAAATGTTTGTGAAATAGATAATTTGGTGATCTCAGTCTTCAAATCTAATAAAAAATGTCTGAAATACAGCAAGACGGCGGCCTAATTTACCTGGTTTTAAATCTAGGTACTACCTAGTTTTGATGTTGAAACTAGGCCACCTAGTAATACTTTACCCAGTTCTCTGATAATTTCGTGTTACTTTCCTTAGTTTAAGTGAGTTTTAGTTAGCCATCACTAGTTGAGTCGCCCCTCGTCGTTTCTACCCCTCGTTTTATGTCTACAACGGAAGCAGAGCAAGACTTTGTCGGCATAATCAGATACAGGCAACCTGATTCACAGAACATAATTTTACCTCCTTTTAGGGACATCCGAGGCACGGGGATTCGGGAGGTGCGGGGTGGTGGGTCTGTTATCAGCCAGCGAAGAAAATGGGCTCTCAGTACAGAATCAGTACCTGATAATGTCCGACTTTAACTCTGAGTTTTCTTCGTTCATACCAATTAACAGTGCTGACATGGAATCAAATTCGTTCGCATCGGAATAAGAATCTAATTCAGATTTACTTATTTATTTATTTATTTTTTTTCGAACAGAACACTTACTCAATTGAACAACAATGGTACATTTTCACAACTGCAGTTCGCAAGTAGTATTTAGATCGATCAAAATGGATAGATAGATCCAGGGATTGAATATAAAATAATTGTCCATTCATTGTTCATATTGGCATTTCAGGACGGATTCAAATAGTTTATGTTCGAGTTCAAGTTTCTCTCTTGAGTCCAAATTGCCCAGCCATATCCTTCTCGTTCAACAAGATTTCTTAACCACGTATTTTACAAACGGGAATTTTTGCGCGAGATATTGCAATTTATTCACGCTTGGACAAACATATATGTTTGTAAGGTTATTTCCACAACCCACATAACTCTCCTTAACATGGACAAGTATGGGTCAGAGATTGATTTCGTCGTTCCACCCTTTGGTCTGGGTTAAACAAAATGTTATCATAAAATTTTTGCGTCACATAAAAGGAAATGAAAACGTGTTTTTCAAACCCAGTGAGGACTCTCGTTAAGTAAGTGTCACTGATGCATCGTGCCGACAAGGCGCCGTTCTTCTGTGGCACGTACTTGACGAAATGATGTATATGAAATAAATTCAATATTAGTCAATAAAATTCTTCATAGCAATGTGATAATTAAATCAAGTACAAACCACGAGCAAACAAAACAGCGACGCTTTGTTTTCCCATTTTCAATATTGATAAAAATCGGCAGAATATCAAGTTTACCTCATAAAATATGCATTGTTAAACGTCATTCCCTTGTCAAGGACAAAAGAAAGCAGAAGTCCTTTATCGTCTTTATTGTTGTTAAACATTTCAGGGTATATGTTGTTAGAAATACAATTTCATGGTACACTTTCGGAAGTATCGCAAACAACGAGCAGGCAGACTATTCAGCTTAGCGAGAGGTAGGGAAACCGGCGACGGAACAAGTGGGAGGGGGGTGTTCTGGGATTTTGGATCCGAATTTAATCCTAAATTTTATAATAATATGCTAAATTTTGCGTACCATCGGCGCGTAATTGCTTTTTCGATATGTTTTTATATATTTTTTGTCCCAAAACTCCGTTGTGAATCTAATTGCTCAATCGGTGATGTGCAAACGATGTTTCGAATTTACACAAGGAAAATATTAAAAAGAGAAGAACAACATTTGAACTACTCTTGGCAAATCGAGGTAGAAGTAATGAATATATTTTCAAAGTTTCTTTACACGGTTTTTGTATATGTGATCCACGTTTTAGCTTAGCTTATACCGAGCCTTCCGAAGTTTAATTAATTTTCATCCATGTACTCAGAAAAAACATTAATTAGGTATCCGGCTCACTTGGTCACAATTTACATCACCTGTAGTTTTAAAAATATTTGAATTATTTGTGTCTTTGAAGTATTCAGTAGCGGTTTGAAAGGTGTCAAAATCACCAAGTAATAATGCCAAAGAAATGAAAAAAATTCAAAAATTAACTTTCATGACATCAAACTCGCGGTTCGAATACATTTGAGATTTGCTATATTTCATAGCACAAAGAGGGGAATTTTGTGACTTTTGTTAGGGAACGGTTGTTTAACAAGATTAAACAAAGTATAAACTTCGCTTGACTTCGATTATTTTCTATATAATTATTTTTCGAAATTGAATTGAACAAGATGACGTCATCGCAAAGATACTTGAAACCCCGTCGAGTCGATCAATTAAAAATAGTTGCGACCCCTGTTCCTCAGCCTCAAGAAATGACGTCAGCATCACATGATCAAAATTAAAGAAAACAATTGTGTATATATTTCATTTGATCTGGTTCACGTAACGCGCGCTTACGGTCTTATTGATCTTGTGCATAACGGTTCTTTGTAAGCTATTGAGATGTAATGACAGCTTTTATAGGAAAGTTGGTACCAGAAAGTTTTGAGGTGAAGGCTTTAGTTGGTGGAGATATATTGTTTGCTTTACTTTATGATTGTTAACTGTAGTGAGTTCGTGGGGTTATGTTTCAGAGCACGAGAAACTGATGGATCGCGCCGCCAAGGCGCGCTTTATCAGTACTGCTCAAAAAATTGAATATTTAGTAACGCTCAATTAAATCCTTAATTGTCAACACGTTTATCATGATTGGCAAATTGATTTTGTTTGTGGTATAATATACACTTTTCATGGCGAATTTGTGCAAAACAAACTAGAAATATAATTTTTTATCAAACCTGTGCCTTAGAAGGACCGTATATCGACTGCACGATATATATCTCTGACCCATACTCAACAAAATATGTTTCGGAAAAAATCTTTCAACTTGTAAACCATGTTCGATAATATTATTGACTAATGCCGTTGACTCAGAAATCCCTTGCACGTCTTTGACGCGTATTTTTGTTATTTTACAACTTTCAATTTACCCTTTTCCTCGCCAAATTGGATCCCTGGTGTTGGAGATCTTCCGTCACCACAATTATCGCCAAAGTCGAGTCGAGTCGCCAAAAACCACTGTGGGGAAAGTACTGAGAGCAGAAATGAAGGCTAAAGAACGCCATTCCCAAAAGACACATTTTGACTCGAACTTTGAGAGCTTTGCAGATCCACACGATCGGGAAAGCAGTGTGACTTCTGAGTCAAAAGATTTTTTGCAGATTTTCTGAGTTGGTTTTGTTTTCGGAAAACGCTTCAAGCAAGGTACTAGTTGTTGTACTGCGCGGAGAAACACGGTTGCGAATCTCAGGGAGATTTTTAACCAGTTGTTGTACACCTAGCACCAAAAATAAAAAATTAGTTATAATTTTTAGTCGGCAAAGCGTTAGGAATACGCAAAATCGGTTGTCTTTGACGGAAGACTGAAAGTAGATATATGCTGCATGGAAGCCCGTAACAGAAAAATATTAACTACCCATGTTTTGTTAAGCGTGGGGTACTGATGGCGCCCCCGAGGCGCGGTCCATCTGTAAGTCATGCTTGACAAATATAACTGCTAATTCAAAATTTTACTTTGTCAAACAACGGTCACAGATTGACCGCGTCTTATAGCATGCTTACCAAACAAGCATTTTGTGGTTTGAAGTTAATGAATCATGTTTCTTTTGACGAGGTTAATGTTCATGATTCATGCCAGACGAAAACGATTACGCTGTCTTTACAAAAATCTAAATTAATCTAGTCGCGACGTTTTGTGATAGTCAAGCCTTTAACAGCGTTTAATAGCTTACGAATGCTTAACTAGTGATTTCGAGATCAAAAATCGAGTGTTGTCAGGTTTGAGGCGAATTCAGTGAAGGACGTGTAACATGTGTATACATGTGTGAAAAAATGGGTAAATACTAGATTGTATTGGATTTAGCCTTGTATGCTGCAGTTCTGTAGACGATCAAACAGCAGTAAAAAGCGAAAAATGGTTTTTATCACCAATGGCAGATTCTGCATTTAAATAGAGCATTTTAGTACAGTTTTGTATCATGATTTGCGCATGGGGTGCAGTTGCAAGTGTACATTTTAAGAAATTCTCTGCTAGGTTACTATTTAGCTTGTTCGTTCGTTTCATCGCTTCTTCCGACCTATCTTAAAGTAAATTATGCATAAAATATTGAATAACAAAAAAATCCATAAAAAAAAGAGTATTTGATGAATAGATCAAAGCTTGCTTACAAATACCCATTTTTATTTCTGTAAGATTTCATGTCATGTGGCCAAACAAAACCACTAGTGCAATTAGGCGGGCGGGCGTGACCTTTAAAATGCTTTAAAGCGAAGACAGCGCAGAAAAAAGACAATTTTCAAATCGTGTAATATATTACTCTTATTCAACCTTGTAGAGTGATTTAGGTCATGTAATCCCATTTTCCGAACAGTTTTCGCGCCTCCGACTCTACTTTTGCACTGTTTTATAGCGACATACAATCAAATGCTAATTTGAGGGGGGAAATTAGCCTGCGGCACTCATTATGACGTCACCATTCGACTTGAAATAATCTTCAAAATTTTTCCCCCGCCCCCATTTCAAGGTTCTAAATAAATTCCTGTACAATGCGGCACAATACGCAAAAGTAAATTGTATGCGTGGGGAAAGACTCTTGAGCCCATCGTCTTGTAGCATATATTCTTTCTATAGCATCCTTGGGCAGAGCAACTAGATTCACAAAGGCCTAGAAGAAAGATAAGTAGACAGTTCCATGTTACCACGTGACAAAAGAGAGTTTACTTATTCTAGGTTTTCCAAACGCACTGGTTCAGATTAGGATGAATATGAAGATACACGTTTCGAACCTGCACCAATGAAATTTTTTATTTTGCTAAGCATGTGCCACAGATGTACTGCGTCTTATCGACGCGACCCATCAGTAGCCCGAACTTAACAAAGGGTGTTTTGACAATTTCTTTCGATGGGGGTCCAGACGTTTTACAAGGGCAGCAGCAATCACGCCGCCGAGGCATATTATTTATCCCAACAGTTTCGGGAAATTTAAGAACAAAAATCTATATTTCCATTCTCTAATATTTATATTTCATTAGTAATGCCACAAGAACACAGCACACAAAAGTCTCATTAAAATTATCAGATAGCATTCCAACTATAGCGGTTACTATTCGTGTCATTAAAATTTATGCAAAATCTCAGGAAACTGGAAAATCCTGTGTTCAACGAAATATCACGTACAAATGTCTCGTGTAAGTCCATTTGCATCTAAAGTAAAAAAAAACTAAAATCGATAAAAAAATACCAATTTCTGCTTTTTTCGAGAATACGATGTGAAAAATTGATTGCACTTTAAAAAAAGTAGGAACAAAACAAACGATTTCGCCTCATGATAATATCATATAATTAAGCGGATGAAAAGAAAGTAGCTTATGGCTTTAAACGATGTATAGATGGAATGGCGATCAGGACTATTTTATGGAAAACAAAGTGTGATGTGATTAGACTAATTTAAAAGTTTCTGTTTTTTTCGATTTTCTTATAATATTACGTTAATTTTCTGTAAAATACGTCATGGACACATTTCATTGAAATTTATCAACTTAGTTGTCATGAAGAACCGTGCCAGCTGTTCGAATGGTATTGCTGATGAAACTAGTGGATGGCGTCGTCAAGACGCGATCCATCTGTAGGTATGATACAGGCTAAGAAAGTGAAAATTCTTTTAGTCAGTGTGATTTCTATATTTGCGTTGTTATCTCAGTCGGTTTTGTGTGGGGTTACGCTACATATGGGCACCTGAATATCTACAAAAATACTCTGTCGCTACAGCGTATTAGAAACTTGAAAAAATGTTCGAAACTAGAAAATATTTTAATGATTAAACTAACATTTAAAAATAAAAGTAGTTGTAGTTGGTTTACCCATCGCCCAGGACAGATACCACGCACTGCATTTTAATATATTGGTTCAGCCTGAGCTGTTTTCCCTTTTGGGTGCAAATAGGCACTTGAATATCTACAAAAATACTCTGTCGCTACAGCGTATTAGAAACTTGAAAAAATGTTCGAAACTAGGAAATATTTTAATGGTTAAACTAACATTTAAAAATAAAAGTAGTTGTAGTTGGTTTACCCATCGCCCAGGACAGATACCACGCACTGCATTTTAATATATTGGTTCAGCCTGAGCTGTTTTCCCTTTTGGGTGCAAATAGGCACTTGAATATCTACAAAAATACTCTGTCGCTACAGCGTATTGGAAACTTGAAAAAATGTTCGAAACTAGGAAATATTTTAATGGTTAAACTAACATTTAAAAATAAAAGTAGTTGTAGTTGGTTTACCCATCGCCCAGGACAGATACCACGCACTGCATTTTAAGATATTGGTTCAGCCTGAGCTGTTTTCCCTTTTGGGTGCAAAATAGGTGGCCGTTAGTTGGTTCTTTTTAAAAACTTCTTCCGATCTTGCTCAGTGCAAATTCGATAAAAACAATGAATAAAGCATAGTGGCCACCGGAGTCGTATATCATTTTTAAATTTTTTGTTGACGAGAGGGGCATGGGCATTTGCACCGTTTCCCACTTACCTAAAAATAGTTCCGCGCCGGGGCAGATAAACTCATTAATATTCGTCGAGGGCCTGATCGCTTGATTGGGGGTCACGGTTCTTTGTAGAATAAGTCCGACCCCGTCAAGAGGGAAATGTGAATGCAAATAATACGAAGACGGTTAGGCATAATTCAGTATTCTATGTAACCGATCGGTCATATCTCTAGGCCACAAAGAGCAAATATCTTCCATAAACCCCGGTGAATGTTGAAGTACGAATGCCCGATCTGGAAAATACCAAACTGAAACCATACGTCTGTGTCTTGTATCGAACAAGCATAGATTAGCTTAGTATTGCCAAAATTGACACAAATATAAGACAATAATGAGACACACTGAGACGAGACCCGAAAAGGTCACATTTTCAACTTTCGCTCTTGGTATATTTCAGTGTAGTATTGATTTTGAAACTTAGAACTGTTCATATTGGCTGACTTTCTGGATCAATACTATCATACGTTTGTTCGTTTCGCCTACTCTTTTATCCCGAGTGACAATGGCATGAAAACGTGAAATAAGCCAACTAATCAATACACAACAAAATGACTGATGCTATCCAGAATATCACGTAAGTTTTATCGATATATATTAAACGTTTAACTCTTACGTCACTAAACCGTTTCCGAGATGTTTTTTTCTCTTTTTTTGAATACTTTTCTGGTTCAATCTAATTTGTATGAACATTGCTCTTTTTCGGATTTGACAGCTACTGTCATCTAAGAGCAACTAGAAACTTAAAAGGAACAAACACGAATAAGAGCAAGTGTATGTACACTTCATACCCTAATCAAAATTTGTATTTTTTCAACCATGTGCCACAGATGGACCGCGTCTCATCGACGCGATCCATCGGTGGCACATACTTAACAAAAGATAATTTGACATTTTCTCTCAATTGACACCTATAATTGAGTGAAGAAGTCGTGTCTGACAAGGACGACATGAAAACCCTTCTACGCGAGGTCGATTTTCTCCCATGTCAGAAAACTTTCATGACCGCAATTTCTTGTTAAGCATGCGTCACTGATTGATCGCGACGCTTAGACGCGGTCCATCAGCGGCTCATGCTTGACAAAATGAAATTTTTGATTGGCTTTAGTCATCTCTTTCGGCTCGCAGAAATACAATAGTGCAATTCTGAAGTCCGCATCTAAAGGGATGATGAAAGCAATGGAACCCGAATACTCCTGCAAGTTGGAAAATTTCGAAATATCCATTGGTATTATCGTCCTGGATGCGTTCGTGAATTTTCTCTATTCTCAATAATATATCATATTAAAGAAAGCTATTTTTACTCATATTCTAGTAGTTAATGAAATACGAACTGACATTAACGTTGAATATAGCATATCGGTCGATTATAAACGAAACGAACTTTATAGGCACAAATTATCAATTAATCGAATTTTTTTTCGAGAAATACCCCCCTTCCACCTACTTGGAACCATGCGGCAATGTCTCTGACATGAGACTCTTTAATTTCTTCTTCATCAACTGAGAGTATTTCAAGATTGCCATTTTCATTCAGATTCGGGACGGTTGCTGCAATTGTTATAGGAATATTATTTGGTTGCCTTGGATGCATAGCTATTTGTCTTCTATGTTGTAGAAAGAGGATTGCGACCAGACGACCGCGTGGATCAAGTAGGGGTAAGAATACATTCAAAATACTTTAATCATCGAAATCCCTTGAGCTCAGGCTGAAGAGACATCATCGCTATATAACAATTTTTCGTCCTGAGCATGAAAATACATTGCACATTGTCATAGATGTTCCCAATCCCAATAGTGATAACAATTCCCAATAATTCCGGATTATTCCAACTTCGGTTTAAACGGATATTCTAATAATTTTTAAGTTCTGATAACAATTTTTCAATGAATAATAAATATTTTTGTTTGAAATTAATAATACCCGTTACCTTTTTTGCCAGGTTTAATAGTACCAGCAACATCAGAAAACCAAGCACCATGTTATGAGAATCGTCCTTCACCAACACCATGTCTAGATTCACCTCCATCCTATGATGATCTTCATCCAATGACAGACTCCCGGCCGCCACCATACGAACAATTGAGTCCTGCGACACTCCTTACATTATCAGGAATGAAATCGGATAGATTGAGCGTTCCTGGATCTCCCGCACATTCAAGTTCTGGAATGGAGCCACCACACATCGTAGGATGGCAGGAGAGGCCAGGACGAAAACTTTAAACATTCGGTCCAACCACTGCACCACTGGGTGGCGCAGTCGGGGAAAGCGTGATCATTCTGTACTTTTGGACTCTGCCTGATTAGACCCAGTCAGTGTCGTTGACAAGCCATTATAAAAACGGTAGCCCTGACATAAAAAGCAAGGGATATAAGCCCATTTTCTTTAAAAGAAACGGCATTTGAGTCGATATAACAGAAATTAGCGAAACATGGTCTAAATTACTTAAACTCTAAATAAGGGCTTCTTAAAAGAAATTGCACTAATCCTAATGTAAGATATGAAAACCAATAATAGAAAAAAAGTTCCAGGATTTATCTTGAGATATCCGGATAAACTGTATTTTTGCTGACTTAAAAGTTATAATACATAAAAATTCCGTTCTTGGTACCTCAAGTCAATAGGTAAATTTAGATTTAAATATTTTTGTTTTTTCGATTTTCTTATAATATTAAGTTCATTTTCTGTAAAATACGTCATGGACTCATTTCATTAAAATTTATCAACTTAGTTGTCATGGAGAACCGTGACAGCTGTTTCGAATGGTATTACAATTATTTTGATTTAAAATATGCCCAACGGTACCAAACAAAACCTAAAGAATATTTAATAATTGATTTTACACGTCATAAAGGACAATTATTCGCATATTAATTGTATTTTTATAAAAACAAATATGCACAGTTAACCAGAAAATGGTTGGAATTAAAACTATCAAATTTTCTTACGATGAAGTTTTTGTGTAGATATAATGGTTATTGCACTCAATCAAAACTATTACGTCATTGGACTTCATTGAGCGCTTGTGTTAAGTATCAAACGATATTAATAGGTTAGCTAATCGCATAATCCGCACTCCTTGTTGAAATATTTTATTTTTGTCTTAAGTTGTTGCATTCTTTATATTGTTTAATTACTTTTATTTTATTAAAATTGCAAGTTATTTTACACATTTTTTCTGAACAAATTGTTGCTTTCATATGTTTAAAATAATAATTAACTTTTATACTTCTTTGTTGTTTTACATACAAATCAAAAATTTTATTTTGTTAAGTTTGGGTCACAGATGAACGGCGCCTTGGTGGCGCGATCTATCAGCGACCCGTACTTAAAGAAACACGTTAGAATGAACCTTCTTATGACTGGGACGTGTCCTTAGCAGTTCACAGATATATCTTCCATGGAAAAAAGTTCGATACAAAAGCAGGAAAAAGACAAAGAAACTAAATCTCACCTGGATAAAATCAGATGTTCTCGGCATAAAAGTGCCTGCCCCAGGAATATTGTAAGCGTGTGGGCAGCTATCACCTTGTCGGTGCAATATTGTTCAGGACTTGTGTAAGCGCTGGTCACAGCTTCCTTCTGGACCCGTGGTCAGGCAGCATACAAGACGTGCTATTTGTGAAATATAGTCAACATTTTATTGAAAATAATGTCAGAGTATTTGGATCAGCAGCCGTGGTGTTATACCTTAGATAGGCCTCACCACACCAAAGAAAAATATGTTTGTAAAGATACAGTCGTTGGATTGTTTTATTTCTGAACATTCAAATAGATGTAAAATTTACATACGAATAGATGTTATTTCGCAAATTTTTTTACAGTGCAGGGTTTCAAATTTATTCCAGTTTCAACCGACATATTTTCGAGATACTCGAATCCAAAAATACGCCCCCGGATTGAAGTCGGTAGAGATGACAAGACCATTGAGAATATTTAGTAAGATCTCATAGCTTTTGAATTTCTCTCGATATGCGCACGTTCATATCGAATTTTCTGTCCTATATCCAAATTTAAAAAGTTCTTTCCAGAAATATGTCAAAAATCTTTTTGACGAAAATATAACGTCACTATTATATTAGCAAAAGAAAGGTTTGGTGGCACGAAACCTCCATTGACTGAATATCAAATAAGCCCTGAGAGGTTTACCCAGCTAGTGTCAAGCATCCTCGACTGTGAGACGTTTACTTCGCCCCAACTGTACTACACGCGGGCTAATGCTCCGCTTGAATGGTCCTGATCCAACACAACAAAGCAGCAAAGCAGAGAAGTCTATTGAGGCATAAAGTGTTTAGAAGCATCACGCGATGTTTTGCCGTATCTTTTTGTTGTCAAACTTTTGAACGAGTTTATAAAGGGAAATTTGTAGGCAAGGGCGAAAACGTTTTTGCTTTGCCATGGAATCGGTTGTTCGATAGATCGGAAATTACTTTCGACATATCTCGGAATAAGCTGAAGTTAACAAGCGATATGGAAGTCATCACTAGAACGCTATGCAATATGTTTATCTTTTTAATAACGTTACAAAGATGCGGTAAGTAGAGATTGATGGATTTAATTCATTATTTCATAAGTTTATACTCGTTTCGAGTAATAGGCAATGCCAGTGATAAATTTATGTGATATCCGGTATAGTTATGGACTGACACCAAATGTTGCTTTTTTATGATATATATGTACCTATTTCTCTACCACATTTTTGATTTGTAAGTCAATACCGGGTACGATAACCGGCTTCTGCACAGTTTTGCTTAGTAGCAGATCCACTCGATTGCAAATCCATTTATTTTAGGGAGGAGGGGCCACTATTTTTTACATTCATGCTATGATTTCTCATCCTGAGGTGTGCAGAATTTCCATAAAACTAGCCATCAAAAGGTGCACCGATGCCCCCACGATCCGTAAGTCCTTTTGCTTCCAAAATATTTGAATATGTTTGCGCGTGCACCGTTCGCACTGTTGTATATTTGCATTCATAGGAATGGAACATTCAGGGATGTAATTGTAAAAACGGCATTTAGGATCTAAACACACATGGGTCCAAAAACTGTGCACCATCAGATGGCGTGGAAATTGCCAAAACAGTGAACAAGTTGGTTTACATTTCCAGTTTGGTATCATTTAACTGCCAACGCTTCCACAATATCGCATCCACACTTTCCTAACACAAATGGGCAATAAAGATAGAAATATCAGTAATATCAACAACCTACAATACGCTGTTCACATTAGACTTGTTTTGTATCGATTACTTCGAAAAAAAATATGAATAAGTTTCCAAATGTGGACGTATACTTCACATCCGCTCATTTTACCGTATCAACTTTTTCTTGGGTATGGTGGACATCAGTTGTACGCCATGGTCCTTGGTTGCTTGTAGCGTACTCAACAAAACACATTTTGTCATCAACCTAACAAAAACACGCACGACGATGTTTCAAAAAAATGGTTTGCAATTGATTAAGCATTTTATTGAGTCTGTATCATTCCAATTGTGAAAATAGTGTACATTTGGAGTACAATGATAACAAACGTGATCGTGACACCGTAATAAATCTCTGATTCTTTTACCTAAACTTTCGTACAAATTTCATTATATTTTTAGTTGAAGCAATGTGCCAGAGTCATCGTGATTGCGTTACATTTCAATCGCCATTTAGCAACAGAAGATATTGTTGTAATAGAAGGTTTTGTTGTACAGGGGAGCAATTCAGAGATAGATTAAGAGATGATCCGGTTGTGTCTTTGAGGTAATACTTGTTCGACATGTTCATCTGCAGGGAACCGGGCGGGTCGATTTATTATTATTTTGAAATGAACCGAGGAAATCATGTACAATAGAATGTGAAAAAGCTTCGAAATTACGCAATGAGATATAGCTCAGAAATATTTTTTCAGAGCATTTTTGTCAAGAATTGGGTACTGAGGGATCGCGCCGCGAAGAGCGGTTTGAAGATGTTCCGTCTGAGGAACTCTTGAAAAGGGGCAATTGAGCGCAATACCGGCGAACTTGAATGAAATGTTCTGAATATTAATTATTATATGAGTTATTCTTACTGACCATTCCTTACTGACCACCCTGACCAATCACTTTGACTGAACATTTTATAACCAGGGATGGCCAAAACCGAATATTTTACTATTTGAAATACATTCTAAAAAATTATTTCGAATGTGAAATATCGAATATATTCTAAACTCAACTATGTTTTTGATGAAAAACTTCATTCATTCAGTAGAAATTCATCAGTATTCGTCACAATTTTCTTTGTTCCAAGAAACGAAATCAATTTGGAGAGCAAAGATAGATTTTCTGTCTAATTCGTGCTGATTTATACAATGAACGAACCAAATTTTCGTATGTCACTATTCTGAAATAGATCTGAAATCAAAATTTTATTATATCGAATATGGGGATTTCAAATATTCGATTTGTTTTGGAAATCCTTGCCTATATTCATTCTATTTTATTTATGATATTTACAGCATCGGCGCAATCATTGCAATCGTACTTGGTGTTATAATATTTTTCATCATTCTTGCGATTTTTGTCGCATATATTTGCAAAAAGAAGAAACGAACTACTCTTCCACAAAATATAGAATCACAAAATTCCCCGCAAACAAGTAAGTTGAATCTATTCACGTAGTCGATGTGCTTTTACTAACGGCATATTATTTCGATAGAACATTATGTAGTAGTGATATTTGGAGAATGTCAGTTCAAATCCTTGTAATGATGAAATCGTCACACCCCCGTTTTCTATATTCGCATTTTTTTAACGAAATTCACCCTGAGTAAGGTCGGAAGCTATACCTAAAAGGAATCAACCAACGACCGCTTAATAGCAAAGAGATACTACAAGATGCAATTGCAACAACTGAACTAGTAAATATGAAATCTTTATAGTATGATGCATCTGTGCTCTGGTTTTGTCAAATAATATAGTTTCTGTTAGTATGAAAAATATTTTTGTATTTTATTACTATTATTTCGGTGAACATATACTTCTACCTAATTTTAGGTAGTTTTTTGGACCCTGTACCTAGTAATCAATATTAACTAAGCCAGTTTTGCTTTACCCTGTCAATCACAGGTTAAAATTTTAGACAGAAAAATCGGTTGACGCTAATCCAGTAACACAAAACAAATAATCGAGAATTTACATAAAAAATTTTAAAAATAAAGTCGATAAACTAGGTATCTTTAGCCAGAATTGACAACACTAGATCAGATCGATATTCACTTTAATCACCTATTCTTTACGGTTTGATGTATTCGAGCCTCCCGGCAATTAATTCCGAAACTCAAAATTATTGTTAAACAAACTTTAGGATTCGAACTTTTTTACAAAGACGTTGGAAAGCCCAAAACTGCGAAGGCGAATTCTTATAAAAATGCATTACGCGCTTGGGCAGTGCGGTCCATCAGCGATGGACGATTAAGCAACATATTTCTAGCTCTCCTAACTAACCATACGAACATTTTTATCTAGATACTGGTAACGGTGATCTGAATTCTTCTGGTCGTCACGCACATCAATATGAACCATCAGAATATGGTTCCGAAAGTCCAAGGTTGCCTTCAGCACCATGGTACGCACCACCACCATCAAGAGAATTAAAGAGTCATAATATCTACGGAAGTGCCCCACCACCTTACGACAAGTCATGATGTCAGTTGCCAGATTTTTCGTCGTTTGTATTAGTCGGATGTAGACTAGCGTTTTAATACTGATATTTTTTACTTTCGTATTTTTTCCGTTTTGAAATTGCACTTATTCATGTTTAGTGTCGTATTTGATTGAACATTTTTTTTATTCTTTATCGATAGCTAAAATGACAAACTATTCTGAGGAACCAAAATTGACTCGCACGGTAGGTTCTATCGCCCATTTACCTGTTTGAAATTTACGAGTGATGAAATCTAGGAATCTGAAGTTGAAACTTTGCTGAAAAGTCTGTTACGAATTGATTGAGATTGAATTGAAATCGAACCACAGGTAAATAACAAATAGCCAATGAAAATTTTACTATATATTGTAAACAGAGCCCTGTATGTACGGGTGCCGGAATAGGCGAAGCGTATTTTTTTCGTGTCATAGAAAGCAATAAAAGAAAACAAAGAAGCGGTCGATGGTTTCATCGTCGGCCAGGGCAGATACCACTTACTTTTTTTACTTTACCATAGCGGTTCCGTTCCGTTTGGCATGTTTTCCGCCTAGCAGGCAGTTGCTATTATTACATCTCATTTTACTGTACAATTCGCATGAAATTTTCATACTTCGACTGTTTTGCCAGTAAATTCTATATGCTGCTGACGACCATTCTATTAAATCTAAGCAGTTCAGCGTGAAATCAATATTGTTGGACCGAATTGCTCAGCTCTATAGCCTAGCATCAACCCCCATTGACATTTTTAACCCAGCAAGGTATTATTGTGATATATGAGCCACATATAACTCGCACAGTCAAGGTGACGCCCACGTGATAAAAAACATTTGGCAGAAAAATTCTGTCTGGGAAGACACCTTTAGTAAGTTAAAATGTTTAAACTGAAGTAGGGAGACAACGATCCACCCAAAGCCAGCAACGCGAAGCAACAAAATGTTTTCAACACTTCGTTCCTACACCATCAAATCTTATCGGATGTAGGTGTTTCCTGTAAATTATGCAAATAAATAAAGAGTGGTTAATGGAAATGAAGAACAATCACAAAATTTTTCTGATGTACTTTACTTTGTTATTACATAGCTGGGGTATCGAGAGAAAGGTTTCAAATGTTTTGACTACCTAGCTAAGTTTTATCCTGTCGTTAATATCCTTTGTAAAGTACATGGGCCACCAATGGATCGCGACTCCGAGGCTTGTGGCGTGTGTGTGCAATACAACTTTGTCATTTTCAATTTAAAATATCGAGGTGCTATAAAATAGGCCGCGTCTGTTACTAAAATTCTCTAGAGACAAAGCCGGAACCATCCAAAAAAATCGAATAACCCATCATCTTCTAGATAAAGAATCACATAAAATTCAGTAACAGCAAATGCACTCTTATGGGGAACCTGCTAAACAGAACTGGACCACTATAAATAGGGTGCAGTCAGTTTTTTATACCAGTTTTTTATATATTTTTTTATATTGTTATTTTTTATGCAGTCAGTTTTCTCAGGACGATAGTAATAAGATGTACCGCGGCTTGGTTTCCTGCAAGTCTTTAGCGGATTTATTCCAATGTTATAGGCTGTTAGGATAGGAAGAATATGGCAGATATCACTCGCTGCACTTTACCATAAGTTCCTCAGTTCAGCTAAGTTCCGTTTGGGATGTTTCCTGCTTAGAGTGTAGTTGCTGGTACAATAAGTGGCCGATAGATCGTTCGGCATTGTACCGGCCTTGCTTTGAGTGAATATCAGTAAAAAAGAAGAAACGAGGTAAAGATAGTGCAATAGAACGTTTTGTACAGACAGACCGAGTAAAAGCACTTCTGAGGTACTTATTTATTTCTGAATCAGTGCAGACTATGCACGCAAACTGTAATCGTAATCGTGTCGTCGTTACTGTCGGTATCGGACGCAACAAGGATGTCCCTGAAGATGAAAAAACACATTGAAGCTGCAACATAAGTGCAAAAATTGCTTACTTGAAAATATTTAAATTAAGAAACCTTCAAGAAAATTTGAGCCCAAACATATTTTGTTAAGTATGGGTCACTGATGGCGATGCATGTGAGGCAAATGCTTGACAAAATAGAATGTCTGATTGGGGATAATAGGTCAAACTCTAACTTTTTGAACCGCGCAACAACGCTTCACTCAAAAAATGGCGCTATCGATAAAAATTCCGCATGCTGTTCTAGTAGCTTTTTTCTATTAAGTGACCGTTAGTTGGTTCCTCTTAGGCAGTGCTTTCGGAATTGCTGAGAGTGAATTTGAATAAAAAAGTCTTTCTCACAAATTTCCATCTGTGGCGTCCAATATAACGTCATAATATGAATACTTGAATCACATTTATCACGTATTTTTGAACCCGTTTCAAATCGCGAATTAATCTAATTTCAAGCAATTTTCAAGGATTAGTAAAATGTTTGCTGGTAATCACCTAACAATATACATTCTAATCAGAAATTTTAATTAGTCAAAACCGTGCCACAGAGCGGTGGCGAAAGCAGCGCGATCCGCCAGAGGTTTATTCGTGCTTAATCCGAGCACTTGTGCATAGAATTTCCTCATACTTTTACTCCTTATCTTTTGAAATTAATTCATGTCATCATACAAGTAAGTTACAAATTAATAAATCATACATGGGAACAACCGTGCTCATGATAAGTAGTATTTGATAAGTAGCCTATCCACGCAGTTGTACGCTGTATATATTAAATACGAATGGTAAATCCCCTACAAGATTGTTGCAGAACGTATTATTATAATGCAACAACTTTCGATGAATGGAAATAAGTCTCATATTTCCTTAGTATCTCAGTTTTGCAGCTATTCTAACGCAGTGCGCGCTTCGTATCTTGCTGTTTCATCTTCTGTTTTAACTAGTCGTACTACAACCCAAATGACCTTTTAAGTATTTATAAAACTCATTGATATACAACAAAAAGAGAGAATTTTTCAAATTTAACCCGAGGGCGAGATCGATCGATTTTTGAAACTGAAAATGCAACCTCTTGTCCTAACGGTACTAAAAAAACAGAATAATGTTTCAACATGCAACTCAAACAAAATTGTTGATATATGACTATATTTTTCCCAGTTTGTAGCAAAGTCACGACTTGTGTCATATATCATGATTTCATTGCATCGGGTAATAATTCAACGATAATTGGATAGTGAAATTATCTTCCGATAGAATTATAGAATACCTGGATATTGGGATAAAGGTGTACTTACCCACAAGGTGAACCCAGACATGGCCAACGCTGTTCTATACATAGATGCTTCGAAGTCATTTTGGGAAGAAGGCGCAAATCGATTCAAATTCTTCAAATATTAATTAGTTTTGCCCCTGTAATAAAATCAACTTGATTGTTTCTGAGCAAATTCGAATCGATTTTTTTCATCTCACAAATAATGAATATAATGGGTATCGACACTATACCGTTATCACTAATTGTTCAATAACTTTGCTTTATTATTATTAATATGACGTCAAACCCACACACGGATAAGTTTTGCAAAATAATCGCCCACGTAAGGTTTCCTTATCAAAAAGGTTAAAACCACCAACCAACAACAGAGAGAAATCTTTGCCCGCGGCGCAATTCGACTCTAATAGTTGAGTTGAATCTAACAAAAACATAGCCGATGCACGTGTACAATTTCAAATTAGTCCATAATTTGTGATCAAGAAACAATTATTGTCGCTGCTGCTTAGAAAGCATATATCTTCAAATATGTGGTATTTTGTTGTTCGAGTATTGGTTGTCCAGTCTTTTTGCGTACTGGCATACACATTGTCTTCGCATTCTATTTGCAAGTCGGGTTTTCCAGCAAACTTCTTAAAGAACATTGGGATAAAAGGGCCTGCTGGTCAACTTGGGTTAAAAGAGGATCTAGGAGAAACTGGTATAAATGGTGCAAAGGGAGATAAGGAATCTGCTGGCGAATTTTCAGAAGCAATTTTGACGCGTTTCAACGAAATTGTAGAACGGAAGTTTGCCGAGTTGAGAGGTAAGTTTCATTTTGTTGAAAATGAGACAGATATGTCTTCAATATCACATGTTTTCCGTAACAAGTCGCGACATTCTTCTGGCTCAGATTGAATGGCAGTCTGTGAATTTTTATTTATAGTTACCATAGTCTAACCCAATCAGAATTTATTTTGTCAGGCATGAGCCACAGATAGACCGCGTCTCATTGACCCGATCCATCAGTGACCCACGCTTAACAAAACATGTCTGGTTAATATTTTTCTGACTGACAACCGTGTTGAAACAACACACTCCTGACGAGGTCATTATTTCAGCTAAAAACTCTACACAGACTTTAAAGCGTAGAAAAATATGTTATGTGTTTCTGGGAATAACGTTCGACAATGAAAAATCAAATACGAAATATAATATGGTGATTTAAAACTTGCTTAAACAGAGCATTAAAGTTTCATTCTCAATAATAGCCAGGTACGTTTTCTGCTAGGTATATTATGACTCGACAATCTGTTTCTTGACTTCGTGCGTGCGTTGTAAGCGACAAAAATAGAATATAATAAAAAATTATTATATAAAATAAATAAACGCGAAAATCAAGAATTATTTGAACTTGAACACAATTTTATCGCAGCGGATAACATTTCATTCGCTATAATTTGCGTTGAATTCATTGAGAAACATAGGCGCATCTTCTATGCAATAAGAATGTTCAATTTATGTCTAACGAATAGAAAAGTAACCGTAATGTCTCAGAACGAACAGTTTCATTTATTTTACTTGGGATTATAAACTTTTTGCCATTTTCAAACCTAATGCTTTAAAATGGCAGTGTATATTTGTAAAATAATAACTTGATGTCAGAACCCTCTCTTGACTTCGGGAAGTGAAAATTTTCCATCAGGTGCGTCAGACAATAACAAATTTTCGATAGGTTTTACTCAATAAAGTATCTTTAGGCGCCATCTGTTTGTGATCGAGGCTTGAATAAAATTAATTTCTAATACTATATATTGCTTTTTATGTTTTAGCGGAAAACGCCGAACTGAGAGCTGCCGTTCAAGCATTAAAACGTGAGTATAGCAAACTTATCGTATGTTCCGCTCACTCAGCAGAGATATCATGATTTTTGCCTTTGTAATGTGAACACAATAGCATCGATGTTTCTTTAACAACCATTGCAATTGTGAAGTGATTTACTTGTTTTCGCGTTCAAAATACCACGACAACGTTAAATTAATTATTTCTCCAACCTCAGATCGTGCCATGGCATATTTTTGCGGTAATTCTGTGCAGACGTTAAGTTAATATTAGCGATATATTTCAGCTATGTTTTAACATATAACACATTGGATTTCAATCCGCAGTTGTATGATGCTGGAATCAATCATTAAAGTTTTTTGATTGGGTTCTAAAGAAGGGATTATTGCTAATGATATTTCGGCAATATTTTTTTACACTGCCTATACCCATGGCTGAGTAAGAATTCTTCGATTGATTTTCAAATTTTCCTTTTCGATACATAGTTTGGCTAGGGCTGGACAATTCGATTCGGTTGTTCCAATCGATGCAAAGCACAATTTATTCGAATCAGTTGTGAATCGTTCATAGGAACAAAACTAGTTCTAGTTCTGACTGAACTAGAATTTTCAATTTTAACGATAAAATGCAATCGATTTTGGTAAAATTCGATTTTCACAATGCAGACAAGTTGTAATACTAAAAATGGGACGTTTGTTATTTACATGGAATTTATAGTGTTTCGGTCCGATTCGAATAAATTTTCCGAATCAGGTTTGAATTCCAAATGCTTCGACTTTGTCCAGCCCTAATTATGGCTAATTGTTTTATATCCCTTTTGCTCCAGGGCAAATGACTCCTTATCTAGCACGTTGTTTCCGAAAGAATGGCAAAGTAGCTTGCTTTAAACATTATATTAATGGGAATCCACAGAATAATACGCGCCGAACGCCAGACCAGGGTCAGTGCCCGAAAAATTCACGTAAGTTTTTTTTAATATGATGTATAAAGCTGTCAGCATAAATGGGAAAATGCTGGTAAAATTTGTTTGTTGACGTCCAAATACAAACATGTTTCAGGCTTGAACGAATTATTGGAAAAGTTTACCAAGTTTCAGAAGTTGTATATTGATGTAAAATATTTCCAACTCGATGTCTATTTTGTGATTGTTTACGTCGTGCCAGGCAGTCAGTATTTCGTCCTTCTTCGGGTGCCCGATATGCGAGTGTCATTTTTTTCTGATATGCAAAATAGCTTCAGAATCATCAACACTACTTTTTCATAACAGTAAAGATGATTTTAAACCTTTTTCTACACTTTGTTGGCTACCAGACACTATAACACACAATAATATTTTATTTTTATATGGAACGATATATCCTGAAATCGACGTCAATACCCAATATCACATTTTAAGATTCAGACAATTTTATCGAAGCGTCTTTCCAAATCACCTCCCTCTGGGGGGGGGGGGGGGGGGGGGGGGGGGGGGGGGGGGGGGGGGGGGGGGGATATGTATTGGCACTGCCACACTAACAGTCGAATCTGATAAAGACAGCCAAATTTTAATTCTTTTTGTATAGATATCATCAATCGTGTGCTTTTATTTGTTATAAACTAAGTAGGGCGGCACAATCTTGTTTTTTCTTCTTAGTGTCTGGATGGTTCACGTCATTTTCCTCTGATGGAAAAAAGTTTAAAACCATCAGCTCTTTTGGACCTCTTTCTATAGTTTCAGTTGCTACCATACACTCAAAAAGAGACAATTTTATTTTTTTATTTATAAGATTTGTTTGGGATGTTTTCCGCTTAGAGTGTAGTTGTTGGTTTCATATTTTCAGTATGGTCTCTGCAATTTGAATGGTCGTTAGTCGGCTTCCTTAGGGCGCTGATTACGGCCTTGCCTAGAGCGAACTTCGATGAAAAAAAGATTGCCCATACCCTATATTTTTTACTGGTGGTACTCATTTTTCGGGTGTCCGAGTAGCAGACTAGCTGATATTTTGCCAGTCTGTACTATTGCATTTCAATACCGACAAGGTATTTTATCTCCCTGTATAAAATAAAGTAGGACAGATACTACTCATTGCACTATTTAATACCTGATTAGTCCCTCCTAAGATACTTTTCGTTTTTGAGTACGAATGCCGGTACTAGATTTTATAGTAGTTCTTGTTCATTTCATTTGAGTAGCCTGTATTTGATGACTTTTAGGCGATGCTTCCGACCTTGCATTGAAATGCATTTCATTTAAAAACATCTTTTCAAATATTTCAGAATGCGGATGTCCGTCTTCAACGAAGACTTCACCAAGGCGAATGCCGAATCAGTTTGCTCGTCCAGTTAATTTACCTAAAAATTTCAGGATATTCAGATGAAAAACTGTATTTTTAATTGCTTTATTCAACTTTGACCTCGTCAACATTCTCGTTGATGCCCATTATACTTCTTATTTTTCGAGTTTGTTTCTTGTAAAAATATATTTTAGGCGCGAACAATTGAATTTATTGTAGGCCTGCGTCGAAGCTGGACGGACAAAGGTAATATATAATGGTTGGGTGGAATAGGGAAATCACACTACCATAGATTCATTTTCGTATTAAATATCAAATCTTTCCGAATCTGTCCTTTTTCAAAGGATGGAGAGGTAATTTATTTATTTCTATTTTTTCCATTTTAAGTTAATTTTTAAAAATTAAAATATTCTTGACATATTTTCGGTGTGTCGTAAGAGGCGGCTAAAAGGAAACGAAGTAGGGGTAGATGGGTATACGCATATCGCACAGGGCAGCAACCACTTACTGCACTTTACCATAGTGATACCCTGGTATGCTACATTGTTGGTAATACATTCGTCTGCGATATTAATATGAGTGGTTGTTAGTTGGATTAGAGTGTACTTCAGTAGAAAAGATCTCAGCAAATGACCATATATTTACATGAATTAAATGTCCCACTTTTCATAAATTTCAAACTACCAAACGCGAAATTGACAATACTTTAGGTCTATCCGAAAAGGCATAATTTTCCTCGACATCATGCCTCGGGATGATTTCTATGACATGGAGATAAGGCTGGGAAAAACCGAATCGATTGGGATTCGGATAAATTTTCGGATCGATTGAAACGGATCGGATTGAATCGCTGATTCCATAAAAACAACAAATCCCATTTTCACTGTTACCATTATTATCCCCATTATTAAAATTAGGAAATTTAAAGTTATAAGTGCGATGTATTTTCAATTACACAAACCCAAGAGCAAATATTTTCATTTTAATGACAAAATACGATCGATTTTGGTCAAATTAGACCAAAATCGATTGTAATATGTTGTTAGATATTAAAATCCCACTACATTTTGCAAGATTTTGTTTTTTTTGACCGAGTTACGATTGATTCGAATAATCTGTACTTCGAATCCCCGAATCGAATTGCCCAACCCTACATGAAGATGAGGCGCGGTTCATCTGTAACTCATGCTTGACAAAATTGAATTTTCAGTCTGGGTGGGTGGTCACGCTGATCAAAAAGCTCCCAAATTATCATTGAAGTTTGCTTGTTTATTGAGATTTGCTTGTTTTCTTGAAGTTTGCGACGCCGAAAGCAGTGGGAGCTTATTAACCGCAGCTCATAGACAAAGAGCTATTACGAAATGTAGGACTAGGGCTAGCGTATTTAGAGGACCATGGTGCCATGATTGCAGAATGGCCTTTTAAGGGCGATAAATCGAGGAAATAAAAAATCAGCGCCTATGCCACAGTGATTGTTAAGCTTATTTAGCCGGTTTGAAGCCTTGAAACCCGATTTTCTCATAAGTGTTCAGGTCTCCGGCGCAATTTTAGAACTGCTTTGACGTGATAAGCAGAAAAAATATTATTTTCCAGTAATTTTTTTTCCTGGGGTGGTCATTGTGACGCCATAATTTGATGACATTTTTTTAAATTTCGTCCCTTCTCCTTCTTCGGAGTTCTAAATACGTTATTGAGTACCCGCAACTGCACTTACGGAACTGAACCACTACGGTGAAGTGCAGTGAGTGGTGACTATCAAGGATGGTGGTAAAGTCGTCCATTACCTCTTACTGTCTTCTTCCCAGGAGAATACCTGAAAAAGTTATGCTAACGACCTTTCAACATGACACCATGTCCTACTAAAGATCCCACCCAAAATCTTTTTAAAACGAAGTACAATAACCACAAGTCATTCAAATATTATTCGTTTCTTTTATTGCTCTGCTGGACTAAGATATAACATTTCATGATAAATGCGAAAACGAAGCAATATACTAATATGGCACATGAAACATTTATGTTTAACCAAGCATGGGGCTATGGTACATCGAGTTGCCAAGCTCGGTGTATCATAGGACCATGCTTGGTAAATTACAATGACAAAAAAGTGAATAAAAATATCAATATTTACATAACATTAGTGAAAAGTAATCTAATATTCTTTCGTTGATTGATTTTTTTTTTGAGTCCAGCCCCTTATTCCATTTAAAAATAAATTTTATAATATCATTACCGATCATGTATGAGGGTGGATAAATTAAAATCAATAAGTGCAAATCAAGCTTGGGCGAGAATTAATTTATAAAAAATGGAGAATACAAAATATAACTTAGCTAACAGTGACTGGCCTTTTACTTCCATACGTCATATACTCTGTGTCATACATTTTCGGGATTGTCATAATTTCTTTTGGTCCAGGACTTGCTATCACCCATGGGGTGTCGACTGGACAAGAGAATATTTCTTTCACTTTTACATCTGAGGGTGTGCGGAACGAATCAGCTACCAAGGTCTGGAGCCCTGCGAAAAACAAATGATATACGAAATGTAGGTAACCGCTTCAGAATTGTCGAGTTTCCTGCGTGTCGCAAGAGGCGACTAAAAGAATTCAAAAAAGTTGTAGGTGGTTCTGCCATCGCCCAGGCACTCATTGCACTTTATTGTGGTGGTTCAGTTGTGTTCGGAATGTTTTCCATTTAGAGTGCAGTTGCTGGTATTACATCTTTTTGTAGCTCTTTGATATTAGGTTAGTAGGTTCCTTTTAGTCACTGCTTCCGGCCTTGCTCAAGAGTGGATTTCAAAAAAAAGTGTTAAAATAAGAATGCATAAGATACTTCACAAATTTTCTTTTCCCAAAATTTGCTCTAAGCAAGACGGAAGCATGACAGAGAGCGGCTGCTACAAAATGTGGTAGTGGTACAAGCAAGTACACTTTTTGCAGAAAACATTTCAAACGGACCTGAACAGCTATAACAAAGTTCAGTGAAGGGTATCTGAATGTGGTAAAACCAAAAAATGTGATTTGCGATGTCATGTTATTTTTCCAAAAGTAAGTTGAAAATCCCAATGTTCACATATTTATGTGAAAAGTAGATTGATATTGACTAGATCAATTTGTAGCCTTGTAGCCCTGTGAGGGATCGAGAATTGCCTCCCCATATTTCCTCCATGTCATGAGAGGCAATTGAGGGAAAACAAAATGTTTTTGCTATCACCCAGGGCAGATACCACCCACTGCACTTCAACGTAATGGTTCAGTTCTGTTTGGCATGTCACCCACTAATAGTGCAGTTACAGGTACTATATCTTGTAATTACTCTTTGCTATTGAGTGGCCGAGTGTTAGTCGATTCCTTCAAGAACTGCTTAGGCCTTGCATAGAGTGAATTTCAACGACACTCAATCTGCCATTTGTTATCTGATTTATTTGAGTGCTGAGTGTTGTTTCTTGCCTTGTTTGAAGTGAACATTATTAAAAAAAGGCAGTTCCGTAATGTAAAAATCATAAAATCTTACCTTTGTGTGGTACTGGTACCATTGCTTTCGGTATTCTCGGAATTTTTGTAGCTGTAGGAAACCAGGTTGGGTCACGCTGAGGTGGCCTTTCTCTAGGTACAGAATGTTTGGGTAAGGGGTTCAACTTTGACCCATGACCCCATGCACGCGAATATTCTTCACATTCCCAGTATGTTGAGTTATCTTTTTTGGGATAATCAAGCAGCTCTTCCCTGAATTTACCAGAAAACAAATAAACACATGAGTTATGGCTTTACAGCAGGATATTACTTACATCCAACATGATCATACACATTGGAAAAGGTACATCAATATGAAATGTCCATTACCTAGGTGATATTTTGCTTAGTCCAGTATGAACCCTATATGGACCATACCTCAGCAATGCAATCAATAATGGTAAATCATGAAGTTACATATTGTAGGTATGGCCTTTAGAATTGCTTTAATAGATTCCCTGTGTGTTGTAAAATGGGAATAATGTAAAGCAAAGACTGCTAGATGGTTTTATCTACAGCCAAGGCAGATACTACCTACTGCATTTTGAAATTATAGAGGTTCAGTTTTGTTTGAAAAATTCCGCACAAGTACTACATTATGTAATAGCTCTTTGTCCTACGCAGTCGCAAAACTATCTACAATTTCAGAGTGTCCTTCTAGTCTCCTTTTACAACATTATAATATGTGGAGTAATTTGTCTTTGACTGCCCAATTTTTTGTTGTGACATGAATATATTATGTTTTATGACAGCAGTATGTTTCATGTTTTTCAAGTCATTAATTATTGAGTGTTAACGCAAGCGAAGCAAATTCTTTAACTATAGATGTATATATTAAGGCCGAATGTATCCTAGTTTTATCCTTTTTAATTGGTGTATGGCTAAAGCATAGAACCAAACGTTTACATACCTGGTGAATGACCTGTGATCTCTCTGTGTTGTGCTTGCATAAATATCGTTCATATTTAAAACTCCTTTATCACGAATATAAAATGGTTTTGCAGTCATAGATCTATTTTGTGTGCTCGCGATTACATTTTGCGAAGGTCCTTTTACATGGTGTTGCGATAAGTTGAATGGTTGAGGACCACCTTTAAAATTTGTATGCATGGTTGGCGAAATGTCCTGTTTTCCTTGATATTCGGCTTTCATTTCGGAACGTTGATTTCCAACTTCTAACGGTGTTCTCCATTCTCGAACTTTCATCTTAATATTTTCATGAATGAAACTCAGTAACAAAACTTCAAAATCAGTAACACTAATTTTTTACATTTTTGTATTTCAATATTTATGAACATTCAAGGAAAATTTATTGTGAAATATATGCTTCTTTTTGAATCGATTTTCTTTCATTTACCTTTTATTACATAATTCCTTAAGCAGCGAGTTATTTTGATGACCCTTATTGTCCCAAAATATTCGTTTCATTTGAAAAGAGATCTTCAGATTTTTATGGAAAAAATATATAGTTTGCGCATTGACAAAAAAATTTGTGCGTACTCCAAATTTTTTTCTGAATCTGCCCTTGACTACATTATTGAAAAAAATTGGATAAAAAACTATGATTCAAGTTACCTTTTCAATATTATCTTTAACATAATGCACTTTCCATGACCCAGCACCTTTTTTGTAATGAGGATGTGATAATACTCCGCCAATATATTTGAAATCATGTGTAGTGCCAGTTGTAGTGTGATATTGATTTATTACTTGGTCATACGGTATGACTTGATCCTGTACTGTCAGTGGTGGTGGAAGATCGTCACAGACTGTCCGCTGGAAAATAGAGGGGAAGTGTACATGTATGAAGAAATGGGTTGTTTTTAATGTCATCTGAGGTTTTATCCACTATAACGCCTGATGTTTCGTAAGTGTAAATCTACAATGTAAATATGAATTTTATTATTTACTAATAATATTGTCACATGAAAGGTCGAAATAAATCTTACTACTAAGTTATCATAAAAAAATTTCCTATGTTGGAAGCTGGTAGCACTGACACTTTTGATTTTGATAGAAAAAATTCTGCCAGTTTTAATTTGGATTACATTTGGGAATAGGTCGTGGTACTAACGTGACGTTGGACCTCTATGCCAATGGGGAAACCATGGCACGCGCAAGATTTTATCATGCTTGTTGTATGTGGCTCCCGACGAAGTCTGAAAATTGTGCCTCCCTTTACTACAAAATTCAAAACAACGCCCCCGCCCCCCATTGCTATTTCTGTAGCTTATTTTCGAGAAGTTCAAAGCACGCACACAATGAGCAGACACTAGGCACATTCAGTTATACATCAATTTGACAGTTAACATATTTCATATCGAGAAGTTCTAACTTAGGTTTTCTTTTGAAGAAAACTATTTTGATTGTTGGATTGCTTGTGTTGTCGTTTGTTGTAAACATATATAGTTTAGAAGTTTAATATTATGACAAATGTTATCACAATATTTGAATTATTCGCCGGCCATACAAACATAAGCTTGTGCTGTGTTTTGTTCAGCTTTTTGTTTTTGAAATTTTTTTGAATGTCTGACTTGATTAACTTTTTGTGAGTGTTTACAGACTGGCCACTAGGCCTATCACTTATTTACATTTACCGTAATTTATATCGGTACCGGTAATATAGCATATGGTACCAGTATGCATCAGATGGGTAACCAGACATCCAGCTTTAACATAAACTGTAAAGTTAACATTGTATGCATCTTCACAATCATTCTTGGTAAAAACCGACATGGATATTTGGCTGATGATAACCTGATACAGTTAAGTTTTAGCCTGAGAACATGAAAAAAACTTACCCGAAAGTCTGATGGTGGAAAATAATAACCTTTCGAATAATAATGTCCACGGCCAGTACTGGTTTTCCTTAAATCTTCTCCGCTAAGGGGAAGTGCCACTTTACCGTTCATTATATTATTTTTTTGTGTGTGTATCCAAGTTATCCGGCAACGTCTGTGCGATATATCCTTTATCGTTAGCTTAGCGTTAGCTGCAAAGTGAGTTAAAGGCTTCCGTGCAACTTACTGACACTGGATCGTTGCCCCTAGTAACCTAATATCCCATAAGATGAATTACACGCTTGGATGCACGCGACCGGGTAGGTAGGAAATCATTCTTAATCTGGGCATAGGAAAGCCGAGAATATGGCTTAACAATATGGCAACCCACGACCTCTCGTGTAGATACCAGTTCCTAGTTGCCTAATCATTTACAGATTTTTCCTGTGCATGGACATGGTGGAGGAGGGTGGTGATGCCCGGTTAGCTCAATCGGTAAAGCGTTAGGAATACGCTTCGAGCTACGCATAATTGACGCCCTGGGTTCAAAATCCCGTAAGAGATGATTATATGCGAAAGGTCTGCTCGCCGGCGCACGGTGGTTCACATAACCGCTGCTTACGGCTTCCTCTGCTAACCAGGTCCATGGTTGAAAAAATGATAAAAAAGTTAAACCAAAAACCTTCACCGCTGATGCAATCCTGCCCTATCCTAAGCCGTACTCATCGGTTACATGAACCGCCGTGGTAGGCGTCGGTGAGGTGTCCAGCAATCCTTTCGAATAAACTGGCCGGAAGGTTCGATATTTGACGTTTCACCACCGAGCGCGCCCTACTGCTAGGCACTACATGGGTAGCTGTAACATGAACAGATATACAGTCACTGTGAAGGCCCGTATAAACCGGTAGAGACAGAATGCAAGTTGTGTGCCTGGTTAAAATTTGTTCAGTTGATTGTCGATTTGCCCTTACGCAGCGAAAAATGTTTTGATTATTCCCTAAACAAAATCCTCTGCGTGCGTCTGGAAGACCGCGTAACATGCTCAACCCAATCAAAAAACACAGTTTTATTCAATAACTTCTCAGAAAACGGTATTAAGAAATGATGTCAGTGTGTAAATACAGTCGCCCTTTTTCCCCGTTAGGCCTTTTATTGCTAATTTATTGCCAATTTCGATTTTGTGACCTGATTTTTTTTTTAATTTAGGATATTTAAAAATACAGGTTATAGACAAAATTCGTTGTATTTTGTACTACTCGTACGCTACTCAAAATAAAATGAACTGAAGTGCCAAGGGAAATATAACAAAAGCAAATTGTAAATTATTCTTGTTCACTTGAGGTCAGTAATCGATTTGTTGTTGATTTCATTTCTTCTTTTTTAAATTCGTTTGCTCTTTTCTCTTTGCGATAAATAAATTCTGCAACCGCTGAAATTCGATAATATATCAGCCGTCAGAGGAAACACTTTGTATACTTTTTAAGGAAACGGACCGATAGTAAGAGAACTATAATATAAAAATAATGAATAATTTTTTTGCTTTTCTCTTTACGGTAAATATACTCTGCGGTGTCTGAAATACAAAAATAATACTATCAGCTGACAGAAAAAACTCTGTTGCGTAGTAATTGGGGGGAAGGAGATACAGAAGAGAAGAATATGATAATAATAAATGAGGAGGGATAGTGGAGAGATAGTGTTTTTTCAGTGTAGCTTACCATAACATATCATTGATAACACCAAAAGTCCAATCTGGACATAAATTTTTTTGTACACACATAAATGAGCACTCCATAAATATGCAATTGCAATTCCCAACGTTATCCAAAAATTCCATACTGTGAAAGCAATCTCTTGATGATGCGGAAAGTAATCGGTGTAAAAGTCTAAAAAGAGCTTTTACATTTGTAATAGGTATTAGAGGACTTTAAATACTTTGGACCAATAAATTGACGCGCACGAATTTTTAATTTTATCAATCAATGTTTTATCTACAGAAATAAGGCCTCGGAAAACTTTTTTGAAGCACATTTTTTCAAGTTTGCTTCAAGCAATTCCAAAATTCAGGAGTAAGCTGTTGTACCAAAGCCTCTTCCTCGGAAGTCTTAAAATGATGAACTAAGGTTGCAAATTTCAGATGCATTATTTTCGAATCTTGCATCTCGTCATTTCGAATCAAATCTTTGTAATACTGTTTATATTCAGAGAAGATATGGAAACATTGTATGAAACGGACTATGAGGCTATTCAATATAAATTGATGAAAACATTCTTATCATACCACAGAAAGAAGCGTTCAAATCAGGTGCCTAAACCAATTCGCAATATTTTATCTTGTTCAACTATAGATATACCTGTTAGGAATGCCTCTAACAAATTTTCTCATGTATCGCAAAGCAAATCTTAGTGAAAAAAGTCTTTCGTATAGTTTACAGGTATTTTCTGTAAATAGCTATTTATTGGGTGACTCTGAATACTGGTGGTGCACTTGGTTGAATTTGTCTGTGATTGCGGCTGGACAAAATAGTATCATTTAGAATCCTAACCTGGTTCGAATAATTATTCGAATCGGATCGAATTAATAATTACATATAAATAGCGAATGTCCCGTTTTTACTTCTATCACTTCAAATAATTTGTGCTTCCAATCACCGAATTGAATTAAACATCAATCAGATTGAATGTACCAACTAGCATGTCACGAAAGATTTATATCTTTCAAGTAAAAGTTCAAGTTGAATGCTGTGTAAATTTTCCGTGTGATCGGAATTGAACAAGCATATCTAACATGACTGTTGCAAGGTATTTTAAGACCGGAAAATCCTTACGCATTTTCAAAAATTTCCCTATAGCCACTCCATGAAGTGGATCATCTTAACCAAGGCCTTGTACCAGTGGCACCTTATAGACATACAAAGGTCGTTGCAACTTTTTTATTAGGACATTTGCTTGAAGTCGGTAAATCGAAAATAGTTTTACATACCTATATTACAGTTTTTCCAAGTTCCATCACTAAGCCCTGCCATGACTGCTATTAAAAATACAAGATATTTTGTGTCATCTTCTGGCCTCCAATATAAACAAAATATATAATTTGTCAGATCAACAACACATGGAAAACAGATGACAATATTTCTCCCAAATCTTGCCATTATTCTTGGTGATATAGCTGCCGCACAACCGCTTACAAAAGCATATGCGATTACAGCTAAACCCATCTGAAATTTAAATAAATTTATTTTCGGTAATAAACTACTCATTGATTAAGAATAACAGACAGATAAGAAATTAAGATTAGGAGAAACATCACAACTCAGATGGGGATGGGCAAAAGCTAATCATTTGGAATTCGCATCGGATTTGAATAATATTTTCGGATCAAATCTAATCGCTCATTCCGTCTAAATGTATATTGTCCAGTTTTTAATTATGCAATTTGCTCAGTCATCAAAATATTGAATTGTACTGCTGTATTCAAAGTCTCAATTAAATTTGCTTTCGATTTTGATTTTTTTATTCCTACCTAGTCAAATATATTTAAAGCAATCTGTGGCTTATGCTTAATAAAATAAAAGTTGGTTATGGCCGATTTACGAATTATTTGTGCTTTCAATCAATTCTAATTACCAAACCCTACTCGTAGACTCAAATTTGAGGGAGATTATTTCTAAGATGAAATGGTATCGAACGAATCAACTTGATTTCCCCATTCAGAAATACTTTGGCGAATCCTATGTTGAATATGAGTCACTGATGGATCGCGCTGCCAGGTGCAGGCCATCAGCGGCTCGTACATGACAAAATAAAATCTAATTCAATTCCTTTTCAACCAGAAAGTGTTTGTTGTTGAGTTGGAACCACTGATCTATCGTTCCGCCCAGTTGATCGTGTTTGGTAGAATGGAATTTCAAATTTGTTGCTGAAATTTAAATTTGCAAAAAAGACACAGAAATCTTGCCCGGTGTCGAATCATTCCGAATCACAGATATGAGTATTCAAATGATCTTAAGCTTACTTACTTATAGCTGATTCGAATATTCAATGTGAAAATGACATCTATATTTATAATTAAGATTTATAACTATGTATTGTTCTATTGCTATAATCTCTAACCTGTTCAACCCCCAACACACATGAAAAATAAGCTCTATTAATCTCTCCGTATATGAACGATATATACAGTCCGATATACAGTAGCATTGGAGATATGAGAATCTGCTTTGCGTTGATAGCGTGCTTGAATGTTTGCTTCAACGTCGTGGCATACGAGTGACTTGGAATCTGGAAAACAATAAAATGTATTTGTTTGCAAACATTGGTTTCAGTGCATCAATTTATGGCACCAAGTGATAGAATTCAATTGGTATGGATAGAAAGGGTTAAAAAACGTTCCCTGAACATCAACTATAAAAATCTTGAAATAAAATAAACAGTATATTTATATACTATTACTCCTCTTCAAAACTACATTAAACCCTACTTATCTGTAAAATGATTAGTGGCCTACCATTTTGTAAACTAAGAGTTTTTATAACTGCTGGCGGCTAAGCCAGAGAACACGTGCATGTGTATGTGCATAATTTCAGTAGAGGCGGCGCTTCAAAATTTTGTAATGTCAAACAAAATCACTATTAAAATTGGCTAAAATTTTTATCGAATATGCCGAACAATTTTACTGTGTTTGATCTCAACGCCGCGGATTTTATCTTCACAAATCTATCTTAATACTCCGAATATTTGGTATGAATCAACGCGTCTACTGACCTTTTGAACAGATTCATTCTTTTCATTTTTCTCGAGTAAATATTCTTCTGGCTGTTTTGTCGCAACTCTTGGAAGAATTTTGAAATGGATACAAGTCCCACAGAATGATGTGAGACAGAATATAGAGATTAATGTATATAACGAAACTGAATCAGCCGGAACGTAGCTATCGATGTTTTCGCTTGTCATGTTCGGATTCTGGCAATCATTCGAACCACAATGCTGATATTGTAATTGCGATTCAACAACGACGTCGGGTTCGTGAGTAAAGTTATCTGTTAATCCTATGTATTGTTCTGCATCCACTTTTTCCGTCTTGTTTTTAAAACCGTATAAAACTCCATAACTCACAGAACTGACAAGGATCTTTGGGAAAAAATTAAACAAAACTATGTTAGCTCAGTCGGCAAAAGTTTTGGGAATACGCTTCGAGCTACGCATATTTAATGCCGTGTTTTCGAATTCCGTGAGGGATGGTTTATGTGTGAGAGGATTGCTGCTACGGCTTCCACCGCCAACCATGCCAGTGCACAGGAAAATTTGTGAACGTAGAGCAAAAATCTCAACACCTTGCTTGGAACTTTATCTGCACAGCTCGTGGTTTGCCGTATGGCTGAGCTGTATTCTTGGCTTTCCTCCCCCATTGGATGCAAATGACATCCTTTTCTACAAATTTGCAATAAATTAACTTTATTAAAATGTTTAAATTATTCTGACGATTAATGAATCAATGTACATTAGAGAAATCTACTTTTGTTCAAACACTGCTCTATAACTTACAGTCTTCGTGTAAGACAGAAACTTAATTTTGTCAAGAGTTCATACTTAACATACGGTGTTTTGACAATATTTCTCTGCTTGCGTCGAGATTATACAACATGGACTCGAAAATAAGCTTAACCATACGAAATTCACTTGTCTTGTTCTCGCAAGGTACAAATTAACGAGCAGTTATGCGAAAAGGACTTGTAAAAACTGGAAACTCGCTATGGTAGAGTGTAGTGAGTAGTATCTGTCCTGGGCAATGGCGTCGGAAGCGACTTATTCCTCTCAAGTTTAATCACCATTAAAGAATTCACGATGTGTTGTGTCGATGAAAAGAAGAATAGAAACATGTTTCATTATATCAAACTGGATGAGGATGAGCACATGAGCATTTTCGCCATAGTTCGAATATTAACGTATCTTAACATTAAAAATGTACAATGCCGTCGTTTGACATACCTGCCCAACCTGGTACAACAAATAGAACAATCCTGTATATTTAATAACGTATGCTTCATATGGTTTAGATCCATATTGGCCGTGTTCTGAACCAAAATGCCAGAAATATGTTGGCAGTGCCGTCCACACTAATGCTTCTCCACTACCAACAACTACACCTGCTGCCATCATGATATAGGGTTCTGAATAAAAGAATCTGGAGTTAATATTCGAATAATCAGATATTATAGAATATTCCGATTAAAGCTAATATGCTTATTTCATTATCTGTAAATTGGTTAGTGAAATCATGATATATGCCAAATCTTAGGTTGGGAAATTTGATATAAATCATGACTTTGCTGCAAAACATGGTCCAATATCGGCAATTACGTTAATTTAAAATGTTGAAGCATTATTTTTTTTACATAGCGAATTTCAAATATTGTAAGAGTAAACTATTGTGACAGTGATTAATTAATTATGCTGATGAAGAGCGGAAAATCCCAATCAGAATTTTATTTTTCCAAGTATGTGCCACTAATGAACCGCGTTTCATCGATGTCTCAAAAGATGTTTTCACAACATTTTTCCGATTTGGTATATGGATAAGGCTTACTTTCTTACTCATTTGATACGAAAATTAAAAAACAGAGAAAACGCGCTAATAATTAAAAAAAATACATCAGTGACGCATAATTAACCAAGGTTGTGTTGACAAAAATTTTCCAATCGGGATGTGTGGCACATGTCATCAGCTTTGCACGCATATATTACCTTTTCCCGTTTAAACATACCACGAAAACTTGCCTTGCAACTAGAGCTGGGCAATTCAATTCGGTGATTCGAATCGATTCGAAGCACAAATCATTCGAATCAATTGTGAATCGTGCATAGGAACAAAATGCTGAAATTAATGAGGATTTTCATTTTTAACCATAAAATGAAATCGATTTTGGTAGAGTTTGACCAAATTCGATTATATTTTGTCGTTAAAATATGAAAATTGTTGCTCTTAAACATGGAGCGTGAATTTAAATACACACTATAAGCTATAAATTGCTTGATTTTCACAATGGAGACAAGTGGATATAGTTAAAACGGGATATTTGTTGTCAACACGAAATTAGTGATTTGATCCGATTCGAAAAAAGTATTCAAATCAGATTCGAATTCTGAAGAATTCGGTTTTGCCCAGCCCTACTTGCAACCCAAAGTAAACGAATAACCTGAATAAACATTCAAAATACTTTTCCAAAAATTTTCTAAAAAAATACGCGCCTTGATTTCATTTTTTCTCACATCGATGAATCCTTTTACGATATGATTATTCATAAAAATAGCGATAATATTGAAATTTGCATCTATAATTTGGGAAAACAATAAAATTATACTCACTTGGATAAAAGTTTGCCAATAAATATATCAGATAACCGAATTCTCCAATAACAAGAACTCTGTGTGTACCCAACCTTTATGAATACAAACCGTATATAATTAAGAAATTCGATGCTATCACGCGTGTCCGAAAGGCACTGAGAGGAAATAAAGAAGAGGTACGTGGTAGTATTGTCGACCAGGGCAGATTGCGATTATAGTCTTATAGCGATTAGTTCCGTTTAGGACGTTTCCCGCTTAAAGTAAAGTCGTTGGTACGATGTTTCGTAGTAGCTCTTTACAAATTAGGTGGCCTTTAGTTGGTTCCTTTTAGAAACAACTTGCTTAAAATGAATTTACAATGCTAAAAATTCAAGCAAATTACCAAAACATGTTCTGTTAAGTATGTGCCACTGATGGAACGCGCCGCCAAAGAAAATTTATTGTCTAAAATAGTGGCGTATTGGAATGCTAATTTTTACCTCTTGAGGTACATTGGCAACCTGATCCCTAAAATCACGAGATTAGTATCCCACTAAATCAAGCGGTCATAAAATTATTTTTTTCGTTTCCTCTTTTCTTACAAAGATACGCACTTCTGCCAACAGACTATTCGTTTTGACCACATTGCCGAACTTGTGCTAGAATTTATTTCAGGAATGTCTTGTCATGTAGTGACACACGCCGTTGCTTATTTGGGTAAAGATAAAAAATCACCTTCTGACAGCAATTGGAGTGAAAAATAGCGCCACCACTATTGATACGGCGTATGCAACTCCAAGCGAAAGTGTACCTAGAAAACAAATATGTGTATTAGAGACCGCACTTTCTCTATGTTTTGTTTACATTTTGTTCCATTATCAATCAAATATTAACATTATGTGGAGTACTGTAGGTAGACCCTGCAGAGTTAAAACTACTTTAGGATACAGTACAAGCAAGTTCACTCTGCGTGACAAACATATTATTCTACCAATACAGATAAATATTAGATATAGAAGGCAGCTGCCATCTCGTTACTCCCGTCAATTTTTGATCCAACGGCATTTGACTGATCTTAGAAGAATTGTGACACACTCACAGATTCTTTGTGTATACATCGATGATAAAAGCTAAACAACAAAATATACAATCCTAAATTTTAGCTGGGTAAAACGACAGGAGATATAGCTACAAATTTCAATAACGATGCTGGTAATATTTATTTCCCGATGGCTTTTTTTATTTTTAATATTTGTGCAATTTTCGAAAACTTCCTGCGCACATTCTACGCGTCTTTTCGTTAGCCAAGTCAACCTCTTCGTCGGGCAACTGGACCCCCCATTGTCATGGTTGCTTACGACTTGCCGTTGTAATTTTAACATTTACCTACCGATGCCCTCTTCAATATGTATGCTGCTTTGCAAAACTACCATAGCCAGATATGGCGCAAACGCCAACAAGAAACCTCCGCTGAATAACCAGAACTGCTTCGATGTATCTTTTATCCTGTGTTTCTTATATTCCCTTACGTCTGTGACATCGATGGTGCTTTCTAATGTTGCCATTCTCAAAGCACTGTGTGTATTTCAAGGAAAATATCGACTAGAATTATTTCAAAAATTTGGGGAAAAGTTACAACCATGCATACCCGACTGGAATAACATATTCAAAACATGTTTTGTTTGTTAAGTATGGGTCACTGATGGATCATGCTTGACAAAATAAAATTTTTGATCGAATGTGCGGATACTCGGGAAGACATTGACAGTAAATAATTGTCGATCATTGGACGCGCCTTCTCACGCACATAACCAATGAAAACTCAGCAGTGGACATGCGGCCTGGTGAGTCCGGGTCGTTGATCCATGCCCTTACTCAACAGACACGTTTTGTTTATTGTTAGTCCCTGATGAATCTCGCCGCATGCTTGACAAAATCAATTTTTTTGGGATTATTCCTGACGTTCATACTAATTGGAAAAAGACTTTCGGAAATTTACTAGTTGATAGATTATTAAGCTGCCTGAAACCCAGTGTTTACTATAGCTTAAAGTTATACATCACCTAAAGTTAAACTAAAATGACCTAAACAATTACCTAAACTTTAATTTTATTTTCTATCGTCTTTATCCTGCGGAGATTATACGGCCTATAACCATAGGGCAAGACAGGACCTCTCCTGCAGAAAGCAGTTCCGAATCGGGGATGGAGGTTTGGTTAACCGTATATTGGTATTTATATGTACATAATTAGAACATAGCTTGCTTTATTAATCATTTACCTTACTTGAACATTTACCTTTGTGGAACATAGGCCACAAACGCACAAGGACATAGACATAGTTTATATCGACAAAATGCGATACAAATAAAGATACATTACAAACATAGGCCACATTACAGAGTTATCAGGAAAGCAAACAAAACCTAAAATAAAGTTTAGAAACGTGCCACGGAATAGGTTTCAAGGAAACAAGGAAGAAAGTAGCACGCGTTTGCTTAACGGGCCAGCATCTAATTCTGATGTTTGCGCTAGTACGCATGATGCAATAGAATGAAATTGCGTAAAAATTCCGTAGTGGACATGCTGTATAATCCCGATAGTTTGTTCAGGGTAAACGAAAAGTTCTTGTATAGACGGTGGAACCTTGTGCAATCAATCTCCGCAAATACGACATATGTTCAAAACAATCAATCACGTGCTATGACTGCATGTTGATTCAGGATAATTCCATATAAATGTACACTAGAGTGATTCACAAAATCGAGAAGTTTTAAAAAACGTTGTATCGTTCGAAATTAGGCTCGCCTTCATGCAAAAAAGCTAAATATGAATGAATTTCATTACGTTTTAAAGGGACCACACATTTTGAACTGTTTCTAGCGTTTGGCGAACGTGCACGTGTCAAATGTCTATACCAATATGACCCTAATGTTCGAATTTCTCTTATAAATTAAGTTAAATCCCTTTTTCGTTATTTTTTTAATTAAACATTTGCTGTATATATTATTATTCATAAATATTTTGAAAAATCAGGAAACTATGGCCCACGGCACTAGACTAAAGCAGGTTTTGTTGATAAAAAAAATCAGCAAAAGACGATTTTTCGGAATCGCGCTTGTCACTAAAAAAAGGGTTTTGAATCATTATGAAGCGTAGAAAGAAGCGCTTTACAAACCCCGCAAAAGCAGTGTGGGATATAGAGTATTTGTGTGTACCAACGTACGGTATAAAAAAAGCTAATTTGTTAATATTATTGTTGTTGTTGCATGTCCTGTTTTACTTATGCTATTCAATAACAAAGACTTTTAACATATTTATTGAGATATTATTATGGTTGTTTCAGGATCACCAATGCAGAATGGAAAAGTATTTTTTTCGGATATTCCTGTTCATACTGATGCAATTCAAGAACTTTGAACCACGTCGTTTAACATATTTATTGCAATATTATTATAGATTGATTATAAAGGGAAAATCGCCTGACCAGATGGTCAAGGGCCTCCAGTTCTTGCCGCACGCCCGTTTGTGTCCATCTATGTCGCTATCCTTCATGCCCTCACGAAGCATGTTTTACGGTCAATTTGAACTGGACAAAACTTGCCCTGAAGGCTTATTAAAATATTTGATTCGTACTTGTTTTTAATTACGTTATAATCGTGGCAATGTAATATAATTTGGAATATCATAAATTCGCCATGATATTATTTAAAAAAGCGTCGAATTGACAAATTAAAATAAATCTGCTATGATGTATGTTGCATAACTCCTTTCGCGAGACTGGAAGCAAAAATTTTCGTACAGTAATATTGGTTTAAAAAGCGAATAAACCCAGTTAATATAATATACACCCAATATAAAAGTACACTGAAAGCAGATAAAGAAATTTTAAAAGAAATGTTATGTAGTGTGTGAGAGTGTTTAATGTTTTGAAAGTGGTAAAGATGTTGGAGCGTATGTCTAAATATTATTGAGTATGACAGATATATAAAAATGTTATTTCGTTTCACATTGATAACTTATGTGCGTGTTTAAAATATTCGCTTGTCCATGGTGTACTGACAAAAAATAATAATTAGGCTACAATAATAAATGTCGGCCGCGCGATCTTTATAAATCTTTGTCGAGAGTGTTGTTCTTCTTTAAGAGAGCGTTTCTTCCCTGTTTCATACCTGGCAATTACAAGTCGTTCAGCTTATCGCGTTTTGTATTTTTAAAATATATAATTTTTTGCAGTTTTCGCAAATAAACATTTTATTGGTTTTTCGCACAGGTCATTCTACAACAATCCTTTAAACTACGCTCCGATTGTTCGTGAGTTTATTCCACGCGTTTTCCCCGGATTCTATTCCTTTTCCTTGAATTTCACGGGGTTAAGCTTTGTAGAATATTTTTTATTGTATGTTGTTCTTCGAAAAGGGTGAAAAAATCGAGCCTGCCTGATTTTGAAACGTTAAAAAGTCGGTGCGCGGAACATTTTTGGCATATGCCCATGATTTTAACAAATTTTGTGGTTTGCAGTCCGGTATGGAGGTATACATCCTCCACACCCCCTCGTGTATCCTCATCTGCTCTTAGCGAAAATTGGAGAGCTACTACCGAGTAAGCTTGCCGGATCTCAACGACTTGGATTTGTTTCATTGTTAACCCCAAGCAGCATATTCTCGGAAATAATGCACCGTTTTGGCGAATTTGTAAAGTGCTGGTGTATCACCGGAGGGCAAACAAAATGTAGCATCTGTTCCTATTTTGGTGGGCCTATAGGAATATGCCGCCCCCCCAACACCAGCTCAAATAAAAATGGAGCATAGCTGGTTGTATAAAATTAGTGATTCGATCCGTGTTGTAGAATTGTCTTTTGTTATTCTCTAATGCATATCTAGGAATTGCAGCGACTTTGTTTACGTTTTCTTGCCAGGGTTTGTTTTGATTTTGTTCCGTGTTGCGACAAGTCTGGAAAAGTTTACTGCTAGTTTTACCGCGGCTTTTGCTTCGCGCGGAGTGAAGGGCTGCTGACTTCACTATGATGACATTCACTAAGTTATCGCTCCGCTTTGAAGCTCGCCTTTATTTTTGTATTTTGCTTTAAGAGTGAATTGCAGTGTTCTAGTGTCAAGCTAAGCTGTTACTGAATTGCATTGGCTGTGAATTAGGATATATCATTTTGTACTGTTTAAAAATATAATCTATACTATTGCATTAGGTCTAATTTTTGCATTTGTTATTTCAATCGATGAAGTTTATGTTGAATAAGATGGAGTTGGAAATTTGGAATTGTTTGGATCAAGTTTTACGTCTTTTGCTTGGAGTGGAGATAATTAGTATGATCATTTTTATTACTATAAATCTATAATAACGCATGGTTCAGTTTTGTTGATTCAGTTGTGATTCAGTACAATTCACCTACTTCAATATTAATTTGATGTAGTTTTTCAAGTCATGTCAAGGTCGCTGTGGAAAATTATTGCTTGAAAGCACGGGCCGAATATTGTTGAAGAACCGACTAACTTTATGTAAATATTAGTGTATCAAACACTCAAAACGCTAAATGAACCCTCGCCGCAGACTGTGTATCAGGCTCAGTGTTACAATATGATCAGAAAATATTATCAGAATCGAATTCCAAATAATTCGTCGTTGCCTCTGTAGTTACGTACTTGAGAATTACTCTTAAGTATTCCCGCGTGTTGTAAAAGGTAACGAAGGGGGTAACGGTGTGGTTTTACTATTAAACAGTGAAACACCACCCATCGCGCTCTGTCATACCTGCTGAATACTATATAGATAGAATGTGTTCCGTTTAATAAGGTGCGGTTGCTTATGTCGCGAAATGTCGTTTCAATGTTGTGGAGATTCAAATTATTTATTCTGCAACTCGGAATCGGTTCATTTTTTTTGTTCGTTAAGTTTTGAGCACTTTTACGGGCATTTTGGTGAGTATCGATATCAGTATCGGCCGGTATCAGTCATTTGGTGTATCCGCCGAAAAAGAGGTGTTGTTGCATCCTTATCAAGATTTCCCGATTGTTATAATCAGGCAATTTATTCTTTATTCGGTTTAAAATTACAAGTTACTGATGTAATTTATTTCGTTCTCGATAGAATGAAAATCAAAATAAAAACATATCAAGGGAAATGTGAATTATTCTTGTTGACTTGGCATTTGATTGACTGATTTCATTTCTTCTTTGTGCACCGTCTTTGCCCCTTTTTCTTTCCGGAAAATGGATTCTGCACCCACTGGAATGCGAATGAATATATCAGTTGTCAGGAAATTATACATTTATGAACTACACAAATGTATTGCTTTTTGGTTACTGATATAAGTAAAAAAAGACATACGAAAAAGCGAATCTGGCTAGGGGAAAGGAAAGTGAATAAAGTTTTCAAGTTTGAATCGCGACTTACCATAACATATCATTGAAAATAATAAGAGTCCCATCTGGATATAAAGTTTTTTGTATACACATAAATAAGGACTTCATAGAAACCCGACTGCCATTCCCAACATCGTCCAGAAATTCAATATTGTGAAAGCAATTTCTTGATGGTGTGGGAAGTAATCGGCGTAAAAGTCTAAAAGAGCGCGAGGAAATTGTTTAATAACTTTCTGCTTGTTACTTAGTCATTAGTGTTCAAGTTGTCAATGCTTCGCCCCGAAAAATGAAATTTTCCGTCATTATGTCCTGATACAAAAAAATGCTTGTTTTCAAGCAAACATTCTGTCCGTAGTGTAGTTATGGCTACATAATTTTAAGACCTACATTTTAAATGATCCTCCTTGACGGTCTTATAATATATATAACACTGCTTGCATACCTATATTGCTATTTTTCCAAGTTCCATCAGTGAGGCGTGCTACGACTGCTATCAAATATACAAGATATTTTGTACCATACTCTGGTCTCCAATACAAACAAAATATATAATATGTCAAATCAATTGCACATGCGAAACAAAGGACGATATTCCTCCCGTATCTTGCGATTATTCGTGATGATATAACTGTCATAAGGCCGCTTACGAAAGCATACACGATTACAACTGAACCAATCTGGAATACAATCAAATGTATGCATTATGAATAAAATACTTAATTGTATTTCCATTGAATGTCAATGTCAACAACAACTAAAAACATCAAGATGACCTAAACTAATGGGAAATTAAAGGAATTTTTGCCATCTTATACATATTATTTCAATCAGTTCTTTTGTGTCAAAATTCCATACCTCCATACAATGAATTAAGCATTGGTGGTAACTAGTGGTATATTTATAACCTGGAAAGTGTGAACCAAAATTAGAAAAAAAATGTAGTCAAATTATGGAGACATAATTGGCATCCGCAAGCAAAAAAATGTTTCCTAAAAGTAGGCTTTTTAATGTTGCTAGGGCAAAATAGGCTATAAATAGTGCCAAAAGCGTAACCTCTTTCGAATGACTTACGGGGAACGAGATTTCGAAGATTAATAAAGTCAGCAAAAAGGCTAATAATTATTGCGCGCCAAAGGCACCCGAAAATACAAGCTTTTCGTCGTTTTAAACCACTAGAAAAGCCCCCGCTCCCGTAAATGCCAACGCAAACATTTAGCTTAGTCACGACATTACATAACTCGTTTATGGTGGCCATGGATACGCCAGACGGAATTCACAAGATTAAGACTGACTCACGAACTCACCGATACAAAAAAACTAGCCTGACCGACTAACCTGTTCGACTCCCAGTACACAAGAAGAATAAGCTCTGCTAATTTCTCCGTGTATGAAAGATATTATTACTCCGATATAAAGTAGCATTGGCGACACGAGGATCTGCTTTGTGCAGACTGTGTGCTTGAATGTTTGTTTTAGCGTTGTGCCATACGTGTGATTTGCAATCTAAAAAGAAATAAATGTGGTGAGTTGCCAAAATCTGGAGGTCAGCAGTCAGTTATTTCAAAGCTATCTCAGAAGTTACAGTTGCGACTAGGGATGTAAGTTTTAGAAGTTCGAATCGATTCGAATCAACGTAAGTTCGAACCTAAGTACGATCCTAACCATCTTGGGAAAATTCGTTGCAATACTAATCCATTCCTGTTGCGTAGAGTATGTGAAGATCTGCCGTTTTATGACATTGAAAGAAAACATTTTGAAATTTGGCTATTTGGTGATTTTTTTATGACAACTTTTTGCCAATTTTATTGTGCTCAATCCTAATATCAATGCACAGCTATTTTATTCTTGTTAAGCGTTGTGTGACGGAACTGGATTTTTGGTCTATTCCTTGCCGTCTTGAGTTTGATTGTTCCCTTAACATTATGCTATGTTTTGGTACATTCTTGACGAAATTGCGCCGCATGATGGTTTAGAGTTCAAAGGTCACTATTACCTCACATATCACCACGTTGCTGGTAAGCGACATTTTCTTTCCGTCCCGACCGCCTTGGCGGCGACAGGTTCATTCGATGTCTGTTCCTGTCAATGTTTTAATGTTTATCTGTTAGCGTTTCAATACATTCGCATCATCTTCAACGGTTTTTGCAGAACTCAGAAGTCTTCTGAGAGCGTTTTTGGGGTTGCACGGTCTATCGGACTACGCTGGCGAACCGGACTGTTGTTTCTTAAAGCCGCCCTGCTGCAATTGCTCAAACTTAAACAAGTTTTGAGTTTTGTAATACTAACTAATACAGCACCAGCACGGTATCTTAACCGGAATGATATTTTTAAACAATCATATTCGAAAAGATTCGATTCAAAATCATTTTATTAAAGATTCGATTAGAAAAAAAAATATTCGAAACCCTTAATGCCTAATTGCGACATACTATTAGAAGCAGCAGGGTGAGTGGGTCGAAAATAGGCTAACACTGCGAGCATGATACCATTAACAAAGTGTGTCCAGTCCACTCGGACAGGTAAAAATTCGCTGCAGGCACTGCGCCCGTTTATTGTTTACGCACAAAGGGACCCCGCAAGTCGATTTCATTACTGATTACAACAAAAACACGCACCGATTTACCTTTTGAAGAGATTCGTTTTCTTTTCCTTCGGATGAATGATGGTCTGGCTGTTTTGCAGTTACTCTTGGAAGCTCCTTGAAATGCAAGCTAATTCCACAAAATGACGTAAGACAGAATACAGACATTAAAATACACAACGAAATAGAATCAGCCGGAATGTAGCTATCGATATATTCGCTTGTCGTGTTAGGATCTTGACAATCATTCGCACCACAATGTCGATATCGCGAGTGCGATTCAAAAACATCGTCGAGTTCCTGAGTGAAATTATCGGTCAACCCGATATATTTTTTCTTATCCACATTTTCTGTCCCGTTTTTAAGACCATACAAAATTCCATAACTCTTCCAGCACTTCCAACGATCTTGATAAAATAATATTATAAATTATGAGTTTTAGATTTTTTTTCTAGAAAAAAATTTATAAAAGTGGCTCAATGTAGGTCAGAGGATTTTTCTAGGACACATATGCACGACGCAATCTGTCTGTGACTTATGTCATGACGTTGAGCCTGCTTGATTTTACTTCGGTTATAATTTCAATATTTGAAATACGCGAGGACGACTTTCAGCATACCTGTCCAACCTGGAACAATAAATAAAACAATCCTGTATATTTGACAACGTATGATAGATTGTCAGAGCCGTCCATGTTAGAGCTTCTCCAAAGCCAACAATTACACCAGCTGTCATCATGATATATGGTTCTGGAAAGAACAAAACACAATCCAGATAAGAAAAAAAACAGTACAAATACAATATAGGCAATCCTTACGCATTTCCTTCGTATCGTAAGAGACGACTAAAAGGAAGTAAAGATTAGATGGATATTTTTATTTTCCAGGGCAGGTAGCACTCACTTCACTTAGACGTGGTGATTCAATCGTGTATGGAATGGCAGTGTTATATATTTTTTCTCGAATTGTTAAATCTGACTTCGAGATTTATTTATATATTTAAATATTTCGCAAACAATAAAAACATACTCACTTGGATAAAAGTTTGCCAATGTATAAATTAGATAACTGAATTCACCAATAACGAGGACTCTGTGTGTACCAATCCTTAATGAAAATCATACATCAATTATTGTTAATATAGTGTTATTGTGAAATTTGGCATAAGCCACGCCTATGATCAAATAGCAGGGATTTCGTTTATGAAATTTGAAATCATTATATAGTGTATCCATTTGTATAGTGAATTTTGGAAACCATATAAGCTAAACCACGAGACTCAATCTCTCACTCCGCAATTTTTTTTATTTTGTCAACTAAAATCCGTAAGGGAAATTTAAATGTCGATCGTGAACCGCAGACGACTCGCACTTTGGTGGTTATCGATCCATCAAATTCTCGTAGCAAAATTATATTCGGGTTATACCTCCATAATGTTTAAATATCGCCTTTTCATCCTTGCTTATAAAAACGTAGGATGCATATAAATATTCTTCAACTATCGACTTTTTGAAACACCCAGTCTTACAGTGACGCTATTCATTTGCTGAAAATATTGAAGAAAAGTTACCTTCTGACAGCAATTGGAGTGATAAATAAGGCCGCCATTATTGATACAGCATACGCGACTCCAAGTGAAAGATCACCTGGAAAATGAATGTCATCGCATTCAAAAAAAGCTGTTTTTTCAAATGATTAACTTCAAACAAAATATAGTTCGATATTTTCGTCTGTTTTTGTATCGGTCGCGAATTTCGTATCCGAGCCAAATCTCTACCCTCACGTTCTTGTTGTTTGGCCAACCAAAAGTTTTGTTCATGCTCAATACTGTAAGATAGCACCCCTCAATATGCGAATTGCCTCTTTTGTAACTGAACGCTTTTCCTGTGTAATTTTATCTAATAAAATCATGCTCATTGCCTAAAAGCAGATAAAAAATTTCAATTCTATATAACAACAAAAAGTATTTGGCGATGTGATGATTGGAGCCCCATTTCTATGTATCAAATATTTATATACTCAGTCAGAAATTCTCCAGTGAGATGAGTTTTGTTAAGTATTTCGTGTCATACTTAACGAAAAGAGTCCAGTTACAAAAGAGACAATTTGCGCGTCGAGGTGTGCTATTGTCTTGCAGTGTTGAGCATGGAAAAGACTTAAAAGTTTAAACGAACTCCTGTCGAAATTATCAACAACTGGAATGGTTCAGGATAGTAAAATAGTTGATATTACGAAAGTTGATCACAAATTACTTTTTATCAGATTTCTATAATACTTGGGCTGTGAAATTATAATTATGAGCTTTGTATACATTTGAGTCACGATGAGGAACATTGGGACAAGATTAGGAGACAAAATCGTATTTCGGAAGCCGATGAGGTATCGCCATGGGAGTGATATAAAAGGTGTGGAATAATTTAAATCCAAAAGGTAAGCCAAAAAGTGTATATTTTGAAAATAATTTTTCCTCTGGCAAACCAGATTTAGTGGGCGATTGACATTCTCTCATCCGACATTGATTAAATCTATCACATTGTTCAACTGCTTAGTCAGTAATATTTTACTTTACGTTCAAGTCAGCAATTGCGCTACAACGTTTTGCATTTATTCTCTTCCAGTTGATTGTTTTTAGTTTTCGTTGGAAAAAACTCTGCTAAGTATATAATATATATAATTATATATATAATTATAATTATATATTTTTATTTTTTTGTTATTTACAACGACGTTGAATTTACAGTACGCAAAACAAGTACAAGACATGTCAAATTCAGCCTTCAATTTATGCTGAGTAGATCAATGGAACATATAATGACGAATTTCCATTAATTAGTTAATTTATACTTACCGATGCCTTCTTTAATATTTATGCTGCTTTGTAAAACCACCATAGTCAGATACGGCGCATACACCAATAAGAAACCTCCATTGTATATCCAGAACTGTTTTGTTGTCTTTCTTATCCCATGTTTTTTTATATTTCCTTGTATTTTGCGATGCGTTTACGTTCTCCAGTTCCGTCATTTTATTGCGATAAAGAATTTCTTGGTGCCACTATACACAATATTCAGTTTGAACTCAAACAATACTAAGTACATTCGTAAGGAAATATCAACACGAATAATATAAATATTTCCGAAAGAAAATTACAACGCACAGCTCACAGAAATTCACGAAAAGTAACGTCTGTTAATTATTCTTGGTCAATGACCACGCAGACAATGAAGCACCATTACAGGAAATCGTCGTTTATGGTAGCTCTTTTTCTGCCTGTTGGCCGTCGAATTCCCAGAAAGTTTCCAGGGGAAAATGTTGCCTTTATCCTACTTACTATTCTATTGTGTGCAAATTACCTATATTACGACTACGACAAACCTCCGAAAAGTCAAAAGAAAAAGTTTTTAAGCAAAAGCTTCGCACCAGAAGCGCTCGAAAATATTTTTATTCTTTACTTTGATCAATATTGGCACTACGGCGGTGACATTGTACAAAGAATTGCATTGCAATGTGGACTACTATGATGAATCAGAATTGAGAAATGATTTTTCAAACGTGCTTAAAACGTTGCTAAAGTCAAATTTAATTTTACCTATTTTTGAAACGGGATATATTGTTCGTTCGTTCGAGGAGATTTTCGTTCTTCAGCGATAAACATGTTTGTTTCACTAATATTATTTCTGCACACATGAGATCGTAAATTTGACGAATTGAACTTATTTTTAACCAAAAAAATCTTGATCTGCTACTACATCACCTATCATGTGGTCAGAAAAATTTTCTCCCACATATCTTGGGGAGCATCAGTCACAGATGGACCGAGATGGACTGTGACGCCAAGGCGCGCTCCGTCTGTGGCTCATGCTTGCAAAAATAGACTCACTAATGTGGGATATATGCAGCAAATCGGTTGCCACCCATCATGACGTGCAGGCAGGCACTTAATAATTTGTCAGTCGAATATATGTTTGAAAAACTTATTAGTTAGAAGGTAAAACCATAATTTTTGGATTTGGTGAAATTTGCAAACAAGCGTAAAACCCTAAATCCTGCTAACCGAACAAGCCGTTTGCCATGATTTTCTCTCACATTTGATAAAATACTATTTTGTTCTTATCCAGTGACGTATTCAAAATCTATCAAAAAGGAGCAAACTAAAAGGTGGAGATATCATGACCTCATAAATTCTTTCAATTTGGAACAAACAAAAAATGCGCCCTTGGCATCGCAGGTTGAAAACCTCTGGTTCGACTGTTACTCAACCCGTGGCGTAATAACTTGGGTATGCGCGGCTGAACCGCAAAGGTAATATTTCTCCAAAACTAACTCCGTTCGCCTATACGTGACGTCTGGTGCAGGCCTTGATTAGTGTGATCTACGAAAAAATGAACGTCCGTAAAAAAAGGTGCCACAAAATGTAGTACCACCCACTGCACTTTAACCAGAAAACATCCGAAATAGAAGTGACCGACTAAATTGCAATAATTGGTATCTACCGTGGGTGGTAAAACTATATATCTACCACTTCTTACTCTGTTTCCTTTCAGTCGTCTTCTACGACACACACGAATAAGTTAGATGAATTCTAGGCCCGCGCCTACATACAAGGCTTAAAATCATATCATAAATAATAATATTTCACAATGCATATATTGTGGTATAAATTTAATATTCGTCTATATGGCGACAGACGTTGGCCCTTCTATTTCCTTTAAAATGTAGAAAATTCCGAATTTGTTTTTAAATGTTTCCTACTTTCGCCATTGACATTGTACAGAGAATTGCACTACAAAAGTTCCAATATTTTAATGCAATTGACGAATGAGATTACGAATATCGGAGGTGCTATCCCCTCTTTGGGAATGCCGGGGATTTGATAGCCAGGAGTAAGCTTAGACGTTAACTGGCTTCCTGGTGCAGGAGTGAAAACTACTATGATAGATCAAAATTTAATTGGAAAATAATCTTTAACAACAGCCACGTAAAAAAGTGTAACTTTTATCGAGTGTATGAAATGCATAATAAATTCTTTCGCCGGTAATGACTTGATTTGATTTGTCATCTAACAAAAAACGTCGTTGGATATGCTGGGACCTCGATGTGATTGTAAACTCACACCTTTGTATATCACGCTAAAAATGAAACTGGCATAATATAGTTCCGATTTTGCAGACTAATTCTGTTCCCGAGTCATTGTTACATTTTGAATGAATATTTAGGTTTTGGTTTTTTTGATCATTTTACGATCCTTCTTATCACACGATAAATATTGCTCCTTTTTATAGGGTTGTGTTTAATATAAAACCTTGAACCTTTTTGCCAAAATTCTGAGCAATGAAGCACATTTTGCCTGGTGCCGATTTTATCAATAAACTACCGGACATGCCCGGAGAAATCTGAACGCCTGATCACGAACTACAAAGCAAAATCGCGTGACGTGATAATTATTGCTCCTACGAACGGTTCCGCCTCGTCTACCGCCGCACAATCCCCGTCTGTGGTCCAAAGCGCACTTCAATTGTATTAGATCTAATGCTGGGCTATTGCAACAGGCAAATATGTGCTAATTCACGAAAACAGATGCACACAAAACAGTTAGTTTAACATTGCAAAATCAAACCAATTAACTGAAATTCTGAAAGACGTCGGAACCAAACTTGAGGCGCAATCTAGTAGGAAAGAGTTAAAATTTCTCAAAAAAGAGATTTTAAGGCATGAAAATTGACTAAATTTTAGAAATAGGTAATGCACGCCTAAAAGGTGCGAAAATTTTCAAGACATTGATTTCTGCTGTTGAACCGCCATCTGTTTCAAAACAAGCGCAAAACAAAACCATGGAACACAAAAAGCAAGAACCCGTTGTCATGCAACTTTGAACTAGTAAATTCCGACGCGTGCGATTCTACATCTGATTGCGGTGTCACGCATGTCTGGTCGGTGAACAATATATTTGATATTCGGTATTCGAAACGGATATACGAGTTGTCTGTTTAAGATTAGGACGGGGCAATCCGATTCGGTGATTCAAAAAAATCAAACATTCGGTAAAACAAAAACATGATAAATTAAGTTAATTTTTTTCCTTTTTAGGAACAAAATCGAATCGATTTTGGTCAAATTTGACCAGTGCCTAGGTACTCCATTTGTGTTATGCTTATTTTGGGCAAGAATCATATAATTACCATTGGTTAGGGGAAGGGTATCAAATCTTTAAATAGGAGATTATTGCTTGCCGGAAAAGCACGATTAAGATTCAGTTTTTGGCTTAAATTGTGGGAGTAAGAGTTGAAAATGAGGTAATTTAGATCTGAGTTCACTAAAATTGTGAAATATTCGTGTCCGAAAATCTTCAATTACTATAAATTCGTGACGTATTTAAGAGCAAAAACCTCCCTCTAAATTGAAATCTTCCGATGGTGAAAATCACACAAGATCTTAATTCCTATTGATTTGATGCCAGTAGTTAATTCTCTTCTGATTTCATTTCGTCATTATGCACTTCTTTCGCTCTTTTTTCTTTGCGATGAATGAATTCCGCACCAGCTGGAAAGCGAAAAATATATCAGTTGCCAGAAAAGTAAAACGTTTGTGTACTTAGATAGAAGGATATATGGAAGGACAAAAAGAGGGAATAGAGAAAATAGGATTTTAGGTATAGGAATGCACCGATACTTCTTTTTCTGTCGATACCAATACCGATATCCAAAACGAGCCGGTCCTCACCACGAATACTTTCACTAGTGCTCAAAAATCGACCTCAAAGCTCAAAATGTGTTGGTTCCTAGTGACACAATGATTTTCGACAAATTAAACACTATCATGTGCTCATCAATGTCAAAATGGGCAAAAAGTTGCAGAATAATCCTAATGTATTTACTGCGTGTCGCAAGAGGCGACTAAAAAAACAAAGAAGTGGTAGATCGTTTTATCATCGCCCAGTGCAGATACCACTCACTGCACTTTGCCATAGCAGTTCAGTTCCGTTTGGAATGTTACCGCTCAGAGTGCAGTTGCTGGTGCTACATCTTTTAGTAGCTTTTTGCTATGAAGTGGCAGTCAGTTGGTTTCCTTTCGGCACTGCTTCCGGCCTTACTCATAGTGAATTTCAAAAAAAAAGTTGAACCCTTATTTTGTGCCTTTAAGGGTTTTTTACTGTTTTTCGTACATATACCGTGTGACAACACTGTTCTTCAATATAGTGCACAGGTTTGCAAAATGCGAAATTTTCGAAAAAATGTCGACTATTTTTAAACTAAAAACATTATCACGGAATAACACGTAATGTTTTTTTTTATCAATACGAATGTCGTTGTTAAATGTACAGAAGCGAAAGAAGTTTAATTTGACCGAGAAAGTTTGACCCAAACCTTCTACTTAAAGCATGGAGCAATTTCACAGTTGAAATGATTAATCAAAATATGTCCGAAATATATTATGTAATTGACTTGAGCATAAAAAAATTCCCTTATTTCGTTCTTAAAGGAACAAGTAGATTAACGGCTACAATTTGCCGATCTTTTCACCAACTTGACAATAACCAATTTGTGATTTTTTTCAATTCGACACACTGTGTAAGGTATCGATATTATCAGCCATTCTCATACCGATATTTTAAAAATAACTGATTCTCGCCGATACATCGGTACATCTTTAGTTTTAAGTTTCGAATTGCGACTTACCATAACACATCATTGAAAATATCAGAAGTGCAATCTGAATATAAATTTTTTTGTACACACATAAATAAGGGCTCCATAAAAATCCAACTGCAAATCCCAACGTTAACCAGGAATTCCATATTGTGAAAGCAATTTCTTGATGGTGTGGGAAGTAATCGGTGTAAAAGTCTGAAGAGAGAGCAAGAACGTTGAATTATAACTTTCCGCATGGCCATTAGTAATCTGCAGTTTTCAAGCTTCCAAAGCTTTACCCGTACAAATGGAGACTTCAAAGTAGTTTTTTAAACTTATTTGGTCATGTACCAATCCCGCAGTTGAGGATAGTGAAAAAGCTTCTAATTCTAATTTCTAAATACGTCACTTCTGCATACCTATATGACAATTTTTCCAAGTTCCATCAGTAAGGCCTGATATGACTGCTATCAAATATACAAGATATTTTGTATCATCCCGTGGTCTCCAACACAAACAAAATATATAATTTGTCAGATCAATTGCACATGAGAAATAAACGACAATATTCCTCCCGTATTTGGCGATTATTTGTGATGAAATAGCTGCCGTACAACCGCTTACAAGAGCAAATGCGATTACAACTGAACCCAACTGAAATACAATCAATATACGATATCTTATGAATAGAAAGGCTAAGTAAATATCAATACAAGTCAGTTAAGAAAATATGTTCGATCATATGGACAGTTTGAGATTTCATGCACAAAATTATCTCAAATATGAATAGCATCAAACGAAACGTTCCAATCTTAACAACGACTAACAGCGCCAAGATGCCGTAAACTAATCAAGAACTTGTTATTTCAACATTTTATCTCATATTCTGTGTTTAAATTTCAGTTTTGGTGAAAAACGAATTCCGAAACACAAAGCTTGCCTAACCTATAGCATTAGACACTCTGTATGTGATAGATATGGATTTGTCACATCGGACTCACCAAATCCCGATTAAATGAGGCCAGTTTTTTATAGAATATTTGTTTTACTGGAAAATTACTCTTGAAAAAGTGCGGAAGAGGCACCCAAAAAGAACGAATTAACGGCAACTACTGCAAATGTAAAACTAGCAACTGCACATTAATTACAAATATTTTTAAAATTTACAAGATTTACTACTACCCGTATTAAGAATATTGGATAGTCTTCCATCTATGATTAATGTTTGCAACAATGCTTGCTTTATATTATAAAGGTGACCTCTCACCTGCTCGACTCCTAATAAACAAGAAGAATAAGCTCTACTAATCTCTCCGTATATGAAAGATGATAATGCCCCGGCATGAAGTAGCAATGGCGACAGGAGAATCTGTTTTGTGCTGATAGACTGCTTGAATGTATGTTTCAGCGTTGTTCCATACGTGTGATTTGGAATCTAAAAGGTATAAAATGTGGTGAGTTGCAAAAAAATCAGTTTTAATATTCCTTTTCATCACCCGGTAAGAAGTTTTGTCGAAGACAATTACAATAAAAATTCAATGGGCGTAGGTGAGCCCAGAACATAATATTTGAAAATGTCACTTGAGAAGGTATTAAAACAGGAAACGACGCTTAAATTCCAAAATGATTTGAATATATTTGTGTTTTTACATCATCTCAAAATTTACTGCTAGGGTAGCAGTACCGACAAACCAACGAGAGACGTGGTACAACCCCTGGATTTATTGCGTCTAGGAGAAGCCCGAAATGTGTTCACACAACTATGGTGGTCCATCGTTTTCACGTAAAAAAGACCAATAAATAATACGTTTTTTTTTTTTAACTTTTTGTTCAAATTCCAATTTATTGCGCAAGGAAGATATAAAATTAAAAATTGAAAAAATATTAGAAAAAAATAAATAGAAAAGAAAATAAAAAATTGAAAAAGTGAATTGTACGCAAAAAATAAATCAAAATAAAAACGCTTAGCAACGACAACCCGGTTGGCGGCGCATTGTTGGCAATAATTTTTGCATTGCTGTTTTGCGTCTGTGCGTGAGACCAACTTTACTAGACAAGCTTCGGGTAGTAATAGTATTTCCATCCAAAAAACAACTACGCAGACGTAGTAAATTTCAAATACAGAAAATGTGGTGCATATGAACTTAATATTTAGTAATAAATTAATATTTTATATATTCACAATTTTGGTATCGGTACAACTTATTGAAGCATATCCGTACGCTCCGTTATGAAGACGTATCCGGTATAGGTATCGGTGATGAAAATTTTCCCGATACTAGTACCGATACGTGTCTACGTGCATCATACGACATGATAATTATCGCGACCCCAGAATGAGCCGGAAAATATGTTGACCCGGGCAAGCAGTAATAAAGTGTGTTCACTCTGAGAAAAAACTATGTGACCGCTTGCGAGCACTGCGTCCAATTTATCGAGTTCTTGCGCTAAAGTCAATTGCATAACTGGTAATGGGAAAAAACGCACTGCCTTACCTTTTGAACAGATTCGATTTCTTTTTCGCTGAGCGAATTATCTTCTGGTTGTTTTATAGTCACTCTTGGAAGCATTTTGAAATGCAAGCAAAGCCCACAAAATGACATGAGACAGAAAACAGACATTAAAATATACAACGAAATAGAATCAGCCGGAATGTAGCTGTTGGTATATTCGCTTGTCATGTTATGATCCTGACAATCATTTGCACCACAGTGTTGGTACCGCAAATGTGATTCAACAATATCTTCTTTTTCGTGAGTAAAATTGTCTGCCGACGCCATGTATTTTTCTGTATCCAATTTTTCCTTCTTGTTTTTAAGGCCGTACAAAACTCCATAAGTCACCGAACTCCCAATGAGCTTGATGAAATAACACCATGAATTACCAATTTTTTATTTCAAAAAATTACCTAGAATGTTTATTATTATATATAAATTATTCTGTCCAATATTTGCTCAATATATTTCGGAAATCTACTTCATTTCTAACATTGTTATATATAAACTTGAAAACGGGGATGAAGCGCTCGTGTTTTTCATGTAGGAAAAAATAGAAAAATGTAAATAAATAAATATGCCCCATAACTGGCATATATAGAAAAGTTTCATCACCATTTGTGTGCACGGAACATTTTATATAAGAATGTTTAGTTCGCAATCCGCCTGTGATGAGCTTGAGACAATCTTTCTCTTTAGTATGGATACGGTGTTTTTACATTTAAATAGAAGACGTCTTGTAACATACCTGTCCGACCTGTAAGAACCAATAAAACAATCCTGTATATTTGACAACGTATGATTCATATGGCTTGGATCCATATTGACCGTGTTTTACACCAAAATGCCAAAAATATGTTGGTATTGCCGTCCGTGTTAATGCTTCTCCACCACCAACAATTGCACCTGCTATCATCATGAAATAGGGCTCTGTATATAAAATAAAAATAAAACGCTTCCGAATTAGCAAAGAAAGGAAAAATAATTTGTTATACGACTGATGAACGGTTTGTCTAATCACTGTTGAGGACATCCAGCTCTTTTGTTCTGTTCTACGATTTTGAGATATTTCAAGAACAGAACAACGATTTTCCAGGAATTAAGACAACAGCCAATAAATTGCATGGTGGATTTCACCTTGTAAAATATATCAGAAGCCTGCTTTACATTGGCAAAATATGTCATATATGTTTTCGAAGTGATGTTGAAGAGTAATATATATCAGGCAAAATATTTTCTAAACAGGGATTTTACTTATTTGCAATTTTGATACGAAGTTTGAAACTAACTGTATTTCTTATACCGGTATATTTTAGATTAAATTTTGTTACATGCATCTACAGCAACGGTTAAAAAACTAAAATAAGACAATGTACAATACTTGGTTAGGAGATAATTGGTGTCAAAATTGAACATTTAACATGACTTTCGCCTTTGAAGGATTGGTTAAATGGTAAGTTGAAACCTGTGAATGCGGGCAGTAAGTATTTTCTGTTTGTCGTAAGAAGCAACGACCAAAACGAACATCACTAATTATACTCTTCCATGGCGGTTAGGTTCTGAGTGAAATGTTTCACGCTGAATCTGTCTTCAGTTGCTCATTCTGCATTTTATAACAGCTCTTTGCAACATCGGTGGCCATTACTTTTATTGCTATGACTATTGGTTCGCTCTTACGAAGTTCCGCTTTCGACTCTGTTTAAAGTTAATTTCAGTTGAAAAGAAGTATAACCCAGTGAAATCGAAACCAACGAAATGGGCGTTGTGGCCTAAAATTGAGTTGAAAAATGTATACAACACCAGAGACTAGTTTGTTTAACGTAGAAGTGGTACCGAAACGGTCATTTCAGTAAATTTCACACATTTTTCCAATACGAAAAAATTACGAAATATTAACAGACAGACACGTTTAATTGATTCGCCAGCTATGCAAGTACATCGAAAGTAATATCATATTGAAAGTTATAAACAAATAATTACGTAACTGATTGGAAGGACTGGAGTCTTTCAACGGCCAGCACCCCAAAAAGTTATTTGGTTGATTAGGATTGGTTTTGCCCGAACCAAAAAATATATATATTCTAATTTTACTGTAAGGCGAAATTTACAAGGCAGCTCTTAACAGCAAGTTAGACCTTGTAGTCATGAAAACTATGAATTAAAACCAAATCAATTAACAATGTAAAAAGTGTATAACTTGAGAAGACACGTTGGCTTGAACATGCACCAAATAAATAGTTGTGCAGACCAGGTATATATGTCTGTTAAAACAGCGAACGAATAATATATTAATATAGGAAGAACATAGTATTGAGCTTGGAAAAAAATGAAGTTATCACAAACAACAAAAACATACTTACCTGGATAAAAGTTTGCCAATACATAGATTAGATATCCGAATTCACCAATAACGAGGACTCTGTGTGTACCCAGCCTTAATGCAAACGATATATCCATTAGAATATTTATTTTTATGAACATGAAACTAGGGATATCCTTGTGTAAATACTTGGAAAAGTATTTTGAAATGTGATTAAAATTAAATTCCGTTTTACGAATATTCCTGAATATTGATTTTGCAGTGAAATCATGGTATATGCCAAATTTTACATAAATCATGATTTTTTGCTGCAACATCAATAACATATGATCAAAAATCAGCACTTTCATTTATGAAAACAATATTCTATTTATATAGTGAATTTCGATTGTCAGCTAAAAATGATAAAGAATAACATCAGCACAATGGAAAAAAAGATTTTATTTCAACTGAGATGGCTGTTCGGTATGGTGAGAAATATTTGCCAAATCTTAGATATATGTAACAAATTAAATTCCTTCATTTCGGCAAATAAAAGATTTATGTGGAGAATTTTATTTTGTTGATCATGGACAACAGGCGACGTGTTTATGTGACCCATCAGTTTAACTCTTTATATTTTTTCACGTTGGGTTATAAAAACCTAGAATACATTTTTTTAGAAATTGCATTTCATGAACTCAAATGTTGTTTCGGCCGCCATGTAGAATTGGAATTTATTTCATCAAAATCGCCCATAGTCCTACAGTGATGCTATTAATTGGTTGAAAACATAAGAAAAAGGTTACCTTCTAACAGCGATTGGAGTGATAAATAGGGCCACCAAAATTGATACAGCATATGCGACTCCAAGTGAAAGAGCGCCTAGAAAATAAATGTCGCATTAAAAAATTTTTTTGGTAAAGCCTATTAATATTAATTGGCTGCTGCATTTGTTTTCGTTAAAAACATTGTGGCAAGGCCAGGTATAATTTGATAAGTATGTAATTGTTTAGATACTTGCATTGAAAACGTAATATGCAAACGTCTGTAACTCCATCATAATCTTAATTTTGTCAAGCATGAGCCTCGGCGAAAATACCTGGCAAAACTTATTTTGGTAAGTTCTTGTAATGTGATTACGAATCTACGTAGCGGTGTTAATAACTACTCACCGACGCCCTCTTCAATATTTATGCTGCTCTGTAGAGCCATCACAGCCAGATACGGTGCAAAAGACAACAAAAATCCTCCATTAAATATCCAAAACTGCTTCGATGTCTTTTTTATTCCATGCTTCTTAGATCTTCGACTTTTGGTGGAATTTTCCATTTTGTTAGGATAAAGCCTTTTTAGGTGCAAGTATACGCAACATTTAACGAAATAATAATTGCTATGTACATTCAAAAAAATTTCAATACGAATGTTATAATTATTTGTGGAAAAAATATAACGCATAATTTTACACGGGAATTTGAAAAAAGTAGGGACAGTGAATATTTATTGGGCAGTCAGTACACGTACGGGGAATAGAAAGTCGTGTTGACTATGGTACTTCAATATATTGCCTGCGGACTGTTAAATTTTTAGAAGGAATTGCCTGTTCCTACATTATTGAAAATGTTACGCCACTTCCCTGCTTGTGATCCACCGTACCTCGTCTCCCCCTTCTAGTTTAACAGAAAGTATCTAAGAAGAGGAAAGAATCTAAAACTACTTTTCCTCACACTGGCGAAATAAACGAGAAACTTTTTTCATCTTCACACTGCACTTTTTGGTACACTGTATGGTGTGCTATGCATCTAATCGTAATATTCACTTATAAACATGCGTGTAAGCTTGTACATAAATGCGAGACCGGTAGGGCAGTGAAATAATTTTATTAAAAATATATTAACTAGGGTATTCGTGCAACAGTAATCTTTGGATAATGGTTGTAAAAAAAATTACTGAAGAGGCAAATATGAAGCACATCAATTTTTGTCCATACGATCGATGGCGTACTTTATATTCCTATATAAAGACGCAGAATAACCACGAATAATACCACTAACCCATTTCTTAGAACTTCAAGCATTCTTTTAACCGCAGAACAATCGTAAGGTTCAAGCCGCGTTCGTATTTTCAATTTTTCCCACACTATTATTTCTAAACTCAATTTTTTAACCCTTTTTATATTTAGTAATATTAATACTTTCATCCTAGCTCGTGGTACAAACGCCAACAAGTATCTTTCGTTGAATACAATAGAATACGAAGTTATGTCGAATTCAGCGAGTTCGAGTTAAACATCAATTTAGTGCCACCATGTGGTCACTTAATATCTCGGAATACTTCTCTGAAATTTGACCAACGATTCATGTAATTTTTGAAGGCTTCACAACACAAAAAAACTGTAGTGTCATCCGCTAGTTAAATTAGTGAAGTGAAGTTCTGACGAATTTCAATTAACTTAATGCATTGACGCACAAAAATATCACGCCATGCCCACGTAGAATATTAAACTGGAACTCGTACATTTTCGATAGAAATAACAGACTATATCGAGTTCGAGTGAACAACCCTCGTTGATTAGCCAAAACAGCGCTGATGTCTTCCTTATTCCATGCTTCTTATATTTTATTGCAACTCCCGTTTCGTCATATTACTGTGGTGAAGATAGCGAAATGATTAGGCTACTGTATCGAAAAAGCAAAATCAAGGAGGATATTATAAAATATACGCATTTCCTGGGATCCATAATGACTCGATTGATAATTGAATTAAAGCAAGTCAAAAAATCTTGACGAAATGTGCTTTGTCAAGAATGAGTCATTGATGGATCTCCCCGCAAAGCCCGATTGACTAATGGCTCATATTTAGAGAGGAATTGCGTACCTCTACCGCATATTTTGACACGATGAAAATTTACTTCGGACGGTAAGATATTATGGAGGAAAATATCACTGGGCCTAGGGGATCGGAGACATTGAAAAATGACGAGGAAGAAAATGAAAAAAATCCAAAAGGGAGGGAGGTTTAAAACCAATAGCGCTAAAATGGGGAAAATGACATTAAAGCTTGCTAAAAACTCATAGCAAATAATACAGAACGTTACACCGTAAAGGGGGGCCTTCCTGAATCAAATTATGCGGCGCCCTTAACAGTGTTGGGAACGAAACACGAACGAGTCTCGAGTCAAGTCGTGTCACTGTACTTTCGAGTCGCAAGTCAGGTCTTACATTTACGAGTAGTAAGTTGAGTCTAAATTTATTCAAGGGCAATGACGGAATAATTTGCATATACCATAGTGGCATATACCACTCACTATACTTTACCATGGCGGTTCAGTTCTGTTTGGGAGGTTTTGCGTTTAGAGCGCAGTTGCTGCCACTACATCTTTTAGTAGATCTTTGCTCTTGGGCACCTGTTGGTTTGTTCTTTTTAGGAGCTGCTTTCGGTATTACTTAGAGTAAATATCAACAAAAAAAATTACCTGTTCCCCTATACGTGGCTGCTGGTACATGATTTGCTTATGATCATCCACTAAAAATGATGGATTTAAAAAAGAGCTTCCATGGAACGTAATACCGGTGCCATCAACTGGGTGCCCGGTTAGGTCAATTGTTGAAGTGTTGGGAATACGTTCCCGAGCATGATTAACGTGCTGAATTCGCCGTTGCACGGTGGTTTAAGTAAGCCCTGCATACGTCCTCCGCCACCAATCATGTCTTTGCATAGGAAAAATGAATATAAATGTTAAGCCAAAACCTTCAACCCGAATTCGGAACTAGTGAATCCCTAACTTCACTTTAACCAGAAACCATCCAAAATAGAACTAACTGAATCACTATATTAAATTGCAGAAAGTGGTGTCCACCCTAAGCGATGGTACCACTATTTATCACTCCTGTCTTTTTTCCTTTTTTTGTGGCCTCCTACGCAGAGGCGGCGGAAGATCTCTGGCATTGGAGGTGTCCGACTTGCCAACAACAAATATCATACCGTTTTTTGTTTCTTTTCTTTTTTTGTAAAACTTTAGCTGAAATCATATTCTAATGGTATAATTTGTTTGCAAAACACCGGGAAAGTAGAGAATAGGATTTTTAGGTATATTAGGTATATTTTTTTCTGATTTAGAGTTTCGGACCTCACTCAATATTTGGCATTGAGAGGGGTCGCGTATCACTACCCCGCTTACCTACAACACGCAGAAAAAAGTTAGGGCGATTCTAGGCGGGACCTACATGCAAGGCTTAAATCAAGATGGAAAAATAACAATGCATTTCACAATGCATGCATTACATTTATTACAAGACAGTGAAAATATTCAGTGCAGTGGTACTATGTAACATCAATACTCAAAATCAAACAAATATCATCGGACCAAGGATAACCAAGCAGTTATTATGTTTGGCTGAGTAAGGTACGGATACTACAGGTAAGGATAATAAACGATAGTTGAAAATTTTCTAAAAGTGCAGTTTACTTAAAGCAGTTATTGTTGCAAGGCAGAAATAAGATTAGATTTAAATATGCATTGCGAGAGGCATGTTTCAAACATGGATCACATATGGTACGTCATTAAAAAGCATGTGCCATATATGGTTCAAGCTTGGTACTTGTTATTTATATATATATATACAGAGATTCGATCAATCAAATGCATTTCCTAAATTGTAATCATGTTGATTTTCTTTTAAAGAAAGAAAAAAATATTAGTTTTCAAAAAGCTGACAAGAAGATTTTATAACTAAAATATAACGCGATGGCTTAAAAAGACAAAAAAAAAGTTCCACATTTTTCATTTCAAATTAAATCGTTTCATCCCAAAAACGTGGTATTTGAACAAAAATTGACAAATGAGCAAATTAGAGGTCAAAGTTCACAAATGAGCAAATTCGGGGGCAAAGTTCACTCCAAAACAAGCTGGCTGGTCTTTATCGGGGAGATGGGGGTCGATCGTCTCTGTTGGGTACGGGTGAAATCATCTGAAGGTCTTTCCGCTACAAAAGTTTCCGCTGGAACGATGAGTTTGCGGCGAACATCTACGCATCGCCTATCCAAATCCAATGAATTGCGCTTGCAAGCAAGATCTTCTTCAATGCGATACAAATGCTTGTATAACGCATCCCGTGCATGGCTATAAAATGAAAGTAGCGGGTAAATGCTTAGGTAATGGATGCTTAATAATAATGAATCACTGTCATTTAACAATTGTGCAGCATAATCATTATTTATATCATGACAGTATGTGTATGTTATAGGATTCGCAGGATAGAATATCATTTTTATCCTGCGGGAGAGGAAAGCAGAGAATACAGCTTAACCATATGGCGAACCACGACCTCTCGTGCAGATACCAGTTCCGAATCGGGGTGGAGGTTTTTTCGGCTTATCGTATTTTTCATTTTTCCTATGCATGGACCTGGTTGGCGTAGGAAGCTGCAGCGCTTACGTGAACCACCGTGCACCGGCAAGGCATCCAGCAGACCTCTTGCATATAATCATCATCCCCTGACGGGATTCGAACCTGCTTCATGATGATCAGAAATGCGTAGCTCGAAGCGTATTCCCAACGCTTTACCGATTGAGCAAACCGGGCACCCTTTAAGCTATAATTCAATATATCCCATTTTCATAAAATTTTCCATATTCAAAGCGCAGGAGACAATGCCATTTCATTGCAGCATTGGTACCCTCTGGTTAGGATGAGATTATTCTGCTAGTTTTCATTCTGATGACATTTGAGGCGTGGTACCAAACCTCACTAGATCATATTTCTGTAAAATGATTTAATTTTGTAAGAGATAAACATAGTAAAATGCTAGAATATTCAATCATTCACAATTGTAACATTCGTGTATTAATCACATTTTATACACAAATTATACATATAAAACTGGAATCACTTGACCATTATAAAAAACAAGTCAAAATAAGACGACAAGGTTTTATTTTTAGAATTTCTGGAACAATATTTATATGTTTACTTACTGTGCTTGCGCCAGTTTTTCTTTCAATTGAGAAATGCTTCCTTCAATCTGTCTTACTTCTTCCACTAATCCATATTGGGGCTAAAAAATTTGTGAAACAAAGAAGATTTATGCCATCCAACCCAAATTTTTTTTTTGTGTTTTGTATAGAACCTTGGTGGGATGCACCCCAAACGTGAGTCCCACTAAGGTCCCATAAACAACAGTACATGCTCCTTGAATAGAATATGAAATACTCGCAGGTTCCCCCAACAGACCCATACTTGACTAAACCCGGCGAGGCAAAATGTTTTTACTCTGGCATTCCATTGCAATATATCGTTAGATTACAAAAAGGCCTATATTATCAATCATCATAACACAAATTGCACAAAATGACACATTTTTCAACCTTTGATTATATTCTGATATTCATTGCCCTTCTTAGTCAGAAAAATATTGTCAAACCATCTTTTGTTAAGCGTGAGTCGCTGATGGAGAGTGCCGCCCAGGCGCGGTCCATCTGTGCCTCATGCTTAATAAAATTAAATTTATGATTGAAATTGTAGAAAGTTTGTGTGCTGATATCGGTTCTCACAAGTTTAAATATCGGCATCGGCTGTGAATGCCAATATCGGTTCGATATGTGCTCAGTGTTGCAATATGACCTAATAAAAATGATATCCTATTGTTATGTATGACCAATGAATAGTCACATAATTGGGCAGAAAAACATCAGCATACCTTATCTCTGCAGAGTTCCACATTAGGTCTGTATGTTCGTGTTTCCAATCTTGTATGAGCAACTTTCAATGGAGCAGCTTTTGCTCGAATTGCTTCCTCGAGGTTTCGAATATCTGCTTCAACTTCCTCAATCTCCTCTTTAGTCTGGAATAAACGAGTGAGCGAGTTGGTAATGAGCTCAAGAACTGTTCATATTGCAAGAACTCACAATCATTATAAATTTTCTTGCAGGCAACAGTTTCGAATTGAGGGTTTTTCTCATTTTTTCCCATGCATGTGCATGGTTGGTGGAGGAAGCAGTATGCAGCGCTTACGTGAACCACCAAGCATCTGCGAAGTGTCCAGCAGACCATTGGCATGTATTCATCCTTTCAAACTTACGTCAGGGCTATCAGAGATGCAATGCTCAAAACTATTCCCAATGAGTCCCAGTTGAATTATGTCATAGTCATTTAATATCTTTTAACAAAAACTACTTTCATGACCTGGTTTTTAAGTCGATATTTTACACAAAAACTTTCAACTTGTCAGGTTTTTAGGTAACATCCATTCACTTCAGTGAGCTCGTTTCTAACAAAGAATGACTTAAAAAAGGAATACTGGCAGGATGTCATGGGCAAGGGAATGAAGTTGTAAACATTCCTGATTGCAAGATAAATATGCGCAAAAAGAAAGCTGATTTCAGCTTAATACTGTTTACTTACATTTTTTCTCTGCCATTCCAATTCACCTTCTGCTCTCTCAGTTTCATGAATACGTTTACGATAAGCAAACTCTGTGGCATTTCTTTGAGCTTCCAACTCATTTCGAGTTTGAGCCAGAGTAGCTGCAGTTGCTTCTCGCAGAGTCACACTCGCTTTCATCTCAGCTTCTGCACGATCTTTATTGTATTGTGAGAACTGATGCCATGCTTCTGGTGTTGTACTCCTAGAAAATACATACAAGATAGATAGGGTTGGTTGTCTTTATAGTTTAGTTTCAATGGTATTCACAATTTATTTTATAAATCGAATGTTTCCACATTTCGGGTGAGCGAAATTGCTGATATAAGACCACGTTTTGCCCGTTTTTCAGCGAAGTCATGATATATGTCAAATTTTACAACGTAAAATTTAGCATATATCACGATTTTACTGTAAAAATGAATTTATTTAAGAGTCAACAAAAAAAAATCATTTTTAATAGGAATTCTGGTATATCTGATTACTAGACTTGGAGAGCGCTAGAAATTATCAGCGAAACAGAGAGTGGTACTCGCTCCAAAATTGTTCAATCACAATCGAACTGGCAAACGTATTGCCATATCTCTATCTATATTGCTACCTGTTATACACTCAAAAAAGGTTTGTAATCCTATCTAGAAAAAATTCAAAAAGACAATCTTTCAAAATATATCATCTACTGAAAATAACAAATTTGTGCAAAAAGCTTTAAAAATATCAACAACGCCATATTGTGCATTGTCTATGAACAAAAAACTCTGTATAGCATATCCAGATACCTGTAAAACTCATATTATTTATCTTAAGAAGAATAAACATAGATACATATCAATATCATGAAATCTTAATTATGCTTATGACTGTTTATTTGTTTCAGAATATAGTCAACATTGTTTGCTCATCACCATATGAGATATTAGAACTTCTATGAATAACTCTGGTGGCAATCATTCAATTTTTGAATATAGGTTAGTCAATTATTAAATCCTTTCAAGCAAACCATTTTTGCAGGCAATCTTTCACACGGCTGTTAAAATGACACGCAAGGAACTTACTCCTTGGGCACTCTGGTTGGGTTTGGTTTGTATGAAATTCCAGCCGATTCATTGTTGAGAGCATAACATGTTTGATCAATGCTTTGTGCTTCTGTCTTGTCCTTCAAATCACTTTGCAATTGTTGCCTTGCTTCTTGAAGAAGGCTGCACAAAATATAAAATGAAGTAGGCCATGTACAGGTAAATTAAGTAAATGGTTAGACAAAAACCTCCATCTTTGTCTTGGAACTGGTATCTGGACGCGAGGTTGTGGTTCCACATATGGTTAAATCTTATTCTGATACTCTATTCATCTGCAGCATAATTTTACAATAATTATTGCATTTCAGATATCCTATTTAAGAACATGAATTTGTGAAACAAAAAAGAATGATATATTTTTGTAGTTTTTTCTGCCTAAAATTTAATTTTAATATACCGTACATCACGATACTACAAATGAATACATTTCAAATAAATGTGTTTCAAATATTATAACGATTCTTATGTTTACAAATCGAATTAGGTAGCAAAGTTTAAGCAACAAAAACAAATTTAAAAAATCTGTTATATCATGCTTACCAAAGTTGCTCAAATGATTCAGCAATTCTTTTCTGCAATTGACCTTTGATCCCTTCAATTACTTCAACTTCCTAATAATAAATTCGATACTATACGTCAGAAAAATAACATCTTTGTGTTAAAACCATGAACAATGCTTTGTAAGAGCAGTACTGATGATTTCAAAACCTTTTGATTCGTCCAGAGAAACAATATAAAAATTGGCGACGTCAACAAGATTGAGTGTCTGTACCAGCCCAATTCGGTCTACAGAACACAAAATATTACACTCTGGTATGAGTAGTAGTCATGAGCGTACGAGTGGAGAAGTTTATTATCATAATCGATAAGAATACATAATTCAGGCATTTGAATGAGAAGCGAGACAGATCAAAAGGGACTACCCGGGCGGACGATACTTACTTTATGGAGTTCAGCTTCGACATTGTCTCGCACCATGTCAATAGACTGACGACCTTCCCTCAAGGTCAAACACTCGATGGCAACATCCAGTGGCAGTGCCTTTGCTTCTAAAGCTTGTTCCGTCGTTAACTTCGACTGGTTTAAAGCCTGGTTTGAGAAAAATACAATATCGAATATTAAGAAAAAGTCATCAATTGCATACGTGCAAATCAAAGTTTTAGCAATAACAGTTAGTGACATTTTTGTTTTCACATTATTTCTTATAAAATAGGATATGATTTCATTTTTATTCTGCGCCAAGCGAAGGCCGGCTTGACCATAGAGCAAACCACGACCTCTTGTGCAGACACCAAATCCAAGATTTTCCTGTGCATGGTTGGTGTAGGAAGGCGTAACCTGATGTTACATGAGCCATCGTTTGCAGATGCGATATCCTGCAATCCTCTCGCACACAATCATCCCTCACAGGATTTGAATCCAGTACGCTACAGATGCGTAGCTGAATGCATATAACACTTCTAGTGACAGAGCCTAACCGTCCACCTATTGCTAAAGAGAACTGTTCTGTCTGAATTTTCTGTTTAATGCATGTTATAACTATGATTATCATCTACAGGTAATCTGTTTTGTAAACAAATATCAAATCATTACATTTTGACTTGAATCAGATTTTGCTTCAAGAATTTCAAATTGCTAATTCCGGAAATCTACCAAAAATCGCAACAAACAACAAATATTATGTCTACATGTTTTTAAGCTTGTTTTGTTAAGATTTGCGAAAGATTATCCAGCTTGGCAGAATCTTGTTTATTTTAGACATTATTGAAACTTTCATCCTTATTTCTTCAGCACTGTTGGTGATTTTCGAACCTAAAATTCTAATAAGCTATTCCATGTAAGCTTCAGACATGTAGGTTATAACCTATCGTATATTACTAACATGTCAGATGTGCTATGAATATGCTACAATATCATCTTAATATGATTACATACTTTGATCTCAGCATCTGTTTCAGCCAAACATCTTTCCAGAGTTTCCTTCCATTTTGTAATATCATCAATTCTGTTGTCTAATCTTGTATTATTATCATGTTGGTCCCATTTCGTTTGGTTTGCAGTCACTGAAAATTTGTGAAGTTGTGAAACCATGGACCTACTAATTCGTCAAATTTGTTAAAATTGGTTTAAAAAAAATGTGAGCACTTGATCTTTATTCTAAATCGCAAATTGCAGCTCTCTAATTCAAGTCACTGCTGTTTGAACATATTTATGCTATCGCAGATCAGATTAGGCAGCAGTTCATTTCAAATATTTATAACCTTATGGTTAAATGCCAAAATAGGTCTTTGCATTTGCCGCCAGCTTATCATATTTTCACTTAAATTAAGTTATTAATACTGCCAAAAAGATGCAGCATCGAAGAAGATGCTGTAAGTAGCTAAGCGAATATTTTGATGGTAACATTAAATTATCAAGTTGACAGTTTGAGCTTATTCAAAACAGCTAACTTAAAGTTGAACTCTAATATTGTTAAACGAAATTCCTCATTCTTTCAATAACTTACCGTTTGCTAACGCACGACTTTCCTGTCGTATTTGATGTGTGCTGACTCTTTGACGTTCTGCATTTGTTGAAATTAATTCATTAGAAGAAAACCAGTCCGATGGAGCAAAGCGCTGGGTGGGTTTCAAACTCAATGTCGCCATTTTTAGGTTCGGCTGTTTGTAATGTGGAGCAAGAACACGAATTTTAGATTAGGAAATATAACTAGCGCAATAAGCGACAAAAGAACAACCCCCAAGAGCGACCGACGACATACAATACGAAACCAAGCCGACTATCGATCACTTGTTGTCATGACGCTTTTGTCATGACAACAGTCGTTGGGAGCGCTATTGAGCGAGCTGAAAGCGATTGTGCGGAAATTCCATCTCCTTCATGAACTTTTTATTTTTATTAAAAAAATATATTCACCAGATAGTTTTTGGTATTTATTTCAATAATTTTTAAAATTTGCTGTTGCATAAAACTGTGTTATGCAACAACTTAATTCATACCCGTTATTAGAATTTGAATTTAGTTCTATCAAATTCGATCAGAGCAAGGCTGTAAGAGACATATTATACTTGAAAAGTTTGCTGAAATCACTAAAGGTGGCAAAGAGCGACGTGGAATGCAGGAATAGGAACAGAGGAACCCCTATCCTTAACAAATGTTTATTATCGCGAGTATTAAATCCATGCAAATCAACACGAACAGGAAAGCCGTGAGAAGGCAAGAAACTTCAAAGTTTAGAGATTCTTGGAAAAACACTTCTTGCATAAAACTGTGTACGAACCTCTTTGCGACGATGTGAAGCTTTGCAGATCGGAAGAAAGTTTAAGGCCAATCATATTCATCACACGCCGTTGAAAGCCGCCGACCATGCTGAGAACAATGACAGTGGCACTGTCCCAAACGTGACAGCAATACTCCATGCGGGTCGGATTCATTTGTACTAGTGAAGACTAATTCCGGGGGAGATAATGGCGAGCTTATTCATTCCAATTTATGTCCTTAGACAGCGTGATTCCAACGGGACGAATATTTGGGGATTCCTCTAGAACAGGACCGAATAGGGACATTTGAGTTGCGTGCATATTAGTGTAACGATTTTACTCTCACCAGCAGCTTTTTCTAGTAAAACTAAATTAAATTGTCAATATTATATAGTTCATTTTTTATCTTTTTTGAACGATTTTAGTCCCCATGCTCTAAGAAATACCGTGTGTGTATGCATTCATATATTTTAGACATTGCTGCTGTGTTTTCTGCTATGACTAAATCATTTTGTATTAATTCTGAATTGGGCAAAGGATAACCAATACCCAAACCGTTAAGGATTTTCTACTGTGACTAAATATTGTTATGTTAATTCTGATATGGGCCAAGAATAACGCATGCCTAAGCACTTTCTATGTTTTAAGGCTTTTCTGCTGTGACTAAATTCTGTTTGTTAATTTTAACACGGGCTAAGCATTACCTGACCCTAGGTATTTACTGTGTTTTTTCTACTGTGAATAAATCTGTTATATTAATACTGACATGGACTAAAGATATTCCCTGCTCAAGCATTACGGCGCCTTACTTCCTCTTAAGTAAAATAATTGTGACCTGTGATAATATCGCTTTTATCGAAACTGTTCTCCTGACGTTTTTTATATATTTGTTCTATTTGTTTGATTTCAACTCAAACTTCAAATTATATCCATCTGCAGCTTTCCCTCTATTAAACTAAATGTTTTATGCCTCTTGTTATTATTTTAAATTGATTTTTATTGCTAAGCAAGGTTTGTTTCCCCAAATTTAGGGTCCGATGATATTAGTTGATTTACCTCAATCTGTCACCTTTTCTAGTATAAATTAGTAAGATTGTTACTGTGTATTTCATGTTGTAATTTTGAACTGGAAATAAGGAAATAAATAAATGAATGAATTACTTCATGAAAAAGTGGCACGCACTTTTTTTTCTGCAGACGATGAAAAATCCGATACCTCTAAAAAGGTTCATTTTCAGATCACAATTATTCGGATATGATATAATCATTGATGATGTGCAGGCGGTCGAGTAACATTGTTTTACGAAATGCTTTTTTATTAAAGAACTCAATGTGAATCAAAATCGGAAAATCTTCCCTTCACCAAGTCCACGCGACTTGTCTGAGAAATAAAATTCAACCTCTTTCAGTTTCTAACCACGAATACCTTATTTCTTAACAGCGATTTTGACATTTGTATGACGGAGTGTTGTAAATATAAAATAAATGGTCCAAATCGATGGAAAATTATTCTTAGCACAGGTTAATAATGGTTAATAATTAACAGGTTAATAATTCACAATCAGACAATTCATTTTGTCAAGCATGAGCCACAGATGAAACACGTCATTAACCCGGCAACAAATGATATACTTAGCAACAAATTCAGACAGAATTTGTTTTCGTTAGTTAGAGAGGCCATTGTTGCTGTAATTTCAAGCAGTAAGAGCCTTGATTCTCAGTATGATTTAATTAACGCCCACTGGAACAACACTTATGATAGAGTTGAACGATTTGTCAAAATATTTCATTTTATATATCCAAGCATAAGCCGAAGATGGACCACACTTTTCAGTGTGGTCCGTCAGCGGTTCATGCTTAGAAAATAATTTTTTAGTTCAAGCCAATGCAAGATATAGGCGAAACTGAAACAATGTTGGTTATGTTGAGTCATCCCCACGATATTCCTAACAAAGTCTTGCTTGAGTTGAGTTGAGTGTAAGTCAAGCTTAGTTGAGTGTAAGTCAGGCTTATCTTGAATAACGCTTCCTTTCTAATTTACTAAGAACCATCCGTCAGTTTTGCAAATTGTAAATTCAATTCAAAATATTTTTTGATAGTTCATGCTTAGAAAATAGTTTTTTAGTTCAAGCCAATGCAAGATATAGGCGAAACCGAAACAATGTTGGTTATGTTGAGTCATCCTCACGATATTCATAACTAAGTCTTGCTAATCACAACATGGAATTAGTTCTTTGAATGAATCGTAATATCCAGGACTATATCCGTGCGCTTGCGTAATGAAATGAAAAGCTGTTTCATATTGTTAGAAATTCAAGATGCATGTGGGCGTACTTTTATGTTCAATATTGGTGGTCTACCCTGCTGTTTTTGGTAAGTGCATACTTATATTTTTGAATAAAAAAATGTAGTTAGTAAACAATATTCCAAGAGATTTAGTATGAAGTATTTTATTTCAATATGATTTACAATTTTACGTCATTCACAATTAGTTTTATTCAAACATAACAAGAAACAGGACATAATATGACTTTTCATGACCGATGTTAATATTTTAAAAACGTAAATACCACTAGGTAACTATTGAAACTTATAGCCTAAAGACCAACTTCGAGGTGATTTATAGAACGCTATAGCTTGCCTGGGAGGCCCAAACGCTCACTTCTTAGATTGAGAAATATCATTTTGCGCTATTGTATTGCTTGTTTGCCACAAGATCAAAGAGGAACGTGCGGAATCCCACGTAAACAAGAAGTTGAAAATATTTTATTTTAAATACACGTATCCAGATTCGGTGGCGTAGGTATCAAATTTTCCCACTGGATGATATGTTCCCAAAATAATCAAAAAAAGTGTCTAGAAAGGTTCCTAAAAAGTCTAGAGTATATAAAAATTTCTCCAAAAGTGTACAAGGATGATGTACAAGGGTGACAAGAATAAGTTTGGTTTATTTATTCAGTGAATTGCTTTAACAAAAGAAGACTAGGTCAGGCATGTCGAATAGAAGACGGATTTCATAAGTGTTCCTTAAGTGGAGATTGTCAAAAACGGGATAAGGTTTTTTACACGTTGTGTGAAAAAGGTATATTTACAAATCTTCAATTTTTGGAAAATTAGTTTTGATATGAACTACTGGTGGCTCAACTCAGAAGAAACCTAATATGATTGATGAATTTATACGTTTATATCGCGTGAACGAACAATTTGTTCACGTTTTTTTATATTCCCTGACAGGACAGGTGGGGAACAAACAAACTATATGTGTGGTAACTGGAATCAATTTGAAATCTTGTTCCCTAAAAATGAACCAAAACCGCATATCGTGACCCAAAACGAGCATTCCCAATATTCTGTTACCTTTTTCATTCTTTGCGGTAAATTTCAAGAACAATTCCTCATTTTATTCATTTCTTTCTATGCATGAAAAATCAAGTTTTCCACTGTTGCAATAATTATCCACTACCCACTTTGTTCCATATATCTTGTCATTACTCAGCATCAACGTTTTTTATCATGATTAACAGAAAGAGTGAACTGCACTGATGACGAATTAGCTTGTCGTGGAACGAATCGATGCATACCGAGAAGGCTTTTGGGGACAAAAGATGGTTGCCTGTTGGGAAAGAAGGGTGTTGTAATATTACCATGCAGAAATGACGGTATGGGTTGATAGTTTTCATAACTATATGCTCTGTAGTTATGGGCTTTAAGGCCGTAATTAACGATTGCGTAGCTTGCGTTTTTTTCTAGGTTTGTTTTATTTTAACCTTGTGTTTTACGTTTGCGCTCGCTGTACATTCGTTTGTTTACGTTTTCCAACGCGAACGAACGATTGGCTATGCAAGCTAACGGAAAGTGCTCATTTCGTTGAGTACGTTTGCGCTTTGTAGGCAAGTGAATACAATAAACGCAAAGCAATGTTGATGTGTATTGTCATTTTTGTTTTGTCACTTGAAACGCAACGCTATACATCTTTAGTTCTATTGTGACCTTTAGAATAGTCCTAACGTATTTCCTGCGTGTTGTAAGAGGCGATTAAAAGAAAGCATAGAAGTGGTAAGTGGTTTTACCACCGCCCAGTGCAGATACCGTGCACTGCACTTTACCATGGCGGTTCGGTTCCGTTTTCTGTTTATAGTGCAGTTGCTGGCACTAAATATTTTAGTAGCTCTTTGCTATGTGGTCGGTGGTTTGTTCCTTCTGGACGATGCTTTTGGCCTTGCTCAGAGTGGATTTCAATAAAAAAAAATGCTATTTTGACTCGTGTCATCCGAATAGCTAGGTATTCTAGAATCACGATGTAAAGTAATTCCGTTTTTCGATTATTTTCAAATTGATCAGTTTTTCAGTGAAATCGTGATACACGTCGAATTTTAAAACGTCAACTTTGGCATATTATGATTGACTTCAAAAATGAACAAAACATGATCAAATAATAGCAGTTTCATTCATCTGAACTGCCGAAGCATCATTCAATTTATGTAGTGAATTTCGTGTATACTGTTTACGCTAAATTATGGAAGCAAATCCAATCGTGTCGTATTGCAGTAATTGAGTGTAAGTCAAGCTTATCTTGAATAACGCTTCCTTTTCAATTTACTAAGAATGATCCGTTAGTTTGCAAATTCAATTCAAAATATTTTTGGATAGTTTTAGATTGATGATGGTGGTAAAATATGTGTCCCTATCAAAACAATGATAGTGCAGCTTTAAAAGTATGGATATACAACATTGAAAAGTACGTCACTTCTTAGCATGTGACTAAGGTCATGTCTTTAGTCACATCACACATCTATCATGGTCTGGGTTTAAGGGAAGGATAATGTTGAGTCACAATGCTTCATTGCTTTTGTTCCTTAACCTTTCAAAACCACGGCATAGGATACTGGGACACCTCATACACTTATCTCAGAAACATTATAAAATTTTTACGTGATCAACATCACTAATAAAAGATTCCATAGCTATAAATAGAAATTTAAACCAGGAAATCATCAAAGTTGTAATTACCCGATTATTTACACCAATGAGATTCCGAGGTATCGCTCAGTGAACTTTAAAACTTTCTTTATCGTTTACTTGCGATTTTGGATCCGTATGTGGCTGTTGCCATAAGGATGCTTGGATGAGATAGTATCAAATTCAAGAACGGAAATAGCATGTTTCGTTTCCACAAAATTACAATTATATTTTTAATCTTCTTTTGTGACATTCGTTCATGCATTTCAATAGTCCTGTACTACGCCAATAACATATGTAATCAATGATCTATTTCTGTGGCGCACACACCATGACAAATATTTCGATTTGCATGTTGACAGCATGCTATCATTTTTCCATGTGTCAATTCAACGCAATACCATTTAAATATCCAGACCACTGAACCTTCCTTCAAACTATTTATATAGCTCCGCGACAACCACATAGCCGAAAGGCACATCGAAATGCGGCTGATTAAGCGAAAAACTATCTTGAGCTGGGAGGTCTCTGTGCGTCTCATTTACCCCAGATTATATTTTTATCTCAGTATTTCTGAGACAATTTTGTATCTGTGTACTTCGATAATTATGTAATTGTTGTTTTATTCATTCTGTCTTGCAACATCGCCGTGTAAGCGCAAACAAGACTATATTGACTGTCTTTAGATAACTGATCTGCAATAAACTCAACATCATTTGTAAGAAAAGCTAATGCTTTGTTTTAAATTATTTCAGTTTATTTCGTTTATTGCAGAATTCACATGTTACCATAGCAGACTGTGTTTGCCAAGATGGGCGGTTATGGATGGCAAAGAGGATTGTAATACGACAGTGGTCGGAGATATGAGTGACGAAAAAAGGGCCATCGAATTTTGCAATGAAGATGAATTCAGATGCTCGAACGGGAGATGTGTTCCTAGAGAATGGGTTTTTGATGAACACGAAGATTGCGAAAATGGTGAAGATGAGTTGGAACCTTTAAGTTCATGTAATAAATCCGGCGAATTTCGATGTGAAAATGGTCAATGTGTAAAGCGCTTCCGCGTCAAGGATAAACACCGTGATTGCAAAAATGGTGCTGACGAAAACATTATCTCGTTTCCATGCATGAATACCACAGAATTTCGTTGTAACAACAGTGGTCGATGCATACCCCGCTCATGGGTTGCGGACGGGGTGAAAAACTGCGGAGATGGTAGTGATGAAATTATATCGGCAAACCAAACATGTTCTTCCGATGAATTTCGTTGCCATAACGGGAAGCGTTGCATCGCGCCTAAATATATGTGTGATGGGATGGATCATTGTGGCGATTGCAGTGACGAGATAGAAGGGTGTTATGAGGCACGTATGTGGAGGTGTCCTCTCGATCCGTCTGTTTGTATTCCGCAAACATACGCGTGTGATGGTTTCCAAGACTGTCCGTTGGGTACAGACAACTCACAATATCTTCCAGGGCTGGAGTGTAAAAGAACAGTAATGGCAACAAAAGAAGAAATGTGTAACATACCTCAGTGGACATTACATGATGATCACTCAATATGCGAGGACAAATCTGACTTGTGTTTCCAGAATGGCAACTTCACTTGCGCACGTTGCGTATCAGATGGAAGTATTATAACAAAACATCAAATGTGCAATGGCGTCATAGACTGCGCTGATTTATCAGACGAATGTCTGTGCAACTCTAACCGAAACAATAAAGATATAATGGAATTATGCAACTCCATTTGTTACGATTCACAAAAATGTGGGTCGAGTGAAACTTGTACAGTTGGACAATTACATTGCAAAGTAGATAAAAAGTGCCTAGATCTTAAGAAAGTGTGTGATGGACAATATGATTGCCCAATGAATGGCATTGACGAAGTCTTATGCTTACATCCAGGCACTAAAGTTGGTTTGAAATCAAATGTTAGTGACTTTGACTGCTGGAAAGTCGGCGAAGACACTTTGTCTCTTTTAAGAGCTTTCAACTTAATGGGGATTTACCACAACATATACACAAAGCATGGTTCTAAGTAAGTTTTTGATTTGACTGTTGAATATAATTATGTTTTAAATAAATATTGATGAACAGTATTTTAATTGATACTAAGCCTGTAACACAACAACTTCGTGTGTATTGTAGAAAATAACATGTAAACGTTCGCAGGTGGTATCAAGATCTTTTTCAAATTACTGATGACATCATAAAGTTACATTTTACGTACTCTTGCATAATATTATTCTAATTTAATACTTTTACAACTGATAAAAATCTATGCTGGCTAAAACATCCCCATTCACCAACATAAATAGATGTCGTATGGCTAAATATTCCTTCGCTACTGTTACGTTTTTCTAGATGTAATGGAATATTGGAATGTCCCAGATTTGAAGATGAATGTAATGAGGACTGCTGGATGCCGGCATGTGATAAGTTTAAATTAAAAACAATATCTCCAATGGTAGGGATTGTCGGAATAGAAGTCAAAGAAGACATACGAACGTAGGTTTATTTTTTTTTTCGAAAACCTTGTAGGGTTATAGGTATTTGATTGTACCAACGTATGGTGCAGATCAGCCAATTTATTAGATTGTTATTGGCTGTCCTGCTCATACTGATGCTAATGAGGAACTTTGAACCAAGTCTTCAATATATTTATCACGCTATTTATTATAGATCCATTACGAAGTAAAATCAGATTTCCAAGGCCCTGTAATCCTTACTGCACTCCCGGTCATGTCCGTCAGTGTCGCTACTCTCCATGCCCTTCGAAACAAGTTAAACGGTCATTTTGAACTGGCCAGTAGAGCCTGAACCGAAGTCCTAAAATAATTTGGTTTGTACACCTTTTTAATGAGCCACGCATTATAATCGTATATAGTTTAGAACATCATAAATTTGCCATGATAAAATTTATAAAAGCATCGAAGGTAGCCAAATTCAAGTGAATTTAATATAATGCTACAACCAACCAAGGTTGATGCTTTATGATCCAAGACACGATGAGATACTAATCTGATTCATTCCAAAATTTGGTGTTAGTGTTAGCTTTTTTCTGCAGAATAACACGAACGAAAAAAAAATTGATCCCACACCAATTTTGTTACCATAGGTGCAGTGATTATGACACAGTAAGCGACCTGTTTGATTACACAAATTTTGTTTTCGGTATTTCTATATGCAATGGAATACAGGAATGTAACGATAACGCGGATGAAGAAAATTGTACTGAATTATTTGTGTGTGACGCTGGAACAGTTGAAACACCATTGGGCACAAGAAAAGTAAGTTTTGAGATAAGTGGAGCCCAGCTATTTTCGGTGCCATCTAAATGGACTTATTGGTTTTTATGTTGACAAACACATTAGTTTTAACATACGCTTTTTCTCCGTCGGCGATCGGACTGACATGGCGTCATCCATTAGGTGTTATGTTGGGCAACTGTTGTCGGATTCTTTACGCCACCGCGATATATTAATAATATATCGGAACAAGGTTTTATTGCTTGCCGATGAATAATGGCAATTAAGCATTTACTTTCTACTTACATTTTTATGCACCTATTTTTAGCGTATCAGTATCGAGAACAAATTTGTTTGCAATTTGAACCCGGATTGTTTAGATCAATCGGATGAACTACATTGCAACAAATCGACGCATCATTACTGTAAGAACGGCAACCCACTCTACGTACCTGCCTCGGTCGTAATGAACGGTATACAGGACTGCGAAGACAACTCAGACGAATGTCCACCCGAATGGAACGACCAAAATTTATTGTCTTCAAGGGAGGAAATGATCAAAATGCCATTCCTGCGTTATTTCATCTGGTTCATGTCTTGTGTTGCAATACTTGGAAATGTTGGTGTAATTTTAGAAACTTTCTACTCGGAATATGGATCGCGATCTAGCCCACATGGTCCCATGAGCCGTTGTAATAGAATATTTATCATTAATTTGGCAATTTCAGATTTTCTAATGGGAATAACATTGCTGATTATTGGCGTGAAATCACTTATGGTGTCGGGTAATTATTGCCTAGAAGATAAAAAATGGCGGATCAGTACATTGTGTAACGCAATAGGATTTTTGACTGTTTTATCCAGCGAGACTTCCGTGTTTTCACTAGTTGCTTTAACTTTGTATCGATTTTATGGAATTCACCGGCCATTTCAGAGTAGACATGTTAAAACAAAATGGGCTTTCCTTGCAGCGATTTTGACCTGGACAGCGTCCCTCATACTAGCATGTGTACCTCTAATACCAACAATAAATCAAACCATGACTCCCAAGGTGCTTACTAAGCCTTCGCCTTACTTTGAAAACACAGTTGTTACCTGGGAGGATTTCAAGGCATTTGCAACCAGGATTCACACTCTTGGTGGCCGGGAAACGCAAATCTCAAACAATTTCCAAACTTGGGGAAGCGTAACAAACATGCTGGAAAAGACTTACAGTGATTTTTCTCCTGAAATCATTGGATACTACGGATTTTACAGCGTAGATGGAGTATGCATTCCGCGATTGTTCAGAATGCAGGGCGAGGCTTCTCTGCATGCCTTGTCACTATTAATTATATCTATTAATTTCTGTAGCCTATTATTTATTGTTATAGCATATTGCAAAATCTACCACATATCAACACACCGAAAAGTTGTAGGCGGTGAAATAAAGACTGAGGATCGCAGCCGTATGATGCAAAGAAAGATTACCACGCTAATCGCCACTGATTTGTGCTGTTGGCTCCCAATTTGCATAATGACCTTTGTTAGTCAATTTGGTGTTGCTATATCAGGGGACGCATATGCCGTTGCGGCCATTCTTCTCCTGCCTATAAACAGTTCGCTGAATCCCATCATTTATTCAAGTGGATTTGCAGCAGCTCGTGGTGCTCTGTTCAACAAAACTGCCAAGGTCAGAGCTTCTATAAGACGTCGAATTACCAGCAAACCACCAACATCAATGAATGCGGGTAGTGATGTCACTACACGCCAAACTCGAAGCACTGGGCTCCAAACAACGTCAACGACCTCTGTAATTGAAAGTCGGCACTAAGTAGTAGCATTCCTGCACAGTAACCAACGGACAACCTTGTCTTTTCAGTACTTCGGTACTACTCGAATCCCGTCAATCGAAAAGTCACTGACTAAATTCGGAAATCCCGAATGAGTGACAAGACTCTAGATACTTTTACAATGTCTTTCTCGGGCAAATTCAGTGGAATTGTTGACTTGAATTCGAGTTTGATAAAAACGCAGATGCAGCATCTCTAGAGAACTATATCAGAGTCCGTGATCATAATCAAAAATAAATAAAAACGTGCGAAAAATTGCCATGTGACGAAAGCAAAGAAACCCATGTTCGTACGTCCCTTTTCTTAATTCGGACTCCGGGTGGGTGTTCACTGAATAAGAGCCAGCAAGTTAATTAAAAGTTAATGTCAAATATATCTCTCATTTTATCTGCTTGCGGCGTGAGTGTGCCGGTTTTCGACTAGGCTTGAGACCGTAATCCGTTTTGGCCAAACTCGACTTAAATGTTACATATGTCCGATTCGATTTCATTCGGCAATGATTTTCTTTAGCACCCAAGTGAAGAGTGGTTGAGATATGATTCTATAAAATATTTACTCAAAACGTAAAAAGTAAACACATATAAAACCCCAAACAAGTAAATCGAATTTTTGGAAACCGCAACAAACCTTAAACTAGTCGACATAGGGTATGCTGAATCCAAAACAATTTTAGGTCTGATTTCCATTTTAACGATCAGAAATGTTATTTTATCAACCCTGAGCCACAGATGGATCGCGTCGATGGGACTTGACTTGTTTTAGCAAAACTTTGGGTTGGCCTGCCAGAAACCTTTATAGGATTTCGATCAATAAAGTTCAGCAAAATATTGATTAACGCCTTCGCATTAAAAAAACAAGAATTTAGGGTAAATCATCAATGCTATTTCAGCGGAACGTTTCTGCAATAATGAATTATGAGACATTCGTTTTGAATGACTTGATTTTTCATGAATTCTGTAGAAAACGCATCGACTAATTTTGTTGTTTTTTGCTTTGAAAGCGTCAACGCAATTGCATAAACCGTTCACCATCGATCGCCTCGGCGAATAACAATCAACTTTGATCAATTTACTTGAAATTCATAATTGTCAGGAATATAATGATGCACTTGACTTCGTAAAATTTGCAAATCAAGGCAAGTTAGCAGCGATTTAACAATGGATGAGTTTAGCTTGTCTATTTTAAAGCACTTACATGGAATAATATAAATTATATTGGAATATTCCTGTCCGTATATTAATTTGGGGAAGGGAATCGTTGGGTTAAAACAAATTGCCGGGGCCGTAAGGTATTTTTTTTTTATTAATCCTCTTATTGTACTCTCGGTGAGATACCACTTAGACTATAAGACAAGGCGAGTAATTTTGAAATTGAAAAAATATGAAACGAAAACTATTTCAACAAAGAGTTGGCGCACAAAATTTTTAATTTTTATATTGGGAAAGATATCATTTTGGAAACAAAAAAATTCAGTTATGCTATTTTGTGCCGAAGGCGCGCAGAAAATTCGCATATTTTAAAGATTTTTATATAAAGTGCGAAATCTTTGAGGGGAATAGACCCCCTCCTCAATAATTAAGGAGTACATACCCCAAAAATGGCTGCGCCGGCAGACTACTGGTTCAACGGCTTCATGTGTCCATTAGCGAAGCTTGTTTGCGGTGTGAGTTGGTACATTGATCTACTAATGTTTCATGTCGGTAAACGAGCTATTCGGTTTATGTTTTCAAAGCATCAATCCCTTGTGCACAGCATTATTTACACTGGGCTATACAGAAACCGACAATATTATCGATTCAGCGAGATCAAATGTATAAATATATTACTTGTTCCTAGAACCATGACTTACATTCAATGAAACCTTCCGAAATGTCCCAAAACAAACATAGTTCGATCAAAAAGGAACTAGCCCTCCAAGATTTATTGTTTACGTGTAGTTTATAGCATAGGTTACCTTTATTGGGCGTAAATACCGGCCAAGCGTTTTATAATTTTATGTGACGCTTGTTTTGTGCTTTACTAATTGAGTTCTCGTAAAATAATGGGGAAATGATATTTCCAGAACAATTCGATAGATAGATCATTGGCTCGAAGTGAATAACGCGAGGAATTTGTTTAAACAATGGGTTTAACGTCCACAGTAGGTTTGAAAGAACGTCGCGTTGATTACGCATTGCAAATATTATGCGTGTAACGTGCCGCGAAGATGCGATGCGACAATCGAGAAGATAACACCTTAATATCACTGGAAGTGCACCGATATTGACGCAGGTGCTTTTCCTCGGGTGGTGCACTTAGAAAACCAGCATATTATTCTTTTAAGTTTGTTAGAATAAGCGAAAAGCGAATGTTTTTAGTACTATTTCTTAATAATTTTCAAAAGTTTTTAAAGTAGTTTTACAACAAAGAGCATGGTATGTCGGTGGAAATCGCAATTCAAATGCTATTTCAGGTTCATGCATAGTACAGAGAAACAATGTATCTCCCATATGCAAGTAGACTATATTTATGGTGGGAAGCACATCAATGCATTTTTTAGATAGCTTTATAAACTTGAAAAAAATGATAAACGGCGCGATGGCCTTGTGGTTAAACATGTTGGCATCGCAAGTTGAAGATCTCGTGTTCGAGCCGCGGCGAGTCCGGCTCGCTTATCCATGCTGTAATAACTTGGGTAGGCTAAGCCGAACAGAGAAAGATGATATCTTTCCAGTAATTGTAACCCTGTCCGTTTATAAGTGACCGCTGTTACAGGGCCTTGGGCAGGCTGATCCACTCTAAAAAGTGGCTATAAAAAAAATTTATAAAATTTTTTACAAAAATTTACATTTAAATCGCAGGCGCAGACCGTCTCAGTCTCACACTTGGGCGAGATTACCCCGGTATTATAATATTATCACTAATTCGAGTTTAGGAGCTCGAGTTTTGTGAAATTGGGTTAGCGAATCTACAACCATCACCCCTCTTTTTATTAAATTCATTCCGAGCAAGACCGAAAAGGCATCAACTAACGTCCATTTAATTACAAAGATGTAGTACCAGCAACTGTACTCTAAGCGGAAAATATCCCAATGGAACTAGCTGCTATAGTGAAGTGCAATGAGTGGTACCTGCCCTTGGCAGGGGTAAAACCATCTACCACTTCTTTGTTTCGTTTTAGTCCATTTTTACAACACGTAGGAACAACATTAGCATGTTCCCAAACGCCTAAGGTCAAAGTTTTGGCAAGTTATCTTTCTGAGTTGCTATTACTTAGCCAACTATAATGTTATTGTTAGCGCAGTTGAGTATATACATTGAGAATATTTACATTTATTTATTGAGTGACATTGCCCGAATCTGCTGGTAGGGTAGAAAATGTATTAAAGGAGAAAACAATTTGTGTTCCTACTCGCAGGCGCGCAAATTTTATGATTCTTTTTTGTACCTCTATGACGTAAAAGTATAATAACTTTCGGCTTATTTTAATGCACTTAAAATGTCAATATTTTTAAATTTAGATTGGGTGCCACGCATCCACTAAATTATCTCCCTCCAGAAAGATGAGAGCCTAAAAGGTCCTACTTTTGTTTTGTTACTGAGCATGCAAAATCAAGGTAAACAGGCGCACAAATTTATTTTCATGATATTAATAACTGAATGACTAAACGTCATTTAAAAAGATTAAAGAATGAAAAATATATGTAAATAGACCGAAACCAAATAATTGATTTGTTTAAACAATTGAATCTGTTCCCAAACAAATTGTTTTTTAAGAATCACAGTTTTTTTTCCTGATTGGGCCAAGAATATGCCAAGTATTGACCGATTTGCTTCACAAATATTTCGGTCATTTCGGAAAAAACTTTTCCCAATGAGGCAGTGATAAGCGTTTCTCTCAAATCACATGGTTCTCAAATCAAGATAAATAACGGTCACGGAGATCAGAGCACAGCAAATGTTCTTGAAATTGATTCAATTGATTGTCCAAGTGTACAGTAGTAGACGGTTTCGATTAATCACAAGCGTTAAGGAAACGGTGTTCCGGAAATGACAAAGCCGAAATCGAGTGATCAAATGTAAATTAAGTTTTATTGGAGAGTCCGATGGAGTATTTGTAATTATATATTTTATAAAATTCCATGGACTAATGGCATTGTAAAGAGTCATAATTTGTCCTTCAGACGAATGCAGTTTATATAGGCCGACCAGTCGAGGCAATTCGATATGGTCCCATTCGAAAAATAATAAGCGAGCATGTTTTATCAAGCGTGGGTCGATGATGGATCGAGTCGCGGTTCATATCTGGTACATGTATAAATTTACTGACTGGGGTGTTTAGAATCGATTTGAAACACGAATAAGTTGAAATCAGTCGAGAATAGGGTACTGCAATAAAAGTGACAAGATGCATTGGAATTGTATTATTATCTGAAAATAAAGTCAGGAACAGGATTGTGTTGATTTCTTCAAATTGTCAGTAGTTTTGCCCGTAATATCTTAAAACTCCTTGTACTTTTAAGAAGAAAAGGAGACGTTTTTTCTACAAAATTGTATAATCGGGTCATTAACAAAAGGGAGAGATTAAAGATATGATATCAACGAAATAAAAAAATCTTTTTGCAATATGAGACGCGAATGGGATTTACCGTCGAGAGTTCCATCAGGATCCGCATATCCCAAAAATATTATTATGAAAGGATCTCATTCCAATCATTTTAATTTAATTCCATTCATGAAGATTATCCTTAATCTGTCAAAAAAATCGTCGTGATTATGGTGATATTCTTGTTGCGTGTTCGTCCGACATATTTGAAAAAATAAAATAGTAAGTAAATATTAAATCTGCAATTTGTTAAGCTATGTTTCTAACACTACAGGTTATGATAACTTCATCATTAAATAACCATTGGAATTTTTCAACCACTCGAGCTATGGATTTGCCGCCATTTTAATCACCAATTGGTCTAGACTCATTATTATATGATATTATTATAGTAGTGTTACTGTTTTTTTATTGCTAATAATTAAGGGGGCATGAACTCATAATTGGTCAATACAATGAATTGGAATTTGGCCGAGATCATGTATGCATTAATAAGAGCGTTGTATCCGAGCCAATTATTTGAATGATTTTTTTTTTGGAGTCAAGTCGAGACGTAAAGCTTTCGACACAAATTCGGTCGCGACTAGTCTTGCAAAGAGAGTATTGTCGTTAATAGTTTAATTCAATCGACAAATTTAGTAACATTCACGGCTAAAACGAATTAATGCTACGAAAAATCCTAATATGCGATTTTAGAGTCATGAAAGCTCAATATAACTAACATCCAACAGCGGCGGAAAATCTGATATCAAGGGGTTCGACGAAAGAGGTAAATTGACAATTTTATACTAACGAAAATATCCACTGGAATCGTGCTAAAAATTTCTGAATAAATTTGCAAAACTCGACACGATTTTAGCTGGAAACCCCATACTGATGCTGTAATTTAATCGTAAAACGTCAGGATAAAGAAAATCCTTCCTCCAGGCTTACGAAAAATTTTATCATAATGTTTCTTTTTAAACTTCACTCATATTTTTGATTTTTTAACGAAGCGCGCGAATTCAGGGCTGGCCAGAACTGAATCGCTTGGAATTCAAATCTGATTCGAAATATGAATGAAAAAATATTAGCATAAACAATCATAAAGGCAATGTCTTTTCAATCCGCATTTCATGTCTGAGAGCAAAATGTTACATATTTCAACGGCATATTACAATCGTTTTTAGTCGAATTTGACATTTTGTCCTTAAAATGTAAATTCCATTTCATTTTTGCAAGTTTTTGTTCCTATGGCCAATTTACGACTGATTCGAAGCAATTGAGAGGAAAAAGAAAATCCGTCTTCCAGGCTCACGAAAAATTTTATCATAATGTTCCTTCTTAAACTCCACGCATATTTTTAATTTTTTCGCGAAGCGCGCGAATTCAGGGCTGGCCAGAACCAAATCACTTGGAATTCAAATCGGATTCGGAATACGACTAAAAAATACTAGCATGAACAGTCATAAAGGTAATGTCTTTTAAATCCACACTTCATGTCTGAGAGCAAAGTGTTTCATATTTTAACGACATATTGCAATCGTTTTTAGTCGAATCTGACATTTTGTTCGTAAAATATAGATTCCATTTCATTTTTGCAAGTTTTTGTTCCTGTGGACAATTCACGACTGATTCGAAGCAATTGAGAGCTTCGAAGCAATTGTAATCGCCGAATCAAATTGCCGACCCTTTCGCGCGGCATAATACAATTGCCGAACGTGTCTATATTCGGCCCCCAGTCGCTAAAATTAAACTTTTGAATTTTATACAGAATTCATATATGCGGTGACCAATCGTGTGGATTATTTCACAACAATGAAAAAAACTAATTAACGTCAAACCAAATCTTATTCAAAATATATCTAACAAGCTATTCATTACCTTCCGGGATCGCTTCCAAGTTTACTTATGTTTAGCGAGGGAAAGATAACCGAATAGCCGATGAAAAAAAGTAAAATTACCATATTGTAATAAAGATTATGCGCCGAATAGGCATAAAAAATTTTGGGTCATTTTGTAGGAGACAGCATGTTTTATGCGAGACAGAGCATTTTGGATTTTTGCGTCAGTACAGTGAACATACCTTCCTAAAACGACTAATGTTCAGAAGATATTTTTTTCATTTTTGGTGTAGGGGAGGGTGATTTGCTATGACCTTCTGTGCACCTACCAGGGGGCTTATCTTCTTACTTCCGTGAATAGGGACGTTTGGGTATAGGGAATTATTTCAAATGTGAAAGAACCATTGTTTTGTGCCATCATTTACGGTGAAACTGTTATGTTATTACAGCAAATTTTGCTCCAAGGAACAAATTGCAAAATATCAAAAGAGTTTGTACACTAATAGTACAGAGTAAGAGCAGTCACTGCTCACCACAACAGAATCACATTGCAAATACGCTGAAACATGCGAATAAACGTATTAAATAAGTAGCCCTAGGCTAATAAACAACATACAATAGCGCGAATACATCATTGCCAGATAAACACCTTGAATCGTACGGAAAATGTCGCTATACCGCTCGAAATAAATCTCACAATGACATGACGTGATAGGGTAGAAACCGTTAATGAATGACAACCAATTGATCACGTCGAATTTCTCAGAACAGAAAACAACTTACCTCTTGACAAAAGTGAAAAAATGATTGGATTGCATAAAAAGTCTTTTGATATTATGAAATCCTAGATAACTTCGATATGCATTTTGTGCATCGCTGTAAGTATTAAAAGTAAAAAATCCGATTTTGCTTGTGTTTGATCCAGTAAGGAAATTTTGTTTAAGCACGGCTCACTGATGGAACGCGCCGCACAGGCGAAGACTATCATTAACTCATGATTAATAAAATAAAGTGTTTGGTTGATGTTAGGCGCTTTAGAACCGATATAAATTAGATTGTGACAAAACAAAATCATCGTACACGATTATGTGCATATTAGTTATGATTTTATATAAAATTGTTGTACAACGAAAGGGATATCCTTTTTCGGATAGTGAGCTGTTATCGAATTCTGATTGGAAATAATTTCGTTTTTCTATAATTCCCAAATTGATATCTTTCGCAGTGAAATCATGATATATGCAAAATTTTATGTTGTAAAATTTTACATAAATCCTGACTTCGCTGCGAAAGATGGTCAAATATCATAATATTGTCTTTCTGAAATGTTGAAATTTGAATTTCAAATGCCGTTTAAACTAAACTATAAAGTCAGTCATGAACGCGGACACCAATATACGATTACTATAGATCTATCCCCTATTATTCCCTAAATAAATTTAATCCTCCCGCGGCCACAGATCGGCGACAGGTAAATTGTGAGTGCACACTACGTGAAATAATTGACATCACGATAACTATTGCATTGTTGGCCAAATGAGTTGCAATCGAGTATGATACCTGTAAAACTACAGCTTTTCGTTATATATTTATTATGCTTACACGTAGAGGTTTATTGGATATTATCTCATTTTTCTACAAGAGAAATAGTGCAGCTTTAATGGTGAGATAGAAACTTGCGATTCTGACAATCTGAAATTATAGTTTAAATTTCTTTTTGTAACTTCAGGTAAATCAATGTCAATTATCCATGGCAGGTATATACTAGAAATATAAGAAAATTGAGCTGCTCAAAAGGCATCCATGAGTTTGAAAACTCAAAACGATGCTCGTTTATTTGGTACCTGAAACGGTTTTGATCAATGCAACAGAAAAAAGAAAACTCAGATTAGACATTTTAGGGCTGGGCAATTCGATTCAATGATTCGAATCGATTTGAAGCACAAAATTGCTTCGAATCAATCGTGAATCGTTCATAGAAAGAAAAACTTGCTGATCATCTAGAGTTTTCATTTTTAAAGACAAAATGCAATCGAATTTGACCAAAATCGAATATATTTTGTCGTTAAGATATGAAAATTGTCGCTCTTAGACATAGTAGTGTGAATTGAAAATACACTGTAAACTATAAATTTCTTGAATTTCTCAATGGGGACAAGTTGTAGTAGTAATGGGATATTTTCATTTACTTGGAATTAGTAATTCTATCTAATTCGAAAAAATATTCGAATCAGATTCGAATTCCAAATGATTTGGTTTCGTCCATTCCTATTTCGAACCCAGCTAACCAAATTCGAATTTATAACAATCTATATTCAATAAAAGAAAATTTGGTTCAAAATTTCTTACACATATAGATCGTGTATACGGTGATTTTTTTTCAGTGTCAGATGCCCATTCGGTTATTTATAAACATTGAGATCTACAAACTTTCGATCTTATACAAACGATCCTATATTTCCCAATTGAATAAATAAAATTCCAGTCATAACAATAAAATTTCCCTACTTACACCAGAGTAAAAAATTACATCACGTCTAAATACCAATTCACGTAGAGCGTTTCAACTTTGCTGCAATCGTATATTTAATATATAAATCTAAATGATATGTCTTTGTTAAATATAAGCCACTCATGAAACTCGTCAACATGACGCGGTCCATCTGTGGTGTATTTCTGGCAGAAAATTGCGAAAATAATATTCCCACGTAAAATTCAAAATAGATCATATTCCAATATCGATAAGTAACTAATGTCATTTAAGATTGTAGTCATAATAATAACTATTGATGGAGACCAAGTATTATTATGATTTTTATCGGTTATCCATCCACGAAAAACAAATTATTAAAAATTTCAAGTAATGTGCGCGCGAGGTATGACTAGCGCTAGCTCAGACTATTTGGAACAGAGATATAAGAAAGTAAGCAAAAATCGACGGCACCTATACGTTAAAGATATTCATCGACTAGTACCCTAGATAATCAAAAATATTTCCAGCATGGATGAAACCTACATCGGATTTTATGTTAAATCACAACTTTTAGAAGACGCTTGCTAAACGTGTGGTAGCGAAATTCACTCCAAGGTCGAAAGTAGTACCTGAAAGGAGCTACTGGGCATGGCCTTCAAAGAAAATGTGCTATATGAAAATACTCAAAAAATACCCTGAAAATAGCCGTCGTTGAGCAGTATAAGCCGAAGTCCATGACTCTGATATAAGTTATAATATAGAGTAGAATGGGGTATGTAATTTTCGATTGATGTTTGTACCACTTAGTCGGTCTCTAGGTGATGTGTTGGGAACACGTTCCAGTGAACGTACATCACTGCACGAGGGAAGCATGCTTTTGCTTTTTGGGTTTGTGTTTACATTTACTATACACCGGCTTTAACTCACCACACCCACACGGTATTGTGCTTGAAGTTTAATCGCTATCGGTGAGTCTACGTTAGTGCAGTTCAGGATGGCAGGCAAACGAGGAATTCTGTAGGGATACAATACATCTTGGGTCCAATTCTGTTGGGAGGGGAGCCTTGGCATTCAAGTTAATTTTTAGAATTAAAATACATTAGGATTATTCAATATCTTTTTGTATACCAGATTGCTTTCAGGTAGGATAGTTTCATTTTATTTTGCTTGTAATCGTCAAGATTCCCAAGGCGATTCCCATCGGTTCCCACTTACGTCCTGTAGACTACACTATTAATAACATTAATTGCTTTAATAAAAGACTTATTCAAAACAGTACTGGTTAGAACTATCGTTAATGATCGATATTGAAATTGAAGATGATCATGAATATGGTGACATTATTTGATCTCGCAATAGTTGTTATTGCTGTTTTCGTTTTCAAGTACAACACAACGACGTGGTATATCAGACAAGGTAAGTTTTTATACAAGTTACATATTGTTGTTTGTTTCAAAAATTATTCCAAAAGATTATTTATTCGTTATATCCCAACCACCGCGTCTCATCGTCATGATCCATCAGTGACGCAAACTTAACAAAAGATGTTTTGACCATTTTTTTACTTGTACTCTGACTGTTCGCTTCTGAAAAGAATTTCCTCGGATTGCAGGAATTGTTATCTCTTATCGAAATTCACTCTGCAAGGTCGGAAGCTTCACCCGAAAGCATCCAACTAACGACCACTAATTCAGTATGGTACAGTGAGTGATATCTGCCCTGGGCCATGGCAAAACCTAGTGATTTACTACTTCTGTACTTGATTTACAGTGTTTGCATCTTAAGAACGTAGCAATCGGAAATTAAATCGACGCGATTCTTCATTCCCTATCAGAAAAATTGCGCAGAAGCATATTTTGATAAGTATGAGTCACTGGTGGATCGCGTCGACGAGACGCAGTCCATCTGTGGCCTGTGCTTGACAAAATAAAATTTCTGATTGGGCAAAACCAAATTTTTTTAAAATTCGAATATGATTCGGATATATTTCTGAATGGGATCAAATCAATCATTCCATATAAACAGCATACGTGTGTTTTTCACCAATATTAAAATCAAGAAATTCATTCAGATTCTTTCAGATTCATTCGAATCAGATTCGAATTGCAAATGATTCGGTTTTGTCCACCGCTATTTCGAACCAAGCTAAACAAGTTCGAATTAATAACAATCTATATTCAATAAAAAGGAATTTGATACTAAATTTTTTACGCGACTAGACCGTGTATATGGTGATTTTTTTTCAGTGTCAGATTCCCTTTCCGGTTATTTATAAACATTGCACCTCATCGTCGCACCGCACCTCATCGTCGTGATTCATCAGTGACGCGTACTTGAATTACCTAGTTCCCCCGGTTTTCAATAATAGTACTACTTGGTTTTGAAATTGAAACTAAGTTACTTAGTAATAATTTACCAAGTTTTCTGGTAAATTCGTTTTACTTCACCTAATATATACTTTTTAATTCACATTTCATCATAAAAAGTTTGTTCGAAATCAAAAACTTTTCCGTTGTATTTTGTTGTTGAAATATAAGAATTAAACCTCGATTCGCATTTTTTTCGTTTCTATGGCCGATTCACGACGAGTGAAAATAATTCGTGCTTTTTATGGACGATTCAAGGCAGATTCGAATAATTTGTGCTCCGAATCTGTTTCAATCGCCTAGTCTTATTTTTAAATGCTATTTAACTTTATTAGTGTTTTTGATAGAAATTTGATTCCACAGAAGGATTTGCGCCGGTTGATTTTTTTTTTTATTTCACCCAGACGAATTTTCAAATACAATACGGCAACACAAGCAGTCAACTTCTGATATCGGAGAAAAGGTTCGTTTATTTTTATTATTATTTATCAGAATGGTATTTAAAGTGTGTTAACATATGTTTAACTGAAGTCTAGTAAATATGCATAAAAATTAATATGAGTGTATTGTAAAGTCCTATTAAATCCAAGTTTAACTTTTTCAAATAAAAATTAATGCGCATAAATATGTCTTCCAAAAAACGAATAAAAAGAAAAAATCGTTGTAGTATTTAGTGTAAAAGGTATTCGACATTAATTATATTAGTGAAATAATATTCTGCGATTTCAGATAAACGAAATGGCAGCTATTTGAAAAAGACATTGCCTATTTTGCGACGGCATCATGAATTCAGTTTAAATTTCATAACTCAAAATTTGGCATACGGTATAACATAATTTCACTGCAAAATGAATCAGGTTAAGAATAATCTAAAAACTAAAAATTACCCTGAATCCTAGAACACTTTTCTATTAGGATAAGGAATTTAAACGCATATACTTGTATCTACAAAGAATATGGGAATCGGAATTTTCTTCTTTAAAACTATTGTTCTTGGGCAAGTTTTTTGTAATATATCAATCAAATTTTTTTTTAAAAAAAGGGAAAACTTCAAAAATGAAAAATAAAATGGCGTCTGAGCGAAAGCTGAACATCATATTCAAAGTCAATTTAATAATTACATTTCATAATTAGACTTTTAATCATTTCTCAATAAAAAGATCCCTTGTGTGCCAATATTATTTCTAAATCGGGAAAGTATGTCACATACAGTCTTCATCACAAATTTGCAAATCCCAATTACAAAAAAAATGTGCCAAAGCATCCTTTGCCAAGTCAAGTATGAGCCACTGCTGAATCGCGTCGACAAGACGCGATTCATCTGTGGCTCAAGCTCGACAAAATAATTTTCTGATTGGGAGAGTATAAGTATATTTTCCAGTCGAAACTGGTCCCTGAATGAATTTGCACGCAAATGTTTTTAACTAATAATAACTAATAATGATATAAATATACCTTTTGTGACTAATGAGATTTATAACTGGAATTTTCATATTATTCTGTTGAAAGATAAATTATTTCATCACAAGCTAAGTATGAGGCGCGATCCATCAGAGACTCATCGAGGAATATTAATTTAACCAATTCATTTCAGTAGACATGCGCGTCGATTTATGACAAGTACTTAACATGGTTAGTACAATTTGGTTTGTTTTTTATAAGCGAACCTCAAATCACGCGCCGGAAGTTATTCGCGGAAATAAATAGTATAGGTCATTAACTGATGATTAAGGCCATACAAACAATGACTATTATTTATTGATATATTAGTGAAATAGAACAATGCCTAATGGAAAATATTGTCTTGCGTATTATTTTTTTTTTTTATAAATTTCTTAGGCGTTTATTTTTTTTTTCATTTTTAGGATTATATTCTCAGTTTTGTTTTCAAAGAATCATTATTCGCAGGAACATTTAATTAAATTTTTCTAGCTAATGAAATATCTTAATTTATACCATTATTAAACGCTTGATACAGCTTTCGTCCTTCCGTTGAATGCGTGATACACGTTTATATACGCTCGTATACATACGTTACGTATAACGTTACATTACACGTGATATATTTCACGTAAAATTGGAATACACATGATTTGAAGAGAAATTGAAGAGTCATTATCAAGATAACGGCGTAACGTCTGTAAATGACTTTCAGTTGATGTCAAATATCGTTGCAATTTAAATTCAAATACGTGTTAAATTTAACTATATTTGTTTAGTAATAAAAATAAATTGAGTGAATGGAATTGGTTAGATTTCTTATTTTAATCAGGCTACGGAAATTCGATTTTAAACAACGTTCAACTCGAAACTCGTTGTAGTTTTTGATCACGCTGTTATATATACCCACTTTTGGGTAAAATATATTTTTCTAATGTTTCATTGAAAATTCACTCTAAGCAATGTTATTCCCAACTAGGGCTGGGCAATATTTGAATCGATCCGAAGCACAAATTATTCGAATTGATCGTTAATCACTACAGGAACAAAAACTTGCTTAATAAAATGAACTTCAATTTCTTCACATTAATGAATTTCATTTTTAACGATAACGATAAAATTGCTCTTTGACATGAAGTGTGAATTGAAAATGCGTTGTCTACTACCCTCTGTTTATGCTACTATTGGTAATTCGTAACTAAAAATTTCTCGATTTTCCTAATTAAAACAAACTTGAAATGGTAAAAATGAATATTTGTTAGTTATATGCAGTTAGTGATTGGACCCATTCGAAAAAGTTATCCAAATCAGATTTGAATTCCAAATAATTCGGTTTTGCCATGTTCCCTGAGCCATCAGAAAAAGTTTGCCTAAACTTATTTTATTAAGTATGAGTCAGCAATACCAGATCAAAAATTTCCGGTCGGGGAAGATGATTTTATTTGTTGAATTTATGACGTTATAATGTACGCAGCAGCCCCCAAAATTTTAAACAAAGCATACACATTCACTGCCGAAAAAAGGATGAATATAAAAATTGCGCCAAACTAAAGCGCAGAATTCTTCAGTGAATCGCTATTTCAGGGTTCATAAAAGTGAGAAAATTTTGAGTTTGGCCGATTTTTAAATTGATTTTCATACCATATTTGGGTTTAAGAACCTTGTGAGTCAGCAACTTTCGCATATTTGTCGATAAACTATGGATTTGTTGGTTAAACTAAGTATTTAATCAGCTTACAAATGCCAACACTGTATCCGTTATCACTTTCATGTGATCGTGCCATCATATCATTTTGTTAATGATGGATTTGGCAACCTTCTGCATGTACAACAAAAATAAAACAGTTCAAATTTCAATATTGGTTTCCATATCCCATGCCAAAACTGATAAATTATTCCGGTAATGAGGGCTAGAAAAATGAATATAGTTTCTAAAACATTATTGCAACATTTAATAATAATGATTACCTATTATTCATGAAATGTCTCTTAACCGATTTTGTTAAATGATAATTATCTGTCGTCAGTGAGTTGATAAAATAATAAATGAGGGAAACAAAGAACTTATCCAAATTTGGCGTTGTAAAACTGGGCATTAGGTGCCATAGGAGCAAGGCATTTCCAATAATCAATTATTTTATAATTATATAGCTATCTTTGGCCAAGTTGAATTTCGATTACCGAAGAAAAAAATACAGAAATTTGGTTGTATGATTGATTTCTGTAGTAAATTTATATATATTTGGAATGTATACGTTTAATTTTAATATTCTATGTCTGTATACATCAGTCTGCAAGTAACGTTAATTCACGGTCGTTTGGGCATGGGTTGTATGGAAAAAATAGAAAGGGCTCGGATAGGCCTCGTTTTTAGCGAACCCTCCATACGATAAAATGCAGCACCAACACTGCATTCTGTATTTTGTATCTGGAAACAACACGCATAATGTTGAACGTGAGCGAAATTCCATGATCAAAAATCCACAAACAACGAAAAATATTTATTTTTTGGAGTTCCCGTTTACCTTCCCGAATAGAGATGAAAAATCGTGTTTATGCAGCAACGTAGCCTACTAACCTGTCCTGCTACCTTAATGCGTCGTAAGTTCAGCACCATGTTACCATGTCGCTACCATGTCACCACCTTATTAGCGATCACTCAAATGAACTGGGTTTAATGAATTCAGAATTTACCTGTACGATCTAGCATGAGCCTGTTCTTACACATACGTTGTTGACACCAGAAACCTTATTATGATTTATCTTTTTTCATTACCTTGTATTAATTATAGCCTAATACCAACGAAATCTGGTCGAGGTGCAGCGCTACATGCGGGTCGGGATTTCAGAAGAAAATATGTAAAGAAAAGATGACTGGATGTAATCCGAAGGAAACTAGAAAATGTTTTCTGAAGTTCTGTGCAAGTGTGTAATTTATAATGCTGTCTGTAAATTTATTTCCTTTGCTACCGAGGCGTTTAGGGCGCTGGAATTTTTTCAGATATAGATATTTTATCTTACCTTCATTATTTGAGTTTGTATTGTCTGGCCTGGGAAATTATAAAACCGTCAATCACTTTTGGTTCAAGTTTGGCCGCCTTTTACGACACATGCGTTGGGGCCGTTCTGAATCCCGCAGCTTTTATAGCAAACCGTTCTGTTGCGCTAACGTGAAAGAATGTGCAGCATCACGCTGCCCAGCATCACGGTGGTGTAAAACGTATGTTAAAACAAACAAGTCTAGAAAAAAACGCAACCTACGTAATAGTGTATTGTGACCTTACCTGTTATGAAGATGTCGTCAATCCCAACTTGAGCAATACGCGATAATTCGTGACCATTAATTCAAACAAGATCATTTGATGTTTAAAAAATAATATCGGAAATTTATAGGTAACGTTTTATTTACTTACGATTAAGGTTATCTTTCCTTTCCCCGGATTCATTTTTTCGGACAATTTACGGCTGACGTCAACACATTAAACAACATAAGATGTAATTACGTTAATAAAAGATTTGTTCCAGCAAATATGAAAGAAAATTTTCCGACGCCAACTAAAAAGGTGGGTTGTATTTATATTTTCAATCGAAGAACCGAATCAAGAAATTCTACAAAACGTGCAATTTGTATGTGTAGTGTTGGCAATTCTAGGTAAAAGTACATAGTTCACCTAGTATACCTAGTTTACCGAGTTCATTATCGAAGTAGTAATTTTACATAGTTTCACTGATATCTGATTCAACTAGTTTAACTTTTACAGAGTTTTCCGTCCGATATTTCATCTAGTAAATTTACTAGGTAAACTTACACGTTTACAATTAGGTATCTGGTTGAAAAAGCTAGTTAAATCATATTTCCATTATAAAGAAAATTCCAAAATAGTGTAATTGAAGCTTTTAATCGTCAAATTTATTGAAAAAAAAAACTTGAATGCAGCCAGACGTCTATTATCTAGTTCAGCTAGTTTTTATTCTTTGTACTAGGGAAACTAGGTTACATAAGAATACTTTACTTAGTTTTGTGGTAAATTCCTTTTACTTTACCTATTTTAAGAAATAACTAGGTTGCTTTCAATGCATAGGTGTATTGTATTGCGCCATCTTGTACGCAATAAACTGAGATCGGGCAAAACCCAATCATCAGTCTGATTCTGATAACTTTTTCGAATGCGATCAAATCGCTAATTTTATATTATCAACAAATATACCGTTTTATTATTACAATTTTCCTACTTGATTAAAATTAAGAAAAAGCAACATTTCGCGACTGTATTTTGCTGTTAAAATATGAAAATTCCACTTCATTTTGCAAGTTTTTGTTTACATGAACGATTCCCAACTGATTCGAATTATCGAATTGAATTGCCCTGCCCCAAGTCAATAACATATCGCGTTGGCATTGATTAATGATGTCAACCTAAATCTACCTTAAACTAAGTAAGGTAAAACGAATTTGCTTAAAAGCCAGTAATAAATATTGAGATCAAGTATGAGCCACTGATAAAATTTATGATTGTGTAATTTCACTTTTATAGCTACGTAGTACCTTGATTAAAAATCGGGTAAAGTAGGTAATCGTCGTTTGGCTGTATTTTGTGCGTTTTTAATAGATTTTAAAGTTAAAATCTTATGATCCGATCCCATTCGAAAAAATTATTCGAATCAGATTCGAGCTCCAAATGATTCGGTTTTGTCCAGTCATATCTATAGTAGACATCCTGTTGCCGCAACTGTCAAAATACCAACCAAATTAAATTTGATATTACCTCAAAATTGTCTAATTATATTTATTCCAGGGTGATGCATACAAAGTTGAGACTACAAGTTGGAACCCAGATGGCAGTGGACGTTTTCATATCAATGCTAAAGTGACGTCATTGTTTAATGAGAACGGTGAACATTTGGCTGATGACGTCATTGTAGGTAAAGAAATGAAAGGTAACTAATGAAAATAAAGAATGTCAATGCTGATATTGAATTTTTTGTATATTGGATTATGCTGAAGTTTTGTATTCCTCTTTGCTTTTATTTTTATTTATTTTTTGATATTGTTATACGCCTGCATACATATTAGCTTTTGCCGAACACAAAGGTAATTCCGAATACCTGGGAATTTTAAAATCTAATCGAATAATTTTATCCGACTAAATAAACTTATGTATTAACTACTTATAAGTTTTACAAATGACGTCATAAATTCTTAAACAGTGTTTTAATTGTAGAATACGATATAAAGTGAAAAATCGCGACGAAGGCACTAAAGAGACTAAAATGAGCTAAATCCGGGTACTGCGCATTTTGAGATTTCCTTCGTGCTTAAATGGCAATTTTGCAAAAAGTTTCAAGACAAACTTTCAATAACCTGGTTGAAACTGTAAATTATTTTGCCACATTCGCCAGTGATAACCTCAATATATTTAGTGTTTGCCGATTTGTGCAGAATTTTAAAAAATAGATCCAAATCCATAATAATATTCTATAAAGAAACTACTCCGGTGGCAATGGTAGACTTGGACCCAGATTGGCAACTTGCATCCGAGATATACGGAATGGAAATAAAAATAAGAGGAGTATTGGAAGCGAAGTTCAAAACGTCTGCGATTCAACAACCAAAACCAAGAGGAAATTTCGTAATGGGCGCCATGAAAAGGTTTCAAAATTATTTATAAAGAGGAAATCAATTGCCAAATTACTTGTAAAATGTGAATGCATGAATTAGAATTAAATGGCACGATTTGTCAAGATGAAATAATATAAGGTATGGAGACAAGTCCAAGAAATAGACCTGCTACCTTCAGTTGCATTCATTTTGAATATTTCTGAATCTATTTAAAAAATTTTAGGATCAGCCATTTTTCTCACTATATTCATCGGCTCAATGACCAAGTATTTAACCGGTTGAAGATGTCGTGTTCGAGTTCCGATTAGTTCGGCTCGCTCATCTATGCCCGCCACTCAACCCAGGGTGTAATAACTAGGGTAGGCTCGGCCAACGCAAAAGATCATATCTTCCCAACTTAACACTAACCCTCCCTGTTCGTCTATAAGTGACCGCTGGTACAGAAATTTTGTTCAGGGTGATCCACTCAAATGCGTGCTCATAAATAAAAAATAAAATAAAAATAAACATACGCAAACTGCACGTAAATGTAATCCGTCGCGATGAGTCGATATGTGCCACCTCGGCCCGATACTTTTTGTCTAACCTAGTTTTGTTAAGTACGGAATACTGATGGATCGCGTCGACAAGACGCGATCCATCTGGGACCCGTGCTTGGCAAAATGAAATTTCTGACTGGATAATGCTTGGCAAAATAAAGTTAGAGAATCACAGAAATGAGTATTCGAATCGAACATGTATCAACTTCGATTCGAATCCTGAACCCAAACGTGGCATCTCATCGCTACAATAAAATTCTCAGCGTGACATGGTAAATTCAACAATATTTAAAACTCGTTGGACACTTTAGGATCGTTTGCCATTTTAGAAATAAGTAGATGTTTGCCGCTGAAGTGGCTATAGATTGCTTAGTCTCTTTGAGACGCTTCTCCCGCACTCAAAGGTCTGCGACTCTGCGGTATGTTTGTAGTAAAATATTCATTCAAACATATTTGGAAATCATGATAGCTATGTAATACACTGTACACTGAGGCAAAAGTGCAGAAAATTCACTGTGCATTTGCAGTAATTTTGTAATTCGAGATTTCGAAAAATTATTGTTAACGAGTTTCATGCAAATTGGCATGCATTGATTGAGCTTTACAAATAAAACTTTTCACTTATATATCATATAGCCTTCCTTATTATTCTTATTTTTTCAGTGTTTTGACTGATGTGAAATGGTTGAACGATGAATACCAGAAAATGTTTAAGAATTCCACAAAACTATCAATCTCATTTTTGATGGATCAATTTCAAATGAAATCAAGAACTGGAAGAATTACTGGGACTATAGGTAATTTTTTGGACGAATTTTTTTTTTTCAAAAGTATGAAGTTACATAAAAAATAAAAAGTAATCGAAAAATATACTTTTTGTCACATTCAATCAAAAACGTTCTACAAGGCAGATTCCAAATAAGATTTGTTTACAATATTATTAAATATACACTGGGTGATTTATACAGAAACGTAATTAAGTAAATTTTATACTAATTTAAATATTTTTAACTGTAACTGGATAATTGCTATAATCTTGAAATGGATTTATCTTGAATAAGCTAAATGTGAAACTCACGGCTTTTCGGAGGTTTGAGTAATTCTCCTCAAACCCTGCTTTTAAGCAAACACTGAGGAAAAATAATGAATTATTCCACGATACCTGCTGTTACGTAGTTTGAAAATTAATTTAAGACTGGATGCATGTATATTTATGTTCGCGCAGCACAATTAGGAGTAGGATTTATGATTTGATATTGTACATTGTAGATCCCAATTGGAGGTTTTATTTTGTCAAGCACGAGCCAAAGATGGATCGCCTCTTATCGACGCGATCCATTAGTGACTCATACTTAACAAAAATGTTTTGACAAAATTTATCCAATTGATATGTTTATTTCTGTGTCATTTATCACAACGTCGCAAAATACTGTTTGTTATATTAAAAATATAACAGGCCTGGCCAGTGGAGATGACCCTCTTGCAACATCTGCCATGAGGCGAATGTATCCATCTGGTAGTTGGGCGATGAAAGGTAGCATACCATTCAATATTGACGAAGAGAGGAAGATCATGTCGATGGACTTATCATCTGCGTTTAATTGTTCTGCGGAGGAAGGGAAATTTGATGTGATTAATTCAGTGGGAATGATAGATTTAGCCATGGAAATAAAACCACACGAGTTTGATTGTGGGTAAGAATTTTATTGACTTTTGAAACATAATTTCGAAAACAAAATGCCTGAATCAAAGTCAAGTCAAAAAGTGTCATCTATTGAAATGGCATTGAGAATGCATAATTATCCGGCACCAATCTAGAATATGTATTTCCTCGATCTGAATTGAAAGTAAACACGACACTTTTAGTTACTTGGACTTGCCTTTGGGTATATGTCCTCCTCCAAGCTCGCAAAAGAAATGATTGGTGACCCTTGTGGCGGTGGAACGGGGGACGGGAATTAAAGCTTTCAGACAGGATGGAGACAGTCTTCTCTGATATTGGAATTGTTCATAAAAATTACTTTTTTTTCTCTGTTTCTGATTATTGCTTACTTTGCCTGTAATTTCGCCTATACATTACCAGAGAGAACACCGAGTTTCAATGTGAAGCCATAAAAGAATACAGTATACTTCACCTAACACAAGATGGATTAATTACGAAATACTTGAACAAAGATGATAGATGGTACAATATATTTGGTGGAGTTATTAATCGTGATATGAGCCATTTGCCTGTTGACGTAATCGCGTTGATGAAATCTCACAAATTGATGATTTTGCGGTCAAATAGGGCAAAGTAAGTGATTCTATAGACTTTAGGAATGTGAGTTCAAAAGGTCCGCGTTACTTAGAAAACGTAAAAATCTTTACTGTTAATTTCTATAAATAATTATTTTATTTTATCGAGCATGAACCAATGATGAACCGCGCTTCGCCGGCGTGATCCATCAGTGGCCATAGCTCAATAATCTTGTCATAAAAATGAATAAATATTATTGATTGTATATTTGTATATTTTTTTTATATCCGCGAACATTCTTCCAAAATCTTGCAGGAAATCAGAAATCATTTTCTCGGAAACAGAGGCCGGAATTAGTACTGGATTTATGCAAAGTCATATCGTTAGATTAAACCCTGGAGAAGAACAGGAAATGAATGTGTTCGTCAGTTCGTTTGGAAAGCCATTAGAAGGAGCAGATGTTCAGTTGGATGTTGTTAAAAATTCTTTTGCTGATACTGATTGTGGATGGGATATATGTAACAGGTATGAATTTTATTTATTTTTTGTCTATTGTCTGCGACAGTATGGCCACATGGGTCGAAAATATGCTTTACATGTATTACCTAATTGAAAAGTAGATAGATAGCACCATAGCGGCGGATCTGTGAGATATGTCATTCCCTTCAAAATTTTGAATATTATTTTGAAATTTATTTTGAAGAAGCAAAATTTCTGCGCGCTTTCGGCGGTAAATTGCCTTTCGTAAAGTTTTTTCTCTTTTTTTCGCAAAATGAAGCCCTTTTTCGCAAAAAACACTCTCCTTTCTGCAAAACTGAATTTTAATAGAAATTTCAAATAATATTGGTTCAAGGTTTTTTGGCTTGTGCAAATTAACTCACGAAAAACTCACGTGACATATAAATTTCGCACTAAATTTTGAAATTGTGTAGGTTTCAGAAAAACAAGATTAGGAATGAACAAAAATTATTAATTCAATTGACTATTATTATTAATCAGAATACTAGGGGAACCACGAACTGCACTTCAATTTTTTCAACTTTCATCAACGATTACACCTGGTTTTTATAAGTTCAAAATGAAGGCGTCTGATCCAGGGAATCCCAGAGGATGTGGACTTGATGGACAAATTTATCCTATTGAAATTATAATCAGGTGCATGTTTTAGATGTGTGGAACGTTAATATATTTTTGAAGTTTGGAATGTCTTAAAAATTATTTAAAACAAAACATTTTTACACCGTAACAAAAATGCAGTAAAATCTTCGCTCTGGACAGTAAGTTTTATAGTTGATAATAAGATTAAAAAATAAAATCGACTTTTGGCCAATCATACTTGTCGTTGGAACACACCGCTTAGGTGCAGTCCATCAACAGCCCATACTTGGCAAAATTACAAATACAAGACAGTTTAGAGTTGGGAAAATAATAATTTACTGCAAAGAAAAGGAAAATTCACTGTACTTTTGTCATTGCGTACTTGTTACTTGCATTTCTGATTTTCAAGCTTTCTCAAGACCGCTATTATGCTATATACCGCACCAAAGGTGTCAAAATTTACACAATTACATCTTTAGCAGATATGAGGACACAAACAGATTTGATAATCATTTTGATATATTTAAGTCAAGTACAGATAAAATTTTGTTAATTTTGAGGGTTGATGAATTTTCCAGTTAATACACAACATTTTTACAACGTCAATGTAATGGATATCACCAGTTCCTTTCAAGTTGTTAGATCTTCTAAAAATCAACTTAATCTCAAAAACCAAAACAAAACAGTCTACTAGATTGATTAGCCACTATCGTAATCATTGCGTGCGTACCTAAATAAAACTGACTAATTTTTTATTCTTTTTATATTGTAACAACAATTATTGCAAAAAAATTTGAATGAAATATTTCCGGATCGTGATGTGAGAGCGTGACTACATTGAAAGATGCTATTGTCCATTTTGAATAAAGTTAATAATAAATGGATTTATTGTCACGACAAATTAACAATTCGGCGTTGAAAGAATACCAATAATTTCACCGCCATATAAAATAAATAATTTTATTTTTAACATATATTTGGGCCAAAAATTTATATTTAGATTATGAAAATAGGTAGATATTTGAATTTTCCTGAGTTTCAATCATAACTTTGATGACGGCTACAGATTCAGAAGAATTTATGGTTTTTGGTAAGTATGAGACACTGATGGATCGCGCCGTCACGGCGTGGTCCATCTGTGGCTCACGCTTAGCAAATTAAAATTTGTGATATAGAGAGAGAAAGATAAGATTGCAAACAAATTTCCCCTTTTATAGGTATAACAATATTACATTTGTTGACGGCGGTTTACTGAGACAGCAGAACACAGGAAAATATTACGACTATTATCTGGCAACGCTACCGTCAGCCGTCGGAGTATATACAGAAGTGCAAGACATTCAATGCCCAACCTGGCAAGACGTGAAAGGTAATATAATATACAAGCACCGACGTATTTTGGGCGGGTATGGTGCCCTCCTCTCGTCGTCAAAAATTTTACAAAATAATTTTTGAAAGGTATAAAATGTAGTATACGCCAACTTTTTTTGAGGAAGGGATGCTTTAGCACGCAGTATTTATTGCACCTAATCTATTTTACTTATATTTATTTTCATTCAAGCCACTTTTTCTATTTTTCACAGTTTTCTGACATAGGTATCTTTTCGAAGAGCATGTCCTATTGTGAACCCTCTCTTAAAATCGATCAGGATTCACAATTAGGTCAAAATCAAATATTTTTTTACTTGTCAAAAACAAAGTTCTGTGAGCCTCTACCGCGCATTGATGTCTCACCCGAATGTTAATCTTGAGTTACTCTGTGTTTCGAGGTTGACAAAATAAAATCTATTTTTCAGATATCTTTCTTCTTTATCATAATTTGTATCCAGTAATGTGGAAACATGACATCATTGACTTGTCGTCATACGATGACGTCAAAAGAAGAAGCAAAATGCTTAAATACGCTATGTTTGACACTGATTTTGATGACGCAAGGTTTGATTACATTTTCAAAAAAAAAATTGAAATAGAACTGAAAATACTCACATGGTTGAATACTGGAATAAACTTTCTTATTTTCGATTTTTATCACAATTAAACCTATGCTCATCGGCAAGACACTTTGTAGGTTGCTGAAACACATAACAAATACACATTCACCTGGCAAAATGTTTAGCGATAAGTTCACGCACTGGTCACAGGTCAATGGTATTTATCAAGGGAGGGCAACGTTCTTAATCCTTATAAAAATATTTATCAACTCATTATCTTATTTAAGAAAAAAAATGATGAAAATGTTGTTTGAATGAGTTTTTGAATAAGATGTTCTTTTTTACAGATATATGCCGATATCAAGAGATTTGTCAAAAAGTAAGGCAAAGTTGATTGAAAATTGGATGGAATGTGGAATGAAAGAAAGAGATGATCCAGGTAAACGTTAGAAACGAACGGCAAATTGAGGCCTGTTGGGATTATACTGATTGTGAACAAATCAAAAACAAGATGTTTTACCGAAACAGAAACGCGTTCTAGAGTTCATATTTTAAATTATATTTGTTTTAAAGTAGTGCAATATCGAACATCCGTTATAAAATTTGCTTTTACTGATTCTTTTCCTTTTTTTAATAATCTAAAATGTTATCATTTTGCAACGAAATCATGATATATCCCAATTTCTACGTTGTATAATTTAGCATAAATCCTGACTTTGCCGTAAAAATGGGTGAAATATAATCAAAAATCACTAATTTTATTTACCTGAAATGTTAAAACTTATTCTATATACAGTGAAAAAAGTGCAGAAAATCTACAGTTCCTTTAGAGTTAATTATATATTTCAAAATTAAAAAATGTTACCGATGAGATTTATTTAAATTATAGGCTGTTGATGGACCGCACCTCACCGGTGCATTCCATTAACAGCCTATTATTGATTGAAAAAGTCGATTTCATAGTTTTTGTTTTGGTTAGTCAAGTAAAATTACTGTAGAACGACGGCGATTTTCCTACATTTTTATTACAGTGTTCATATATGAAATACTGTTCAAACTTAACAATAAGGTCGATCTTAGTAGCCAATCTGTCAATATTGTTTCAGTATTTCCATCTTGCGGCGACCAAGAGATGAAGCATCGCCTACATGAACTTAAACAACTGTTACAACAAGCAATAACGTTAGAGCTTTCCACGATTCCTCCGTATTATACTGCATGGCTGAGTCTGCAGACAGAATTAGGACGGAATAAAGATGTAGCGGATGTTATAAGATCTGTATTTGTTGATGAAATGTTACACATGTCCCTTGCTGCAAACTTGTTAAATTCAGTAAGTGAGAATAAATATTTTTATATTGTAATATCTTAAAGCAACAATTTTGCTGTAAGAAATTTCATAAAATGTTAGGAAGATTTTAAAGTAACATATTAGCTTTTGTATCATCATATATTTCGAGTGGGAGACATTTTCCTGTTTAAAAAGTGAAAGGGACTTTCTTTCAAACTATGGTCCTATGGTGTCGATGTCTTCGGTTTCAAAGACATTGGTGAGGGGCCATAAATTTTCGACATGGTAGATAGGCTACAATATGGGCTACTATGGCTCTGTAGAACTGAAGAAGTTTATGCGTGTATTCAGAAGTACTGCTTGAAAAATTATTTAGTACTGGTAGTACTGGTAAATTATTTTCCACTTTCGATATTCACAATTGAGCAACTTGAGCAATACATTCGTATTATTCATGAAGCAATGCTTCAGAGGACTTTGATTACTACGCTACGATATTATTGGTGCTCTTGTAATTTGATCTTGAAATATTGTTGTTGAATACCAAATGCTACTAAAGTTACTTAAGTGGTCGTCCATGCTCGAATATCACTTCGGAATAGATAATTTCATGTTAAGTTCCTAAATCTGGAAGAAAACTTTAGTACTTTAAAATCTAGATCGGTGGCACTGTGGACCTATCAACATATTCAAATCTTCCTCTGTATCCAACGAACTTAAATTTTGGAGAATCGTTTAAAATAGCACCGAACTTGTTGATAACTCTAGGTCCAATGACAAGAGGATTAATAAACGACGTATTTATGGCAATTGAAGAACCAGCAGACGAAGAGCAGAGAGAAGTATGCTTAAATTTCATTTTTGTAAACGAGATAGAATATTTCTGCGATTTCTGCAAAAAATGAAATTTTGAAATAAAGATTTATCTTATTATGCAAACATTAATTATTTCAATTTCCGTCCTGCTAAGGTAATTTTTGTCTTATTTTCTATGCTACCCTTTTATATAGGGCTGGGCAATTTAATCCAGTGATTCGAATCGATCCGAAGCACGATTTATTCAAATCAATCGTGAATCGTTCATAAAAACACAAACTTGCCAAATAATGTGAATTTTTTTTAACTACAAAATGCGATCGATTTTGGTAAAATTCGACCCAGGTTTATAAGATAGATATATAAAGTAATGGCATTGGTATCGCTTTTTTGTTTTTGAATCTTCTAACAGATCATAGAAAATGTCGTGGAGCTTAAAAACATTTTCAAATTCCTATCTTCAACCGTAGACCAGACCCATTACGCGATATCAGCAATAGGCCTGCACAACGAGACAGAAGAAATAAAAGTAATGAACGCATGCAATTCCGGATTGGAAGAATGTTTTAATACTCGTGTTACTTCTACTATGATGTGGGAAGAAATAAAAGACTTTTCCTCGAAATCAATTTATGAACTTTCGAAAACCGACATTTCAAGTATTGGAGCGTTTTATACCTTAATTGCTCTGAATCTTGCATTTCTGGAATCATGCCATCAAACGAATACAAAAAAGTCGGCTTCATTGTTCATTGGGAATTCTAGCTATCAACTGAATATATCTCATTGGCACAGACCAGAAAGGCATATTTTAGAAACATCTGAAAACAAGGAAATTGAGTTGCCATTTTATGAAGTTACAGATTTGGAAAGTGCTCTAAACGCGATTATGGCAATTATCATTGAAGGTGAAGGGGGAGCAAATTGTGAGCCTTACCTGGACGAAGGTTTAAAAAATTTGCCACATTATTACAGGTTTATGGAAATTGTACATGGGCGTAAGTTGGTCAAAGTACAAGAGCCTAGTACTCTTGAAATGAAGTCTTGTTTGAAAACGCAAGAATGTGCAAATCAGACAGAATACAGATTCTGTTTTACCGGTGATCGAGTTGCGTTTTATGAAGACGGTGTCTGGCCGATTGTTCTAAACCCGGATGAAAATACTTATCCAGGAGAATCTGACGTTCAACGATTCGACAAAGAATTTAATCACGTTTATACAAGGCTTCTTCAGTGTTTGGAAACAACGTTTGGTGGAAAACCACACCAAATAACTAATTGTATGCAAGAAATGCATTATATGAGAATTATTGGTAAAAAACTTGTACAAACTCCAATTGATAAAAACAATCCAGAACTCGGGTACGGTACTCCAACGTGGATATACCAACGAGATGAAAACGATAATACAGGGTTACCAACAATACAAAATTTCGATGATCTGTACTAAACTAGTACAAATATTACCTTATACTCATATTGCATCGGTTCTTCAATATTCATATACTTAGAGGTACACTCTTGAACATGTATGGATATTCCAACCAAAAAAAAAGGATCCTGTCGAGAAGACATGCTTGACAAAATGAAATCTCAGATTCGGATCTGGGGGGGGGGGGGGGGGGGGGGGGGTGGGAGAGACTGCGAGTTGTTTTATTAACGTAGTTTTCATTTTATCCATTTTCTCGTGTTTTAAATGTTATCACTGTGAAATATTTCGTATAAATGAAGGCGGTGTAAACCCCAATTCATTTTTTTGCTTTGCATGAAAATGCAAACAGCTTTCAGACTGTGCAATCATAATTTTAGATTAAAATATTTGATATTTTCCAAAATGATACTTGCATGTAATGCATAAATTTTATTTTTCTATTTTTGTTGCCACAAATATAACACCATAATTTGATCGCGATATTTTTTATTTGTGTATTTTCTAATGAATATAGTTGAATAGCGATTTAGAGTCAATATGACTGCTAACTCGTCAGAGCCTGATCTTTTATATTATCGCATTATTTACATATGTGCTAAATAAACTCCGCGTGTGTCAAGAATTGCAATAGCGGTTTGCACCGATACGGTTATTAGTTCTGACCTGTATCGTGTTAGCTTAATGCTGGGAGCTAGAACAGAAAATTTTCAAGAAGGATCAAGCAGAGTAACAGCAAATCTTGAGCTGAGCAAAATGATATGTGACACAAGTCTTCAATAAATCTTATATTAGTATTCACCGATTATTAAACATTAAAATCATGAATAAGGTAAACGATTAGTGCGAATTATTACATGCAAAAACACTTCTGATTAAAATGTGGTAAAAAACTGATTTACAAAAAATAAAATTTGAAAAGAAGGTGATATAATTTTTTTAGTGAAACAATATTTCAGGTTTCAAAAAAATGAAAAATTCGAGTGGTCGATTTTGCAGCAATGGAAGTTTCCAACATAAACTATTTCAAACATACGTAAAAACGAACGCAAAAAATGTTGACGTCCTTTCAATATTTTAGTAAATATTTTCGAGTTTTGGAGCATGGTGGTGGACAAGCGTATGATATAAGATTTAGAAAGTTCAAGCTTGCTTGTAAAATTAAAAAAGATCAGAAATGTCGCAAATACGCACTATATGAATGTATTTCCTCTCGGTCGCCTTACAGTTATGTGTGCTGGTTTAGGGATTATTGTATGTAGTACAATACTGCCGTACAATACATCTACTGAGGGGAGTCAACATATGTGATATTGATACTTTGGAAGCCATTTTTCCAACGCTTAGGTATGGCAGTAGAAATATACCGAAATAAATCTCGTGAACGAGGAGCAAAACTTGACATTTACTATAAATGGTAAGAGGTGTCAAATTATTTTTCACCTTCCATGACCTGTACGACCTCGGCAGAAATTTGACAAAAATTACACCGAGGTCGCTGCCGAGTCACGAACGACCTCTGGCGGCAAAGAGTCACAAGGATCTCAAAACCAGCGTGACGACGATTTCCTGTTTTCTTGTCAGGTGGGGATGTCAGGCTTTTGGTATTCGTTCGTTTCTTTGTCTGGTTCGGCGTAGCCTAGATGTGTCTTTTGAACCTCTTTCGCTATTCGTCTACAACTTGACTTTAAACTTTAGGTCTGGCCTAACCACTTGTACACAGAGTGTAAGTTAGTGTAGCTATGCTCAACGCTTGATGGCAATTCCTGACAAACTCGATAACTTAACACCAGACTGCCAGATCACTCAATTGAGATTTTTACAATCTGTTACCGGTAAATAGTTCTCGGGAGATGCAAAGTTTCGGTATTGAGGAAGAATTTTGCAATAGCAGAATGTTTGGTATCGGTAAAGTACAGCCCATTTCGGTCGGGGTAATGTTAATACTCTGTACTGAATATGTTCAAGTGTCAAATTTTTATGATATTATGGAATATCATAATACATACGAAAACTAAATCTAGGCTAGTATATCAGAGATCAAAGAATAGTCGATAACGATATATTATTAATTATTTTCCATGTATTCCTAGTTATTATTCTGTAGTTCAGTTGATCTGCGTCAAGACCTAAAAAATAAAATGGCTTACTGCAACAAGATGGTTCCAGTCTCAAGAATGGCTCTTCGATCTGCTCTTCGCAGCTTCATGCCTGCCAGTTCCGCACTTACATCACAGAATGGTGTCGTCGCTAGAAACTTCCAGACCTCTGCAGTTCAACGAGATATCGATTCCGCCGCTCGATTTATCGGAGCCGGTGCAGCGACAGTAGGAGTTGCTGGATCTGGTGCTGGAATCGGAACAGTTTTCGGAAGTTTCATCATCGGTTATGCAAGGAATCCCTCATTGAAACAACAGATGTTTTCATACACTATCCTCGGATTTGCTCTGTCTGAAGCTATGGGACTGTTTTGCCTCATGATTGCTTTCCTGATTCTGTTTGCTCTATAAGCAAAATATTGGAATTTTGAATTAATTTTTTGGAAAAATTTATTGTTGGATATTCTCGTTTCGGTGCTATTTTGAACTGCAAGGCTATTAATTTAGAATCTCGTAGTCGTATTATTATAAATTTCCCTAGTTTATCCAGTCAAAAGAAGTGTCTCCATTAAAAAGTGCAAGCCACTTTTGGATTGGAAAAATATCTATTTCTGGCTAATGCTTGACGAGATGAATTTTTTGATCGGATATTACTGAAATCGTATGTTGAATTATTTTAAATGCTCGCATCATTCCGTGTGTCCATTCACTGACTAATTAGAATTATTTTCATGGACAAGGGTTTTTAATGTGGACATTGATGAAACATGCCTATTTATGCCATGCTTCATCTGTGGCTCATGCTCGGTAATATAAAATGTTATTTCAATTTAATTAATATTGGATTCTTAAGTTCCTGTCAAAAATTTTCCCAAATGCCAATGTTATGTTCCAATTCCAAATTTTACTTAATGATAAAATTGGTTGTGTGTTTTCTCAAAATAAAAAAAATTTAGGTGCTATACCATAACGGTCATTTGGCCACTAAAATTACAAAACCTGCCAAGGTTTTTATGCGTAACGATATCGTCGCAATGGTACAAAAAGGAACTGGTGGAATAATCTCAAAACCACAACAAGCAGCAATGACGCAATCAGTAAATTATGAAGCAATTTCACTAGATCCAATGAAGCATGTCATTACGTTTATCGAGAAAAAGATTCGGAATCTAGACAAGAGAAAGGTACCTTTATCACTTAACATATTTTCTTTTTAAATTAAGAATGTTTTTTGTTGTGGTGATGCTTCACTAAACTCTGCTCGAAAAATTTATGGTGTCAGTATTAACAGTATCTCGTGCTATTTTCTCTATCAAAAAGTGTTGTATTATAACGTTTTAAACACTTGTATAAGGCTGAGTAAGCAAAACATCAATCAACTATATATTGAGAAACCTCCAAAAGGAGGCGGGTCGTTAACTCATGACATTACAAAAGTGTATCGGAAGTGTGTAAGTTGACATAAGTCCATATTTTGTCTTTATGTACTTGTTGTGATATTGCATCAATGCTCAATCCATAACCTTTTAGGTCGGTATGCCGGGATATGTTACATTGGCCGAAATATCCATGCCTTGCATTAGTCACCCTTATTTTTGTTCCAGGCCAAATTGGATGGTTATCGAAGAATGGTGGAGGATGGGAAGCCGCTTGATCCTGATCAAACTGCAGCAGCATCCAAGTATGATGAGGTTATTGGGAGTCTGGAGTTTGCGAAAGATCTCATCAAGAATTTTGAGGCGACAACCATCGAGGTACCTATGCATTTTTATGAAAATCACCCCATCTGTTTAATTAGTGGATAAAGTAAAAGAACACCCCAGTCAGACATTTTATTTTGTCAAGTATGTACCACAGGTGGACCGTGTCTCATCGACAAAATCCATCAGTGGCACATACTTAACAGAGGGTGTCTTGACAAAATTCTCTGGCTTTGCGTAATATTAGATTTTGATACCGTACTCATTGCAGGTTATGAAGCAGCAGCGAAAGACTACTAGACGTGAACAACAGGCGAGAGAGGAAGCTGATAAAAACAGAGTTTGTTTTGTCGTTCGAACTTCCAGAATCATGGAATTACTTCACGATAATGAACTGATCAGGGATGATTTTTTGAACGGAACTAATGGGGCTTGCGTGAGTGTTAATGCAAATCAAAATATATTTCAATTAATAATAATAATTTTGAAAAAAATATATTACTCATTACTAAAATTCATTTCACTACAAGTCAAAGTTATAAATGGGGTTGCAATATTTAGATCCATTCGTTTTCGAGCAGAGTATTTTCGATTGTGATGGCACTTTAACTACGGTAATAATTTATTGAAAAATGGCATTGTATTGGCAATAATTTTATAAACACATGTGAAATTTTTTTCAAACCTTCCTAGAATCATTTGAAATCACACAAACCAGTTTTCGAATTAATCGAATCAGATATGTATCTCGATTGATTGTGTGTTACATCAACATTGCTTGAAGTGGGATGACACATAAAATTTTTGTGAGAATTTGCTCCTATCAGAAACTCAAAACAATGATAATTAATTCCATATTTTTTATTTTCTGTCCCATGAAACATTTACACTAAATGTGACAGGAGTTCTATTATTTAAACTGTGATAGATATGTGCATCCATTTTCAATATATTTTTTTTAACATGGTTACAGTATATATTTCCTAATGCCAGATTGTATCGAAACTTGAACTTGATCAACTTGTCAACTTCTATGAGATCTTCGTCATGAAGTCTTACGAGGCCGGAGCAAAGTAAGTTATTTTTGTATAATTTTACCACAACAAAACAGAGGCTCTTTGTAGTGGTTATGATTACCACGCTGAAGATTCACCGAACTTTTAGAACGTTTCTAATGTATTTCCTGCGCGGCGTAAGAGGTGACTGAAAGGAAACAAAGAACTGGTAGATGGTTTTACCATTACCCAGGGCACATATCACCAACTGCGTTTCACTGTGGTGGTTCAGTGACGTCTGGGATGTTTTCTGTTTAGAGTGCAATCGTTGGTACTACATATTTTAATAGTTCTCTTTTGTTAAGTGGCTGTCAGTTAGTTTTTTTTTTAGACGCTGCTTCCAGCCTTACTCAAAGTGAATTTAAATAAAGGAAAAAATATACCTTATTATTGCAAAATGCCTTTCGAAGCTTTATGAAAGCTAAAAATAAAATATAATAAATTGAAAGAGAATTTTAGTACTATTTATTAATATATATACAACTCCTTTTCAGATATTGTAATTATTGGTAAAAAAAATCCATAATGATATCAATATATTACCCAATCTAATTGATCAATATTATTTCATCAGCATTACAGATGGTGCAAATACAGCGGGGAATAATATGTACGAACTGGCAGAAGGAAGAATGAAGGACGTTGTGGGAACTACTTGTATCCTTTTAATATTCTTAGTCCAAAAAAGTGATGTTGGATATTTTTACCACAAAATCATGGTCATTTCTTGATGGAGCTCACTGCTGAAGGTTGGAATCATATTTGCAGATTCTGATACCCAATCAGCAATTTATTTGTCAAGCATGATCTGCTGATAGACCGCGCCTGGCGGCGCAATCCATCAGTGGCCCATAGTTCACGACTTAGTATTATCACCAATACAATCAATAAATTGGTCGAGCACTAGTTTTTCAGATGTAAAATTGTTGTAAATATGACATCGAAATGTCATATTTGTATGAGGTTATGGTCTAGTCCCAGAATACCCAAAGGGCTGATTATCTGATTTCAATGTAGTGATGGTATTTAAAATTAAAGTTTTGTGCAACTTGTCACATTTGTGTCTACACTCGATTGGCCCAAGAGTTGCTCCAGTTATCGAAAGCTTGTTCCATAGATGTCGTTCTTCTACAAATATTTCAACGCAATTTATTTTTTTTTAGCTTTCCCCTCTCATCATACCTTAAGTTACATTTGAGACTCCACATCGCAGAATGGTGCCACATCGCGTCTTGCATTTAAATTGATTGGCCCGAGAGTTGCTCCAGTTCTCGAAAGCTTTTCCCATAAATTTCTTTCTTCTACAAATATTTCAACGCAATTTATTTTTGAGCTTTCCTCTCTCATCATACCTAAATTACAATTCAGAAGTCTGTGAAAAAAAGTTCATCCCAGTGGAATGTTTAACTAACATATAGACTTCAAATTGTCTGTCTCCAGACTGTTTATGAAATCAGATCATTTTGATTTAAACTGCCCCTTCTGACGTGGATAATATAATTTCAAACATCAGTAGTTCTTAGTACATTACGTTTTCTGGGATTGTATTGCACCTTAACTAGTAGAATTTTAATCAAAAGACAAAGAACTTCATGCGTTGCTGGATCGTATGAACGATAGCAAATATTTCGAAGAATTGAGAGAAGTCGATCCTGTTATTGAAGCTCACCACACACGTAAATTTTTTTACTTATTTATGAATTGGAAGAAACCAGTAATATAAGTATACTCTTGCAGGCTTGTAGATTCGTTACATTTACGAGATTCCAAATTTTTTTCTGTTCCCATAAGGAGCGTAATATAGCAGATTAGATGGAATTGATACTGGATTACACAATACGCAAAAGGAATCAATCTCTCATCCTTTCAATCAAGATTTCATCATGGCTTTGAAAGAGTCTGTGCGAGAACCTATAAACTCGTAATCCTGTGAATTTGCTAGCCTGCTTTCATTGAGTCCCTGTCTAAAGACTCGCTTATACATTGAAGATTCGAATCTATTCAGACACCAAACTTTCATCAGTAGTCATTTTACATTTTTTTAAGAATATTTTAACCTACGACTCTAAATTCTATTCTATCAATTGTATCAGTTTTATTGGATCACACCCAGCAGGTGGGTGGTTCGTACTGATTGATACATATGTTTTTCGAATGGGAAGATTCAACTTACCACCACCATTAAGTATGAATTACAGTCAAAGATATTTATTGAATTTAATTCTATTCGAAATATTTTCAATCAAGACTCTATTCGAAATATATGGATACCCATAATTTTGAATTTGTGTCATTTAACTGTCCAGCCTAGTTTAAATATACGGTATTATATAAATTGAAATGACTGCCAAAAATACAGCATGTCACTAGTCTTGCGAGTTCAGACTCCTACTTTTACATACATACATACTTATAATGCAATCCATTCAGCAGAGAAAAATAAGGTTGAGAGTGTGAGTTCTGATTCGAGTGCGGAGGATGAGTTGAGTGACAAACAAGAGGAAGAGAAAGAATATGAGGAGGAACAGAATGAAGAGGAAGCTGATGAAGAAGAAGAGGAGGTTGCTGAGTCAAGTGGTAAGTACCTAGTGTTTTGCTACCAGTACTCTTAACTTCGATTTAGATTTATAGAATTATGTTCTGAAATTTTCGTTAATTTTGCTGATATATCAGGATTTCATGCAAACTAGATAATCTTTAGAAAAGGAAAATAAATCTTGATATATCGATTTACATCTACAAAGACTTACCGTATCGCTCTCTACACAAAATTTTCTCATTTGCTCACAGGTTTCTCCAGTATAATTGCATTTTCTCTTCCAGTGATGTATTCATATATATATATCACTCTTATGTCACTTCTGATTACTTTGGATTAAAATGTGACTGTTTAAAAATAAATACTGTATTTTATTTTACCAGTATGCTTAATCTTATGAAATTCTTTCTGGTAATTAATGGCCACCAATTAATAAAAGTACAGATGAGTCAGGCTCTCTTACTTATGTGCTATTTGCATCCCTGCAGTCATTGTTTTAAACAGGTTCATATTTGTTTTCTAGCCTTGAGTCCCAATTCATCAGATCCCATCTCATCACCTGGATTCTCTGCTGATGCTCCGTTGAAAACTGAAGAGGTTTGTTTGATTAATGTTGTAGTACAGTTCAGTATTGTAGATAACGATATATCTTTAATGTTTCCAGAATACGGTCCCAATCAGATATTTTATTTTGTCAAACATGAACCACAGGTTGAACGTTCTGACGAGTCTTTTGATCTATCCAAAAAGAGTTGGACTTGGATAGTTTCAGACACTCAATTGTAGGGTTGGCCAAAATTGAATCTTTCCGTTGCAGAATTGAATCGAATAATTTTCCTGAATCGAATATTCGAAATGGAAATCTTATATTGAACAAACAAGATATTTTATTGATTTTGAATTTGCGGAAATCGGTTCAAATAATTTATAATACGAATATTTGGACAGCCCTGGACAGTCAAATGTAGGAAATGTAACTGATTTGTATAACTGGCAAATAATATACCAGTGGCTTGGTCTAAATTTTTTCGTTTTCATGCACATATTAACCCATATTGAATCAGACTTGAGTTTACCTGGATTCCATTTCCTATATCCATTTTCTATAAAAGATATAATGAATAATTCTTATCTCTTCCAGTTTTTGGCTTCTAGTGGATCTGTATCTTACACATCTCACACAAATGATTCAACAAGTTGGCAGCAACAACCTTCAAAGCCAGAGGTAAAAATTTGTGTCAAAATCATTGTACATTTCAAAGTAACTAACTAAGTATATTTAAACAGCAGAAAACACTGTTACAAATTTTATTCGAGGTTCGATGTTTGTTGTTCAGCCAAGATAAAATGAACAATATCTCTTTTTACTTAAATAACAATATAGTACGGTAATAGTATTGAATTTGGCATTGATCAAAATTTTACCTGTCTCGCTGATTGAAATCCTGTATGGTACTAGTGTCCACATGGGCATCCCAATCAGAAATGCGTTTCCAACATGTTTAGACAAAAAAAAACTATTTATTTTTTTACTTGCGCCTTTAGAGCGATATGGGTTTGCTGCTTCGGTGGAGGTCAGCAATCGATCAATCTTTGCACTTTAGTGGCTTTAGGAGACTTCAAGTATGACATGTCTTCTGCCACTTCGCTCTGAGCAAATTTTGATGAAAAAAAAAACATTTTGTAATTTTGCTGTAATTTTTTAAATAGATTTAGATACAGAAAGATTTCATTCAATATTCAAATCAAATATGGATACATCTAGAAGTGTCAACCCTATTAGGCTGAATTAGAAGTCTTCATCAAGTTCTTAAAAATTCAAATCGTGCAATTGAATTTCTTGAGCTTCTCAGCAACATTTAATCTAGTTTTATCTCTACCTTTTGAAGCAGTCTGGTGACTACCTGCCGCAAACTGTGAATTTTCATTATACATCCACAACTTCGAACCAGATCTCAATGCAACATCCGTCCTCTTCCTATCAACAAGCACAGAGAATCCAAGAAGTTTTAGCCGAAGTTCAAGGACCTTGCCAGTTTCTACAGGAATCTGTCATTGATCGTGAGAGACAGTTTTTCTTATATTGTTTGTGTGTATGAGAAATACCCTATTATTAAGTATAAAGGACAGATGGGTTTTACAGACTGAAAGAAAACCAGCTACTTTGCTACTGAGACACCCGGAGAAATTAGCTGTCATCAGAAGAAAATTTAGAAAATGGGTGATATTCCCTTTTAACTCTCTTGCTACAAGAATAAGTTTTCTCTTTCCAGTTGTCCCTTAGTAACCAAACTGTAGAAAACGGTTCAAAATCATCAATACTGCTATGAAATATTAATACCTACCTCCTTACATTTGTATGTAATAACTGGGAATGTTTATTTGAATATCTAAAATATTGTTTTTTTTTTACAGTGGGTACGACCAATCCATCATCGATGCTTTCATTCACCGGCATGGATATGAACCCTCCAACAATGCCTACCACTACGGTTCCACCAACATCCCGAACACACCAGATGCCTCGAACGTCGGCGCTTGAATCAGTTCTTCAACAAAAGCAACCACAAAGCATTTCCCCAATTGACCAAGTTGTGTTAACGTCACAGGGTTTACCGAGCACCCAACAGCATTTACAGACAACACAGAAAGACAATCAGGCCCATTTAAACAACGCTGTTTCCCACCAAGAACATTTGAAAACGTCTTCAGAGGCGCGACACAGTCCAGATCCTGATTTTCGATCATCCCCAAACACGTACACTGCGTCGACGACAAATTCCCAAGTACCTTCCAATGTTGATTACACAATGGCGAGACCGCAGCCCGATAATCTAGGACTTGGTCAAACCACTTTCGGAAGTGGTCAGCAATCTTCTGACCAACAAATGTCATTCATCTCTCAAGCACCGCAAGAACCAGATACATTTCAACAAGAGGATAAGGTAATAATGGAAAAATTGAAAAACAGCCATTTATTCTTTTACTGTCATAACTTATTTCAGTCACGATGGATGGATCGCAATAGCTAGACGCAGTCTATCAGTGAATCATGCTTAAAAAATAAAATACAGTTTTGAAATAAATAAGTTTTACAAAAATCAAGCTCAAAACATTGAATAACTGGTATGACTATTGGAATCATCAGAATCTGAAATGTATATCCAAATAATTGAAATCTTTACTCCGAAAGTGGCTTCCCTGGTTAGTGTTAGCAATAATTTTTAAATCATTTGGATGATCGTGTATGAAAAATATGCAAGGTTGTACAGAGAGCTTCAATCATAAGCCTAAGCATTGCTTTCAGTCTGGAGCTATTTGATTAACTTAGAAAAAATTTGGCATAATGAGCATTCGAAAAAAAACGGGATTATAGTATTGAATTCTGGTAATTTCCTATTTATTAACTTTAATTTTTTGCATGATATTTCCTCTCAGATTTCATCCATTGGATATCCTCAATCCCACACCCAACAACCCACGGGAATTCAAAACCTTATTCCACAACATCCTCTCTCAACCCCACCCTCTCTTCAAACCCCAGATCCACCCTCCACCCACATACCCTTACCCAATGAGCAACAATCAGGATACAGAACTTATCAACCAAATGAAAATGTACAGACTGACGCTAAAGCAATTGAACCAATTTCACAAAATCAGGTCAGACATGGACTTATTTATTTCGAATTCTCCAAGTCGCAAAAGAAAAATTTAAACACATATATGAAATATAGTTAAATGCATGGACTGTGCCCGTTGACTTTTTCTGTTCATGAAGAATTCTCTGAGATCAATAAATCCGTGTTAAGATCAATGTCCCGTGTTACATTGACTAATATCAAATATCCGTACTCTATAAATTAGATGGTTGAGGAGCACGAGACAGACGTAATCCAATCTCGGCAGCGACCAAATGCCGCGTCGACAGATAACAAATAAAGTTAATAAAGCTTCATCAAGTTGGCCTGTTTTAATATGATTTTTATTTTTGATATGATGTTTCTTTTTATAGCCGCTTCTTAGAGTGGATCACCCTGACCAAGGCCTTGTAACAGCAGCCACTTATAGACGGACAGGTTTACATTACAATTGCTGGAAAGATATGATCTTGATTCCTGTTTGGCTTAGCACACACAAGTTATTACACCCTGGTTGGAGTGGTGGGCATGGTTTAGCAAGCCGCACCCTCCGAGATCTCCAACCTATGATGCCAACATGTTTAACCACTTGGCCAACCACTGCATAATAATTTGAAATCAGAATGTTGGATGGGGAGGGTCAATCGTATTTAAGGATTTAATTCATTTTCAATCTGAGTGTAAAATATAGAAAATGGATCAATCATTGATTAAAATGTGTTGAAATGCTTAAATACATCGCAGGAAAATTAATGAGTTAACTATTAATCTTCTCAAGATACAGTCTATGTCATTGTATCGGGCTATATTATTTGACTGAGCGCTTACTAACTTTGGAGTTAGTTCGGATTCGAAATAAATATATGTAATTCAACTAAATAACTATGTCCATCTTGCTTTTGCAGCTAATAAATCAATCAAATATGATGCAACAGGACCAAGCTTCTGATGTTAATAAAGATTCGCAAGGTACATGTTTTTCCATGTCTTCGATTTTTGAATTTGAGATGAAGATTGGAATTTTTTACAAGTTCTGGAATGAATTTAGGCTGAGCACAACATTGACCTTAATGCACACTCCACTCTAGTTGAACTTTATAGTATTCACAAGGAATATTTCTGCAAATGGGACGGAGAATGTTGTGGCATAACAAAAAAATTTTTGTCTGGGTCAGCAATAATGTGAAAGAAACATGTTTCAGGGAATGACTCCAAACCACAACATTTTGTAACGCATGATAATTGTGCGTGCCAGTCTTTCAAGCTTTGAATTGATTCAGAAAGTAACAGACAATTTCATCATTCCCCAGGGCAGATACTACTCACTGCACCCTACATTGTTGGTGAAGTTGAAGGTACTGCATTTTGCAGTAGAACTGCAATTTGAGTCTGCTTCTGTTGGGTGCTTGCCTAGGATAGGATATCATTTTTATCCTACGGGAGAGGAAAGCTGAGAATACAGCTTAATCATACGACAAGCCACGGCCCCTCGTGCGAATACCAGTTCCGAATCGGGGTAGGGTGAAGGTTTTGGATTACCATATTTTATTCTCCTGTGCTTGGACCTGGTTGGTGGAGGAATCCATAAGTAGCACTTTCGTGAACCACCGTGCACCGTCGAGGTGTCCGGCAAACCTCTCGCATAAAGTAAAGTCTTCATCCCTTACGGGATTCAAACCTGCGTCATGACAAGCATATTCCCAACGCTTCACACCAATTGAGCTAACCAGGCACCGGCCTTGCTTAGGGTGCACTTCAATAAATAAAAAATGAAAATTTTACTTCAGAAACTATTCCATCAAGCACCGGTGATTCACCACGTCAAGGTAAAGTAGGTGGTCAACAACCAGGTGACCAAAACCAGGCTGGTTACAATCATAGATCATCTGGTCATCAACAACAGACTGGAGGCTCTGGTAGGACGGATCGAGGAAATTATGGAAGAGGAAACCAAAATTATCGATCTGGACCAATTAACCAGAGCGGTGGTGGTGGTTACCATCAACAAAGAGGAGGTTACAGGTGAATACAATTACTATTTCTGATGGATTTGAAGCAGCCTTTGAAGAAAATGACTGAACGTTTTAAAAACAAGACTCTGGACACGTGTACACGCTACGCATATTAAGACTTTGTAGTTACTGTTCACTGGCTCACTCTGTCGAACCAGTTCAAATTTTGCGTGCAAATCATTTAAATATACATAAGGGGCTCCTACATTCCAAGTAAGTCAAAGCGACTCACTAGGGCATCACGACGCACAGTTTGAGAAACACTTTTTTAATTCCGTTATTTTTTCCATTTTTTCTATATATTCATTTTCTTTACAAGAAGATGTTACTGTTGCGTCGAGAGCATGAATTTTCATCATTGCCTGACAAAATAAAAATTGGTGGGAACCACACCCAAAAAATATTTCTTAGAAAGTATGATCACCATATTTTTAACTTGTTCAAATTATTCCATTGTAGGGGTGGTAACCGGTACAACAATGGTAATTACGATAGCATGGGAAGACCAAACAATAATTACCAAGGTGGTTACCAGAACAACCAATCCGGTGGCTACATTCAAAGAAATTATCAGGTAAATGTTGCATGCTGATAAGCATGGACTTATTTCAGTTAGGTTTGTTGAAAAATCATAATACTAAATCTATAGTTTTAACTGAATGCTAATCAGGTTTCGAGTAAGAACTATGTTTCCCAAGGCATGGTCGATCAATGACACAAATTAAACTCACCAGGCATATTATTAACCACTTACTCACAAATTTGTGTTCTTTAAGGATCAATATGGAGGAGGATATAGAAGGGGATCCGGTGGTGGAATGAGAGGCGGAAGAGGTTTGTTTTGATTTTTATTGATGTTCTTATCTATCACTTGGATCAAGCATCGAGCAGTGAGTCAATAACTCTACTAAAGTAACCTTATTTTGTGACTTGACCCGACGCATCAAAATAACTCTTACTCAATATTAATCAATATCTGGATTTGATAAGAATTTAGCAAGAGTCTGCAATAACTTTTTGAAAAAATATGTCTACCATTGCGTTACTCGTCAGAGCAGAAATCATGCCTCCCAATATGCGTGACTCAAAAATCATAAGTTTGTCCTTATTGAATTGAATCTTACTGCAATCTGCACCTTCACTCAGGACAAGTTCAAAGCCTTGTATGGCGGATGGCACAGATAAACGGACCAACGTATTTTAACCCTTTTTTGTAAATTTGATTGGTTGTTGCCAATTCATACATGTTTATATGGAAGAATTTTCGAAGTCCCACTGATAGTGTAATCTGGATTCATTTGAATTTTGTTGCTTAGCATTAACCACAGATCCATCAGTGGCACATGCTTGACAAAACATTGGTTGGTTAAATATTTTCTGAGGCTTGTATAAAATAGTATTCGTCAATCGCTTCCAGAAAAAACAGTAAATTCAAGTGATCCTAATTTTACAGCTCACCCAGGTCGTGGGAACCCTAGAGGCGGTGGCAATTACAACCGGTCCCGGACTTTCAGGCCTCATCAGTCTGAACAACAAGCCACGTAATTGTTACTGAAAGAGAAATTTACAATTACTCCACAGAGAGACCAACTAGGAACCAAACTTTTTATTACCTTTCGTATAACGATACGGTCATTTTCATAGTGAGGAGCTCGTCAAGTGCAGTCAGTCAATCAAGCATGGCATGGTGATAGATCACACCTCAAGAAGATTTGTTCTAGATCAACCGTGCTTGATTGATTATGGCTATTAGTTCCGATCTTAGCCGTTTTTCTTCGTTCTTCAGTTTCTTTCCTGCCTGTCCTAAAATTTTGATTCTTATACAAATATCTTCTCATGCTCGATGACAGCCTGTGTTTGTTTTACCGGTAGCTGCTTATTTACTGTGCCGCCGAAAATTTTTCAAAAAAATGAAATGCGGACTGGAAATTTGTGTGGTTTTTGTTTCTTTTGCAGAGTACTATCGTACTCCTTGGGTCTGGATTGTAAAGATAATACTATTTTCGTAATAGTCTTTAGGATGCGTAATGTAGTGTAATTTTAGCCGAGGGTAGAATATGAAGAGAATTCCATTCTTGTATGGTATCTCAACCGGCGAGAAGTGCAGCAATCGGTCGGCATGTTTGGTGAATGGAATCTGTGCCAGCAGGGTCAGAGTCTGCGAGTTGTCCTAACTTCTTTACGATCGAACAAACAAGCGCCCGCATCTTTATTTATCGAACCTACTGCATTTGAGAGGTATGAAGGAAAAGAGTTTTCTACACGAAATTAGCAACGATTTAAGCAGAATACATGATTTTCAATTTCGAGCGCTCAGTAACCTTGCCATGGGCAATTTTAGAACTGATTATGCGTCGTTCAGTCTAAAAATGTGGGAGAGCAGCAATTCCGATCTCATTTAATAATATAGACCCTTTGTAAAGTCTCCCACCCGTTTTAGCTATATAAGTTCGAATTGCAATATGAAACCCAACTGTCCAAAACACTGGCGTCTGAAAATAAACAAGCGACCGTTGACATTTTTGATAAAGAATCCTGTTTGCATCCGCCCCAACTTCTCGCCAGTCCCTTTGTGGTTAATTCAAAATTTTTTATCTGGCAAGCCGAGTTTGAGCGTAAAAACAAGTATGCAAGATCAAGTTCTATTTGCGATATGGAACCAAAGTGGCCAGAAAAACTCGACGTTGAAAATAGATGGCAAAACAAGTGGCTGTTGGCTCTTTTGAAATATGAGCTGGATGAAATCTGAGAAATTATTAATTCAGATTATCCGTTCGAATTTAAATCGATTTCGATTGCTATTTTATCTTTTTGTCCCCTTTAGGAGACGAATCCTTGTTTCCTCCGGTCTCAACTCATCGTAGTGTATCATGTGGTAACTCGATCACAGCGGATTTCGTTTGTCATAAAGTATTTTTAACAGCAAACCAAGCAATCGCTTTTAAATATCGGTTAAAATTTTCTTGTGGTTAAAATCTCTTTTTTCATCCGCGGCCTAAATGTTGTCTGTACAAAGCAATCCCTGTCCCCTTCCACTCATGGATTTTCTGCCTAACATTTTTATACAAAAACTTACATGCATTCAAGCATTTTAGAAGTGATTTTGTGTCAACTGTGATCATTCATAGGCAACATGTATAATATCGTTTGCACATCACCGGTTGAGCAATTAGATTCACTATGTGATCATTCATAGTAGCTTACAACATAAAGTTTCCCGAAACATCAAGCACTTAATGTGAATGAAATGTTATGAACTGACTCGATGATCAGTTGGTCGTATCGTCACCATCTAGTCTGTACCGAAAACTCTTGTTGACGTTGTTTCTCACACAAATTCTTATGTATGTTTTGTGGTTGACGGAATATTAAACTCTCTCTTTTCGAATGTTATCGAACGAAGCACCGCACACCACACTTCATGTGGTATATTAGTAGTACTACACCTGGATGGGACTTTGCGACATGTGTTAATAAGGTTTGGGGTAAGATTTCATTTTTATCCTGCCGGAGAGACAAAACGGAGAACGGCAAACCATGGCCTCCGTGCAGATGCCTGATCCGAATCTAGTTGACAGCGCTTACGTGTAACCCCGTGCGCCGGCGAGGCGTTCAGCAGATCTCGCGCATATACTCATCCCTCAAGGGATTCGAACCCAGAACGTCATTGTCGGTGATGGTCGAAGCGTATTCACAATTGATGTAAAGTTGCTCAAAAAAACGGACGTGCTCTTTCTCCTTATATGCAGGCGCTCCCACATCACCGCATTTAAGCATTTTTTACATATGATTTTTATCCTGTGGGAGAGGAAATCTGAGAAAGATCAGAATATTTTTGAAATTGGGGCGAAAATATATTTATCATGGTTTTCATTTGGCTGATTTTATACGATTCCATTTCATAAGAATCAACTTATTGTATACCACAACATATTGATATGAAACTTCAAATTGCGGCAATTATTACTTAAAGATAAAAAAAAGATCGATGAAGGGAGCTGTAACCAGTGGTTGCATGAAACGCTGGTCTCCAGCAATCCTTTTTATATAGACGTAATCGTCCCCAGTGGTAACCGAACCTGTATCGTCGCCGCGCAGGGCGATTAGAGAGACGTAACTTGAAGAGTAACCGATTGAGCTAACCGGGCACCCTCTAAATGTAATTTGATACAGGAAAAATGAGAAATATGGTAAGCCAAACAATTCGCCTCGATTCGGAACTAGTATTTGTACGAGACGCCGTAGTTCTCCATAAGTTTAATCTATGTTCTCGGCTTTCCTCTCCTGCAGGATAAAAAATCTTCGGTTAGCTCAATCAGTTAAGCGTTGGGAATTGCTTCGAGCTGCTCATCTCTGATCTTCATGACGCAGGTTCGAATTCCGTGTTGAATGATGAATATATGCGAGAGATCTGCTGGACGCCCCGGCGGTGCACGTTAGTTCACGTAAGAACTGCTTGCGGTTTCTCCCACTAACCAGTTACATGCACAGGAAAATGAGAAAATTGACAAGTCAAAAAACCTTCACCCCTATTCGGTACTGGTATCTGCACGAGAGGTCGTGATTCGCCATATGATTAAGCTGTATTCCCGGCTTGCTCCCCCGCAGGATTAAAAAATGAAAATATGGTATACATATATATAAACAGAAATTATGACTGAACACAACCACAATCCTGTATTGGCATGGTGATTAATGTGGTGAAAGGACTACAAAACTATATGTACTGGATATATGATGAATCACAAGAATCACAACCTCATAGAATATGGATGGATAATACGAAAATTGACTTTAATGAAAGCACCAACAAATCAAACTCAAATAAACAGTTGGTGCAAATAATATATGATAATGATACATTGGTTAATTGGTATTTATGATATATACTTATATTTTAACCTTATTGCTTGCAATCAATTATTGTATATGATGCACACGTAACATGATATATTACATATATGTGTGTGTGATGTATCATGATACATATACTGTATAATAATAAATTTTTTCTCTTTATAACTCATTTTGGTTTGATCAAATAAAAAAATTAAATCCTATCCTATCCTAATCGGCAAACATGGACTCGGAATAGCTCATTTCTCAGATTTCATGCAGCTCATATTTCGGAAATGCCAACGGTTGCTTACTTTGCCGTTTGTTTACTGACGTCAGTGTTTCCGTAACTATCTGTATTTCAGCAAGAGTGAGGTATCATGTTGCAAATCAAGCTTGATCTTGCGCTAACGTTATAGCTGATACCCTACAGCCTAACTTAGGCCTACTGTTTTACTGGCGACCTGCTGTCTCGAATAATTGTTTTCAGTATTAAGGCCCTGTGTAACGTTACCTGCAGGATAATACTGGTACTAATATCCTACAAATTGCGGGGCAGATCAGAGATTGACCGTTTTTCTATGCAGTGCAGAATGTGTGGTAAGAATACGGTAACAGAATATAACGTTATGACAGTATGATAATCGGTACTGATAATAATACCAGGTCAACTGGTACAGTATACCGCAGTTTAGGCATATGGACATGTAACGTTAGAATTTCTGGGAAACTCTTGACCTCTGATATGCATCCAACCTCGCTCAGTTCTCATCGTCACAGTCACTGACCAGCTGACTAAGCTTAACTGTCAGACTGACCTATATGCTGTATAGACTCTGCTCAATTTGCAATACTGAATATGTACAGAATACCAGCACTGCTTATGAGGTTTTTTTAGACCTAGGCCTACAACCTAACTTAACTGTCACGTTAAGTTTAGTAGAAATAATAACGTTACCTATATGCATCAGGCTAAGCCTCTCGGATTTCCCCCTTTGCCGGATTAAAATGAAATTTCCTCCTAAATTAGTCTGAGGCCCACTTGTCAGTTTACTGGTATTCCTTTACGGTCAACAGTGGTTGTAATCATTTGAAACTAACAATGCTCGATATTTCATATCGGTGGCAGTATTGATAATTTGAAACTTTTTTCTACAGTATGTTTGCTAAAGGGGGCATTTTATTTTTCTAGTAAAATGGTACTGGTATCATAAAATATTGCCTATTTGCTAATTCTACCAGTCCGCTGGGCAGTGGGACACAAAATGTAAATTAAGATGGGTTTGTGAAATTTAATCACTCTTTCACCTTTGTCTTTATTTAGTTTTTAGTATTTGACAATCAATGTTCGATGTTTTCATCAAAACTCATATTCGACGTCCGTATGTCTGTTACATAATGTTGAAAATAAAGCCTTCAACACATTAATTGGATTTTCAATGCAAGGCAGTCTTGATTTCTCTCAAAAATGGACAACAATAAGGTATATTTATTTTGCTTAATTCACTTTCACTGCATAATATTATGATGAAAGATATATTCAAACCTATACATTTACCAAACAATTGAAATCCTGAGTGTCTGTCAGTCAAATTTGTTCAATAGGCTTCAAAATCATTGACATTGATGTGTTTATGGTTTTAAAACTTTTGGATCAATTTGAGCTAAATAATAACACCATATGAAATTCAGATACTCAATGCCACTGCGCTTGAAAGCAGTAGGCAAATTGTAGGACTGAAGGAGTGAGCTCTAGAATTATCAAGCAAGACTAAGATTAAAAGAATACAATGCAGTTGATGATGAATCGACATCGCTCAGATCAGATCAGGGTGTCAGAATCTTGTAGTTCATTGGGTGAAATTGATTATGTCGTTTTCTTCCGATGAACAAAAAAGCTGCTATTTCATAGCAACACTGATGATTGAGAGCCTTTTTCTACAGTTCGGTTGCTACCAGACACTCCAAAAAACATTCTAATCTCCATTTCACAGATATATTATCAAATATTACCCCAATCACTTGTTTTTATTTTAAGCATAATATTTTGTTACTTCGCTTGGGGTCGTTAAAGTTCACACAGTCTGTCGATTGTCATCCATTGTTTTTGTCTGAGATAATGAAATTTCTAAATACACTATTCTTATTATATTTTAATAGTATAGTATGGTACCGATAGTTGTTTAGAACAGCTAAATAGCATGATTAAATACGCTTCAGTTGTATTTTGGTCGACTGATACATTGTTTAAAACATTTTTTCAATGTCTCCTGCTCTATTGAATTACACTGTGGTGAAAAGTTCCCTGCTTATTTGATTCGTCGAGCATGAGCGATTGATGGATCAAATTGTTTATTTGTGGCCCATCTATGATTTATTAGGACTAAATCCAGCATGATTATTCTTACTCTGCAAAGGATTTTATCCCTAAATTTTGCTCAGAAAAGGACTTTACGTTTCTCCAAATAATAATTTATTACCGTAAATATCGTAATTATTGTGTATATTCGGATCATTACAAGACATTTCTGTCTTAGTAGCTCATCATTTGCCACATATCTTGCTTTTTTATTTTACCAAATTCGTGACCATGCTGTCTAATTGCACTCAAGTTTAAAAAATTTAATTTTTAATGGTGTTGAAATTTGATATACCGGTATCAATTTTAAATATGTTAACTATTGAAAACTATGATGTTGTTCTGTTTTGTAGACAAGTAGCAGTACTCAAAAAAAATATTATGTTTATTAATATTAATACAGATATTTATTGCATTATTCATCCAGACACTTATAAAAATAACTATGATTATAGTGTTGTTTCGTTTGTTGAACATGATAACTTATTAAAGTTTGTGACCTCAAGTTATCGTCTGTTAAAAACGTTGTATATTATTTATTATACATAATTAATAAATTTTATTATGAATATATGCATTTCCTGTGGAAAGCACCAATTTGTTGTTTTTTATGAGCATTTTTGAATGTCTGCCAGTGCTGTATATTACTTTGTGATCTTGTCAATTGTTGGCAGATCCATGAGTCTATCTAGTTGGTCTGCCTATTCTGGCTAGAAATGTAATTGTCGAAGCTTTTGAATATAGTGGTAGTGAACAAAGTTCAAAATCCTTAATACTGCTATGATATGTTGTGTTGATGCGTTTTTGTTTATCCAAGAAAAAGCGATATGAACATTTCAGATACCTGAAGAAAATCGATATTCTGTCACCTTGCCTCTTGTTTTTAGAAGCAAATTATCCTAAATGAGTTGCAATATCAGTTATAAAGTCTCAAAAAGTGATATCACTCGACTTCCAGGTAATGCTTGGGGCTACTTGTAGTGTCACATTTATGAATAAATATCTCCATGATAAATGTAAGATTTGGGGTGAAATATACAAGTCAGCGTACATGATTATTGTTATTTGGTATCCAACACAAATTTTTTCCAATGGTTTTTATAAAAACTCAATCAAATGGGTGATATGTGTGTGCTGGGATTTGGAAGCATTTTACAAGCCCACAAATGGCCACCACTTGGTTGTAACTTCAACTTTTGACTTCAAATTTAACTATTGTTTGTTAGGCAGTATGACAGAATCTTGTTTTTCCTCATGTGTCTCAAACCTACAATATTTTTTTGGGTTGTAAAATTTGACAAAAAATAATAACATTGCTGTAAAATAGGCAAAATAATATACGGTAGTTAAATATCAGCAATCATGGGGAAATGTCCAAACAATGTTCTATTTATAATGTGTATTTTGAATACTGTTTAAACCTAACTAATAGGTTTCCCAGATATTCATATTTTTTTTCGAAAAAGACCAGCCCTCGAGTATATTGACTGTCTGTCCATCCGCTGATGGGCATAAATTCACTGAACAGATTCGTCTGTTATTCAAACTGGGTCTAATCTCTAGTCCGAAGTATCAGCATATTTGCCTATGAAAAATCAGAACTTTATTTTAGGTCGTTATCTTTAATTCACTCGTTCTTGATTTCAGAGTGGCAAAATCTTGTTTTTTTTTCACATGACCAAAAAGGTTCAAAACTACTATTTCATAGCAGTGTTGATGATTCTCAATTAAGCTTTTTGTATACCGGTAGTTTGGTTGTTACGAGACACTCAAAATGGCATTCCGAATCTTCTAGCCAGAGATATATCATGAAAATTTGCTAAATTTTCTTCAGATAGAAACCGTTTTCTTCAGGTGTCTGTGTAGCGGAATATTCTGCCAGACTGCTGGCTGTTATTTGGCATAAAGTGAAACACAAATCTATATTCCCCTAGGACATGAAATTTCTATGCCAAAAATTTCCCATTCTCTATTTCAGGTCATTAAGTAATTTGAATTGATCAAGTCCAGTCTAGAACATAATTCAATAAAAATAATGGACATTATAATAACATGGTTAATGGATGTCGTTTGCATTTTAAATGCACTTTATCCGTGGACCATGGTTGTTAAAATTCAAAAATATCTATTCTTTGCGTGCGAATATGTTCAATAAATCTCAATTAATATGATATTTTAAATGAAGTCCTGCCCGATATTGATTGATAAATTTTAATTTAGCTTGACCGGATGTTAGGCATTTGAATAAAGAATGGGACATTCCGCACATTAAAGTTTTGTTTGATAGGTAATAAATACATTGGACATGGAAGCTGGTAGTTCCGGTTGGCAGGTTTTTTTCAGAAAGTTTTTTTTTAGATTGTTCTTCTGCTTTAGTCGAGTCATGATATATATGTTGATTTCAGAATAAATTCTAATAATTTATATTAATCGAATCCAGAGTATTTTTTATGATCGACAAAAACGTTTTCTCAAAAAATTGTCAAAGACGTCAAAATTGACATCTATTTTCTGAAATGTAGACTTTTGGAATCTACTGATTTTGAATTACTGGGTAAATCAAATCAATAATAATTTTGTGATTTGCGAATCGAATATTTTGAACAGCACTCTATTTGAGTTTTATTTTTCTCGTGTCATGTTCATCGCTTTTCAGTTAGTGGTTTCTGACCGCCCATAACTTTTTAAAATAAATTTTTTCTTACCCTGATTTTAGTTCACTTTGCTATAAAATCATGATATAAATACCTTATCGTGATTTTGGAGCTCAAGCTGGCAAAATGAAACTAATTTAGATTTCTTTTTGTGTTAGAACATTATTCTAGTATATCATATGTTGTGTGGGGAATTTCAGAATTGAACTTTTTTATAGATCCAATAAGAAATATTTCCTACATTACAAGCAAATTTCATCAAGTATTAGTCACTGATGGATCGCGTTGCCAAAGCGTGTGCCATCAGTGACTCGTACTTGAAAAAATGAAAGTTCTGATGGGGAAAGTTTATCTAGGCAAGGCTGGAAGCAATGCCTTAAAGGTACTGGTACAACTAACGGCCGCTAAGCGGATAACTTTCCCAAGCAGAACTCAACCGTTGGCGCAGCGAGTGGTATCTGGATGATGAAGAGCCTTATACAACTTTATTGGATAGCTCTAGTAATTTTTGATTCATCAAAACTTATTTTTTAATATGATTTCTACAACAATTTCTACAATAACCTATTGTCTGAAATCGAGTGTGAATGGAATTCACAAATTTTTTAAAAAAAAGAATTGTAATTTTTAGACCAATTGTGAAATCAAGAACCATTTTGATTTTGGTCGATGGCCAGTATGGTCACGGTCAAGGTCAATAGATATACCGTAATCCATCACTTCGTTTATCACGTTTTGCAATATTCTGGTTGGAACTAGACAGGTTTTGCAGGAAGCACACATTTTTATCTTATATATTTGACATGCTTTTGACTTTCCACCAGTCTGATACATTTGTCAATATTATAGATCTAAGTTCTGAAAAAAAAATTTTAGAATTATCACTCATGTTCAGAATTTTTCTAAATATAAATGTCATATGATTTAGAATTGTTATCAAGTGTGTTAATTGGAAGTCTTGTTGCTTTTTCATACATATATAGAGGTAAAATTTGATTCGGACGCCAATATTTTTGCATATTTATACTTCCTGACAGAGCACCCGTAAGTTTATTTTCCCGTTTGTTACCGAAGTCTGAAAAATGTGTACTTACCAAAACATTTTTGGAAAGGTTTTTTTTTTAGTCAGTCGAGAAGTGTCAAAATCAAAATTCGGGGACAGAATCACACGGGTGATTCTTAGACAGTCTTAATATTTTCGTCCGAGCGTGTTTTCTGTAATATGGGTACAGGGTATGAATATAGATCGAATGTTCTTCATCTGACTTGTAAATGACATTTAATTAATTGTAGTTTGGTTTGGAATAGGTCATTATTATTCAAGCTTTGTATAGGTCGCTTGTCCCCAAGTATTTAATATTTTCTTTATTATTAACAAAGTGACATGATATATATAATTGGTATGTCTGCGAAAATTATCGCCGGTTTAATTATATGAGTTGTAGAAATATATCGATAGTATTGCCTTTTTTCGTACTGGTACACAGAAATCCTGAACAAATTGCATGGAAATCGCGACACGGAATATAATTTCAAAACTTCATGTCTATAGTCTGACATCAGTTCGAGAAAACGTGGTGTAGTTTCAGTTTTATCTTTAATAATTATTTGATTTGTTATCTTTACCAGCAACAGTTTGACAGTGAGAGTGAGAGCTTGCGAACTTCTCGTAACTCATTCAGCAATATAATTTTGCCAAGCATGTGCCACAGATGTACCGCTTCTCATGGACGCGATCCATCAGTGACCCTACTTAACAAAATTTTTTTCCGATTGGAAAATGCCCCGTTATAGAGCACAGATTAAAGCTTACCGTGAAAGATCTATAAAACACCCCAGGTCATTGAACCGCTATAATAAAGTGCAATGTGTGGTATTTGTGTTGGGCGATAGTTAAACCACCTACCATTATCTTTTCCCATTTGGTCACCTTTTACAAGACGCTGGAAATACGTTGGACAATTCTAAAACCCACGCCAATACCACGTTCCACACGGGATTCGTGTTGATTTTGAATAAAAATGCAAAACACCACCGAACCTAAAGGGTGATCTTGCAAATTTTTATATTGTAATCAATTTTATAATGTATCAAATGGTCATTTATTCGCCTCTTACAAGACGCTGGGAATACGTAGCACAATTCTAAAGCCCACGCCAATACGACGTTCCACACGGGATTTGTGTTGATTTTTAATAAAAATGCAAAACACTTGAAAATTTGTATATTGTAATCAATTGTATATTGCATCAAATGTGTTTGCGTCAGTGCAACGCTTTCTGACAAATTTATAAAATTGATCGTCATCACCGAGAACCTTATAAATTTACTTACATTTGCCATTTTGCGACAAGATTAATTGAATACTGTAGTGATACACATAGTAGTAAATGTGTGTCGACCTGATCTGGCAGTTTTCTGAAACTGAAAACGATCATGTATTCTGATTTATTGCCCTGGTCTGACCCTTGGTTTTAGTTAGTCCCAATTTATTTATAGTATCTTCCGAACATATTAAATAAGAAAAATTATGCCCAGTCATGTTTTGTCTATTATGAGTCGCTGATGGATCGCGCCGACCAGGCGCGGTCATCAGTGATTCGTAATTGACAGCATTACATATCTAAATCCAAATTTCCTTTGTTTGGGTTAGTGAATTTGAAAAATCGTTTTATTTCGTATGTACACATGGTGTACTGAAGAAATGCAAATTATAATTTTGAATTTAAAAAGTCGTCGAAAACATTCTGGTGGACAAAGTGTAGCTAGAAATGCAAATGACAACTACTACACCATTAAGCCTGCCATAGATTATAATATATATATAAATTATACCATGCAAAATGCTATTATCTAAAAAATGACGGAAAATTTTCCAACAATGGCCAAAATGTAATGTCGGAAAGTTTATAAATATGATATGTAAAATTTTAAGGACCTTGATCAGTTTTTTTTGTTCAAAGTCTTTTTTCGAATCTGAAAAACTGAATCAATGAGATGAGTTAATCAAATTATCCGAATCGAACTAATGTTCGGATCTAAAAGTGACATCCCAAGCCATTTTTTATAGCCTCTTCTTGCAGTGAATCACCCTAACCAAACCCCTGTACCGGCGGCCACTTATAGACAGACAGGATTAGAGTTGTTTGGTCTTTTCTGTTCGGCTTATCCCACCCAAGTTATTACACTAGTTGACTGGTGGGTATGGGTCACGTCGGTACTCGAACCCGAGATATTCAACCTGCGATGCCAACGTGTCAACCACTAGGCCATCGCGCCCACCGCTATCATTCAGCGCAGAGACACCTTCAGTTAGCATATATTTTTTGTTAGAATGAGCAATAATATTTATGTACACACGGTATGCTGAATATTATCGCATCTGTATTCCATTGTGACTTTGCTCACGTAGTTGGTAACAGGACAAAGGGAATAAAATTATTATCATCAGAGAACAAAAGAATCCTAGCGTTATTTTGCCAAGCATGAGCAACGGATCACCCACCAGTGCTTTACACACATTTTTACAAAAGGTGCTCACTTATTTTTTTAATTGCGAATTTCAGTCTTCTGGTTGCATATCTGTGGAATTTTTATGTGTGTGCATTTTGCAAATGACTATCTAGAATCGGGGATTTTATTATACCAAGCTTGAGTTGACCTCATATCAGTGATCCATGGTTGGATGAACTTGCCCAGTAATTAATTATGTTGCTTTGTGTAATATGTTTATTGAATGTAATCGAATGAGATTGCGTCAATGCGATTGTTGAGAAAAGACGGTGTAAAATTTATGCATTCTTCACAACAGTCGGTCTTTTTCTTAACTAGCTGTGTTTTTTACCCTCATTTGTTTATTAATTATAATCACAGCACATATCAGTAGGATCTTTGCACTTCATAACGCGTGTGGTATTTACAAAGAAAATGTTGTCATATCCAGCAAAATATCTCGAGTTGGAGTCTACAAGAAAGTTGATTTCTGCTTTCATTCCTATCAGCCAACTCAGGGCGTAGTGAAGCGAATGGACGGATGTTGACGAAACGGAAAGCTCACATTCCCCCAAAAAGTCGAGTCCCCCTAACTCTACAATTTTGTGCTCAAGAGTGATCAAGTGAGAGTCACAGAATGGTCTCTTACTGTGGCATGAGAATCTTATTGTGTATCAATTTCGGTTCTACTACTTTTGATTTGAATAATGTATTTAAAAAATTATTTGATTTAATTATAAAATTGCAACATATTCGCTGCCCTACCAGAAAAAAAAATGTGAAAACTCATTTTGTTAAGAAGGAGTCACTGATGGATCGCGTCGATAAGACGCGGTCCATCTGTGGCTCATGCTTGACAAAATAAAATTTCTGATTGGGTTTAGCTCACCCTTTTTCTATGGCGGTCAGTCGTATCTTTTTAAGTTTGGTTTAAGAGATTGAAATTTATTATATTTTCGGAGTCGAGATTTGGAATAAAATACACCAGGTTTTTTTTTAGGGTTCAAAAACGAACTGATCGAATGATTTATCGATAATAGATATCCTGCCTTAAATAATTTTAAACTCTTGTTAGGCAAAATATATATATATATATATATATATCAATAGAAAATTTATTGTGCATAAATTCCATCACTGTCGTGGTTTCTATTGCTTGATATTGTGAAAGATTTATTCAAATTCTCGATTGTATTTTGTTTATGTTGAACGAAGACTTCTGTACTATAACGGGATATAGATAACGTGGTGCAGAATTCGTGGAAACGCCCAAATTTTCGAATACCGCCGTTTTTATTCATCGTTCCAGTTTTGTGACAGTAATAGGAAGCGGAATATAACCTTTCATAGGCAATAACTTTCCGATTAAAATATTTGTCTAATGATTGTTGACTCGCTCTTGATTTGACAAAACGATCTTGAAATTCTTGATGATGGACCGACGTGATAATGTTAAAACAAACGAATTCTTTTGTAAACTGTTATGCTATTCCATATTATATGACCAGTGACTAGCGGTAGCCAAAATTGAATATCTTCAGGTTTCAGAATTGAATCGAATCAGAAGTGATATAATAAACAAACAAAGACATACCGTTGTCATATTTAAACCCGTGTTAAAATTCAAACTTATCTTTTAAATAATCAAATTATCGTGCTTTGATTTCGAATTATTGCAGAAATCGAATCGAAATTTACCGACTAAAATAAAAAATAAACAGTCTGGTGGGCCATTTAGAACATGTAGTACTATTTCGTATTATATGACCATCTACTGACTAAAACAAAAAATAGACAGTCTAGTGTGATTGGAAAATACCCCCGTTTCTCATTACTGTCGCTTCATCAAGACCGTGTGCTAAACAATACCGATGTGTATTATAATGCTAGTACTTGGCATCAAAGCACAAATTGAGATGTCGAGTTTCCTTATCAAATTCCGATTAGTGTTTAAGCATACGAGATTTTTAGCAGTGACACCATTTCACCGATTTAGGGCTGGGCAAAACAGAATCATGGAGAATTCGAATCTGATTGGGATAATTTTTTTGAAACGGATCGAATCGCCGACTCTACGCGGATAGTGAATGTTATGCTTTTGCCATTGTAATTTATTAAAACCAATAAAATTTATAGGTACGAGTTTACTGGTATTCATAGAAACAAACTATGAAAAGTAATGTACCATTATTTCACACCACATTTTTCTAGACGGGAATAAATTTGCCCAAAGTTTTATCATGGGTTCACAATTTATTCCTCCGCTGGTCAATTCATAGCTGATTCGAATAATACATGTTTCGAATCCTGGAATCAAATTGCACAGTCCTACGTGAGGTTTTGAACGGATAATTGGCTACTTCTGAATGAAATTATAGCCGATGAAAGAAATTATTCAATATAAATATATATATATATAGGACTGAAATAACCTCGAGCAACGATAAAATTAATATCCACTTCGCAGTATCGATGTTGACGAAGAAAGGAAATAACCACACATCTATTGTATGGCATGTCACTTGGAATCCAATATTAAACTATTCAAAGCAGTTCTAACGCGTTGTTAGAAGCGCAGCAGTATTTAAATTTGATTCAGAGCATCAAAATCAACTGATGGATTTTACCTCCATTCGAAATTGCATCTTCATTTCGAGACGGATGACCCTTATTCTCGCCAAACAAGTCGGAGCAAAAATAATCCGACACTGTTCTATATTCTGCTGAAACATTTTTGTAAAGTATCAGCCATTGATGAATCGCGCCTTGGTTGTGCGATTCATCAGTGGCTCACAATTGACTTTTTGGCCAAACAAATCAATTCCGAGAATACGAGTACTTAACTTTAGGTTAAGAATTGGCTTAACCTAATTTTAGCGAGTCGGAAAGGGACGAAGAAGCAGTGAATGGTCCATTGAACTTGGCATTTCGCCGTCCGACATGTAACTTATCGAAAAATGCATAGAATAAAAAAATGTTTCAATTTCCAAAGACGGACTATGTCTTAGTGGCGCGCCTTTCAGTTGCTAATGCACGTCTAGCCTAATCGAACAAAAATACTGGCGGTGTTGCGCCCAGGCATTTTATTAATATTGATTCTATTTGCTTATGTGCAAATGAGAAACAATTTCTCGGAATCTTGAATTGCTGGCATAAATACGTTTAAGGTACGTCTTTTCATAGTTTATACAACGGTATTCAATATATAGATAAAATAATGTTTCAATATTTTTCGTTAAACATAATTGCTGACAATCGACCTTTTTTATTTTATGTCAATTTTTACGACGGGAAATTTGACACATATATATCATGATCCCGCTGCAAAATGAATCGATTCAAGAATACCATATTACCTAATTCTAATCGGGGTATCATTCGGTTAACCCATAACTTCACCTCAGCTTGTTGAAATCAGTTATCTTTTGATTGAGAAATAAATCAAATCGAATGTTTTTCGTATCCAAATGGTATTTGCTGTAGAATATCACTTAGTTATATTATATTTTCAAAAATAGGCTTATTCTCAATAATTTTGTCGATTTGGCTACGGAAACCTTCATATTTCCACTCGTCACTATGAACCGAATTCTTTGTTCTTTAGTCACAACTCATAAGGCGTATTTTCTAATTCAGATCCGTCCTCAGGTTGTGCGCCATTATTTACAATTTAATAAAAGGCGTGTTGTAGGCGTGTGACTGGTACGCATTTCCTTGCATTTTATCAAGATAAAAATCCTCATATCTCATTAAGATCGACTTACCTTACTTCTAGCCTAAACATATGCTTGAATTCAAATTTTTTTTGTCGTAATTTTACCACAAAATACCGATCATACAGTTATAGATAATCTTTGGGCAAATTTTAGGCAAATTTTTATTGGGCTGGCTTCCCAATCAGGAATTTCGTTAAGAATGGTTCACAGAGATCTATCAATGACCCATACTTGACGAAAGCTGTTTCATCAATTTTTTTATTAGGCGTGCTTACGATGCCAAGTTCCACGAATTTAAAGCTTTATTGGTTTTTGAGAGATATGGTAGACTGGCCTAACGGCTTTTTATTATAGCTTTATCCGTTGATTATTTGATTTTAACGAGCATGGTAGGATGGGATGTTTGCATCAAAATTTGTGAATAACATTAAGATTTAAATTTTTAGTTTTATAAATTGAAATTAGTACAAAAATGGAAAATACTGTTAAAAAATCATGCTGTAGTCCAAATTTTACGATAATATGCCCGAAATGCAGTAATTTCGGTTATTTCAAAACCATGTAACTGTAACTACGCCCAAAAAGGATCGAGTATTCAAATACAGTGCCTCCGAAAATGAATATAAGTGAAAAATCTTGTTTTGCCATTTTTTATTATTTTGAAAGCTACGATTAAACGTATTCCGTCTGGAAATAATTTTCTTTTCCATCGTATATCGTTTCGTTTCTGATGTTGCTGTACTTGTATTCGAAGAAAATGCCCTTATAATTTCGAGTTCAATACTTCATCAATCTAATTCATAGTCGAAAGCCAAACAACAATATGAAAAAAATTCCAATTTTTTCTTTAATGTTCTGCTGTGTTCATTTTAACGCATTTCAATTTAATCTAAATCGCCTAAATGTTGATTCAGATTGTTCAAATCATACTCGTATCGTATACTTCTAAAACGCTTCGGATGTCGAAATCGGCGCCGCCACGATACAAAAAGGCCCATTTCGCCTTAATGGGATGGCCGATGCTTCTAATGAGTCACAGTAAAACTCTAAGCCGATAATATTAATGCACAACAAATGAAAGCAAAACTATTTTTCGACGAGGTTTAGTTTTTTGTTTGGAAAGTTAGAAAACAAGACAGCATAATTACTATTTTCAACTGGCGGACTTTTGTTTTATTAAAAAAACGCGAAATGTTGGCAAATTATATCGTTTCACTTTTCCCAACCACGCGGGCTTATTTATTTAAAGTTCAAATATGGCAAACTACGAAATGAATGGATAAACGCAAAAATCTGTACATTTAGTCAGAACTATTCGGATTAGCAAGGCTATTGAGTTAGGTTAGCCCTGTTTAGTGAATAGATTGGTAGGTATGTGTGTATTCGCCAACAAATTTCAATGTATATGACAAATTCAATGCGGGAATCGATACGCGAATAAGTCAAAATAACAATTAAAACACCATTGTGCGACAAGGTGCAATCACAAAGTATAATTTTTACATTTGTGTATGGCGTCCAGACAGTGCACAATATTAACTTTGGTTTTGAATGTTTGTATAATTGTAAGTACTATAGATATATGATCAGTATGAAAAATTTTTCGTTGGTATTTAATTCGACTTAGAGACGGTTTGAATTTCTTATTGTTCCGCGTTGGACACCTATTGTACACATTCCCGCCAGAAATTTTATCCAGATAATTTCATCAAACACGATGCACAGATAAAAACACGATGCACAGATAAATCGCGTCATCATTGCAGTGTATACCACAGTGGGCACATACGCGACCATGTCCAAACCAAGTATCATCTTATTCCGAATGGACACATTGCATCAGATATTCAAGTATGAGTCACTGATGGATCGCGCCTTCCAAGCGCGGTCTATCTGTGGCACATGCTTGACGAAATAGAATTTTGCCGTTGAATAGAACGAATCTGTTTTTATGTTCGTCTGTTCACCATGGACCGCCTGAAAAAGGCAATTGTTTTGTTCACGTATTCTGTAATGTACAGTTCGGGTGATTCCACATGGACAAACAGGTATACAAAAGGAGATTTTTAAAGGGAATAAGTGAAGCGCATCCACCTCCATTGAGCGCTACTATTTTGAAATACGTCTACGTTGAAACAATATAACTTGATATTGTTTGTTTTTTTGTAGGAGTTGGCCACTTTGTCATTGGAAAAAATCGACGTATTCCATTTTACCGGTTATTATGACATACTTAATTACATAAAACATTGTAGGAGGTGTACATGTTTATTGTGTCCTGTGTGACTGACGACTGTTGCATTCCGGCCATGAAATATATCGGTGGTCCGCTGAAGAGCGTAAAATCGAATGCCTGGTGCACCGTATTGTCGCATTTCCATTATTTCAACCGACTTAAAAATAGAGGTCATAGAACCTATTAATAAATCAGATTGCGAAAATAATGTTCGTATCTCATTTGTGACTACCCAAAATATTCGACTCGTGGTTCGCGGAATCATCAATCAAAATATCGATTCGATCTCATTTTTCCAACGACTGAAAATCACCAGAATCAGAAATTAAATATTTTCAGGAAATAAATGTAAATTTCGGGTTATTTTTAAATTTCTGACAAATATTCCTTAATTGGGCGTTTGATCGGAATATTCGATTCTGAAATCGATTCAACTTTAACCAACCAGTATTTCAGAATGCCGATGTAATCTGTATATACGGCAATCAACTTCACAAGGTGGTATTCGTCTTCGCACTCATGGGCTATTGGAATATTCGGTCCATTGGAAATGGGGTCATGCCAATGCACAAAACAGTATTTGAAGATGTTATTTTTATTAGAGCGCATTGATTGATGTTAATTTCTCCCATTGTCGTTTGATTTGCCCATTCCATGAAAAAGTCACACCACTAGCAACTTTCTAAGAAGAGTCTTTTGTGTGGCAATTCCCTTACGAAAACAAGATTCCAGCGAAACGGGTATTTTTTCCATTGTTTGTACGAAATTAAAACACATAATGTGGGTCCATTCATGTTAAGCGGGGCGTGATAGGACGCGTCATTGGCCCAATGGTTTTCATGGTCCATGATTTCGAATCCACCTTGTATTTGCTTATAGAAAACTTGCGTAGGTGCTAAATAGTAGATGTACGACGGACAAAATTATTTTGTAAATCATTCACCCAGTCAGCGATAGAGAGTTTGTTAATAATTTTAGTAGCCGTAGAACACCTTTTTCGTCAGTCAATATCGATAAATTTCGACTTTAGGCTAACGAAACCGTAATATCTCGTTTGGCAGGATATCCAGCTTCGCGCGTCCTCGTGTGTGTATCTAATTTAATACATGAAGTAATACTTTATATGCAAATTAATTTTTTTGCATTGCTCAGGGGTATTTGCATTTCTGAAAATTAAAATTGCGCACAATGGCGTTTTTATAGTGATATTATTAGAAGATTTGCATATCCATATAGCCGAGCAGTGGGATTACGACTACGTTAATAATCAAATCACCAGGAAGGTGCTTCAGCATTAGACGTGAGTTTTATGTTCATAATTAGTAAATGGTAATAGTAAATTTATAAATAACAAATGGGCAGCAACGAACGATTTATATTGCATGTGAAATGTGCTATCCGACTGTGTATTATTCTCAACAATCATTTAGGGGGTAACAGTTGAGATCACGGTCAAATGATTTTTCGCACCGCCGAGTGTGGTTTTTAGGAAAATTGAAAAAAATATCTCGTGCGCTTGGGCTTAGATAATAAGATAGGTCTCAATGTCTGGGATAGGATTTCATTTTTATCCTGCGCGAGAGAAAAGCTGAGAATCCAGCTTGATCATATGACGAACCACAACCTGCCGTGCAGATACCAGTTCCGAATCGGGGTGAAGGTTTTTGACTTGTCATGTTTCTCATTTGGCATATAATAATTATCCATCACGGTATTCCAACTCGCGCCATGACGATCAGAGAAGAGTATTCCCAACGCTTTATGATTGTGTTTATTAATCAATGTTTGTCTAGCATCTACAAGACGAATTTTGTGAGTTATAGAAGTAGAGTCTTGAGGAATATTAGATACAATAAACGCACAAGATAGTTGAGATTATTAACGAGGAATATCAACCAACCGTTTTTTAAGTATGAACCATTGATGGATCGGTGACTTTGTCTAATTAATAAATTTTAGTTTCTGATTGAATAATATGTTATTTTTTTCAATAAATATGAAAATGCTATATAATTTAGCATCTTAATTCTTAAATATTATACTGTCTTAGAGATTAATATCATCGTACTTGACGTAATGTCACATGTATTTGATATTACCTCTGTAAATATTATTTATTTGGTTATTACATCCGTATGTCCCAAGTATAAATGGATGATGAAATCGTAGTAGGTGATAACTGATATTATCATATCATGAGCATGCCAGTGTGTTTCACTTTGGTTGAGGAAGAGTGCATTGGAGAATTAATATTTATTCCATCATCTGCAATTAATTCAATTTCAGTTCTGCTTTTAACTGTCGAGACTAGATCATGCTGTATAAAATTATGTGTTCCAATTTTTGAGTGCGATTTGTGATTCAAAATTAAGATTCAACATATACCAAAAAAGAAATACCATTCTAAAAAACAAGACAATTAGTGTATATTCGGGCATGTCAATTTTAACAAAAACATATAATTGTTATTATATAGGAAATCTTTACAGAGTTGGGGTGAAATAACATCCTGTGTTCAGCAATGAAGTTCGCTAACTGACGTTCATCACTCATTTCTAGGACTGTCGAAAATATTCAATTCGCGATGTTTGAATCATGAATTATTCGATTTTGGTTGGGCGACTGCATTTTCGCATAATTTATAATGTGATAAAGATTGGTTGTATATTATATTACTTCTGATGCGAGTATCCGATCCAGCGAAAAAAAGTTATTCGATTTGACCCCCTTACCAAATGGTCCACTGATTTTCTGTATCTTCATTAACTTTATTTAAAAGCCCAACACAAATCATTACATTATCATTACCTTCAGTTTTACCGATTTGATAAATACCATAATCATTTTTGTTCTACAGTTTTCTGTTTACATGCCTGGTTTGGAGACCGAAGGCAGCAAACTGGCGGCACAAAGAGCGATGCATTCGCAATATGTATTGCAGTTACTGCAATTACAACGAAGAGCAGGATTCTTGTGTGACATCACAGTCAATATTCAAGAGAAATCATTCAAGGCACACAAGCCGTTGCTAGCTGCATGTAGCTTGTATTTCAGGTGGGTTGTTCATCTTTCTTATGGACTGTTATTATGGGTGATGAGCTATTCATGTTTCTACTAAGGTTGTAACCTGACTGCCAGAATACTTGCTACTCAGACGCCTGAAGAAAATGGCTGCCATCAGAAGAAAAGTTTGCAAAAGGGCAATATTTCATGATCATCTATCTGTGTCTAGAAAATGAAAATGTCTCCATTTGAGTTGTCTGGAAGCAACCAAACTGCGGAAAAAACAGTGAAATAGCAGTGTTGATGATTTTGAAGCCTCTTTGCCCATCCGAAGAAAATAACATTTACATTTGAGACATCTGAAGAAAACTAAGATTCTGCTGTCCCGGTTGCAACTATTGGATACATTCATTTCCAAAATCAAATATTTAATCGTAATGTTTCGAATTATTATCCCGAATATAATCCGATTAATTTAACACTCTATTTCCAACAATCAATTATTAAGAATACTTTTCATACCGATACTTTTTTTCACAATATATTTATGCATAAACATAGACTGATTACATACTAAAGTATTTTAGGCTAATTCTAAGTACCGCTAATCAAATTTGCGTGAAATCAAGGAAGAAAATAACGAGCTTAGATTTTAATTTTGAATCAGTTAACTCAGTTCTTTGTACTATGGATGAAAATCATAAATTATATTTTGTATTTGAAACAATATCTTTGGTTAGTTTATCACACGATAAAAGAAGCCTTCAGACATTAAACCACATCATGAGCAGATATTATGTTTAAAAATGCTCAAGATTCGATTTCTTTCCCCATTAAACTATTTAAAAATGATAAAGTTTAAATAATAGATTTTGATTTGTATTATAATTGACCTTATCACCTATCTAGTCAGAAATTTTATATTGTCAAGCATGAGACCTTGAGCACGACGTATACCGCTTTTTTGAAACCGATATCAATACCGATATTCTGACATTTTTGACTACCGATGACCGATATTTTATCTTATGTGTATCTCGTTGAAAAATCTTCCATATTTTTAACATTTTGGTGCATTACTGGACAATTTTTTGCGGAAGGAATGAAATTTCATCTCATGCAAATAAATTCTGCTGGGGAATCCTCAGATGAAAGCAAAAAATATTGCGCAATTTTGCCATTTGAACAAAAAAAATTATTTTAAAATAAGTGTCCATATCCATTGCTGCATTTCGATTGGCCGATATTATGTGCTGCAGTTGTGATCCACCGGTACATTAGTTGACAGTAAAATTAACAAGATCATGTAGACACCTAACATTTCTGACTGGACTACCACTTCAGCCCATCATATCATCCTTTCAAGTTCATATTTATAATTTTTGAAATACTAATTCCTAATACAAATTATTTGATATATATCAATGAGGAAAACTGTCAGATCCATTTATCTTAATTTCAAGGTGGCATCCAGTTGATAAAATATAATTTCAGATTGAGTTGTTGTCTTTTGTTAAGTGTGGATCGCAGATGGTGTCCTTTTAGAGCTGTTAATTTTGAACCAAAATTTTTAAAGCTACATAGATTCACGATACAGGGAACAAAACAAAATATGTATTCCATCCAAATATTGATTTGAAAAATGTCATATCTGGTTTGCCACCAGTAAAATTATTTTAATCCGGTACCGTGACCCGCTGGGTGTTGCTTGACAATGAAAATTTCTCATTCTATACGTATTTGCATTCTTAACCAAATTTTTACAGCGTCACATGCTATTTCTTTATAGCAAAGGTATTATTAGCTAATACCTAATTTTTAAGTACGTCATCACTTTAAAAAATATATTGTAAAATATCAAATTTGGGAATAATTCAATTCAAAAGCCAAGTTTGAATTATGAATGGATCTGATCTAAGATGGCCAATTTATCTATATCCCATAGCTAATGATATTAAAAGTTAGTTTCAACATTGAAATCATATTTTTTTTTAAATATTTGTAATAGTGTATTTGAAAGCGAAATTTTTGCCATATTCTCCCCAATGTGAATAAAGGTGTGTGATAGTTATGTTCAATGAAACCCACTCACATCCAAACCACCATGAAATACGTTTTCTATTCAAAAGAATTCCTGGTAATTTTAATTTTGAATGACTGTCGATAAGACACGCTTGTAACTTTTTTGGCATGGTTCATCGATTCTGTTGAATACTTTTCGTCCATTAGCAAATCTATCATCCATTTTTGTTACCGCTCAAGCGTTCAGTTTTTTACGTAGATTCGATATAGCTATTTTTAACTCTTTGTAAGAGGGGCAAGTTCACAGGAATTCATCAAGTTAACTGTTAACAATTATTCTACCGAGTAATTTCACTTCGCCAAGCATGAGCCACTCTTGGACCGTGCTTTGGCAGTGCGATCCATCAGTGTCCCATACATACAAAATCTGATAAGTTTCTGTATGTTTTTTGCTCAAGCAGCGAAATGAAAACGATGTTTTGCTAACGTTTCGAATATAAATTTAGATATCTTTCATCAGGGTAATGGAAATGAGAAATGAAAGTCTGATAGGGTTTGTAAAATTTAAAACAAAAATTCATTGTGTAACAAAAATATTATGAAATTGATGATTAAAATCTTGCAATTTTAATTTTACTTTTGAATACTTCTGAACTGATTTATTCTGTAGAAAAAGGAAAATATTATTTGATAATTTTTACTTTATTTTAAATTTTTTTATTCAACTGTATAATTATTATGAATTATGATCTATTTTCTATCATAAATAATAGTGCTGACACATTGATGAAGAGATAATCCGGATTTCCCAGTTTTTCATTAAAAATTTGTTGAACAACATTGGGGAAGGTAGTGGTACAATTTACTATAATAAAACTGATGCGATATATATCGATAATTTGAATAGATTCGAAGTAACATGAACTTTGAATTGACCTAATCTTGACTATTTCCAGAATAGTAATGGAGATTCAATGCTACATTGATATGCAGCAAAAACCAGGAAAGTAACGACCCAGGTTAATTATGAAATATTTTAAAACAAGATGTAGTTTTATAATTTACATTCAATGAAAAATAACCTTATTATGAAATAAATTTAAAATGTTTAATGGAAGCAATAAGACCGCCCAATTATTATGCTACTATTGAATAGGTTAATCATTGATCCAAGATAAAAAATATTTGTTAACATTCTCCTAGTTTTACATTTACATACTAAACTATTGTTGCTGATTCACACACAAGTCAATTATTAACGAATTCAATAAAGTCAATAACGTTAAAATTCGGTTGATAGAAAGCCAAAAAATTGTAGTTCTGTCAAGTATGGGCTATTGATGCACTGTGCTATTTAAGGTGTGGACCATCAATACCGTACCTAAATTTCATATGAAAGTAGGTATCTACTGCTCTTTTTGCTCCCTGTTTTAATAAGGATATCCAGATAAATTTTTTAATTTGCTCCAATTTTTTTTATGTGATCACATCTCTGAATTCTATTTGAAATACAAAAATATTGTTTCTCAATGCAGTTGCATGTTGAGATCACTTCTTATTGCTCTAGGCAAGTGGAAAGAATCTGATTCGTGTCAAATTTTACAATGTAAAACTTGGCATGTGTTATGATTTCACTGCAATATGATTCAATCTAAGAAAAGTCAAAAATCAAAAAGCTACGATATTAGAATAGATTAGGACATCCCAAATCAGTAGTGTAAATACATTCATCAGATATTCTCCTATAAAACTAACAAAAGTTTGTGTTCAGGTTTGCAATTTCATTGTAAAGATGATCTCCACTTAAGAAATTTCACGTAACGTTTGACTGAGCGAACAATGCACACAGAAAGTTCTTATTAAGCATTCTTTTTGTGGTGGTATTCTGTCGATCCTTTTGTGTCTTTTCATTCCCTTGTCCCACAATCAAATATAACCCATTTGAATGTTGAAATTTGACTCCCATTGCTTTGTGATCATTCTTGCGACATAAAAGTCTGATACTTAAGGGGAGTAATCATAATAGACAAAAGGTACTTCTCTATTGTCAATCATAGTATTGAAATTTAAATCAATTCAATGTGTAATTTTTACTGACATGTAAAAGTTTGCTCTGCCAAGTAAGACTCTTGTGTTAAATCATGTGATAAACTTTCTTCCGGTCTGCAAAGTTTGCCACACCGCCGCCTCACTCACTGTTTATTTTACAGATATTTTATGGTCTTTGTTCGAGAGAGCTTTCTGCTCTTGTTCCTCCGAAAACTTTTTTTAATCGGTTAACACGTTTGCCTACCAATTCGCACCTATTCACTGCGGAGGTTCCACAATGTCACAAACAGCTTTACGCAAGAAGCTTTTTTCGAAGAATCTCGAACTTTGGAATTGCTTTCCTGATCATGTAGATCCACAAGGCTTTAAAACTCGCCTTAATAGACATCTACCAGGGGTTCCTTAGTCCCTATTCCTGCATTTCATGTAGCTCTTTGCACTTTACTGGCTTCAGGAGAATTTTAAAGTATGATTTGTCTCCTGTGGCCTTGCTCTGAGTGAATTCCAATGAACAAAAAAAAATTCTGCCCTAGACAGCTGCTGGCCCTCTCTATTCCTTCTTTGGCTGAAATTGGTCTTTTTCGACCTTTTTATGATCCACGCTTATCCTAGTATTACTTTGCATATGGGCTTAATACTCTGTATCTTTTATTGCTTTCATCTGTAACCATATTATATATGATAAATTCTCTGTGATCAAACGATGTCTTATACACAGTTACTGACCGCTACTTCATCGGGTAGAAGTAAAAGCTCTGTCACCTCTTAACATATGGGAGTGGGGGAAATTCTGAACTCCTTCAAAAAAACTTCTTAAAAATTGTATTTTAAATTTACTATCAAAAAGGCATGTATCACAATTTTTCATTGCTACTCAAAACAGTCATTTGAATGAAGTTGTTTCCATTAGAACAAAGTTGGTACTATGGATATTCATAATCCGAATAGTCAGGTATTAGAATTCCAATTAAAGGAATTTATGCTTTTCAACGTTATATCAAGTCTTTCATTTGTTTGTGTCACTGCCGCCATCCATTTTAAACGGCAAATGGATATTAGATTCTAAATTATGTTACCTTCTGGTTTCATGACACACTTTTGAGGTTTCTAATATAGTGATAGAGCATGTTTGGATTATATTGCTTAGGGTTGTGGTGGGCAAAAATTTGCTGGAACCAGATATGTTAATATTTACGGAATTCGTAAATAAATCTGACACAATTTTGTGAGGCCTACAGCAATTTCAACTCTAGTCGATACATATGGATAACTGCTGTTTCATTAACAAAAATTTCTTCGCAACAGAGCACTTTTTGCTGATTCTGAAAATGCAAAGACTTCTACGTTGAACTTTGAAAAGCTTTCTCCAAGTGGATTCGAAGTTCTTCTCGATTACATCTATTCTGGAAGTCTAGCGATCACATCTGATAACAGCGACCAAGTTTTGTATGCGGCAAACTGTCTCCAGGTTTGTGTGAAATCTTCGTTTTTTTTTTAATGGTCTGTAGTTTGATTGATTCGATAAAAAATATTCTGGAATGTTCAATAAGTGACCCATCTATTTCTTCCCAATCCACAATCATAGGTTGCTTGGAGTGTCCATTATAGATAAGCACCACACCTGTTCAATACATTCAGGAGTGCTGGTATATTCTTCAAAAACACAGGATATTGTTTATGGGGAAGTATAACTTTTATTTATTTTTATTGAGAATCACTCTAAGCAAGGCCAGAAGTAATGCCTGAAAAGAAACTAACAGCCACTCAATAGCGAATCTTAGAATTAACACGATCACCGTGGTAAAGTGTATTGTGTGACATAGGTATTATCTAGAATTATTCAAAAAGTACCGTTTGTAGAAAAATCATATTTCAGATACATACATAATATGTATGTATTTAGAATGTGATTTTTCTACGAATGGTACATTTTGGATAGTAAGGTGTATTATACCTTATAAATTTTACAGTTTTTTTAGCATCGTGTTTGACATGGATAAATATCCCAAGAATGTGGTAACTTTAATAATAAGTTCTGAAATGCAATGCTATAAACTGAGCTTTTAAAATCTGTTGAAATTATTTTTCCTTACCACCCTTGGCTAACAATACCGTTTCTTTATTCTACCAGGAAAAATAGCAGCTATCATGATATTATATATACATTTATGAGCACTTTGCCTTGCATCCTTCAGTGACTTTCCTTAAAAAAACTTATTTTTGGCTCTAGAAGGAATATACTAAATTTTTTAAATTTTTAATCAAATCAAATATTTAACTCGTAATGCTTCATGCAGACTGGTAAAATGTCAGGTATCCTGTTACTCAGACACCTGAAGAAAATGGGTTCTACCAGAAGAAAATTTGGGGAATAGGCGATGTTTCTTGCTAAAAGATTAAAATTTTTCGATGTCTGGTTGCAGCCAGTCTGTACAGAACGTTTCACAATCATCAATACTGCTATGACATAGCAGTGTTGATGGCTTTGAAGTGTTTTGGCCATCCGAAGAAAATGCCATTCAACACTTCAGATTTCCGAAAAGATCTTGCCACCCTGGTTTCATGTAGCAATATGCAACTTGTTTGGTGCCTGCCCTACGTATATTTATACAGACAGTCGTTGTAAAAGTTATTCTGCCCTTTATACAAATATTCACTGTAACAGAATGACTAAAAGTTAATGAATACCGGCGGAAGCACAGATATAGCATATTATGTCACATTCAATGCCGAATATTTGAAACTAAGCTTTTTACAATGGTTTCTTGTTTCAAATACAATTATTTTTGAAACAAATATTGAAATGAATGCTCTTACGAGATATTTGCTCAAAACTGTTGTTACAGAAATGGTTATTTGTATAATACGTATCACGAATCAATTGGCATGTAATGATGGGACAGGATTTCATTTTATTTCTGTGATAGGGGAAAGCAGAGATATGGCGAACCATGCAGATATCAGTCCCAAGTCAGGTATGGGGTTTTTGCCTAATCATTTGCAGATTTTTCGTGTGTATGAACATGGTTGGTGTTGGCTATGTGAACTGCCGTGCATCGGCGAGATTTACAGCAAACCTACCCCTCACATATATTCAACCTGTACAAGATTTGAAACAAGGATGTGAAGGATATGAGCAAGAAGCGTATTCCAAACGTCTTTCCGACTGAGCTAACCTTACTTTATAAGTAAACTAATTTTTATGATAAATTTCAGATGACAAATGTAGTGGAAACTTGTCTTAACTTCATTCGATCTTCGTTTCAAGTTACCTCTGGCAATACAGGAGGCCAAGCACCTGGTATGGGAGGAAAAGAGTTACAGCCTAACAACCAAAATAATCCCCCTGTGATCCACATTAGTACTGAACAGAAGGTTTGTTTTTGTTACTCTCACTCTCTTTACTTCATCTATCTTAGCGTAATAGGGCTATCCTTTGTTTAAATTAAACAGTATTCGAAATTCACCATGTAAAACGAATAATATTTTAACATTTCAGATGTTTAAAGTTATCTAATATTGGAAGTCTTGATTTATGGCATATACCATGGTTTGTTTCACTGCAAAATGAATCGATACGATTTAAGACTAGTCAAAAACAAAATTATTTTTAATCCGAATACAAAATACCCAACTACCTGTACCTAGATAAGGGTATCCCAATGGCATTATTTTGTTTGACAATTTGAATGAAAAAACACAGATTGATACTAACAAATGCACACATTTTAGGGATAAGTGGAAATTGATTTAATAATGTTTAAAGTGATCATAATGTACTAATTTAACAACCCATTAATGCGCTAAAATATAATTGAGTTTTGAAGGCTGATAATATCAAATGTCAAAAAGAAAACTTCTAGAAAAAACAATAAATAACAAACTATATTGAAAACATTAATATTGTATCTGAGAAAAAGTCATAGTTGTTGAAATTCATGCATGAAAGTCCATTTATTTAGAAAAAATTAAAATTATCAACAATTTTTTTGATCTACCAATCGGTCAGGCTTAAGAAATTCCTACTCAGTATTGTTTAAATCGGGAGGTGTAAGCAAAAGGGACTTGTTCTTGCTGAATGATTGTGATAACAAAAAAATGTGATTTGAAATAGGTTCTAACTAAATCCTTCGGTCATCGCAACGGCCTGATGAGAGATCTTGTTTTGATAAGCATGATCTTTACCTCACTGGTATGATCCATATGTGGTGCTGACAAAACACAATACAAGGAAAGTTGACAAAACACAATACAAGGAAATTTTTTGATTGGCAACCTGGTATTCCCCAGGCAATATTTTTTGCTAATGTATTTGGTCGTCGCACTGTGTTTAAGGACAATTATAACGATTTAAAAAATAAAATTTAAATCAACTTATGGCTCACTTGCTGAACTTATTGTAAGGTATTTTGCAGATATGGTTGTTGAAATAAATAAAACGAACAGTACGGTACCATCCCAAAGGGAAACTTTTCACTTAAACATGTTTTGTAAGAACAAGATATAAACGATGGTCACGTCGATGAGACCCTATCGGTCCATCTGTAACACATGCTTGACACAAGGAGAGTTGTTGATTATGTATTTCTTTAGGTGTCCCAAAATATTCATATCATTTTTACAGTAGACGAAAAAGCTTTAGAACCATAAACACTGCTATTCCATAGCAGTATTGATGATTCTGAAACTTTGTACAGTCCAGGGACTCAAAAAATAGCATTTTAATCTTTTAGCAAAAGATCTCTTATGTCTTATTGCTCACTTGCCATATTTTATACAAATGAAACCTATTTTAATCGGGTGTCTGAGTAGCTGACATTCTGTCTGTCTGCTCTGACACCCAGAGCCTATGGCTGGCAACTGTTCCTAGAAGATAAAAACGTTGATTTTTGAATATCTGGTAGCAACTTAAGCGTAGAATACATCTCAAAGTCACTAACACTGCCATAAAATAGCAGTGTTTATGGTTTTGAAGCTTTCCTGTCCATCTGAAGAAAATTATATGAACATTGAAGACAACAAAAAAAAAACGAGGTTTCGTTCTTATGGCCAAATTTATCAATGGAAAAAAGTAGATGTAACATCACTTTTAATTAAAATATTTTGGAGCCAAATTTTAATTTAATATTTGAAGACTTTTTCACTCGTACATTAAATTTTTCAGCAATGTTAATATTAGCCTGTGTATTGCTGTATACCTAACATATCCCCATGTATTTTCATTGACCTTGAATTTCATAAAAGTTTAATAAGCTTAGAGCATACTTTATCTTGTTTTGTATGCTTTAGTATTGCGCACATTATCCGCTCTATAAACTTTATAATCTAATTTTTGATCGATATGTTTCTATATTAAAATAGGTAATGGGTCTTAGCTTGGAAGAATTCTAAGCATAGTTTTAAATTCAGTGAAATGTAATGTACTGACAACTATCCGATTATTACGTTTTTGTGTTTATGCAAATCCTAAGATCTATTTTATCATTAGTGCATGTCAGAATGGCAGGGGGATCCTAATAAAAGCCTACAGACAGACCTACAGATATATTAATAAACCCTTCCCAAGTCTACCCACTCCGCTGACATAATCTGCTAGTGTTGGAAGAAACATTTTTAAATAGAAGTAGAAGATAAGTGTTCAATTTTAGTTATTTGAATATATTCCTTATTTCTGTGATTCCATCATGGTTTTCCGTAAATAAATTTTTTTTATCAAGCAAGAGCCACAGATCGTCTTGGACTCGTCAGCAGTATCCATCAGGGTCGCAAACAAAATACTTCTGAAGGGTTATTTTTTATTTTATTCTTGTAAAATTTTAACAAACATATTGATAAGATTAGTAATTTAATCAAATTTTTCAATAGATTAGGAAAAATTAGGTTGTAGTTAAAGAGCACATAGCTGTCTAGTATCTAGTTCAACCATGATTATCAGTTTTATTCACTATTATATTGCCTCTTTGCACACTGTACTCATCCCCTTTTTCTTTATGTTAAATTATTCAGGACGGCATCAAAGTTGTGACTGGTACTAGCAATCCAGCTATACCACCGAAGAATCCTCAATATCCAGACCCACGATCGAAGCAAATTGTTTTTCCTCCTGGTGCTGCTCAAACCTATCCTCCAACTTACGAAAAATCAGATCAACTCAAAATTCCTCCAGGTATTTTTTTCTAATAAGAGCAGAATGGATGAATCTTTAGACTTTCTTCTTGCCATTACATTATTACTGACTAAGAATCAGCTACTTAAACGAATAAACACCCAAATCAGAAATATGTTGATCAAAAATGCTTTGTTGAGTATGAGGCGCGGTCCATCTGTGATTCATGCTTGACAAAATAAATTTCCGGCTATGGCAATAGCTTTCAACAGAAAAAAGTTACTCCCTAAAAATAAGGCTATTTTCAAGGTGTTCTACTCACATTGTAATCAAAATCATTGAATTGAGTTTTGAGCACGTTGTTTTGGTTAAACCGAAGTGAAGAAGTGAATTAGATTTTCACAATTACCCAGGGCAGATACCACACACTGCACCTTTTTATAGTACAGCGGTTTAGTCCTCTCTGGGATCTTTCTTCCAAGAGTGCAATTGCTCTCACTACGTTTTTTTGAAGTAGATCTTTGCTATTCAATAAGTGACAATCAGTTGGTTTCATATAGACATCGCCTATAGTCTTGCTTAGAGTAGAGCTGGACGGCATATCAGTGAGGCGATAAATACTGGTATTGAGTTTTCCAAAATATCTCATCACGCTTATCTTTGCAATGTCGGTTTGCAGTGATACTGGTATTTTGTGACATACCAACTAAAATGGTTAATGCATAAGTTGATGCATTATCGTATCGACAAAAAACAGTAGCCTGGGTTGAATTTTCGTAATGTCATGAAACAGCAACCCGCCCGCATTTAGAGGTATGCACCTGATTTTTTTTTAAATAGGTTGTACCCCACATGGCTCTTTCACAAGTTACAAATTTGACGTCACAACATGGATGATAATATGTTGGCTGAAAAGATAGTAACAATATATTAGCGGCGATATTAGCATAAACACTGGAACTGGTTAAAATGGATCAGTGGTATTATGATTTATTGCCAGTAAGCGTATGGATTAATTACCGGGGACCTAAGTTAACAAATTGACTCATTGACCAACATTATATCCTATATAAAAAAACTTTCGTTTTCTAATAAAACCTGCACAGTGCTATATTGTCCATACGTGTAGTATTGTCTTAAATTCAAATAGTTTTCGATTGTGAAATCCAAATAGGAATCAACTTTCCAGTAAAATCGTTAAATATGCTATGACAACTTATACATGATAAATTTTGACATAAATCAGGTATGTTCCACAGTCTGACAGAACCTTTTTTTTTGTTTGAACGATCCATTTCATTTTCATGAATAAACTAAAATCGCTAAAACTATAACACTGCTATCTCATAACAGAATTGATGATTTTTAACTTTGTGCCACAGTTTGGTTGTTCCAGACACTCGAAAAAAAAAAGAACATTTTCATCTTCTAGAAAGAGATATATATATCATGAATATTGCTCATTTAAAAATTTTTCTTTAAATTTAACCCATTTTCTATATGTGTCTGAGTAGAATAGCTGACATTTTTTCAGTCGGGTCTGTTTTTTAAACCTCGACAAATATCTTGTTTCAACATCTCTAGCTATAAATCAGTAAATTTCATATAGTCATACAATTTACTTACTTTTCAGCTATGCAGCCTCTTCTACATGGACCTCAAGCTACCCAACATAATCCTCCTGTTCCACCTCAAATTCCTAATTTAACCAACCCCACTTCCGAAGCTCTCACAGTGTTGATGCCGTACCTCGTTGCCAAAAATGCTCGTAGACCGACTATCAATGAAGTCAAACAGTTACTCTTGAGTGGAAACCATCCAGGAAACACTCAGCCTGAGGAATCTGAAAGATATACACTCAAGCAACCTCCTCCTGCTCTCATACCTGCCAGTGAGGCTCAAGAGAAAAATGTGTCATTAACGAGTTCTACTACAAGGTAGACATAAGTAAAATTTAAACCCATCAAAGTATTTCAATCCCTTTTCTTTGTTTGAGTAATTCAGATTCAGCTTTTGAGGTTATTCTGAGACCATACACTATATATATTTATCAGTGTATTTTGATTATAATTGAATCATTCAAATATATTTGATAACAGACTATCTATTAGCATCTTATTTTTTTGCAAAACTCCTTGAAATTTGGTATTTTATAATGATTTTACTTAGATTCCCCAATGATTCCTAATAGCAATTCCAGAATACTAAACTCCTAACGCTATAAATTTACCACTGACAATTTAATTTGCATGGGACCTTTTACTTAAACAAACTTCGGTCATTTGTTATTCATTCTCTCTAACGTGGTAGAGAAAGAAACTCTTCTTTCGAATTATGCTTTTTATTTTTCTTTGCAGTTTGAACACTCCGACACCAGATCAAAACCTCAGACCATTGGTTATTCCAGCATCAATGCAACCGAGTAATGTACGGCCTCAAGAAAATATGGTGGGTATCCAAAGTCTAGTATTTTTACAGACTCAATGGTAAATCGAATTCCAAAACCCATATTAGCTGAGCCTGCGGAATTTGTCTCAAAAGCCAAAATCAAATCTGGGATACAAATAAGGAACTGTTACTGTCTTTACCTTATCCATATAAATTTTCTATTTTTAAAAGAAAATTTGTCAAGACATTTTTTAACATTGAAAATGGTCTTTAAATGCATTGAGCAGAGTTTGTTCTTGACAATGCAAAAAATGCGCAATTGGAGCCTGTAAACTCAAAAATTAAACATAGGAATCTTCAAGCATTCCAAATTTGAACATACTGTCTCAATACGTTTTAGAGCAAAACTCATTTAAAAATATTAGTTCTGTTTGTACTATGAGAGACACTAGTAATCAAAATTGTGAAAATCTTGCAAAAAATAAACAGCGAAGAAGTGGTAAAATCCACAAAATAGACAATTAAACAACCTTAAAATTTGAAAACACGAACAATCTAGTAAAGATTTGCTTTTTCAGCCAATTGTTACAAGTTTTACCAGTATTTACAATCTGTCTACCTGGTGTGAACATCAATTTGCTCCCATACCATGAATTCGAAACGCACATATTTGAAATTATATTTGGTGTAACACCATTAAGTTTGGGAGGATTGATAGTGTTATAGCTATTCTATTCAAATTCTATCTCAAAATGCATTATACCGTTGTCTGGCAAGGATTCGAAAATTTTTTTACCGAGACGTTATTCTGCAATTTGGCAAAAAGCAAGTCAAATGACCAAATAAATGGTGAATGATGAATATTATATTGCTAAAACTGATTCTGCAGTAAAAGACTAATTATCTGATATATTACATGTCTAAATTTTTTCATAAAAACAAGTTTACAGTCACTCACTTTTTGGAATTCTGGGGCATTTTATTTTAACCCAGCAATTAACCCCAATATTAATAAACTGTTAAAAAAGCACGTATTTGGTCGTATTTGGTGTTACTCAACCCAAATACTGTCAAATTAGTTAATGCTGAATATTATTGGAAAGGTCGACCCTTTTCAACCCACCTATTAAATAGTGATTGTTTCTTCAACCAACAAATTTTGCACTAATTCCAAGCTATTAGACCCGCAATATATTCAATTACATAATCTTCTAATCCATTTTAAATTACCAGTATATTATATCTTACCTTCATCTATATTTTTACAGATTATGCAAACCCCAAACTTATCTACAGAAGACGTCAACATTACGAATCTAACCACTGCTCATCCAGGTGCGTACAATTCATGTATAGATGGACCGCACCCGAACGAACTAGTGGGAGGACTCGAACTTGATGAAAAAAGTTTGCTTTGCAACCGATACGTGATTCGTGAAGTTGTACATGCTTAATAAAATCTCATCCTCTATTTTTTGACCCAATTTGAAATATTTTTTCATTTTGTTGAGTCTGCGCAACTGATGGACCGCGTCGCGTCGACGCGTTCCGTCAGTGACCCATACTTAACAAAAGGTGCTTTGATCAATTTTTTCCGATTGGCAAACCCACGATTGGATTCAAAGTTATTGAATAATGATTCTATGTTTTACAGGTCATACTTATGATGTCAACAATCATCATGTCACATCAAGAGAAATGCAGCCGTTTGTTCTAATCAGTTCCGATATTGTAAGTAAATGCCTATCGATTATTATAAGATTTGTTTAGAGAGAGAATTGTCAGAGATGCAACATGCTAAACAACCGAAATTATACCTACATTTTTGTTGGAAAATATTCAATTCTCAATTTGCATAAATCAAAATACTATGAAATTTAATTTATGCAACATAGCCGCGAGGTTTTGTCTAGTCTTTTATCAGAATTGTTAATATCATTTATTAATGTATATATATTTATCATATATTAGGACGATCCATCAAAACAGTGAAGTCTCTGATTTTGGTTTTGAAAAATGTCTAAAATTGTTTTTTAACATGATTGTCACTGAATATTTTGTCAAGTATGAACCACAGATAGATAGACATGGCATGATCCAGCAATGGTTCATTAATGAAAAACTTATCTGAGCAACAGAGGCTGGTAGAATTTTGTTTACTCTGACGTTACTGAAAAAACGGTATTCTGAGATTTATCGTTTGCAAGAAGAATAAAACGTTTTATTTTTTGCACTTATGAATGCTGGCGAGTTTATTTATCAAACTTCTGGGCAACTGAAAGAAAGTATGTTGTCGTTTTTGAACAGAATAATCGTTTTATTTGTTTACTCAAATTTTTCAGAATCCATCAACAACTCAAGCAACAATACGGCAGCAAACATCTGATTTACATGATGAAAGTAGTAAGGGTAGTGCATGGAGTGATGATAGATCAGTAGGAATAATGCACAATGATGAAAACGCTACTCATCTGTCTGGCACACCATGTTCCACCATTCTTACTATGAATGACTCTCGGTCCACTTCCGGCCCTGCGGATTTTACCATTCCGCGATTTTCGACAGTATCCCCTGCTTCTTATAGCTCTTCTCCGCGTATAGAGATTTCACCTATATCTACAGCGTCAGATTCACAAGCTAGTGGTGACATGTCTGCTACAAAAACCAGATGGGCTCGAGCACAATCTCTTGACTTTTCTAAAATGCCTCCTACCCAGCATGACCCCATTATTAATAGCCCAAATAATAAGAAAATGGATTCTCACGAATTACGATCAACGAGTTTGTCGCCCAGGCTGTACAGGGAAGAGAATTACCATTCCACAGCTTCTGCAGAAGATGAAGAAAATCGAAGCAAAATTCCAGGCGATCATTCTGCTCTTATATCGATCGAACAAGCAACAAACGCAGTCGGTGCTCTTTTTGTTGGTACTGGATCTGAAAAAAGTAAAGAATCGTCATCTTCGGTTACTTCGCCAGGTAATAATGTTGATAATAATATTGAGTCAAAAGGAGAGGAATGTCTTAATGGACGGCTATCCATGTTTCCACTGGAACAATTAAATTTGATGACCTCGTGCCACCACTTTAAAACCAGGGTGTGCTAATATTGGTAATCTTGTCAAGACTTAAAAAGTCTAAATATAGTGATTCAACAAGTGGATGGCATAGTTTTTATCATGTTACGACAATAGGTTGGCAGTATATAGTTTGACTGAAGGGGGAAGTTTTTTTGATGAATCCATGTCTCTAAACATCCAATGGCTGCTCGGGTCAGATACTACTCACTGCACTTTGATATTGTGGTGTAGTTCTGTTTTGAATGTTTAGAATACAAGTTATTGTATAATTTTTATAGAATTTTCGAAATTAGAATACAATTTTATAAGGAACTCTCAGTTTCCAATACCTCACTTATAATAAATTTAAAATAACTTATGAATAATTTTTATTATTTTCCATTTAAGGCGATGAATCAGTAGAACAAGATGAAGGTGATTTAATAATAGAAGAAACAAGTAGAGATGAACCTCATGAAGAGCATAGTGTTGTTGGAAATGATTCAACAATTAATCAGAATGATTTGACCGCTAATTCAACAAAACAAGAAGAAAAAGAAGTGCAAGGGTTCCCAACAGACTGTGGGGAAAAAGATTGCGAAAGTGAATCTGGAATTGGAACAGACGCACAAAAGGATCGTTTCGAAGCATCCATAATTAAACGAGAGTTTGAATCGACAACCTCTCCGCCATTAGATGACCCATTTTCGCTCACTGAACATGATGTAGCAGAGTCGACAAGCTCAGCAACAGCGAGCGTTGCAAATAGTAGCCGTGCCGAGAGCGACGTGGATGAGAACTGTGCTCTTGATCTCTCCATGCCGAAAAATGCAAAGTCAATGACGGTTCAGCGTGCCCCTCCTGTCCGAATAGTCCCTGAAAAGCTTGCGGTGAATGCTCCCAACAAAGCGAATGATTCAAAGATGAGAGAAGCGCTTGATGCACTCGTCATGATGCAAAATTCTGTGGCACCTGTAAATGTCATGCCACCGCAATCAGTTTTGGTGCCGCCAAGTCAACAACCAGAAGAAAAGTAAGTAAACAATATCAATGAGGGGGATATGTCAGTCTAGTTCAATATTTTTGAATCACTTAGTATTAATTTCATCAAGCACCTCTGTCGAACAAATTTTGTTTACAAAAAATTCAATCTTTTGGCATCTGCAATAGCATTTTTTGCCCTGTTGGCACAGGCTTTAGAATAGTCCTAAAATATTTCCTGCGAGAGGCCGCTGACTAAAAGGAAACAAAGAAATGGTAGATGGTTCTACTATTGTCCAGGGCAGATGCCAGTCACTGCTCTGATTAACCATTGTTGTTCAGTTCCGTTTGTTGAGATGTTTTGTGCTTGAATGCAGTTGCTGGTACTACAATTTGTAGTAGCCCAATTTGAGTGGTTGATAGTTGGCATCCTAATAACAACTAAAATCAGGTTTCTTGTGTAAGCAATGAGCATTATATTTTTTACAGTTCGATGTTGGCTGGTTTTTCACGGAAACCAAGGCGTTCTTCAGGAGGACAGACTTGTCAGTGGCCTGGCTGTGGACGATTGTTTCGTCATAGAAATATTTATGAAGAACATAGAAAACTACATGAAATGGGAGTACCAGGTACGAAATTTTCTATTTACCATAGATTTTTTTCTACTGAAACAAAGTCGTTCTAAAAACACTGATCATGATTTTCATATTGTCAAGCATGAGGCACACATGGACCGAGCCTACACCGCACAATCCACCAGTCACTCATTGCTAGACAAAATGTTTGACAAAATATTTCTGGCTGGAACTACGGTACTCCCGGTCTCATTTCGAAAGATTTAGTCATCTGTGTCCATAACTGATGAATTGGGGTATAATAAGCAATAGCAGTTCGGTGCATGATCCCAATTAGATGAAAAAATCATTGAAACATATATGAATGTAACAAAATTCATATCAGGGCCCCATACTCAATAATATATATATATATATTGTCATATACCTGATGTGCACAACCAAATTCAATAGCATAATGGCTTGATTTTAGAATAGAATTTTTTTACTATCATTTTTGTGAATGAAATACATTTGCGCGAGTACGTGTTTTTTTTGATTAACACATATGCCACTTTGAACCAGAGTTTTTTCGTATTTTTGAAAATTCGTGTGATCTCTGGTTCAAGTGTAGTGTTGCTGGGTTGGGTTTATTAGAATTTGCAGTAGAAAATAGCAGTAAAAGTAACGTAGTAAAATTATTTCAATCCCTATATCATCTTGAAGAGTGAAAACAACTGGTAAGAAGGAAAATCTACCTCTTTAACCTGATTGATAACGATTTTTAGCTTCTCATGTTTTGCATCATTTGCAGAAAGCCTGACGAACGCATGTTGCTCATGAACTAGCATTATTCAAATAGAAATATTAGAAAATGTGGACATTTCTGCATGGGGGTCGGTTAGAATTTTAGGCTAGAATTTTTTTCTGAACAATAATATTTTCCTCAAATCCCAGAAAGAACATGATTTAACAGATCACACCGAACAAAAAATAATTGGTCATATTTTTTGAAAGACCATCAAATTTAGCACTACTGGTCCTGGCTGCACTAGCCGAATGCTTGTGTGCTAGTGGTGGAATAGTCAAAAATTAGACCAGTCATATCAATTTTGCTACATATACTGTACGCAAATTCATTTCGGCAACGTTATGTCAACGAGGTAATACTTTTCGTACCTTGGGGCTTGAAGGGTAGAATATACCACATAAACATAATAATATAAAGAACACAGATGTCCGAAACCTGTTAAAAATTAATATAATAGATATAGAAAATGAAATATTAAAACAAAGTTCAACCTGTGATACTATCGTACCTGCAAAAACGTTCTTCCAGTTATTGAATATTTTCTTTCTGACAAATATGTACCGTAGATGGAGGTTTTCATCATCGTTGAAAATGCTCTCAATCTGAAATTAAAATGTAGATTGGTTATATTGGATCTCCACTTGTATACATATGTTGGATATAATTGATATAGGAAAATATTGATTTCAGATGATATGTCAAAATAGTAGCTTAGACAATGAAATATTAAAACAAAGTTCAAATTATGATACTATCGTACCTGCAACAACGTTCTTCCAGTTATTGAATATTTTCTTTCTGACAAATATGTACCGTAGATGGAGGTTTTCATCATCGTTGAAAATGCTCTCAATCTGAAATTAAAATGTAGATTGGTTATATTGGATCTCCACTTGTATACATATGTTGGATATAATTGATATAGGAAAATACTGATTTCAGATGATATGTCAAAATAGTAGGTTAGACAATGAAATATTAAAACGAAGTTCAAATTATGATACTATCGTACCTGCAACAACGTTCTTCCAGTTGAATATTTTCTTTCTGACAAATATGTACCATAGATGGTCTTCATCATCGTTGAAAATGCTCTCAATCTGAAATTAAAATGTAGATTGGTTATATTGGATCTCCACTTGTATACATATGTTGGATATAATTAATATAGGAAAATATTGATTCCAGATGATATGTCAAAATAGTAGTTTAGAAAATGAAATATTAAAACGAACTTCAAATTATGATACTATCGTACCTGCAAAAACGTTCTTCCAGTTGAATATTTTCTTTCTGACAAATATGTACCATAGATGGTCTTCATCATCGTTGAAAATGCTCTCAGTCTGAAATTAAAATTGTAGATATAACACACTTCGTTTAATCGAATGCGTTATTATTCCTCTTAAAGAGCACAATTTGCCCACTTTTAGAAACGTTTTCTCACTCATGTTTTATCTAACATAGCCACAAATGGATCTCGTAGTCAAGACGCGGTCCATCTTTGGCCTATGCTTGATATACCTAAGTTTTAAAGTATTGAATAGCGTATCTTTTTTTCATACCAATACCGAATTGAATCTATTGCGACAAACCACACCAACAAAAGTAAAACCGGAGTGCATTTGGGTTCAAGTGTGGTTTTGGTGAGGAAGAGTGGTAGGAATAAATATCTCGACGTAGCGGAAGTTCTCAAGTTGCTCACGCATCCACGCTTATATAACCATCTATTTGAGTCTATTTGAAGTTTGATTAAAACACTTGATTACAAACAATGACGGGCTAGAAACTGTGACATAGGTTCAGTGCGGCATACCGAACGTAAAATTGACAATTTTATACTAAAAAGCAAGTCCCGGAGTAGCGATAAAACGTTGGTGATTTTGCAAAAAACGGCAAATTTCAAATCGGGTCCGAAAACGGGTAACGATAAAATTAGGATAGGCGTCGAAGGGCAAAAATCTGACGTTTTTCATCAATTGAAATTTTTTTAGTTTACGTATTACTTTCTAATCCAAGTTTTAATTTGATCATTAATTAATAATAATATGGTGGGCGTCCCTAACTAAACAACTAGATAGACAGATAGTTGGTTTTGAAACTCCCGCGCTTTCGCCCGACTAGACGAGAACCTATGTGGTAAAGTGACATTCCACGAGAATGAGTTCATTCACGCTACATGGCGTACATATATACCTGAAAGTTTATAAAGTCGTATCAAGTACACCCATCACGGTGGCGGGAATTTTTTATATGGCTGGGAGTTACAAAATCGAGATTATAGTTTCGGCCCCTCATATTCCACGTGGAATCGAGTGAAATTAAAGACGTCCGTTTCGACAGTAGCGCGAAACAAGTCCAGTACATAAACCTATTTTACAAAAGCCGAATGACTTACGAATAATACTAGATAACTCATGTCAGCTCTAAATGGCAAAACTACATTCGCTTACCGTTCCGACCTAGCATTAAGCGATATGAGAATTCGAGAATATAGTTTAAACAGAAATTTGCTTACGACAGCATTAGCCTATATAAAAATGTTAGGTTCCAACTTATAATTTGAAATATAATATAAATATGATTATCGTACAAAAACAATTATTTGATTTATCGTTAAACAATAAAAATTTTAGGATGTTATGATAATAAAAAAAATCAAAAGCAAGCACGTGTTCGCGCCGCCGCCATTTCCTTTTTTAACACTGCTAGCTTTGAATGAATGAATGAACAAATACAAATCTCAAATAGATAACGCTTAGAATACGCTACTACCACTAAGCTTAATAAGTTCTGGTAAATGCCAATTTTAATATTATGGTGCTTTTGAATTGGTTTCGTGATTTCTTATACAACTTTAATACCATACAAAAAATATTGTTTTATCGGAAAAAAGTCTGGGGATGATGAACTGCTTTTGGCGGTGAGATCCAACAGTAACTCATGCCTATCAATAGCGGAGCAATCTCAGCAACGAAGCTTCTATATTGTCTGGGCACAGGCCTATGATAGGCATTTGCATATTCGCGGTTCTCAGGCCGGGCGAACTAACTAGACTTAAAACGTAAACATAAGTCACGAAAGCAAAATGGCCGCACGATTTTAACATTAGAAGTCCCGCTTATGAAGAACTTGCCCACGGGAAATTGTTGATTAAAATTGTTATTAAGATTATAAAATCACTCTACCTATTAGTTACCTCTTAAAGTAAAACTGACCAGAACACAGTGAATTATCACGTTATATTTATTACCAAAAACGCATATTATACAGCCTCACCTTTTATTATATGGATAGCCTATCAGTGATAAAAAAGGAAAAGAATGATAACGAAAATACTAACCGAATAAATACAATTCACTGCCACTTTGCTCTTCCGTCGTCTAGTAGGTTTCAAAGTTACTATTCGAACTTTACTAAGATGATCTTAACCATTTATGTTCAATAATTTTCTCTGACCTAACACTATTGGTGAATAGATGAAATCATTCTGAATCTTATTATTATTTTTTTGTCCTATTGACGCCGTGAAAACAACCTCCGTTCACCAAATAGCACCACCAGCACCTCGCCTCGTGGGGTAAATTCGCCAAATGGTTGGAGACAATGAATTATTATCATAAAAGTCTCAGGACAAGTTTGTAAATCCGCCCGTCACTTTTGCGCCACTTCAACAATACGAGAGATTTTTGCAAAACGAGAGAATGAAACTCTGGTTTCTTGCTTGGGGATTCCCCCTGTTTGAAACAGGCACGCATATTTGACGCACATATTTATCATATTAATGACCAACAAAAAATAGGTTGAAGTTTTATGCAATTATTTAGCGTTTTATTCCAGCTTTCCACCAGTAAGTTTCCTTTGCGTTATAGGAGGAAAATGCTTATCGATAACTCTAGCAGGCGCCTTTAAAATGGACAGGATACTTTTAGCATTAACTTAATGGGTAGTAAGACAAATTGTGTTTTTTTGGCACCGTGTTTTCGAAAAGTTATTTCTAGTTACTTTTTGTGGTTAATTGAACAGAATGAAATTACATAATGCTAGTGGCTATTTAGGTTGAAATTAAAGTTTAATCAGAAAGCTATTTATGTCTCTCGGCAAGGCTTTATATGAGGTACGGGGAGGTGAACTCCCTGTACCCATCGTTTCAGTATGTTTAATGTTCTTCTGAAGAGAGTGTCCGACGTGGGGTATTTGGATGAAATCAGTTTCGAATTTGCATTGAACTATTTGCGATTGGAGGTAACAGACGAGTTAAAATAGCAAGCTTATTTATTATTGGCCATCAGCGAGTAACCTGCACGTACTAGGCGTACTTCTCTCCTCGGCAATGTTGAAATTCATATCAAATTCGTTTGATGATATTACTTGCTGGGAAGTGCTGATCTTGCTACAGCCTGCAGGGCACGTCCGGAGGTTCATCAAGCGTCGCGGCTCCAATGTTTCAGGCGGGACGATCGCTTTACCTACTTACATAACGGCAAACCATACGTGCTTTAGGGTTTGGGAAAAATATTTCTGTCTCGTGTAGTTTTCGGACGTCGCCTTCTCTTGTGTTGAGCTTATCCTGAAATAACATTTTATTTTTGGTCACGCACGAGCCACAGATACGCCGCCAGCAGTGTTACCACAATCATAACTACTGCTTCATGTATATGATATTTAGCTTTCATTTCCTTTACCAAGACATATTGTGCTAACTTGCTTATTGTTTACGTTACCGTGCTTCGTGTTCTTTCTCTGAGCATGTAATTCTTTCATGAAATTATCGTGATCTTAGTGAAAGCACCGTGTAGTATCGGTTCTGCTGAGGATACCTCTGTCTTAATTTCTGTTTCAACTTCTGTTAGCATTTTGAACGAAAAAACAATTTACCTTGCTCACAATCCTTAGTTATTCTGAATTTGGAATCAAATTGAATAGTTCTCCGGAAAAGAATTATCGAATATGAAGTTTTACAATAGTAAAAACACATCTAATACCGTGTATCTCGAACGTAGCAAAACGCATTCGAATAATTCCGACAGAGATTTGTATCTTGTAGTTCACGCTGGCGCCCCGATTCACCTGTATTACAGTATTCTCAATTGTTAAGGGCTTGGTATCGCGTATCGTCTGACTCTTGTGTCCTCCACTCGTGTGCGAAATCAACATTGTTGTTGGCGTGTTTTCATGTAAAACTAGTATTCAAATTTTTAGTGTAAACTTCTGCAAAACAATCTCGATTTATTCAATAACTTACGTTTTCTCCCGTCTCTTTACTCAAGCATGGATCACCGATATCATTTATAAGGCCTACAAAGTTCACCTGATTTGCCTTCTTTTCTCATTGCTATCTTGAAACATTGATTATTTCTTATGCAAATTTACTATGACATTCACCGAAATTCTTTCGACTATCTCGCCTAATACCAATTGAGGGTCTGTCAAGCATGAACCACTGATTAACCGCACCCGATCAGTGCGCTGAATCAGTGTTGCACGCTTTGCAAAATATAGTCACAAAATACTCACTAAATTGTATGCTTGTTGAGGTAATTATGTATAATAGACATTGTTTGTTCGGAATCCTAATCGTAAATCGTAAAATTCTCACTTGTTTTCTGAAATCCATTTTGCCTGTAATATCTGGGCATGCCACCTGTAATATCTGGGCATGCCACCTTATCCATTGAAAAATTCTTCCCGTAGTAGTCGAATATATTCAACAGCTATACAACAATTTTTCACCTCCGCCAGTTTCTTTATATACTTTGCCAACATTAGCTACTACGTCGGGGTTTTCCTCCTGCTTAATTTAGATATGATGACATGTGTCCGTATCTCGCATTCATTCTCACCCAAGAACGATACCGGCGCCTTATTAGTTTCTATTTTAGCCACTTCACCCGATTTCGTCTCAAAAGAGGAACCACGTGTTGAGAATGTATCTTCTTCCATTGGAAAGCTTGGTCCAATTGGATATTACCACTCGCCGCCACGTTAGTTACTAAACGGTCGCTGGAGTTAGACTCATTGCATCTGGATGGTCCATCCATGAAATCCTCAATGAAACAAAATTTCTTATAATGTTCGCAACATTATTACATTACTTGAAAATAACTTAGTTTGCGCTTTATGTCCAAATTCAATAGCATAAAAATATTCCCTTAATACTATATACCACCTAATGATTTTCTAACTGTTTCAATCGCAAAGTTGTTAACCAACTAAGGGCAGTCTACCTGTGCCTCACTCTTGACAGAATGAAATTTCTTATTGGGGGTTGAAAATTTAAGGGCGTTTGACTACCCGATACATATATTTCAGAAACATGTTTTTGCCATAGTTGCAGACTGGCGCACATTATCTATAACCCAGACTCGGCAACGATTCAATTACATTTCCCTATTGTAATACGCGGCGATCGTACCTTGAATACACTTCTATGAAAGGTTGTCTCAGCAGCCGATAAACACGACTGTTCGTTCGACCGCGAGCGACCCCATTTACAAGCTCATTTGCATGCAAGATTTTTTGGGTGCTATTGAAAACGTTGCCAATGCAAACACGGAACCAACGCCCAACATTCCGAACCTATTGCTCAATACCTGTTCTCGAAAACAACTTCAGTGATCTTCAAACTCATTATCCGTCCTTCCATCTTAATGTATAGCTTATATGTTTCTGTCTATATCTAAAAAATTTAACAGAAGCCTTCAAACAGTATTTGATAGCCTGTCACACAAATTAAATTGGACTTGACTGCCACATTTTCAATCAAGTCAGCAATGTAAAAATGCTAGTTACGTGTAAATTTAGTGTGGCCAATTATCATTCGACGCTCAAAAGCTATACCCAGCCTTTTTTATCCTAAAATCTGTTATTTATAAGCCGTTTACAAAAGTTCTGACTTCTGTCTGAATCTGATATTTTATTTTATGAAATATGAGTCACTGATGGACCGCACCTCGGCGGCGCGATCCAACAGTGACTCAAACTTGACAAAGGATTACTGACTATAGGTCGGATCGAGAGGCTGGTTCTCCACCTAAATCGAGAATGTAGTTTCAACACTTGCCTGTTGACAAATAACTTCCTGGCTCAACAATAAATCTTGTTGTCAAATGATTTGTTTTATTAGTATTGATTTGACTTTTTCGAATCATTCACTTTATACAGTATGTTACCAAAAAAACTAACCTAAATTATCTGAAATGTTTAAACTCTCCCGAATATTTTGAAAATATCGTTTAGATTTTTAAACTCTTTACTGCCCATCTCTCAGTGAATGTGGAATAAATCAATTGTCCGTTTTTCACAAAAAATGTTTAAAATCATAGGTGCAATTGTATGTATAGGGTTATAATTCTATTGGCGTAAATACGTCGTTGATAGGAGCGCTTCCCGGCATTTCTTGGAATTAGTTAATTATTAACGTGATCTAATAGGTGCTACTAACACACCGGTTGAATTCAGCTCCATATAATGCTAAATTTAATGCGGATTGAACCAAAAAAATACGGTTTTCATATTGCGTGTTATTTACGTAAAAATGCCATCAGCAGTTTTATTGAATATTTGTTAAGCTTAGAAAACGTCGAAATTTGAAAAGAGAAAATGCAGAAAATATGTATTTTTTATTGTCGTAAACCACGTGTTTGGCTAATCGATACCGATATGTTAATACATTCCTTTTTAGTTGCAAAGGTGTGACTGAACTTTCAAAAATATGAGGCTGATAATTAGTCAACTTTTTGTAGTGATATACATATGCTGTATATGTACTGAAAACCTAAATTCAAATCTGCAGCGGATATAAATTTATGTCCTTGTCAGACATTTTATTTCGACAAGCAGGAGTCATAGATGGACCGCGCTTCCATGGCGCGGTTCTTCTGTGGCTCCTGTTTGTCTAATCAGATTTCCTGAATTTCAATCAGTTTGGTTTTCACGCACGATATCTCTCCAAGATATATCATCATTGTCCTTCACGTAAGCATATATAAACGGGTTTGATAATTTCATTACGAAATAACAAACACAAATGAAAAACATCAAAATGCCTTCGGCCAACATATCTTTTTAAAGTTTTTTTTTCTTTGAAATACCTCCACTATAAAGCAAAAAAAAGCCTGTTCAGTTTTAGTAGTCGAATATTTTTAAAATTAGATGCCGCCTTGTTGATTGCATTTAGGCCAAATATGACTGTTGCTGGATCGCGCCTTGTTGACCCGTTTCATCAACAGTCCATAATTGGCTAAGATTTTCTATTTTCATTGCATAAATAGGACAGAATTAACAGTAACAAATAACTTTTTGTTATTCAAATTGATGCTTTTAGGACATGAATTGTGTACTATAGATTTTTCGTTTAATATTTTTCTTTATAGAAGTTGGAATTCGCTTTTCATCAAAAACAGAGCTAAGTTCGGGGATATTAAATATTTTATATTCGGAATTGGTTTTTCAGAATTTATTCACGATAGTCGAATATTCGGTTTCATCCATCCCTGACGGTGATTAATAGTATAGGAAGTATTTGTGAACTTCGAGCGTATTCGAGATTTGTCATCTCTGACAACAATTTTGCACCTAATTTCAGTTTTTCCCAAATTTCGCAACAAAGACAAAAATATATACTAGAGTTTCTTTATCACCCAGTATATCTTCAGTGATGTTGCAAGTTGTGAGTATTAAGGGTGCAGGCAGATGTTTCTATATTAAAATACTATATTATGTTTTTATATATTAATGTCAATATATTAAAATTCAACAAAATATCATTTTAACGGAGCAAATTAAACATGAGAAATTATTAAAATCTTATCTGTCATAGTAATATAATCCGCCATTTTGGATGTTATAAAAATCAGAATAAATTACTTATGTGTGATTGATTCCTGTTCACCGAGGAACATTTTGAGACGAATAGTAATAAAGAAGTGGTAGCTTGTTTTATCATCCCCTAGGGCAGATAGTCACGCACTGTACTTTACCATCCCTGTTCGGTTCCGCTCCGGATGTTTTCGCTTCGTGTCCGGCTGTTAGTACTACATTTTGTTGTAGGTCTTCGCAGTTTGTGTGACCGTTGGTTGGCTCTTTTTAGGTACTGATTCTGGTCTTGCTTAAAGCGAGTTTCAAAATAAAATAAAAACTCACATACTGTGAAATTATTAACCCCATTAGAGATGTTTTTGCAGTATGATATTATATATTTCTAGTTTTTAGTAATTTCGTTTTTCGGTAATATGTAATTGATACACTGGGAAAAACATTCTTTATACAATCAGAAACTGAAAAATGAATGACATTTCGAAACTAGAAAAGAATACCTCATTCTTCGAATAAAATCGTCTTTATGAGATTATCTAAGGAAAATAGCTGTTTGAGCAATTCAAACCATTAAAATTATATTACTGCTATTTTTACCATTTATTTGATTATTTGGAATATTCTGCCCGGTTTACAACAGTGGGTAACAGTTGAACGTTTTTACACATTGAGCTTGTCTGTAATGCAAAAATACAAAAGCTGAGTAAACGTTTATAAAACGTATGTACATAAATTGACGACAGTATTTCACATAGAACTTTACAATCCGTTTTATACAGGTAATAATGAAGGTGATTCATTGTTACAACATTGAAATTGACCCAATAAAGAACCTCCCGTGATTTTCGAATCGTTCATTTTATCGGTTATACAGCTAACCGTCAAAATATTGTTCCTTAAAATAAAAAGTCATTTAAGATCAAACGTCGATCTTTTAATAGTGCATCAAAAACTTATACCGTCCTATTACTTAGACAGATTTTTTCGTAATCGCGACGCGTGTCCACACAGCGCTTAATTATCTGAAAATATCTTTTTTGTAGTTTCATTCAACTATCACACTGAATAAAATTACTCTGAAAAGAACCTCCATTTTACTGCGTTATTGTTACAGTGCATAAAAGTGTTGGCAATTCTATGTAAAATTACCTACTTTTCACAGTTAAATTTACCCAGTTTACAACTAGGTACCTGATTGAAAAATACTAGGTACCTAGTATAAAAATCTATGTAAATTATATTTTCATTAGAAAAATCACCATATTCGTGTTACTTTCCACGTATAGTTGCAACTTACAAAATTTTGATGGCCTTCACATATTTAATAGGATTTTTTGTCGGTTACATGGCATTATTCAAATTCGCTCTGGACAAAACGTCAGGCAGAGCCTAAACTGGGCTGACGCCACTTGTATAAAACGACGAGAAAATACAAAAGGTAGTGGCTACAACTACACTCCATGTGGAAAACGCCTCAAACAGAACTGAACAACGATAATAAAATGCATTGAGTAGTATCTGCCCTGGGTGATGGTAAAACTATCTTACACTTTACTCTTCTGATTGCCAAACATTCTTCTACTAAACTAATCACAAATTTAATTTTTTGTCAAACATGAGCAACAAATGGCCCGCGCGACCCATGATTAGCAAAACTTATATCAACTGGGACCAGCTATAAATTGTAAGACATTTAAGCTATGGTGTAAATATAGCGTAGATTTACAGTTCTCCAAACTTGGATTTAGTTCATAGAACATTGCCCCAAAATATCAGATAATCGTAATCACAACGTACAATTTTGTTTAATCATATTTTTTTTTGACAATTGCAAGTCGATTTAGAATGTTTGGATATCCTGATTATTTTGCCCAAAATGTTAGAATACTTGAACTATTCGTATTATAGCATCGTTAACTAAAGGATCCTCTACTAACGACCATAAAGAAACTAATTTCCCAAAAATAAAAGTTTCCATTCATACCACTAGATAAGTCATTTTGAGAAAGTCTATCACTTGTCCCTTGCGATTTAAAGAAATTCTGGGGGCTTTTCGACAAATAATTCATGTCGCGTAATTAATTCAAGTGGTGTAGTTATCGTATCATTTTATACCGTAAAAGACGTAACAATTTTTTGTGAGGTTATTTGCGTTAATCAGCCAAATTGTTCTATATTCATTTTAATTGTTTATTATATTACTTGATATATCATTAGAGTTATTAAGTTGATACTTTTTCACATTCATGTTCTGGTTTGGATAATTTTGAAATCCCTTTACCAAATTTATGTTCGAAGACATCGCTTTAATTTCTGCTTTTAATTATATATACTAGGCTAATTTGTAATGGTCGGTTGTTCGATGGTTAAATTTCGTCATTACAATGTCATTACTCATCGTCTGTGTATGGTTCAAGGTACTTTGAGTTGTCTGTAAAATATATGGACACAATCTCGGAAAGTCCATGAGGAAAGTTCGAAAAATTTTATTCAATGCTCGTATACCTCATATCATTTTCGCTTTTACGATACGAAGGCATGCATGTCCCTATCCGAATATGCTGGTCATCTAAAAAAATACCCATTTTGCAATAGAAAGGCGATTTTACCGCGTAAAATTCCAGATGAATCTTGATTTTACCAAATAATTGCAAAATTTGCTCAAAATGCAACAAATTTGATTATCGGTATCTGATATTCTTAAAAAAATACTTCCACCCATTAATAAATCCTCTTTACACCATTACGCTTCCCGATTCACTACTAAATGTCCAAATTTGTTGCAGCCTATTTATACTGCTTGACGTGTAATTTTGGGAAAGTACATGGCCGTTTTACAACTTCTCGAGTAAGTCGATTGAAAATTCCGTCGCGATTTAAAAAAAATTTTCGGGGATTTTTTGTTCAAATCAAAAAATTAATGTCAGTACATGTTTTATGAAATTTTTATGGGGCTTGTCAGAAATTCTTCGTGGAAATGTATTTTGAGGCGCGATCCATCGGTGACCCATGTTTGACAAAATGAAATTACGAATAGGGTTGCGTCACATATCGATTTTTAAATTTTTTTTTATTTGATTTTTTCGTATCAACATGTGGTATAGATAGAATTTATTTACTAACGATATCAGTCCAGACTAGGAGCCAATTTATCGTTTTTGCGAGTCGTACTTTAATAATGCTATTAGGGCTGAGTATAATATCCGCTTTGTCGAACGTAAATCTGAATTTAGACCTTGATATTTTGCGAGAAAAATCCTGCCATCTTGGTATTATGGTATTGAAACATAAATGCATACGTTTACTAAAGTTCTGGATGATTTTGTTTTTTCATTCCATTTTTTTTGTATTTGCTTCGCCGTATTATGAAATATGTATATTTAGTCTTGCTTTAATATGAAGAAAAATGAAAGACGAAAGCGAATGTTTTTTATTTAACATATTTTGATATTTGCTTATATTACAAACAAAGTGACTTGAATTTTTTTCTATATTTTTTGGGTTCATATTTCCAATCAAAATGAGAAATCCCATTGTCATTTCTTGGATATATTTATTGAGATATGCGAAAAAAGAATCTTCCACAAGTGAGGAGTATAATTATCATATTAAACCAGTGGAAATATTATTTTTTTTTTTTTTTTTTTGATAGGGTTAACGAGTTCTTTTTTTTTAAACATTTCACTTTTTATAATAATCTTGTGAGAAAAACTATATTTTTATTAAAACTAGAAATTGAGAGAAAAATAATTGAAATTTTATCTGATTTACAAATCTCAAATAACTAATACATATTCCCGATCCTTGTATATATTTATATATATATAATAACAATATAAGAAAAACCGCTACTTATTCGTAGCAGTCCAGTTTGGTAAATATATTCATATTTAGATAAAAGAAGTGCCTTGCTGAAGGGCACATTTATTAACTATTGTCATTAAAATTGTCATTTTTATCACACTTAATTGTATCCATTACCTTCCAAATATTATTTATTGCGTTTTTTCCGACTGAAGTTGTTAAATTTTATTAAATGGATTAGGAATATATAAAATATAATTTTTATTTCGAACTTTATGCTAGTAATGTATCATTAGAATTTTATTTGATAAGATATACACCGCTGATTTCATAATATCATTCTTAAAATATTTCGATTTGCATACAGTACTTTATTATTTATTGTGTTTTTTTCCTATGGCAACCAAGTGGCACAAAGAAAAAAATGATTTTAAAACAAAATGGCGGAATATATATTATTAATTAAAGCGATTTCCTCATCGTATTTTTTCGCAAAGTAACCATTAGTTACAAGGAGTCTGCCAATTAATTTTTTATGGAGAATTTTTTTTGAAAAATTGGAAATTTCCCAGTTTTTGGCCAGTTACCAGAACTTTCTATTAGTATTTTTTACGGATTTTCCGTTAATATTTTTAGTAGCCTACGGCTAAAACTTTCTTTCTATACTTCCTTTCTAATTTTTAAAAATAATTCGATCAAGGTTTTATCATCAAGTTTTACACAGTAAAAATTTATTTGTGAGTTTTGAAACTAAATGAAAAATAAAAAATATTTATCGAACAATCAAACTAAATTTTTGGTCAACGACATTATTTCACCATCAGTGATGAAAGTGACAGACCGACAAAATGTGGTTAATCTGCTACTCAGACACCCGAAGAAAATGGCTTCTATCGAAAGAGAATTTGGCAAATAGACAATATTTCGTGATATTCTTTTGCTAGAAAATTAAAATGTCATTTTTAAGGGGCTGGTAGCAATCACACGAGAGAAAGATAATAAATCATAGCAGTGTTGAGTTTTGGACACCTTGATGAAAACCAGATTCTAGGGAAAGATTCTACCCTAGTAGCTGACTTAAAATTTCATAAGATTAATGCAGAAAAGGGACTTTGAAAGGTTCAGTTGCGTTTATGTTTCCAAAAATATTTTTCTAAGCATCGAAATTCAGTCTACGATAAAAAAAAAAATATGAGCCCAGGAGGACTGGTCAACGTTACCTGAAATTGGACTCAATTTATATGTGTTGGTCAGTAGGCCGTTTATTTTTACAATTATTGTTCTTTCCCGCGCTATGATGCAAAACGATTTATTTTTCCCATAACAAAATGCATATATAAAATAAATCGCAAAGGGTTTTTTTATCTTTGATTGTGTATATAAGCCAAAAAAGGAGAGAAGGTTTGCAATTACTTTGTTTGAAATAAAATCGAATACCAAAATATCCTGAATAGTGAATTTTCGCTTTTTTATTTGTATTTGAAGAAGAAATATATATTTTTGCAATGCAGCGAAAAAACGAAAATGACAATATGTGGCGGAATAATGATGGTTTGCGCCGGCGGTGCGTCACCAACAACTTTTCGTGAGGGTTGCCACTTTCAGAGTCGAGGTTCGAATAATTAGAATGTTCGTTTCTGTGATTCCGTATGATTTTATCCTTAGAATGTTCGTTTCTGTGATTTCGTATGATTTTATCAAGGATTTAAGCAAAAATGCCACAGTATATGGTAGAATTTATCTGTATTTCGAGATCTTTCGCCGACTAACTTTCCGACAAACTTAAAAGTTTGCCATTTCTTCGTCGTTTTTTTTTTAACTTTTTAAGTAGAAACAAATTCACAAAGATTCGAACCTATATAATTCGAGAAAATGTGTATCCGGAAGTCGCAAATCTGTCTGTGAGCATAAATGACCTTTTCCGAAATCTTTCTTGTTTTTCTCATTCTCTGAATTGTTACATATTGGGTAATTTCGGTTTTCGATTATTTAGTAACGAATTCTGTTTTACATTTCGAGTTCAACGCTTTCTGTACATTCAGAATGATTTCTTGAATTGTTTGTTTTAGTTTTATCTAATTTGAATATTGTTTGAACCAAACTATGCGACATATTTTTGTACAAAAAAATTCCGGAGCTTACAGATGGCCTAGTACATTATTTACTCACGCATGATAAAAATTGTTTTGACAAAATTTATCTAATCTTAATGTACGAATGTGAGTTTTCGAATTTCGAATGCGTTTGATTTAATTCAAACATGTTTCAAAGTATTTTTAAAAGCAGACTCTACTAGATAAGAATAAGCGCGGAAGTTTTAAAATTAATGGCGAAATTTTCTGATGAAGAAGTACCCATTTTACTGCAGAATAAAGATTTATTACCCAATCGGAAATTTTGTGCCAAGCAACTTTTGTCAAGTATGTGTCACTAGGGAAACGGTGAATGAGACGCGATTCGTCTGTGGCGAATGCTTGAAAAAATAAAAATTTCTGATTCGGATATGAGTAATCGCGGCGAAGGCGCGAAGTAACCAAGGTGTAAAAATTCGGATTTATAGGGATCTGTAAAAGTATTTGAGCATAGCCCACAGTCCAGATCGCCAGAAGATTAAGCTACTATGTTACCCAGATACCTGAAGAAAATGGGTTCTGTCAGAAAAAAATTAGGAGATGGGCAATTTTTCATGATATATCTTTTGTTAAAAATTAAATATCAAGTATCTGATCGCAACCAAATTGTACAAAAAGTTTAAAAATCATCAATACTGTTATGAAATAGCATTGTTGATGGTTTTAAAACTTTTTGGTCACCAGAACAAATACACGATGCTACAATCACGAATAAAGCAAATTGTTAAAAGAGTTGTGAGGGGATTTAAATCGTATCCACACCATTCGATGCGGTTTAGCTATAAATCGACTTTGCCTTAAAAACACTGAGTTAAAAAAAAAAGGAAGAAAAAAAAAACGTACAAGGAAAGGTGTTGAAAACGCATGGGTAGTTTTAAATAGCCCTGGCACTCGAGGCCAAGTTGTGTATATTTTCAAAACACTAACTTCTTATAGCTCATGACGTTTGGTACGAATCACGTAGGCGAATGTATTTTCGAATACGATGAATCTTTGTTCACTATGGTTGGCGCCTAAGTCATGCATTCATGACCACTAGCGTTTTCCTGTCAAAGCTCAGTTTATTAAGCGTGCCATAACTAAAGAATTCTATACAGAGGCAATAAACAACTTTCTTTTCTATTTCCATAGACATTTTTGGAAATGTATCTGTTCGAATATTTCTGAAAATCCTGATATTTCTAGTAAATAAGCGAAAGTAGTCAATCTTACCTACGTTGGATTGGATTCACCTCGGTACCTAACAACATTCTGTTTCGTTTTGTAGTAGAATTGTATATTCGTAAATCTACATCTTGCATTAGTGTCTGCTGTACTAACGGTTTGAAATTTTTTAGAGCGCCTTTTAATAGGAATGGAAATAAAATTTAGATTGAAAAAAAATCTACTCGCCGTGGGTGCGGAATAATTGTATTGCCTAAACTGTAAATTTAGGGAAACTTTTTTCACTCGTCTTTGCAAAATTTCCATACGTTTTCAACTTTTCCATGTTATTAAGATTTGGATACCAAAGTGGAGAAAATGCCAAGGTTAGAGTGCTTGTGATCATTCCTGGGCTCGCGCGATTGAAAGTATTGCTTTGAGCGATATAATTTTTAGCCTCAAGCAAGAAGAACATTAAGTTCTTGCCAATTTAAAATTCCCGCTTCCTACATAAGGTCTTAAAAGCCGAGACGTCGCCCGAATATTGGTATGTGTGAAAAAATTTCATGTCTCGAGGCTGAATTTTTATCATTTTAGCACACGCCGCTGCGGATTTTTTTTTTTTTTTTGGAAATTTTGACTTGGTTTATATAAAATTGCTGTAATATAAATATATAGGAACATATTTAGTTATACTATATTGTTACTAGATTGAACATTCAACGTTTATTTTGCTGTATTATTATTTCAGTCATGTCTCGCTTTTAAAAAGCTCGCAAATAATTTCCTTTTTTGGGGTATAGTGGACGTTAGATATAATGAGGGACAATGGTTGAGTATATTCGTTCTCTGTGGAACAGCGGCAGTCCGATATACCTCTAGTCACCGAGTTTGCTTTTCAGAGTACTATAAGCAGGGAAACAGCAAAAAACGTGTTTTCCGCGATTCGTGGAAGTTCGTGCGCGCCTGAATTTAAAACGATTTTCGTAACGTCGCCCAACTTATCTTTCTCATCGAAAATGTCTCTAACGGATGGCTTCAGAATTTTTATGACGTAAAACCCAGATTATCAACTCGACTAAATGATTGAAAAACTTTATACTCTCCACATGAAATTTATCCCGGTGGAAAAATTTTATTAAAACATCTTTTGTCAAGTATGTGTCAATGATGGACCGTGTCGATGAGACGCGATCCATCATTTGCGCATGCTTGACTAAATAAAATTTCTGATTAGGATGATCTTTCGAACCTATATTCATAAATATGAACAGAAACGAAGGTGCTTAGTTAATAGTTATTGTCAGAAATACTACAAATACAATGAGTAATGTAATCATAGCGGAGAATCATATTTGGTCATTCATTTTAAACACATCACGACGTAAATTTTGACGTAAATTGTCATTCCCATTTTGCAAATTGGATAAAAGAATTTGCTCAAAAATAACTATCCGATATTGGATCGTAAAAATTATTAAGACTTCGTATCATTGGTCTGCAAACTGTTCTAGTGATAACTTATTGCGACTGATTGCTAATTTATACATAAATAAATGAAAATTTGCTATTTTAAACATGTAATTTAAATATTGGCAATTGGGAAAATTAAGATTCGGCTCGAAACGACTCACTAAACTTTACCATAGCATTTCAGTGCCGTTTGGAAAGTTCCCCCCACCCCCCTTGGAGTGCAGTTGATTATGCTACCTCTTTTACTAGCTCATTGCAATTAAGAGAATTCGTTAGTTGGTTTCTTTCAAGCACTGCTTCCGGCCTTGCTTCGAGCGAATATCAAATATAAATATAATAATAATAAGCTCGTAGAATCGAATCAGGAATTCAGTGTTGTCGATCATGAGGCACCAGCAGACCCGACCGCGTCTCGGCATCGAGATCCATCAATGACTCATACTCAACAAAAGATGTCTTGACAAATATTTTTTCCTCTGAGGAGGTACTGACAAACAACTAAATATTGGTAAAATTTCTGCAAACCAGTCGACCGATGTAGGTCCTTCCATGTGAAATTTCTGTCGTTATTTTATCAGATTTGTTATCAAGATCAAAATTTTAAAAAAATAAGCATGCAACATGAATGGGTCACGCCTGTACTGCGCATTTCATGCTTGGCTTGGTTGTTAAAACAGCGAATGTTATTCGTAATCGATCGACTCAGCGGAGGCACATTGCGCAACGCGGATACGTCTCGCTGGCCACAGGCCTCGACTGCTGCTGCATCGTCTGTCCGCCATTTTGTTTTTAATGCTTGTTAACGGCTTATCGAACGACGCTTACCAATGAATAGAAGGCGCATAAAATTCATTCTTACGGTAATTAAATAGAATTAGTAATAATTAAAATGCCATAATCACGGATATCTAAAACAATTCGAATATATTTGAAAATGGTTATATTCGAATTACTTATATTTATATTTATTTCAAATATTTTACAATAGTAGGTAATAAAAGTTGGTCGTTCTCATTGCCTTAACATAAATATTTTCAATTCAATTTAACAGGGTGGTCTATTTTCAATTGGCAATTGGATCTTATGAAGCCAAAAAGATAATAATCTCATAGTATTTTAAAGTTTTCTTCATTTTGTGGCAGATTATATTTTTATAATAAGTAAAAATGCTTTTTCAGTCTCCAATAATGCCGAATTTGAATTGTACTCAGTTTAGGTTATTCCTGGCAGCGATTTAACACAATGCGATAATCGAAGCGTACTCTTAGTATTCCTAAAAACTGTAAATTTCATGATATAGATGTATTTGTTTGCTGCATGAACTGTTAAACTTTCAACGGCCTATATATTACCACGAGTTGTCAATATTTAGTTTTTAACTTAACTTCACTGCAGAATCCCAGAAAGCTTTTCTAATTGTGAAAGATTTTTTGCAGTGAATAATTTTGTCAATGAGTTACTATACCATTGGCTATTCACATAAGGCCAGGTTTCTTTCGATAACAGTCAATTTGGACATGTACTGTATACTAAATCTGCCATGTTTTTAAAAAAATTATATTTCCATAGAACCTCGGTAATTTTGACAAATATTTATTATTTGCCATGTATATTTCAGTATTAAGAATTTATTTTGGCGTTATAGCCACCTTTTTCTTTTGGCGAGTAAAACCCATACGATTATTTTCGCTGTAATTTGTAGGTTTCCGTATCACGTCATTGGATTCGGTTAACTGTTTGAAAAATAACTAATTGTTTCGGGGAATGCATCTGTGTACTAGTGATGTCTATAGTTAAAACGGCGTTCAAAATTCTCTGTAATATGGAATAAAGTCATTTCAGATAAACGAAATTGTTGATATTTTGCAATATTTTACCAATTTTGCAACAAAGGTATGATTTATGTCAAACTTTACAACGTAAAATTTAGCATATATCATGATGTCACTGCAAAATGAAGCAATTTAGAGAATTTATTTGTATCATAATTTCAGAACACCTGACTAGTTGGTTGGGTGCACCCCCTTCCTTACTCAGCTAATAGATAGGAGCTGGCCACATCCCAAATTGCGACTTCGTTCCGAAACGGACTTTTTGCTTTTTTCGTTAATTGCGAGTGCTTTATTGTTCTATCGGATCTTTTCTTAGCATTCAACTTGATATCAAAAATTTCGTTAATTCGATTTTCACGAATGCAATAAATGTTACGGTTACAGCTGGTATTTTCCGCATTGACCCAAAAGTTTCTAACCACGCGGGACGTCAACTTTACATCATTCAAGCATAAGTCGCGAATCAGTGCGAACGGATTCTTGACCAGTTTATTCAAATCCAAAAAATAAATTCACTCACCATTTTCTTTAATTCAATCCTAATTTTCACAATCGCCGTCCTTTTACCTCACCTCTCCCGCCATTTTACTTCGCTGAAGAAATGATTACCTTTTTCCGCATGGAAACCCGTCTAGTTTCGAATCTTTCTCACTGGCTTCCGTGGTGTATCATTGCCGCTTTTATTATTTGCTGTAGTATTCATAACAGATTACAACGGACTAGTCTATTAATCACCTGTTTATAAATATATTTTTAGTTTGAAATTAATCACAGTCATAATTTGCATAATACTACTGGTAGAGGCTGATCATTGAATTAACATCCTGATTGGATACTTGTCATCAGCCCATCCTATGGATCATATCAATTTGGACATATTCTTTATTGTTAACTAATATTATTTTGGATGCGCCTATAGTTTTTAAGTAATTAGTAAAGTTGGATTTCCTTAGCTAAATAGCCAAGTTATTTAGTATACGATACTTAGAAGTTTTCCATCTAGTGCTGCCTACTGCTGATCCATGTCTTTGCAATGGTAACCATTTATGTACCTTTTCTTTGTTTGTAATTTTTTGCTCGCCATAGCTAAAATTAACTGATCTGTACATTAGTAGCCATGGCACTGCTGTTCCCGTTCAAATTATATGTTTTTTTTTATGAAATAAAAATAATCTTAATGAACCAGACTTGTTCTCACTAATTATTGACCCTCCCACCTGTCAAACTTAAAACTATGCTGTCTTCATGGGTGTGACCCGTTATTACTCACGGGTGGACATAGGCTACGTGATCCATATGAAGGAAGCACTTGCTATAGTAAAGATGCTAGTGAGATGTGACTTGAGATATTTCATTAATATAGAAGTGAGTAGTACTATTACGAACCACTGTTTTTCTAACTGCCGATTCAGCAATGCCGCCTACCAATAAACAAAATATGCAATTTCGTATCTGTTCCTAATACCCTTTGATGGTATTCCATAAAAGATTCAGACGTTTGCTCAGATTGCTGCCCACCCGTCATTTTATCGGTATTCTTCTCCTGTAAGATTTATATTAAATGTGTCCTGTCATGACTGACTTAACTATTGTTCTATTTTACAACAAACCATTGCAAATCCTTTGTACAGTCGCGAGGCTTTTGTACGTGGTTTCTCAAATACAAATTGTGGTTAACTTGCGCGTTAGCCTAGCCTGAGTAATTTAATTCCGTGTCTGTTGAAGGTTGCGTATCCATTTTTTGCGCAATACGATTTATCAAGTATTGCCACTGATGGATCGTGCCGTCAAGGCACGGTTCATCTGTGGTCTATGCTTGGCCCTAATACCATTTATGTGGTTGTTATATATGGGATACTGTCTCAGTGACAAAACGAACCCACCGATCTATCCCTGCATATCACGGTACCTTTTTTCTTCATCGTCTCTTTTCTATTTTTAGCTTGAACGATTTTATGTTCGTTCCTATGGGTAATTCGCATATATTTTCCATTTTTGAAACTCAGCGTTACATGTTGAAAGATTAAAAAAATTGGATATCTAGCAGCCTACAGTTAGACAAATTAAAGTTGTGACAGATATGGCGTCGCCAATTTGGGAACCGAATATGCAAACACGCTATTTCGAATCAAATCTTGAAAATTACTGTTAGATAACACAAATCAGGGGAATAAATTAATAAATGACCAATTTTTTCATTGATGTTGTCAGACGGAATTCGCAAATGTATTTGAATCGGGAGTGCAAATTGGCGGCCCAGGTGTTAAATTAATTTGAAAATATTGGTGAAATTGATGTTTATTTTATCTTTTAAAATAATATTCGAATCCCATTCTTAACAGTTCTGTAATTATTTCAAAAGGTCTCGTCTAGTACTTGTACTGTTCCCCAATACCGTAAAACCACAGGCTTATAGCTCACGACAACTGCGAAAAATATGTCAAATTACTGTTAGTTCTACTTTTCATTAAATTTGTGTTTATTAACTAATTCTTGCTCCCAGCTATCTATGCCAATAAATCCATCCCCTACTCATGACTGCATTTGTTAGTATTTGTCGATACCTCAAACAATATGTGACGCCCTTAATATCTATATAATAATTTTATTTTATTAAGGTTGACATCGGTAAACCCCAATCTTAAACTCAGTACAAGTATTACTCCATCGCCAATGACAACAACCAGAATTGCCAAGCATGGGCCACAGATGGTCCGCGCCGCGCCTTGGTGGCGCGTTCCATCAGTGAATCATGCTTAAGAAAATAATTTTGATCTTCATTTTTCTATAAAATGTTTTACATAAATTAAGGTTAGTTGACGTTAGGGTTGACCTCATAGTTTGATTTAAAAGGCATTCAGAATTCAGTATATAAATAGAATAATGTTTCAACATTTCAGATAAACGAAAATGCTGAGGGTTCACCTTTTCAGCAAAGTCCTGATTTAGGTCAAATTTTACGACATAATGTTAGCGTATAAATATCATAATTACTCTGCAAAATGAATTCATCTAAGAATAATCGAAAAATGAAGTTACTTTTAAACCGGAATTCTGGAACACCGAGGTTTAGCATCGGTAAACTTTAATCGTTGTAAACTGTAACCGAGTGCATGTTTTACAACATTGCTGATAATCAAAATCGACTTCGTGGTAGCGCTCATTCCGTTTATAAGCTGCGTGCATGCAAAATTATTATCGTACAAATTGTACAATATCATCAACGTAAATGATGCAACATGAGGTAATATTATGCTACTTATTTAAAAATAGCATACAAGCGTTTTACTATAAAGTCACTCTTCATAATTTGCCTGCCACCTCCAATGCTGATACGAGTCGTTCGAACAAGTGTTAGCCATCTTTTTACGCAGCAGGCGAGGGCCTTTATAACGTTTTCCTGCATGCTTTGGTGATATAAATAACGCAATCGAGTAAATGATAATTGTACCATCGCCAGAGCGCACCAATTTAGAGTTTGTTGTCTGTTTTTTACAGTTTCTCATTTGGATCACGCTGACCAGGGTCATGTACTAGAGGCGCTCATAAAGCGAACAGGGTTAGCGTTGTTGTAGAGTATGCACCTTCCGGTTCGACTGAGTATACGAAAGTTAGGTTTAGTTTTGTATGGGGAATTCTACACCCTTAGTACACCCCAGTAAATCTAGTCGCATTGGGAAAATGTAGTTCTATCACTGTGTGTAAATAGTGTAAATAGTAAATCACTAAAACTAGGGGTGGCCAAAATCGAATATCTTTCAATTTTGGAATCGAATCGAATAATTTTTTTATGAATCGAATCAAATATTTGAATCGAATTCTTAAAATAAACAAACATAGACGTATTTCCAATAAACTTTCAAATGCCGTTGCCTCATCAATTTTAACCTATATTTCTTAAAGACAAATGCATTTTTGAATTTGTTGATTTCGAATCACCGGAGAAACCGAATAATATAATTGATGAATCCGCGAAGCACAAATCGAATATTTTGACACGCCTTATTACAACTATCGCAGCATTGAATTCTTGCACGCCATCTCTACGTATATTAAAAACACTGTATACTTTCCTATTTGCATACCTTCGTCGTGCCTGCCGACAATGCGTATCATACAAGCGACAGGCTCAATCTTATAGAGGATTTATACCCAAAGTTCGAAGTTGTAACCAAATTTAAGACGCCGATATTGTACGAAAAATTCTCCCAAAATTTTGAGAGATAAACACCCCACTCCATATGAGAATTTTATTTTGTTGCGCCGCGCCTCAGCGGCACGATCCATCAAAGGCCCGTGTTCAACAAAATGAAAATGTGGTCTGGGAAAGCTATGGATTGTGTTTGCATACAATCTACGATCGAGGACCTACAAAACGGAACTTTTTACACGCTAATTTACATATAATGTCTTAAGAATTCAGCTTTTGGGGCGTGGTCGTTTTTGCGCATGCGCAGAACATAGCTGATTGTATTTGAAACGGAACATACTTTTGCGCGCCATCTATTCAAATTTTGGTATTTATTGGGCCAAGTGAACCTTTTACCACAATGCGGACGTCTGCGTTCCAGGTATAGAAAAACTTCGTTTTATTCACAGCCTTTATGTCCTACCAAAGACCCCAGACAGAAAAAAAATCAAGTCAAAACATCTTTTGTTAAGTATGAGTCACTGATGGATCGCGCCCCGGGCGTGGTCCATCTGTGATTTATGCGTGACAAAATAAAGTTACGATAACGATCAACTAACCACGCCCTGAAAACCCCCTGTTCCAGTTATATAAAAAGCATCGTTTATTCTCAGCATTGACGTCACGAGAAGGATGGGTGATCGCCGTTACCGACTCCTTGTTTTCTTGAGATCCCAGCCAGAAAAATGTGAATCGGACATAGTTTGTTAAGCCAATGAGTTTGTCCACATGTGTCTTTCTCGACTGGGACTATCCAAAGTCCGTTTTTCAAATTAGTACTTGTCGGGTGTAGTTGATCACGCTGCCTAAGATCGGTAAATGGGTAGCTCATACGTTTAATATTAATAATATTAGAAAGTAATAAACTCACAGAAAAAAATTTATTCCCGATAACGTTATATTAAGTCAAATAGTCGTTCATTCGATTCATTTAAAATACTACAGCAAAATTGCTATAAAACCATGAAAATTTTTCTTATTGAATCCAATTTTGTTGTTGTACGTCTCCGAGTGAATGAAACCGCAGCGCTGATATTAAAATACAAGAACAAATATTTAGTCGACCTTGGAGTTATTGTCAACTGTGCATATAATGCTTGTTGTTAAATATAATTTGCTAGGTCATCGCTCGCGAATATTGACAACAATCGGCCATTATTACCCGCTGTCCTCACAATCTCGAGTAAGTTGAATATTAATCGAAGCGCTTTTATAAGATTGAATGGTTTTTCAGGTGTGAAGCGATAGTTCTCGCAGCCCTGTATATGCGGGCTTCGGCGCTAACGTTTTCATGCGTGTCGCACGAACGTTTATCATAGTCCAGGGAAGATATTCACTTTATGAAAGTGGTTCAGTCCTTCAGGTACGTTTTCCACCTATCCATGTTAATAATTTCATTTTGTCAAATATAAGCCACAGATGGACCTATGTTAAAAATTTCATTTTGTCAAATATAAGCCACAGATGGACCGCGTCTCATCGACGCGATCCATCACTGGCTGATACTTCACAGAAGGGATTGGTTTCTTTCAGGCACTGCCTCCGGCCCAGCTTAGAGTGAATTTAAAAAAAATACATCCATGTAAGATAACCCGAATGGAATCACGTATGTGTAAAAGTATATTTAGAATGTGACTGCTTGATATGTTTGGGTCATGTTTGAAAATCACTTGTATTCGTGCAAATATTTCTCCCTTAACTCGTTACTTGCAGCAGTAGTTTACGACAAAGTGATGCTACTTTTAAAATCGTAATTGGTACTCATTCAATACGGTATACTTCGTCAAAACTGAAGATGAGTTAAGCACATACATTTACTTCGAAATTTAAATATATTAAAGAGAGATTCGGTAATTTGCTTCATTCAATTTACATTTTATAAATAAAAAGTTGGTAAAATTTCGAAATTCAGCTCACAAATCGCATATCATTAATGTTTTTATTCTTTTTGTCTCCACAACGGTATATTTCAGGCAAAACGGCCAATTTTCAAGATTTTTTCTAATTTTTCATACCTCCACTCCTCGCTTCCCTTCCGCCGCCGATGACCAATTTTGGACAGGAGAGCTGGATAATCAAACTATAGATATCTTTTTGAAAGATGAGACGTTCCTCTTAATCTGTTCTGCTAAGTATGAGTCACAGATGGAACCGCGCCGTGCAAGCGCTGTCCATCTATGGCACATGTTTGACAAAATAAAATGTCTGTACCCTGTTTCAGCATTTCCATTGGCCTTGCTTGATCTGGCTCCTAATCTTGTATAAATACACATGGATATAAATTTCATTAATCCATTACTCTGGGGCGCACTCACATATCCATAAAAAACTGTACTTTTTCACACGGTTATGCCCGGCCCTGATATCTATCAAACAGGCAATAAAAAACTTCAAACATCGCCATCTAGGTAATTCAATTTCGAAATGATTTTTTATAGGGAGAACAAAAGTTACGAGTTGGTCTTTATTTCGTGCCAATGTGGCCTTGGCGATTTTATTTCCCTTTTTCACTAGTTTTTCTGTACTTTTTAAAACTGGGTGTATTTATTAGAACTTTGTGGTTGCGCGGTACGAGTTTCACAAGTGTTTATTCTATATTACTGCGGAGTTTCGGTCCCCCTTTTTCGTTCATATTTTTCTCTCGTTTCTCTCAAACCTTTGAAGCTTTTACGTCAACCCTATAAAGAAGATAAATAGTCATTTTGAAACGGATAGGGTACATAAAGGGGTTAGGCTTTATTGACGTGTCGCTGTCTAGTATGGGCCATGTGCGTATCGTACATCATTTTCTCTCTCCTGTGTTACTTTTTGCCTTGTCTATTGATTCCGCGATTTGTAGTGTATCATGAATACTTCTTGATCAGCTCACTCGGATAAAAAATGGCCGACCAGGTCAATTACTAGATTGAAAAGATATTGAATCCTGGTCGGTCTCCGCCGTATACTTTTGACCAATGTCTCTTTTAGCTGTGTGAAAAATCAGAATATTTTAAAACCATTGCAGTATTCATAAGGTTATCCCAGTCGAAAAATAATGATCAAACTTGCTTTGTTAAGCATTGGTCACTGATGGATCGCGCCGCCGAGGCGCGTTCCATCTGTGGCACATGCTTGACAAAATACAATTTCTGATTGGGATAGCTATTTTTTGTTGTTGAATTTTATTTATATCGGCTTTACCGAATCATATTATGCGTTGCGATTCGGTTCTATTTTTGATTTACTAAATTGATAAAGCTGCTCGGACAAAGAAATGAATGTCATGATAGTGCTAAAATTTACGAAAATGAATGGGGACATTCACGTAATCGGCAAAATATATGCCACAAACCGATTTTTCCAATTATACAGAATTACAGAAATATCTATTGGATAGAGGATTTTGGAACTGAATATGTCGAAATATATTCAAATGTTAGATATGTAAAGGGCACCCTAAACCAGCTGCCAAACTAGGTAATTTAGGTCATTGAATTGTTACATCAAGCGTGGACCATGGATGTACCATGCTTGACACAAATTGTTATAATCTAGTACCTGTGGTATACGGTTAGGCGTAAGAAGGGAGATAAGAATTCCAAGAACCCCAAAATATGCTTGTCTTTTGAGAATGATGATGCAAAATATGGTCTTATATGAGTAACTGGGGTTTTCCACTTTCGGTTCCCTACAATACCACAGAGATTTCGGTTCCCATTTTGCCCCTATCGTAATTTTGGTTTTAGTTTATAATGAAACAATTTTTTTAATACTATTATTATTTGGGGGTTTTGCTAGGTTTCGAATTTTTACAATGGGTCTTTGTTTCACGTGATTCCATCTGTGATCATCTTTTTTGGGGTATCGCGCGAATTTGGAGGGTCACAATATGGTCATTCTCTCGTTTATTTTCTTCTAGTATGGTTCGTCAATCATATACCCCTTTGTGACATACTTTATATTGTTACGCTGTTCTTTTAGGGCGGGGATACGGCGTGTCCTTTGGGTCGGTTTGTGCTCGTAACCACGGCCGATGTCTATTGTGTTTGCGCTTGTGTTCAATATGATTTCATTTTTGGGAAAGTATGCTAATTATTTACCGCCTATTCCAAGTAATACTCAACAAATCAGTAGACTTGGACTGTCCAAAAAATTCGATTCGATTCCGAATATTCGAATCAAGAATTGTTCGATTCGATTTTTGCAACCATTCGAAATCAACAAAAATGATAATTTTGAATTTTTTCAAAAATAATTGTGAAACTTCACCTGAATAATAATCTGACAAAACGACGTCTTTGTTTTTTTTTTATGTGACTTCTATTTCTAATACTCAATTCGGAAAAAATATTCGATTCCAGTCTGAAACCACTACAAAACACAGAAATGCAGACGGCCAGGCATGTAAACATGTAAACAGTTGGCCAGGACAGATTAGTTTGGGTTCAAGGACAGCAAACTATTTTAGATTATGTGCTGTTTTTCGTTATTCCAGTGTTTGGTTACATGGCTTTGTTAACCCCGTTAGAAAAAATTAAATCTCATTTTGTCAAGTATGTGCCACAGATGGATCGCTTCGATTATACTCAACAATAAATGATTTGACATTTTTCCGAACGGGCTCCGACGCTTTGCACGGACAATATTAACATGCTCTTAAAATAGGCCAGTCAAATGGCAGGTGAATAAGATGTCCCTATTCCTTGACTAGCAACTCAAAAAATTTATATTCTTTTCTAGTGACCCAACTAAGAAAATGTTACATGGGTGCCAGAGTAAAGAAAACAGCCAGAGAGAGGCTGGAAGAAATGCGCAGTGTGGATGGATCAACTTCTCAAAATTCGGCTGCAGATGACGCCGTAGAAGCGAGACAGAATGGCGAACGAATCGTGAATTCGACTCCCCAACGGCCAAGCCTCGTCCGGAAACGAAACTCATCGTCTTATACCAAAGAAGGTATTTTCGTTTTATATTCCAATTCGTTTCAAGCAAGGCTGGAAAATAATCTACTTAAAGGCCACTCTTGTGGCAAGATCTACTTACTATATATTGTGTAGTACCAGCAAAAACATCCCAAACAAAACAGGATTACTATAACAAAGTGCAGGGATTGGTATCTGCTCCGGAAGATGACAAACCCATCCGTCTTATATAGAGGCATTCACAAAGTAGAATTGCCATTTCACTTTTATTTCCGAATCGAATTTGATTCGTTGGGTGGAGTCGATTCAGATACACATTCATGTACAGATAGGAGCTTAATTTGGACAAGCATGAGCCTCAGATGAAATGCGCCTCGACGGCGCAATCCATCAGTGACTCCAACTTTTCAGAACACGTTTAACCAAAAAATAGTCGATGGGTAATTAATACTTATTGCAACTATACGCTGTCTGTAGGATATCATTATTCGAATGCTGAGTTATCCTAGAATTCTGGTTAAAAGTAATTGAAAGTAGGGATTTTTTATGCTGAGTTGTTGTGCTATAATTCTTTCACCTTGTTGTGCATATTTGTTTAATTGTTTTATCTTTGGCCAAGTATAGACTGGCGTTGGATCGCGTTTAAAACGATGCAATTGTATTTTAGGTCCTGATCGTAAAAGAGTGACAGTCAAAGATCGTAAGGATCATTTCTTCGCTCAAAATATGCATTGGCAGCAACAGCAATTGCATCAGCAAAACCAACAACAAGCCCAAGTTCCAACGAGTGCTCAAATTCGACACCCTGCTCCTCCGCTTTTAAGCCAAGCACCCAGTATACCTTTAGCGGTGTTACAAGCTGTGAGTTCTAACGGTGCTATGCGGTGGCAAAGCCCTAGGCCGCCTATTGTAAACGGGATTGGCGGATTGCCTCCGAATATCCTGAACCAAGTACCAGCGCAGGACATTTCTGGGTATTTACAGCAGCAATCAACACAAGCTGCAGCATTGGCGGGTATGCGTCAACATGAAATGCAAAGCCAAGTTTCTATTTCGGCAAATAATTCTGCTGTCGTAGAAACTCTCGCGGCTTTAGGAATTCCTCTTCCCGCTAAAAGAGGCGGGGACGAAATACCGCCACGGTCTAACGCCCCCGGGCCTTTGTTATCTCCTACCACAGCGATGACTTTGGACCAGTTACGCCGTACGATCGCTTTAAGAGATGGTGCAGCCCACCCGCTTGAAGAGCGCGGTGATATTGGTCATAGAGCGCCATCTCGCGGTGGCGGGGGTGCAGAAGCCCAATTACCGATGCACCAAGTACTATCGAGCCTCATGCTGCCGCCTGCACAAAGACCTGGGAATGTTACAGGCAAAAACTCGAATATGGATCCGAACTCGATCGCGATTGTCCCTCTAGACCACGCCCCCGTCTCGATCCAAATGTCTGTTCCCACCAACCCTTATCATGGGGCAACCGCCGCTAGCGGACCCCATGGTCCACAGTGTAGCTAACATTTAGCGCTACTTTTTAGACTTGGTCTAACCTGGCTTGTGTTTTATCTACTTATAAAATGGAAAATTTGAATAACGTCAACTCATTTTTAATTTTTGTGGATACTCAATAACGAACGATGGTGATAAAATTCTGTTTATGTCAAGCGTGAGCCACAGATAGACACGCCCTTGTGGTGCGATCCGTTTGTTAATCACGCTTGACAAAACGGAATTTTCAAACGCGATTGTTCTTTTAAATCGTGATCGATCACCGATAGCAATTGATTTTTTTTAATTTTGTTCCGTAATAATTTACAGTTCCAAACTTTTTTTCCTATTTTAACAACTTTATCGTTATTGTGAAACGTGGCTTTTTTATGGGACGAAGAATCTAAAAAATGCAATTTTTAAATTTAAAATTCGATTGCCTATTTTTATAATTCGGAAAACCTTCAAGCAAGTCAAACAAATTGCCAAGCATGAGACATTGATGGACCGCGCCTCGGCGGCGCAATCCATCAGTGACTCAAAGCTCAGCACAACATGTGTGAAAAAACATGTTTTCCGAGAATTTCCATTATTGTAGTAAAAAAATTACCTTTAATGTGAAATTTTCACGTAAATTTATAGAATCGGATTTGGAAAAATTAGATTTTAGATGATCAGATTCGATATTCGCCATCGAAATAAATATGTCTTCAATTGGCGATCCTAATAAAGGATATATATAACTTTGTGCCGCACGCGATTCGTCCGGTAAGTTTTTGCAATTGATAAATGTAAGTAATCGTCAAATGTAATTTGCAATCGTTAAAAATGCCTTATTACTAGAAATTTAGAAAAAGTCATTATTCTGTTTATTACTTTTCTTGGTGTCCATTAGTTATCATCTTCATAGTTACCCAGCTCAACGTTTTGTGACCAATGGTCAAAGGAGTTGCGTTTGGTCCTTGCGTAGATTGTGTTGCGGATATCTCTGCTTTCGAACCGGACACAAATCGAAACATCTAAATTCGGTTGAGATAAAGCTGGAATTTGAAGTATCCGAATTGTTTTCATATTCGAAACAAGTTACTCATCTTCCTGATTCGATTCGAAACTTGATTTGTTAAGCATGGGCCACTGATGAATCGCGCCTCGGCAGCGCGATCCTTCAGTGGCTCATACTTAGAAAGGATATCTCGGTTTTTGTATATTGAGCTTCATTTTGAAAAAAAAAGATTAATTCCGCGATCAGTTAAAATTATTCCTCGATTTTTTTAGTTTCTCGAACGTGCCCATGATTTTTTTTTGTTCTATTTTATACGAATCAGTATATATAATATAATTCCCAAAGAGACGCATGTGGCTAGTCACACCATAATTGTATCATGTATGGCATGGGATATTTTGCCTTTTTTCGTATGTCGCTTTGTTATTTGATTCCAATCGACCATTATTTTTCCCGTTATGTTCTATAACCATTTTCTATTATTATTTTGGTGCATTTTTGCATTATTTTATTGTTTTTTTTCTCAAAACAGCCTACAAAAAGACGTAATTTCATATATTTTAAGGCAATTTACGATTCGGAATTAGTTCGGTTTGGAATCGTCAGCTCCGAAATTTGATTGAAAACTAAAGTGACGCAGAGTAGCGGATCTTGTAAATAACAATTGTTTATTTTCGTTTCAATTTTGTCTTGTTTTTTTTCGTCCTATTTTGCTTGGCCAAGTGTGACTAGCGGTTAAGTTTATGTTCGACCATGCTTGGGGTTAATCTCAATTGTGAAGTTGTATTTCGATTTATTATAGTACCTTGCTGGATCATGGCTGTTCAATAGTCAAATCTAATTTTTGTATGCTTAGCTCGCAAAAAATTATGTATTGTACCTTTTTCCTGCGACCATGCTTGATTTGCTATAATTCTTGCACTTTGCGGTGTATGGTACATTTGTTTATTGATTTTACTTACCATCGACCAAGTACACACTGGTGTTGGATCGCGTATAAACGCGTTCCATCACCAGTCCATGCTTGAACCGATGGTACATAATATTTCCGATAAGAATGAATTGTTTTCCTAGAAGTTTCAAGTGGCATATTTTTAAGGGTGCTAAAATTCGCGGTCGCGCTTTTTGTTTCGTGTTAATTTAATGCCTTTTGTACATTATTTAATTTTACTAAAATAACTTAGATGAAATTAAGAAAATTCGTAATTTGAATATGTATTGTATTTTGATGACTATGATTGGGATAGGGGAGGCCAAGAAGAGAGGAGATTTGTGTTTCAATTTCAATTTAGGACGGTTACAGAAGAAAATGGGACGTACCACTTTTTGAGTTCCTTGTAGACGAAGTTAAGAAGCAATATCCAATTATTTCAAGATCATATTCGAAAGATCCTGAGCTCCCAAGTTCGTTCCGGAACTGGACGAGAATCTCGTTACGAGCCACTCACTGATCGACCGCGCAGAGTTGAATTCATACATGTTGTATCAGCAACAATAAAACTATCTACCGCCTCCTAGTGGTTGCCATGTTAGTATTGCAAGTTGAAGATCTTGGGTGCGAGTCAGTCCATCCATGCGCGCCGCTCAACCCGATGTTTAATAACTTGGCCAAGCAAAGCCGAGTCGGAAAGATAATATATCTTCTCAACAACTCTAACCCTATTAGGCTATAATTGGTCGCTAGTATGGGCCTTGGGCCAGGGTGATCCGCTCCGCCGTGGCAATAAAAATTATTCGAACCTACAGTGCCTTTTGTGATCGAGGAGCCTCGCGGGTAGCTGAAATTAGATAGACGCGCGCTCGTTATACAGAGCTGTGCGTAGCAAATTTTCGAAAATTCTGAAATAAAAATATAATACATATATTTGACAAGAAAAAATTAATTCCAAATGAGTTCTGGACATGATTTTATGCAGTATCTGTAGCTCTTTGAAATTTCGCCTCAACAAATGGATAGATAGTATTCATAGAATTTGTGTCTTTTAGTTTGCTTCATCAAAGTTTACTTTCAAGTTTGTCGTTTCCCGGACTCCCAGTCAAATGAATGATAGGTGAATGTACTAATATACTGCGTTTACTGAGTTTATTTTCAAAAAACTTTTAACCACTAAATTTTACTCGGTGAAATTAGGAAAATTCATATACTTTTCATCTGGACTATTTGCAAATTTAACCATCAAATCAACTGAAAACGCCTTAAATGCAGCTACACGACACTTACCTGGTTTTTGGACTATAGGTATTACCGAGTTTTGTGGTAAATTCGTTTTACTTCACCTAATCAGTGCGTCTCAAATTCTGCGCCATTTATTTATTAATCAAAATATCTGTATTTATGATTTATTAAAGCATTTAATTCAAGAACGAGCCAAATCTATTGACAGGTTTTTTTTCATTCGATTCAAGATTAATTTGAAATATTTTTCATCATTGAGAATTTGTAAAAACCACAAATATGAAATATTATTATAAGTCGATAAAATGTGTTTCTAAATCAAACGCTCTAAGGAAAGAAGTTAATGTAGGAGTGGACATGCTGACCACTCTCAATTAAAAATTTTATTTTGTTAAGTATGAGCCACAGATAAACCGCGTCTCATCGACGCGATCCAACTGTGACACTTAACAAAAGATGCTTTAAAAATGCTGGTTAGAACTGCAACTGGGAAAAATCGCCGTCAAACTGACTGGCACTGTGATTGAAATTATTGCCCATTTCAGCGATTCGATTTGAAAATTAAAAAAGTAAACAATGTTGCGAAAAAGCGACTTGCAGACTAAAAATATACGCACGTGGCATGCGTCACATATTGAGACGTCGTGATACATTCAATAGTTTTTATTTGCCCCTCCTTCCATTTTTTCGTGACGCTGCTAGTGAGACAACCTATCAAAAAATATTATCGCCAAGCAACCAATCAGCTCACGCTGTGTTTACATTCTGTCTTCTTGTTTCTTTATTATAAACACACTTTTTCGTGCCACGTTTACAATTTAACTGCATCCGACGTTCTTTTCGGACCGGACGTCGACAGGTGAGCGTGTATTCTTATTTCTGTTTTTTTTTTACGTTCGACAGTAAATCGTTACTTGAGCCATGCTGTAATTCAAAGAGAATTTGTGACTTCATAGATACCCAAGCATGCTTTTGTCCACAGTAAACAATTTAACGATGAATTAAGGGTAAAATAATATGGTGTATTTTCGAATTTTAGTTTTGAATGTGAACGTATGAATAACCAAATCAAACGTTTGCGATTTTCGCGAAGTAGGCAATTGATATCTGTGGAACTATAATTTATCCTAGAAGTTTTTCTTACTCTTTGCAATGTTAATCACAGTAATCTTCATTTTCTGCAGTGTATGCGTTTGTTTTCGTTACAGATTTTTTGCTTTTCAGTTAGACATATCAATGCATAGTTAAATTTTAATGTAGGACTAGCATAGGTCAGTTTGTGATAAACATGAAAATCGAATGAAAAAAACTGAAAAGAAGACGAAGATAGGAGCGAAGATTGGGCGTTCACGGAACCATACTACATTGGATTGGATACAAAACCTATATATGAAGCCAACAACTTGATTTTGTTCGCGTTGCTTGTGTAATGTAAATTCATGTTAAATGCGAATATTTCATTTCAAACAATTTATATGCTACGCATGTACTATGATTTTTTTTCCTCTTTCAGGTCCTTTTTCAGTTATTTAGAATTAAACACTCACATTCCAAATATATATATATATATATATATAAATTGTAGCCGTGTGATTTTGTCGTGGTTATTGCAGCGATTTGTGTGGATCAGTCACTGAATGAAATCTCGTACAGGTAAAACTCGTTGTTTTTTCTATGGTTAATTATTTGCTTGTTAGCAAGGTTAATGTGCTAATTAAAAAGTCAATATTGGTCGAGCAACGAAAGAATTTCGATATTGACCCAAAATTCGTGTGGATTCCCAAACAAATGTTATATTCTCGACCAATGATTTAATTTGTTCGTGACATTGGGGGCGGTGGATAGTTCGCTCAGACTTGAATTGCATGTCGATGAAAATTTTTCTTGATATCTGCGTTCCGTCGAATGGAATAAGATTTTACATTCTTAGGGTTAAGATTCACCTTAAATATAAAGCTAGAAGCTCGTACCACGAACTTTATGTTTCTCTCTTTTTTCGTTTATAAATGCGCTCAGAACTCGTTTGGTTGAAAAATCATTTCTTTCCAAAAAATCCAGTTCTTTTGCACGAATTTATTATATATTCTTATGTTTCAGAGTACTGTTCAAGAACAGATGCGCAGGGTGGAAGCAGCAATATTAAGACTCCAACACACAATACAGAAGAGTCATCGGTAAGACTGCTTTCTGCGTACAACAAATAGGGTATCAAATTCATGATTATTTAAGTGGTTGGCTGTGGGCATGGTCCAACGATGGAAGGTTCAAACTTTTCAAAAGATGAATAAAAAGTGAATTATAAATCATTAGAAGACTCTATTATGGGTACAAGCTATAAGTGAAATGCTCAGAAACCATCCTCCGATAAGTTTGTCCCGGTAGAAATAGTTTGCCTCTTCCATTTTGTCGAAACTTGACCATTTGGTGGAATCGCACCGTCAAGGTGCATTCTGTTTGTAGTTCGAAAAAAAAATGAAATTCTGATGGTCTGATCTCCTTTATAGCAGAATCATTAAATATCTATCTATTCATAAGCATTTCACAAAGTCGAGATAACGGTGTAACTTAATACACCTACCTGTCTAACTCTTATATTGAAAATTTCGTCTTATCCTATATTTCACGTGTCATATATATATATATATATATATATATATGGATATTATACACACGTGGCTTTTTATATGAACACACGATATTTTTGCATGTTTTCAAACAAGTACATTTTATACATCATTTATTTTTCAGGAAGGTTCATGTTAAAGAAAGCTGTTGGAGATGAAACTGAACGGGGACGAAATGAAGGTCGAGCGCCGGCGAATGTTTTTGGAACTCCAACTGTCGTTTTGAAGTTTTTGTGGAGAAGTTGCCAAGACTTTAACAAAGCATATCGACGATGAAAAAGATTAACTGCTTTGAAGTGAACATATTCGCATTGGCGATTAAAACTGAATAATTGGACATTCCGCTTAGAATACGCAATAGTCAGAAAAACTTTCATGGCCGCAAGTACGAGGCATTTATCGCGTTCCATCTGTGATTCATGCTTGGCAAAATGAGATTCCCGCATGTGCACAGAACGACCCACCAAGGTGCCCTCCTCCAGCTAAAAAAGTCGTATATAGTCGCTGCAAATTCTAAGTTGATGGGGGTCTTTTGTTCGTTTTATTTTGCTGGGGTAGACGTAGGATCGCGTAAGATGCAGATGATTCAAATTGACGCTACCTTGCCTGGGGGGATTGATGATGAGTTAATACGTTTGAAATGCTATGTCCAAGCCTGTCCAACGCGTGGATACTGCTGGGAAGAGTCTTTTTTTCGAAGTAGATGGTATCAATGGCGACAAGCTCGGCACCCTGAAGTCTTTCAATACTGTTATTTGACATTTCAATTTAATACCATTTTTGTGTGTAGATTTTGCTTAATTGTAGTTCTATCTTATTAATTTTCAAACTACCTGGATCGAAGTGAGGATCTGCATGCACTGGAAGGTGACGCGTTTACGAACAAATCTTACAAAGTTCGCGAAACAATGTGGCTTCGTTCTAGAATGCCCATAATGCCTATGGAATTGTTGTTTTATTTATTGTGCTAGATTTTCCGTTGTGGAATTGTTGATGTTTTATTTATGGTGCCAATTTTATGATGCAGCTGGGTGGCATGGTTAACCATCGCCGCTGCTCGTTATTCCTTGCAAGCCTGTTCGTTTTATTGTTTTCTTCGTCTCGCTTTAACGTAAAATGAATGGTAATAAATGGAAATATTTCAGATATATATATGCATACGTGTTACAGCCGTGTGTGTGGTGGGGTTTAAGAGTCGTTAATGAGAATGGGTTAAGAGCAGAACCAGGAGGGGTGTGCGAGCGCTACCGAGCAGCTAGGGAGCGCCCTGCCCGGCCAGCTGCTGGGCTGCCCGAAAATTTTTGAAAAATTATCTTTGGCCATACATTAGATATTATCGTCAATCAAGTGTGGACCAGCGATAATATCGAGAAAATAGACTATTTTATCTCTGGCCATGTATGGCCATAGAACATTTATAATTTGACCGGAAATTATCTATGGGCCACGCTTGGTCGATGATAATTAATTTTTTTATTATCCCTCGGCGCCAAAATCTGGAGTTTTTCCAGGTTTTTGTTGTTTTGATTTGATGATTTATTGGTGGGATGGGTGGATTTTGGTTGTGCTTTCTCTCTCCTCACTCAAATAAATTCTCTATGCGCGAAAACAAATTTCGTTTTGTTTGAAGAAGTCACTAACGATCCATCATCAAATCCAGTCAAGAGGAGAGGGGATGATACCAGCCCTAATTCCGACGTTAATCGCAAAGCGTACATGTGGAAACGAAGTATTTGATCTGGAGGGAGGTATTTGATCTGGAGGGAGGATGAACAAGTGTCAAATAAGCAAATAAACAGTCAGAATTTTCTACGCTAATGGCATTTTAGAAGTAAATTAATATCGTTTTTTAGATAACCTTCTCTTCGCTAAGAGCAACCTTCTCTACTCTAAGAGCATTTTAGTAGTATGTATATTCCGAAACAGGACTGAAAAATCACCAAGGCCAGCAGAATATGCACCAATTAGGCTGTAAGGTGTGGCATTCATGATTCACGATTTGTGACACTGTCAAATCGAACAGAGTGTAATTTCGATTATTCGCAAATTCAAAACGTAAGTCGATGATAGTTGAATGCTGAATTACAGTTAAGAGTATTTCTGCTTAAACACCATGATGCTTCCTTCTCAATCTCCAGCACTAAACGCTTGTTAGATAAAAAGAGGACTGAATCCTGGAGAACTTACTAATATTATATACGGCGCCCGTAATAGTGAATATAATAGCGCAAACCTGAAGAAATTATTTTCACATGTCACTGATCGAGTGGCCCTCAACGGCTCGACCCATCTGTGAAGTATGCTTGACACAATAGAAAATTCGTATCCGAAAATGCGTTCCGGCACAAACATATCACGAAACAAAATCCCGACTGTTTTTAATCAACTAAGCCTATCAACCCACTATCCCCGGTACTAATATAAATCCTCAATACTTTTGCTGACAACTTATTCCTCGAAGATAATAATTCTCCAATCAAAATATATTCATTGTCCCTTTATTAAATATTTGACTGAAACAAACTAGATAAGAGTATGTAGAATGGATGATGGTGTCAATATGATACCTTTAAGCACACAAAGCTTTTGTTACAATAGGCTGAAGAACTGTAAAAACAAAATAACCAACATTAATGATAACCCAAGCGAGATTTGTTTAACTACACCGACCCAAACAAGCTTTTAAGTAGAAAACCAGAGAAACGTTAACTCAAGTGATTCGTTAATATCTTGCGATGAACCTCCTATACCCCTCCTTAACTTTCGTTGAAACATATGTAGTATTAACTCTTTCAGACAAGATTATAGTGATCTTTTCTGAAGACGTTTTACAATAAACGTATATTTCTGAAATTATAACTTCTCAAGCCACAGATGGCCCGCACGATCCATCAGTGTCATATGCTTACCAAAATATTTTTCGTTCAATTTTTTACTAGGATAAGAAAATGAGGTAGGTGGAGCTTTTAAATTTCACAGGAAGCTATGGGTTTTAATATTTTCATCAATTGGGCAAATATTAATGGTAAATAATGGTAAGACCTTGGCAATTCGAACGGATTCGATAAAATATTTCGAATAAAATTCGAATTTTAAATAATTCGGCACTTTCTACTATCTGTATTTCTTTACGCTAAATAAATACATAAGGACGAGCCACTATCCCAAATGCCACCAGAATCCTTTATTCTCGGTGTTACAGAACATGACAGATACTACGCAATGCACTTAACCATACAGTTGAGTTTCATTTGGAATGTTTTCCATTCGAAGTGCAGTTGCTGGTACTTCATTTTTTTTTGCAGTTCTCTGCCATTGATTTTTAAGGCAGTCGAAGATATTTTGGGAAAACATATTTCGCCATGAACGCGTCATATTTCTCTGCTACACATATGTTTTTGAGCGTTCGTAATAAAATTTGGACCATTGCCCAAACATCCAAGCAAAAGATATTCCACGTAAAAACTATCTACATAATTAACATCGGGGACAAAGGAATAGTTATAAATAGGAACCAATTACATCAGGTGACAAATTTTGGAAGCTTGAGCATGATTCATTTAAAAATATTTTGGCTCACAACAATGAAATTTCGTCACCAGTGCGAAGATTTGAGTGTACACGATTTCATTCTATTCTAAAGTTATATTTCGTCACGCATGAGCCACATACGAGCTTACCTCTTCGGTGATCCATCTGTGGCTCATACCAAATATAACTAAATTATCCTTGCCTAGGTTAGGTCTACGAAAATCTACCTACAGTGATGTCAGATTCAAGCGTATCCACTAGTTGACGCTCACGTTTCGGTAAATTCCTATTTCCTCAAAATTAACGTGTTATTGGTCTCAAACTGATATATATACGAGTTGGCGGGAACAACTCGATCTGACACAGGCGGCACATGGTGTCCAAAAAATCTTTCAAGGAGCCTTATAGTTTCCCTATCTAACGCACTTCCTGCACGTTGTAAAAATGGGCTCTGCTATATATGGTCGTTAAATTCTGTATAGAGACGTTTATAAGCTCAGTTTGTAGTTTTGTATTTCAAATAAATTTTTGGCCTTTATCGATGAAGGCATTGACAATGAGAATGAACATACGACTAAACTCTTAGTACATTGAACAAAATTCACCTCTAAACATACAAATATCATGAAAGCGATATCTTACAATGCTCGTCTACTGATTCATTTTTGTTGCCTGTAGAGAATTCGACCTATCCTCGAGTGCAGGCAGTAGCTTAACAAAAATTGCATATGTTCAAAAAGGGTCCATTATCTTATGACCGACATTCAAAATGGCATGTAATGTGCAAAAATACTGCCCTTCATATCAAAAGTCATTTTTGTTAAAACTATGTTCCACCAAGCTTGCTTGGATCAGTGATGAACTGCGCCGACGAGGCGTTGTCTACTTGTGACTCTTGTAGGACTGAGCAAAACAAAATATTAATTCGTTCGTCTTTCGGAATCCGAAAAAAGGCGATTAAAATTCACAATTCATCTCTTGGGGCAATAATCGCAAAAAAGTGTTTAAACGTGGTCATAAAAATATGATAACCCCTCCCTCTTCATAGCCACGCCCTATTATTTGTTTAAATACGGATTACCTACATATTCGAATAGCTTGTGCTTCACTTCCAGGAGATTAGGATAGAACTAGACCAGGATATAAAAAAATTCGATTCCAAAAGTTTTGTCGAAATATTACAGAATCAATGTTCTCAGACTAATAGTGACAATGATTGGTGTTTGCAATTCTAAGTAAAAGTGCCGAGCTTATCAGGATATTTTCAAAGTACTTTTTCCTAGATTCTGATTTACCCAGTTTTTTACCTAGTTTTCACTCTTTATGAAGTTTTCTGTTTGAAGTTTTAGTGAAGTCACCTAATTTCCAACCAGGTACTTGATAAAATAAGTACCTAGTTTTAAATCTAAGTAAATCATAATACTCATTGTGAAAATGCTTTTGCAAAACAAATCGGTGCTTCCAATCATCAAATCATCATCAATTTAAAATCGTCTTAAATGCGACAAATCGGCGGTTACCTAGCTTACCTGATTTTTAATCTGAGTACTACCCAGTTTTGCAAGTGACACTAGTACACCCAGAACATTACTCTGGACAGAAATGATTGAATATTAGATTACAAATTTGGCAGTAAATAAACAATATGCATGCGCTATAATGGATTCGGTAAATCAATTTAAAATATATGATAGTGCTGAAACAAATTTACTAATACATTAATTTGATATAAATGGATGAAAATAAACGAAACAGTCTTGTTAATAACTCCTTAAAAATAAGAGTATAGTGAATAGTATCCGCCCTTAGCGTTTAGATAATTATCGCATTGGAAAAATACAAAAAGTACACGATACATCCACCAACATTACGTGGTAGTTAATATGGTAATTACCAGTGTTGGGAAGACTCTAGTCAAGAACTACACACTAGAGTCACCTTTTTCAATGAATTGACTCGACTCGAGTCGTCTTAGCTGAATAACTAGACTCGTACACGACTAGGGCTGGGCAATTAGAATCGATTCGAAGCACAATTTATTCAAATCAATCATGAATCATTCACGGGAACAAAAACTTGCAAAATGAACTAAATGCTATCGAATTTTGGTTCAATTTGACCAGAATCGTGAGCATTTTGCCGTTAAATGTGAAAATTGTTGTTCTTAGACTGCCGTGTCAATTGAAAAATCTAATTGAAGCTATCAATGTCTTGATAACCATGATGGACAGAGAATAGTAATTGTAATAGTAAAAATGGGATAGTTTTTATTTACATGGAATAAGTGATTTGATCAGATTCGAAAAAATTATTCGAATCAGATTTGAATTCCAAATGATCCGGTTTTGACCACCCCTATACACGACTTGACAAAATACTTGGGACTGATAAAAATTTTGACAGAATCTGTGATCACTTTTTAAAAATCACATTGTCTGCTGTTGTGCAGCTCATAGAAGAAAACGCGCTTCCATAAAAGATATAAAACATGCAATCTACCCCGCTATGAAATCCATGTTCGTCTATCCAAAATTGATGAGATGTTGATTTTAATTGGGCACTTATAAAGTGAGAAGAGGCAAATTAACCTGTCATTGAAAGTTAATAGATTTATAAATCGACTCGTGACTCGAATTGCGAATCATAATTGTACGACTCGTTTGCTAGTGACTTGAAAGTATAGTAACTTGACTCGAGAGTCTAAATTTTGGGGAACTTGGATCCGACTTAGGACTAGAAATGCGCGGACCCGTTCCCAACACAATATGCCATTCTTAGTAATGAATATTAGCATAGGAACAAGAATGATGAAATTGAATAGTGACACCACCCAGCTTTAACAGTAAGAGTGTGTACAGTGAATAACGACCGCACTGGCGACATTAACTATTGTTATTCCAAAAAAGAATATTGAAATGGTGACATTAACTATTGTAATTCCAAAAATGAATAACAAAAAGTAGTAGTATACATTATTGCGTATGTACGCGACAACAATAACTACGATTCAGAGAACCAGTTGTGGGAAAATACTTTCAACAATTTCCCAATCAGAAAGTTCATTTTGTCAAACCTAAGTCACGAACAGATAGCGCTTCGGCGGCGCGATCTATCTGTGACTCATGCCCAGCAAAAATATTTTCGGATAGACCTTTCCCGATTGAAATCAGTACTATATATTGGGCGTTTTCGACAATTATCGTAAAAATCGGGGTCTAGTGAAGTTCAGTACTATATTCCCGAACCCGGATAGCAATGCCACGTACTTGCGTCATTGGCGCCTACTGGTTATGAAAGGAATATTTTGACGGTTCCAACTTTAATGACATTCGGGTATATGGTACTATTAACAAGCATTTTTACTAGGTTTAAATATTGTACCTGTTATCTATCGAAAAATTGGCGCAAAGGTATTTCACTTTCTGGCATTGGCATATATATCTCAAAGAAAAATCACTAAGCTGGCAGCATGGCCCGCTGATAAAGATATACCTCCCGAAAGCAAGGGCCCCGTCTGACAAAACTCAGATGGGTAAAATTTGCATAAAAAGCAGGCTTAAGCTAAAAACTACATTCTTGTAGAGAATCTCATAACCTCATAAACCTCCTCCCCAAAAAGCTCCCCATTCAACGAAGACCTGATCTCAAATGATCCACGTGTTCCTGCGAATTTAATCGGAAGAAAAAGGCTCATATAATAGAGAAACAAGGAAAACACGCTATTTGTTTTTCCAATGATAGGAGGCGGTAAATTATTAGTAGTTTACTCGTAATTATTGCATTTTATATTTCTTCAATGTTATTGTTCGCAAACACGTACGTTCTCGTACATAATAATCGTATCACACTGTAATAAAAATGCAGTAAAATCGTTGGTCTTTGCATGTTATTTCACCAACGGCCCATACTCAGCAGAAATCTCGTCAACAAGACGGTTTCGAATTTTGGAATACACATTCACCGTAAATGATTGGCAGAATTAATGTAATTTGGTAACAGTGTACGGAATTGTCCAATGCCCATGCGGAAATAATGTGTATTTTTTCGTAAAAAGTGGTAGTGTCAATTTTGAGCGATATTTCTTAAAAATAACGATACCAATATATCCAAACGTATCTTAAATTATCAGATAATAACAATAACTAATGTTTTCAAAATATCGATTGCTGATGATTCGTACGTGGTTTAATTACTCTCGGCAAAAGTTATATGTTAAGACGTCATATTATGCATCAAAAGAGCACTTTTTCAGTGGAAATTTTTCATTTCTTACTGAAAAAAAATGGCCGCGTTGTAAGATTATAAATGCGCTTATACTAAACCCATCACGGAGGTATTGGGTGATAATTTTCGTTCACGAGTTACCGGAAGGTTCGTATAGGAACATAGACATTTTTAAATGGGCCCTGCAATTAATATATTGCCAAACAAATTTGTAGTTGTGTATTGAATTATTACCATAAATAAATAAAAATTTTATTTCTTTGTGAAATAAACTAATCTAGCCCCAAAAAGTGACGAATGAATCATAAAAAAAAGAAACAACGAGGCAAAATAAGTGGAAACAAGTATGTTAAATAAGCAGTCGAATTTCATTTTCTGCGTATGTGAGTAAAGAACAGAATGGCGAAGCAGTTTAATATGCAATACTAATATGAGAGAAAAGACCAGAGAACGGTACTAAATCAGCGGGATCCATCTGTCAGTGACATCTGGTTGGTCCTTGATGGACTAGCTATCACGTTGGATCGCAGCTTTAAAATGTTGGGTTCGAAAACCTGCAAGCACAGATCATAGTCTTCAGGCCGAAGCATATAACTTGGATAGACTCAGTCGATCTGGAAAGCGTATATATTTTTCAGGCAGCATCATGGGGATCGTCTATAAATGGGCATCAAATGATTATGATCAACTCAAATGAGTTATTGTGAGAGAAAAAAACGTACATTTTTATATTGAAATTCACTCTGATTAAGGCCGGAAGCACTGGCAAAACGGAACCAAGTGACGGCCAAGAGCTGTCAAAGCAAAGAGCTTCTACAGGTTCTAGTACCAGCGGCTGCACACCAAAGGGAAACATTTCAAACGGAAATGAACTCCTATGGTAAAGTACAGTGACTGGTATCTGCCCTGGGCGATGGTAAAACCATCCACCACTTCGGATGCGAACATTTGTTAATCAGTCAAAACTCGGTTGTCATGAACAAATGTTGACGGACGTTATTTTCACACATATAGCTTTGAACTTTCGAGTTTGTTATATTAACAATTTTATTAGATAATATCAAACCCCAGTGTTTGGGTATTTACCCCACGCACGTGAAGTGACCCAAGGCACCCCGTGGTCATCTAAGAAGGTTAATCTCCGTTTGACCCCAAAACATGATTAGCCATCAAGGGCGATGAAAACATTAACTGACCAAAGCTTCAAAGACCTACTTTCAAACCTCATCGAAAGAGGTGGACGAATGAGAGTCTTATGCGCAAGACAATGCGTACAGTAAAAAAATTCAGAAACCTCACATGTATATCTGTGTTATGCTTTAGCATCAATCATACTAATATCCCTTGTGATTACTTATTTTGACCAAGCAGGGACCACAGATGGATCGCGCCATGTCGGCCCAATCCATCAGTGGCCCAAACTTGACCAAATATGGTGCTGATTAGGAATACACGCAAAAATATGCAAACATATGGAAGGAGACTCACCTAAAAAAGCCCAGTATTTGTAAAAACTTTTTTAATAATAGAATAATAATTGAGCATAAACTGGAAATACGGGTCGTCAATAACGGTAAAGTCTTCGTTGATACCCTAAACCCTTAATTTGTTCTACCGTGAAATCCCAAATTCATTAGGGTAAAGGGTGTTAGATAATTAGGCCAAACAATCAGGGTATAATTTTGGCGCAAAATACTTGTGACCTCGTGCGGAAAATTGGCATAAAAATCTGTGTATGCTGTTAACAATATGAGTTAGTACTAATGGGAATTTCACTCATAAATTTTCTGATGATGTCCAAGTGTTTACTGGCGTAGCCTTCGCGATATCATTTAGATGGTACTGCATTACTTGTTTTCAAATTTCTTCAACAACAGCTTGATCAATGATCAAGCGTTTCGCTTTGCTACTATCGACCAAATCAAATCAGTTCAATATGAGTAATTTAGTCTATCTACTAAATCAAGTTCAAGTCGTGTTCGGTCTTTTACACGATTCAATCAGGGATATTTTAATGCGCCGCTAATGGAAGTCGTGGTGCGTCCATCCATGACTCATACTCAACAAATTTTTTCAACAAGGCATTTATATTAGCCTATCAGAGTGGAAGTAATCAAAAAAAAATAACAATCGGTCACCGCATCGGACATTGGCAGCTTATCAAAGTCTAACTCAGTATCTATATATAGTGATAGGAAGTGCATTTCGAGTGGCGGGTGGAATTTTGCAAGACTTGACTTGAATTCAGCGTCTTCCTTAATCAAATCGAGTCATTGTTACCCAAGTTGCAAGTCAAGTTAAGTCATGTCCTTGCAATCGACAAGTCGAGCTATTTCTATAAAATATCCACGACAGTATAACCTGCCAGTTATTATATTTGAGTAAAAAATTAAAGTGGATACAATCGTTGTATTTAACATTGCATATAAAATAAGATAAAACAGACATTCTCTGCTTTTATTTAACCTCATAAAAGAACGTTCATCCTAAATGTGGGTTTCAACAAATCTACCCATTGTCAAATCGATACCAAAATTTCATGGTATTTGACAGAAATGTGGAAATTTAATTCCATAATACTTCCTCGATTTTTGAATTTACGTTTTGTGAGACAAATTCTGCAACAATTATGCTGATATTATATGTTAAACAGTGTCAGGTACAGACGTATTGATAAACTAGCGTTGGTGGGCAGTTAAAAGGGACTCTGCAGATATTTTTCTAACTAGATATCGTGATCCCCAACTGAATGAAAAGGGTTATGTGTCATACATATTGTCGAAATCGAAAAAATATCATATTTTCAAAGTCAAAACCTAGAGCTCAGAAAAATTGCATTGTTTTGTTTTCACCAAAAAAGCATGTGTAATTGAAGTATGAGTTCACCTGTGGGCAGGGTTGGGCTAAACCGATTCATTTAAATTTAAATTTGAATCCGATTTTGATATCTTTCTCGAATCGGATCGAATCAATAAATCCCTGTAAATAGCGTGTTTTGCTTTTCCTTTACAACTATTAGAAGATTTATAGCTTTCAGTTCGAAATCAAACATCTTGTTTTTTCTTGTATGTGAACCATATCATTTTGCATCTTCTCTAAGTTCGATTCGTAGAGTCCTCCTTACTCAACCTAGAATCACAAAGTTGCAAAATTCATGCAAAGTTCAACATTTTCAACAAAATTTCTGCTCAAAACTTGTGCCGAGTTATGATCGTACATAAATACGTATTCGAAAAACACACATGTGACATTTACAAGTGCAAAATACCAATGGTTGAAGATAATAGAACCACGAGGGAAAGAAAATAAACATAAAAAACAATTTTTAACTGGTATATTTGCCAACCAATGCAATAAATATTTTGAATCTTGACATTTTGACATGAAAGTATGCTAATTGCTTTTTTGGCAATATACTATAGTTTAGCACATAATACAGGAGCGAATTATGTCACGCCATAATGGTAGTTTTTTGACACTTGTCTATACAACATGCACTCCAGAACTACCGCTTTTATCAAAATAATAACAGTTGAAATATCTGTCGCAAGGCTTATTGGTTATCAGAGTTAGAACATTGTAACAAAGACGCGGTAAATACGAAGCTGTTCGGTAGTTATTTTATATTGTGATATATAAATAAAACTATCTCTAAAATTGTCTTTTTGTGGGCAGTTTTTGGCGCTGATAGAACACACAGCCTAGTTGCAGTCTATCAAAACACCTATACTTAAATGAATCACATTTTTATCATTTTGAATTTTTTTTTCATTTCGGATCAAGATATCAAAATTTTAGCACGAAGATTGTATATTTGCTGCAAATTTTTATGAAATTGAATTTTTTCGTAAATTATATTGAAATTCAGTCTAGGCAAGGTCGGAAGCAGCTCCCAAAGCCAACAGCCACTCAATAGCAAATACCTACTGAAAGATGTAGTATCAGCAAATGCACTCGGAAAACATCCAAACGGAACTGAACCGTCATGGTAGAGTGCAGTGAGTGGTATCTGTCCTGGGCGATTGTAAAACCATCTACCACTTCTTTGCTTCCTTATAGTTGCCTCTTACGATACGCAGGAAATACGCTAGGACTATTCTAAAGCCAGTAACTAACTACAAGGCCAATCGTTTTTTTCATGAAAGTATCAGCCTTTTCAGTTTTCGCGAATTAAAACTTTACAGTATAACAAAATATATACGTTTTTATTAGAATGCTTCCCAAACTTGGTCCATCAGCAGTTCATACTTGGCATAATTCTCGACATCAAGGTTATTTCAAATTTCGGAAATAAACAATAACTTCAAAACAACAGTAAACTTAGTGCACTTTTATCAAAGTGTAATGTGCATAATGTATGTTTAAAGTGTTGCACACAAGTCATCTATTTTTCTTGTTTTTTTTTAAAAAATGCATTAGCAATTAATCTTTTCCGTGTATTTTTGTCACGCTTACGTCACTTCATCACACGGACCATTTAGCACCCTTTTGCTCTTGTCGCAGACACGCGACAGAAAGGGGTGACAGATAACGTCTTGTTATTTGAATATCATTGACCAAACATGGGTGATAGTTGGATTGCGCATTTAATACGCGGTCCATCTATCACCCATGCTTGATTGAGGATAAATCAACACATTTGATAAGGTAGATAGTTGTCATTATGCGGTCGATATTGGATATCCTAACAGGAAACTGGCAACAGCATACGAGAAGCGAGAAATTTTAGGCGAATGTAAATAATTAGTATGAAAGGGTGACGGAGGTTTTGGGACATGGGTAGAAGTTAGAATACGGGGGCTTATGTGATGTAGGGATCTGTGGGGGTATTTTAGTAATGTAATGTTGGTAATGTAATAACATCGTGAGGATGAAACATTAGGAGTTGGAATTGGGAATAGGATTTTAAAAAGAAACGGAAGTTATGAAAATATCTCAGCAACGCAAAAATTAGATCGGTGGGATTATACAATTAAATTTTTCAAACGTTTTGAACCTCGCTGCTGATTGAATTTTCGTTGTCTAAATAGCTCATTTTTAAAATAGGCAAATTTAGATTAGAAATTATTCGTATGGTTGGATTCGAAAATGATCGCATTTTTATGTTTTGCTTCGAATTTTAATGTGAAACGAACATGGTGCTCACAGTTTTAATATGGAAGATAAGGGTTCGCAAACACCACTTTTTAGACAGATGGTGTATTCAGGCAGATTGCATTTAGATAAGAGTATCGTTTTTTTCTTCGATCTCAGAGAACCGACTACACCATTATTGGAAGAGCCGTGACATAAGCCACATTTGGCGTAGGCTTTGACGGTACGTTTTATTAGCGGCGATGTTGCAGTCGAATTTTATTGAAGAGTAATTGTTCTCTTCTGGAAAGTTAGTGATTTGAAGATTGAATCAGTCATCTGCCAATGTAGCTTAAAGTAGTCATTCAAGAAAATAGTGTAAGTTGAGACCTTTAAATAAATACTACATATGTGACTGTACAGAAATGTCACAGCGTACGTGAATAAAAAGTTTTTCAAGTAGATCTCATCAGGAAATTGGAAATTATTTTTGTTTGAACATGCGTCGTTGATGAATCGATGTCTTGGCTCGGCCTATCATAGATTTGGGCACCAAAAACATTGTTAGTGAAGGATGTAAGATCGCGTTACGATAAACTCTTGTTTGGGTTTCGTACCAATTGGAGCGATTGGCACTGGCGTATTTAGGGGGTTGGGTATCATGGCCCCCTCCGCGCCGACCGAGAATGTCCTTTAAAATGTAGGGAACCTAAAATAATCTTTTCGCGATGTTAGATCTGTTTCAAGGTGATTTAAAATAAATATGCTAATTAAAAAAATATATCTTCGCTGTTGGGGCCCATTGTGATTTGTGACGTCATCATTTTACCTCAAAAGTTTCAAATTTTGGTTCCCTTGTTAAGGTTATAGTACGCCACTGGCGATCAGTATTGTGATGTTTATTGGAACAGACAAACATTTAAAACAGATGATATTTCGATCCTGCAAAGGTTGTTTTGCCACGGAAAGATGGAATTGCTTATCTATTCTAATCGAGATTTAAACCTTTAATACTTCGAGATGTTACACTCTTCTCAAAAAGATTTTGATCTTCTCGTCTCCATTGGTACGCATAACCACTCGGTTGACCTTTTTCAGATTGCCCAATCCACTTATGTCTTTATTTTAAGAAACACCTTTTGCTAAGCATGGGCTGTAGCGCATAGCACTTCAACAGAATGAGTCACTGAAAGATCGCGCCACAAAGGTGACTTTGACGCGGCGCGATCCATCCGCGAATCATATTTAACAAAACATCTGTGCCTAGATGTGACATCAGAAGGACAATTCTGTTAGCAAAGCTGAAGTTTATAGAGTTTTGAAATACCATTTCATTTTACTGATATTTTCATATTTGAATGCATAACAGCACCCATAGGATACTAAGGATACATATGGAGATATTATATTTTGTTAAGCATGGGCCACAGATGGACCGCGCCTTGATGGCGCATTCGTGACGCATTCACACATTCGTGATTTGAGTTGTTTTGATCGGATTAGTATTTTGAGTTTATATGGATATATCAAATTTCAGTTTTCACAGAGAAATCACGGGAAGTGGCGTCTGGGGGTCAGACAGGTTATATGACGTCATCACAGACGCACTTGACCCTCAGTCTGGGGTTGATTCCAGTTCGTGCTACTGGCGTCTATAGAACCATACCTGTGTGTAGTAAAGGTAGAGTTTCATATAGTTCGAAAAACGAGTAATATTTAGTAGAAATTAACAGTAAATCTATCTACTTAATCGAATACTCAATAATTTTAAACCATACAAAGTATGGCTTTCAGGCCTCATTCGTCGTTATTCAAATTGAACTCCACCTTCACTAATAGCAGCGTTAAATTTACTCTTTTTTTAATACTTTTGACATGTATTTTGGGGCAGATCAAAGAGATTTTTGCTTCATTAGACCGTAAAATTAAGCTACTATTTCGGAAAGATTTATAGACTTTGGTTTGAACTTGAAATGTGGCAAATTTAAAAAAATATCAATTTCGATCATTTATTCAAAATTTGACACTGTGTTGTTTTTACACATGAGAGAACAGTTTTGGATCATACTCAGTCAAGTATGGGTCACTGATGTCCGTGGTCCAGGCTTGACTTAGATATGTTTTTGGGCTACTGCAAAACAATACGTTTTGGAAACTTGCAAATGCATCAATGTACGTCTTCCTTGAACGCGGAAAAGTGTTGTAACCTCGTGGCAATTGAATTCAATCGTTAGGCATTTTATATCCTCTTATTTTATTGGTGAGATGGAACTGTTAAGTTGCAAGAAGGTTTTATTATCACCCAGGGCAGATACGACGGAAATAATTCGAATCTTAGTCAAATTGAAATTGATACAATACTATGCACGTTGGTTTTAAGTGGGAATAACTATTTTTCCTTCTTCTATGGCTTCGCGTAAGCGGACCCGTATGATGAAAGCAAAGATGCTGATGAAAGAATATTAACTACTGAACATGAGGTCCAGGAGTCCTAATACACACACACACATACACACACAAGTTGATTCGTTAGAGAAAAAAAAATTGGGATTTTGTTTAAAAAAGATTTGTCCGAAGTTTATATATGTGTGTAGAAAGACCCTTGGACATTCTGTCTGATACAATTTTGATTTGAAAATTTCAAATATTATTATTTGAAGGCAAAATACACTTCTTATTTTTTTCTCGAGTGTATACAATTGAAATATAGAAGGCTGGGTCCTGACGACACTTTTCATATATTGCGCTACCCAGGCTCAATCAATCTTGATATTATACCTAGGCTTGTTTCAAGAAAAGCAAAATTTTCGCAAACTCTTAGTTTTTGAAGCAAAAACTCTTCGCTATCTTATTTGATTTCCCTGATATCAAGTTACAACTCCAATTCATGCTCGATTGTTTTTTATAAGTGTGATGGTTAAATTCGTGGCCCATGTCGGTTTGAAGAAAATATATAAAATATTCTTACAAATGTTCTTGGTTTTTGCGCTAGACTTTGTTAATGGAGCATAATGTATATATTTGAGATTTCACTAGTCGAAGACTTTTCATTATTTTGGTTATAAACATTTCACAGATGTGTAAAAATTTTGAGGAATTTTGTAAACGTTTAATTTTATTGACTATTTCGGTTTTGACTAAACAGATATTTTCAGTAAAAACATGTTTTCTAACCCACGTATATCGAGCATGGGTAAGTTATAACTAAATAACAGTGAATGAAGTGAGTGTATAATTTCAAATGTTTCATGATTTTACAATTATTTATTTCTAACCAAACGTTTTGTGCGCGCTTAATTTTGTCAATCTTGAGATAAGAGATGAGATTAGGCTACGAATTCGAATCTGATTTGAATATTTTCTCAGTCAAATTGAACCATCAATTTTAAATGGATGTTGTGCTCTTCAATATTATAACTCATTCCCATTATTAAAATAGAGAAATTCATGGCTAGGAATTCACTATTATTCCTAAAAAACAAATTATTACAATCATGCAATTTCGCCGTCTTCCATGTCACAAATAAATTCGAAAAAATGTTATTGTGGAAATATGGAAATTCCACTTTTCAAAACCTTTTGTTCTTATGGCCGGTTGATTCGAATAATCTGTACATCGAATCACGGAATCAAATTGTTCAGCACTACTTAAAATGCTGTTGGATCGCGCCGTTGTGGCACGGTTCATCTGTGTCCCATGATTGACAAAATAAATTAATTTCTGATTGGATTATAATGTCTTGGTCGTGAACCTATCTAGCAACTTGTACCCAACATCGGCAATCACGGACCATTTGAGTGGATATGTGTATATTTTATAGTGTGTTTCGGACACCCGTAAATAGGGATGGGCAATTCGTTTCCATGATTCGAGTCGATTCGAAGCACAGATTATTCGAATGAATCGTGAGAAACAAAAACTTGCTAAATGAAGTGGAATTTTTTATATTTAACGACAAATACAATCGATTTTGGTCAAGTTTGACCAAAATCGATTGTGCTTTATCGTTAAAAATTCTCATGCTTGGACATGGGCTCCAAGCCTGTTTATGCAAATATTTGCAATTTGTAACTATATATTCCCTAATTAACATAATAGAGACGACAATAGTGATGGCAAAATGGGATATTTGGTATTTTTTGGAATTAGTGATTCGATCCGATTCGAAAAAGGTATCCGAATCAGATTCGAATTCTAAAGAGTCGGTTTTTCCCAGGCTTACTCGTGACGTGCTTTGCTGAAAAACAAGAGAAAAACAAATTAATAAAGATCACATAATCAAATAAAATCAGAAAATATTCTTGGTATAATTCAGGTCCTTCCCACCCAAAATACCATTTTCTATATATACGGTATCGCAGATGGAATACTTTGGCGGCTCGATGAAGGTATTTCGCTGTTGAGCAATATTATTACAAAATATGAGGAGTGTTAACACAGCTGTTTTCGTCGTCAAAACTGTTTCCTATATGACGTCATATGCTTAGGAGTTTCTTGGATATTTATCGTGGAAGCTGAGGTGCCTAATGAGCGCTTAAGCTCGATTTTTTGCACCCCATGTTTGGACCATATATCTTTGGTTCTATTTTTAGTAAATAGGATTATAAACAGTCACGATCACAGTCTTATTGTTGGGGTCAGATTTTGACCTCAAAATGTGAGAAAATTGTTGTATATCTCAAAAGTAAACTCATCCACATTCACAGTTGAATATGCTTTGTTTAAGAATGCCCTATTTCGAATTTGATCCCACTTATTTTCAATAAACTGACATTAAAGCGCAAAATTATGGTCAAAAATTGACAAAACATCGTAATTTTCTTATTAGAGAATAAAAGATTCGCCGGAATATATCACTTTTACGTAACAAACGATGTAAACGATACATGCCACCCAGTATGTTCTAAGATATCTCTCTGCCTGAAGTAGTAAGTCAGTTATAAATACAGGAGCCTATTCATAAATTCGTACAGGGGGTGAAATAAAAAATAAATAGAACGGATGGTAAAAGTGAAGCGTCATAATCAGCGGCGAAGGCAATTTTTTTTTTCTAAAACTCAGGTTAAAACAAATAAAGAGTTGGGAGGTGGAGAGAAAAAAACGCAAAAAAATTCCCGTAGATTTGGGTGAATCTATGAAAAGAATTTTCTGAAAAGAATGGAATATTTAATCTGATAATTAGCTAATAAGACAAAAATCATAAATCGAAAAATGTGGATTATGCTCAATTGGTGACGCTTTAGCATGTCATTCGCCACAAAAGACCGGTCGAATGTCCTATGAAAAGACTTTTCCAGACTATTCGACAAAATAATTTAAATTTTGAGACAGTCTTCCCAAATCATGATGATAATTGAATGTTACTATACAATCGTACGGTATTTTCTACATTTTTAGTTTCATTCAAATTTGAAATACCGTAACGGTAGCATTTCCTCTCGTTGATCTTAGGCTAAAAGTGTTGATTTCCGACTTATTTTATAGCAAATATTTGGGGTGAAAAGAAAAATATTTATTCTAACGGTTTATTGCGTCACAATTCGCTACGTTGGAATGGCGACATGTTTCAAACGGAAAATTTTTATCAAAACATATTTGTCAAGTATGAGCCAGTGATGGATCGCGGCGAAGAGACGCGATCCATTTGTGGCTCATGTTTCACATAATCAAATTTTTGATTGAGATCACAATGAGCTTCAAGCGAGAAAGTGCAGCTAATAGTTAGAATAGATGTGAGTAGGACTGGAAGATTCGGTTCGGAGATTCGAATCGATTCGAAGCATAGATATTTGAATTGTCGTGAATCGCCTATAAGGGCAAAAAACTTGCAATTTTATTATTTTAGAGCCAAAATGCACTAATTATTGAATCCGGTCAAATTTATTTTCGCGCTTGGGCATGAAAGGGGCATGAAAATTGAAAATATATATTGCATCTGACTTTGGTTATGCCAGGATTTTTATTGGGGACAGATTGCAATGGTGGAAACGGGACATTCGCTATTTATATAGAAATAACAATTAGATAAAATTATTATACATTATCCGAATCAGATTCGAATTTCCGAGGATATGGTCCATTTGTCCAGCATTAGATGCGATGGAGTGAATAAAAGTGAATCGACAAGTTAGTGTAGCTGTGAGACAGGCGGTACAGATGCAGACAATTAGACAATTCACAATTCTAGGTAAAAAAAATCTACTTTTCCTAGTATACCTAGTTTGCCTAGTTCATTTTTATAGTACTTTCACCTAGTTTTAAGAATAGATAACTTACCAAGTCTAACTTTGCTGAATTTTATATTTGGTATTTTACCTTTAAATTTACTAGGTGAACTCGGTAATTTTTTCTATTTTTCAACTTACCATCTGGCTGAAAAAACCAGGTATTTAGTACAAAAAATCTAGTTGAATTGTATTTTCATGTTTAAAAAAAGCTTTCAAAATTGACTATTTAATTATTTTAACTTTGAAATCTATTAAAATGTCTTAAATGCAGCCAAACGACAATTACCTAGTTCACCTGGTTTTCTAATCCAAGTACTATCTAGTTTTAAAAGTTAAACTAGGTTACCTAGTAATGTTTCGCCTGGTTTTGCTATGATTTTACTTTACCTGGTTTAAAAATAACTAGGCTGCCAACAATATTGTAGTCACCCCGCCTTTTTCTGGTTGTCTGGTCGGTGATAGATTTTGCTTTCGCAAGTATTGGATTAATTTGGGTTAATTTTGAATGACCCGACTTCGTACTTGTCCGGTGATCATACTTCGTATTATTTGAATTGGCTTTGGCATTTGGTAAAAGTTATCTCGATTTTTATTGTTTTCTTTTTGAAATTGCTATAACGAGGGCGACGCTTCCATTTCATGTAACTGTAAAATTAGTTTGACCACATTAGTTTGATGGACATGACCCAGCACTGATGGATCTCATAGACAAAGGTTTATACTCGACATAAGGATGGAAAAAAGAAAAAAAATTCTATAATTCAAAATTAACACTTACTAGATTTCAATGTTTTTTTCAATAATCCACCTGGCTTACCGGGACTCGAACCTAACACTTATAATGTTAAAATGACAAATATTAGGACCAATTTCAGTAATAATTTTTTTATCCAATAATGCTCTGTCAAACATGAACCACGGATGGCTCGCGCCGACAAGGCGTGATCCATCTGTGGCTCATGTTTGACAAAATACGAATTATCAATTTCTCACTGAGAACCTTTCAATGATATTTTAATTTTGTAGATAAAGTATCTTTAGCTATTTTATCGGTATAAAATATAACTGAAAAATGTGACAATTTTTTAGACGCAAACCACAAATGGAATTCGATACGAAAAAATATATTCACCCTATACTAGTTTATCGTACAGCTGAGGGCAACAGAAAATTATACTTTTGAAGATTCCGATATCTCATATAATAAATCAAATTATTACACCTATTTTCATATTTGGTTTCAACAAAAATTTCAAATCCGGATTTCGATACGAATACTGTTGAAAAATATCAGTAATTTCCATGTAAATGGAATATTTACCTATTTGAAGACGTTTATGATAGAAGGAGACTGTTTCAGGTATAAATGCCTATACTTTAACCTGCACTCTTTATCAATCGTTCATACTTGGTCAAATATATTAAATCGCAATTACAAATACCGTACAAACTTTTCAACGTATGAGTTACTGATATTGGAAGATAAGATCGAAGATTTGTTGATGGAATAATTATCGGTACATCTTTTAAGTAAGTCCTAATTGATAGTTATCAAAACGAAAATCGTAAATTTTATATTCGCTTCTCTGCTACTAATATTTTTGTTAAATTATTCAATTTTTATATGCTTATATATATACTAACAAGAATTTTAAAATGCTATTTCGTCTAACTTCATTTGGCTCAGTATGATCCACAGAAGGATCATTTCTCTGCATCTATGTCTTAAACTCGGGCCTGATAAAAATTCAATTGTTTGGTATTCGAATTTTAATCAAATATGATTTTTCGAATCACTACTTTTATATGAATGACAAAAAAAACATTTTTACCATTACAAATTTGTCTCCAATATAAAAATGATAGAAATAAGTACAAATACAAATATGTGCTAATCATGATAACAACAACCTCAAAATGAATATTTTTCTTCCGTTCACATTTCATCTTCGTGGATTCAACCCAGTAAGAAAAATTGTATTCACATATGTTTTGTTAAGCTTGAGTCACTGATGGATCGCGCCGTTAAGGCGCGGTCCAACTGTGGCTCATGCTTGACAAAATAAAATTTCTGATTGGGTAATTTATTTCATCAAAGTCAAAAACATTTTAATTTGTAAAACTATAAAAATTCAACTTCATTTTGCAAATTCTATCAGTAACGTATTCAGAACTGATAATTTGTATTCGAATAATTTGTGGTTCGGATCGATTCGAATCACCGAATCAAGTTATTCCGTCGTATCAACAAAAATGATAGAAATAAGCATACTTCACGTCATACATTTTTCAGCGGAATTATTTTTCTTTTGCTGTGGTTTTGTGGCAACGGTCTTATCGACGACAAAATCAGTTCTGAAATGAGAAAAGAGCAGGTGTCAAGATGTTACAGACTACGAGTGTCTACAATGTGACATAAGACAAGATACCAGCTGTTCTGTTGTTTGTGTTGTAAGATTTTTAAAAGTTTAATGAGGAGTAAGAATGGGAAGTATATGAGGTAATGAAGGATAGTCAGAATCAAATGTATTTTACGCTAATTAAACTGTATATGATATTTTAAAAAAGAGAGAATTTTGTTAGAATGGACAAATCTTTTGCGTGCATTATGAGATTTATGCAGATTCCATTAACTCAATAATAAATTAGCAGAAGTTTACATGATTTAACTACCTTTTAGCGTTTTCGACACCTTTCCAACGTATCTGAAAATGTCCCCATCTTTCATACAATGTAACAAAAGTACAGTAAGTTTACTGGTCATTTGCAGTAATTGCGCATTTCAAAAGTTAAAAAAACGACATGTTGATGAGATTTATGCCAAATTTGGGCTGTTGATTGACCGCGTGCGTTCCATCAACCCCCCATATTTGGCCAAAAAAAATCAATTTTGAATTTTTTTTTCAATACCGCCAAGTAAAATTACTTCCAAATGCCAGTGATTTTGTTGCATTTTTGTTACAATGTAAAAAAAAAATCGAAATTCTATAACTTGTTCTGTTATAACTGAAAGGTCAGTGTCATGGTGTTATTTTGAAGTTTCAAACTATTTCCTAATTTCACTGTCAGGAAAAAAATCAAATTTATGTGAGTACAAGGAAATTTGAAATCTATATTTTAGTGGCACACCTTAACGAATTTTCCAATCATGTTTTGTTAAGTATGAGTCACTGATGGATCGCGTCGAAGAGACGCGGTCCATCTGTGACTCATGGTTGACAAAATAAAATTTCTAATTGGACTAATATCACGCGTAAAATGTTGGTAGTATTTGGTATAGACTGACAAAGTATTACCAGTCGTTCTGGCAGAAAAGATGGGGAATAAAAATTATTTTACTCTGGGAAATATGTGAAATGGTACTTCAGCTCTACCTCCTTTCCTATCTCAATCTCTTATTTGGGAGTTGTATTTTGACGTAAAAACAAATATATTACTCGAAATTTGTGTGTCCCCAAATTTTGGTCGAAATATCTAAAATAATAAAAAAAATCATCTAAAATAGGAACGAAGGTCATAACTATTTTTCAAAAATAATCTTCAACTTAAATTAATACTGACATTGCCCTTTAGAATCTGTCAAACTTTTAACCAAGAAATATTTTTCCAAAATACCCCAAGGAATATTAAATAATATTTGATGGAAAATCATACACAAATTAGCTTTTCGAATTTAAAAAAATATAGAGATTGTAATTGTGTGAAGGTATATTTGATCAAGCATTGCAAAGACACAAATTTTGTCTACATGGGCCTGATTTATCTATTACCCGTAGTTGGATGATGTTAATAATATTGTGAGAAAAACTTTTTTGATTCTATGAAGTTATTTATTTCTTAAATTTTTGGCAGATCAAGTTTAATTGTTTTCGAAAATATTGGCAATATATTAGACGCATCATTCTTATATTTAATTCAAAGCCAATTTGAGTATAGTGATTGTCATTGCGATTCCAGAAAAGTATGAATTTTTTTTTGTTTTTTGTTTTTAATTTTTTTCATTTAAAATTCTAAATTATTCGTATATGATAGGACGAGAAATTCGAATCGAATCATGTCGAACTTCGTTAACTGCATCAAAAAAATCAAGAAATGTGTGTTATAGCATAAACCGCCGATGTACTTAAACTTTTCTAATTATCAAGTATGCCGCTTTGTCCAGGTGCTAATCTGATTGATTCTCTAAAGTATAAACTGCGGACTCATTAAATCAGTAGGGTAGTAGGTAGGGATGGGCAAAACCGAATCACTTAGAATTCGAATATAATTCGGATATTTTTTTCGAATCGGATCGAAGCACTAATTCCGTATAAATAACAAATATTCCGTTATGACTATTAGAAATTGAGAATTTTTCACTATTGTGAAAATCAAATAAATCATAGTTTATATTTCAATTCACACTCCATGTTTAAGAGCAACAATTTTCATATTTTAGCGAAAAATATAATCATTTCTTCGTTAAAAATAAAAATCCTAGTTCATTTCAGCAATTTGATGTTCCTATGAACGATTCACAATTGATTCGAAGGATTTGTGCTTCGAATCGATCTGAATCACCGAATCGCATTGCCCAGCCCTAGTAGTAAGTATTGTACCACTTACCACGTGCCTAGTACACAGTTTGCCATTAGTGATCCATACTTAAAAGAACATGTTTCACCGAATTTTGGAGAAAGATAATGTTCATATCAAGGGAGAGAAAAAATTGTGGCCGTTTTCGTCCCCGAAATCACATAAAAATAAAATATTGCTGCATGAAGAATTGTCAACGCCATTGAATACCATGTCTATCGGAAATAGTTCGATTATATTTTGTTAAACACGAACTACTAACCTTGGTGGTGTGATCCATCTGTGGCTCATGCTTGACCACAAAAGTTCAAAATCGATATGCATTTTCCAAATATAGAGCATTTTCTCTTTTCATTGGTCTACAAGTGGATTATAATACCACCTTATAACAATAGGCATCTTATTTTATAAATCCCTTTTTCGACGTCATATTTTTGTCAAATATCTTTAGACGCGCCGCGAAAGAATGCAGACGATTTCTATCATAGTAATTATAGTCGTTATTTTATGCACCGTTAAAATCGCTTGGTGTCTTATTTTTGTTGGTTTTTGAATATAGATTTCTGTATTTTGTGTAAATTTTTGGTTATGTTTAATAATATCTAAACGCATTAGATCAGTTTTCTATTTTACTGTATACACTATAACAAAAGTACAGTAAATTTATTGGTCATTTGCAAAAATGGCATATTTCCAAAGTTAGAAAACGCCATGTTGATGAGATTTATGCCAATTGTGGGCAGTTGATTACTGTCAAAGACCAGTGATTTTGTTGATTTTTTGTTAGAGTGTAGGCATGATTCCTTGATACAGACCAAAAATACATGCTTAAAATATATTGCATTGACTCAAAGTAACTTCCTATAAATAAATTTAACAAAATCGATATTTTTATTATTCATATAGTAAACGGTTACCATTAGTTAATCGAATCCCAATTTAAAAAATAATTTGTGAAATTTGCCAAGCGTGAGCCGCTAAAACTGGTGCTTGACAACGAAGTGTAATAGATAGACCCTTGTTATTGGAATCGAAGAACGGCTGGTACCAGCTTCTAAAGGGCACTGAAAACGACTATTTATATGATAAAGAGCTACTACAAAAGGTAGTACCCGTTAATACCCACAAAGCGGAAAACATCCCAGACCTGAACCGCAGTTTTGAAGTTCAATTTGTGTATCTGCCCTGAGATAAACAAAAACCTGCTGCCAATTTTTCCAATTTTAGTTGAGACTAGTCTCCGTCGAACAGAGAAGGGCATGCGTTTCTACAAGAACTAGCCTGTTTCGTCTGTAAATGTCTGTCGGTTCGCGAAAAATATTCAAAAGTGAAAAAAATGCAATAAATAATTAAAATTAATTTTGAACCTCATTGACCCGTCGTTTTCGACCACAAACTTAACTATGACGTCACATGTTGGATATGTGTCAATGCCAGATCACTTTGTCTACTTATACTTATTAGTCGCAAGACCACACATAAGTAAAAATCGAAGAGAGGATTTCCTACTTTAAGCTTAGTGAGACACGAAGACGCCATGAGTGAAAACTTTAGATTAAAGAGAATTGTGTTAATTGGCAGTTCTGCGCACACAAAAAAATTTGGTCAGATCAGGAAGTGCATGTTGGAAGAATTTTGAATGTTTATTTTAAACAAAAATCGTTTTTATATGATATTAAATATAAATAATACGTTGTTGTGACCGCGTGGTTGCAAATATCATTTTGCAAAGGCATAACATGCTAGAAATTACCTAAAAATTGCTCATCAAATTATTTTTTGTCAAGCATGGGCCAGTGATAGATCACGCCTTCTATCACGTTTATCTATTCAACTGTTAAACATGGGCCACATATGAAAAGACCTGATCAGCGGGATCCATTCGTGATTTATAAATTCCGAAATGCAATCTTATATTTAACAATATTTATATTAACATTTCTATTTGAAGGTCTGATATAGATTTTATCGTTTTTTTACCCAAAAATTTGTAATTTCCTTCCTCCCCAACTGCGGTCAACTTATTTTGTGGCAAAAAGGTATATTTTTGACACATTATTAAATGAAATATTTTTTTCAAATAAATAGTATAAATACAAAAACGGATTTGTATCTTTAATGGTGGTGAGAGAACTTATGAGGGGTGGGGGTGGGGGGTTCTGGTGATTAATTTATTACGCCATAATGAGCTTTTTTTTACAAAACTTGCAATTCAGTGTAAAACGGCTAAGAATATCTTTTAAGTGAGAAGCTTTTGAGCTGAAAGGTATCTTTTTCGAAAAAATTGAGAATAAGAGCGGAGGCACAAAAATATTCAAATACAAAAATTCGATACCCAAAAAACAATGTAAAAAAGCAATGGGGTACTGCGCACCGAAGGCGCAAAAAATTCCCAGACTTCCTACATATTAAAACAAAAATCTTAAAATAATGATGTGTCGTTGCGACAAAGATAACTATAACGAGACACTCATTTGGTTCAATAAAGGTCAAAATTCTTGTTGTAAAATGTTATCATATAATGGTTTAACCGGCAAAAAGTTGTAGAAAAATTCGATAAAGTAATACACTATAGCTTGTATTGTATTGCATCAGCATTCGATTATTCTTAACTGCTATGTTAAATTTACTTAAATTTATTACTTATTGCCCATAAATCATTTTGTTTTACTCAAGATAGAAATATCAGATTATGGTTCGAAAATAACTTAATTGGTATGGTGATCAGTGCATTTTATCAAGCGTGGGTTGTTGATGGATTGCGCCGCCAGGGCGCGATCCATCTACGGTCCATGCTTGACGGAAAGATATTTTCGTTTTCAAGTCTAGTCGGTGTGTGGTACTTATTACCGTTATCTGACGCTGTCAGTCTTTCAAATGATAAAATCTGTATATTCGACAACAAACTTGGCTGCAAATTGCAAAGCTGTTAACAAAATCGTTATGTTAACAAATTTTGTAGTTAAATCTGTATGTGTGGTAACCTGGGTATGTTCGTTGGTTGATTCCGTAGAAACAGAAGTTGTCTCTCTGTCCTCACTTTGTGACGTCATACCGTATTCGATGAGCAGCAAAAACAATTATGCCCCCTTTCTCTGAACATTGGATCGCTCAATTTGATGGTCGAAAAAATTCTATGTAATAAACGACCAAAAAAATATCTTTGAAAAAAAAAACGATCGCAGAAAACCTATCTGCTCTGATGAGATCGAACAACTGGGTAAATTATGAATTGTCGTGAAAAAAATCCTTTTTTAACCTCATTTTATATTTTTTTACGTTTCGATTTTGATTAATTTACGATAAATTACCAATTATTTATTATTTAGTGAAAGCGTTTTCGTTTCCAGAAGAGTTATATATTTTAGAACTTCTAAAAGTTATAAAAAAAGAAGAACCGTAATACTGGTATAATGGAATAACAACTTGGATATATAAATTTCGAAGAGATATATGACGTCACTATGACTAGAACTGCAGGATCAGTTAGAGTGACAAAAAGACAATCAAGGCTTGAAAATACGGATATACAAATAATAGTATCAAAATTTCGGACAAAATTGCCGACATGTTTTGTTATCTTTATTTTTCTATTAACTTTTGAAACTCACTGGAGTTTAGTCACAGCAGGAAGTTGGGAACCTAAGCAATATATTGTGGAATTTCTTCCCACGAAAAGTCCAAGTTCGCTGCTAAATTCTGGTAAGTGGTAAATATTAAGCGGAACAGAATGGGTAACAATTGCAACACTCTTATTTAATAATAACTCTTATCTTAAGAATCGGAGCGAATCGCTGATCCCGTCGAATGAACAACTGTTCAATTTTCAACAATTCTAACAGTTATTAAAATATAACAACAAATAGCTTGTATTTCTATTACATAAGCTCTATTGCAAGTTCTTATTTGTAAAATATTATAAAAAAATCTTTCGTTAAGAATACCCAATAGAAAAAAATTTTATTGTGTCAAGCATAGAACACAGATCTTGTCGGCGCGATCCATCAGTGACTCATACTCGACAAAACATGTTCGAACAAACTGTTTCTGAGTGGGTGACACACGGACACTGGAGCTGTTTAACAAAACAATTTTTGTTTTTATTGCGATACGACCGATTTGAGACTGATTTAAATATGCTGCCCTTCGAATCGACTCGAATTACAGAACTCCATTGCTCAGCCCTACTTGTAGAAAATCGTTACAAGTGGTCAGTACCATAACTGCTCTGCGTAAGCAAACTGTCCAGTAATCGTTTTTTACCTCCGTTTTAATCAAAATCGCGAAATATTACTTTTTCACATTTGATTGGATCTCCCAGTCATAAGCTAAGAAGTAGTAGATGGTTTTTCCACCACCCATGGTAGATACCACTCACTGCACTTTACCAGTTCAGTTCCATTTGGGATTTTCCCGCTCAGAGTGCAGTTGCTTGTACTAAACTGAATTTTTTATTCGATTTTTTTCTTTGAATTCCAATAAAAAATAAAATAAAACAGAATTACTGTTGTTTTACACAATTAGTGACCCTATCTGAGTTATCACACTTTTTGGGGGCATGACTTACCCAGACTCGAACCCTAGATCGTGAACTTGCGATTTAAAACAAATGCAACAGAAACCGACACATATGATTTAACTTCCAGAATCTTCGATGAGTAGTGATCCAAAATTACTTTTAAAGCGTGTAACACCAACAACAATTTCAATAAAGTGGTCTAGGAAATTTTCATCGAAGAAAATAAAAGGTACGTAAGTATTATATATGTTTGAAACGCAATGTGTTGAACGATCACAGAGATTACAGAAAAAGTGTGGGATTTCAGAAAGGAACGATCCTTTTAGTTCTAAGATTCGAACAGATTAGGATACATGTCCGAGTCAGATAATCCAAACCAACATTTCTATATTTCAATATAATTTGAAAAAGCTTGCTTTCAAAGCGAAATTTCATTTTGTTATCTACACTGTGAACAAATGAGGTAATATTACAGTGCTTTTCCAGTAAATTCATATTGAAAATGTTGAGATTTGTGCCGATTTTAGGCTTTTGATGAACCGCACCTGGCAGGTAATAATTGACTGATTGATAAGTCCATTGTATTGTTTAATTTGGATATAGCCTAGTGAAATTACTGTCCAAGGACGGCTATTTTACTGCGTTTTTATTACAGTGACAAAAGGCACAGATGAACTTGTCAAGCTAACGAAATAATTTATCTGTAAATTAAACTGCTCATGATTATTAGGATTTAACTATTTCTTTTGTCGCCATCTTTTATTCTGCTTTTATCCCGCAGGGGCATGGTTTTCATTTACTAATTTAGTAAATATTTTACTATTTTTCTTTTATGACGTCATATCACCAAAACCACAGGTATTTTGTGAATGTTTCTCCCGTCATAGTAATGTTATTTTGATTTATTGATAAAATCTCATTAACATTACATACGGGTCAAATTCCGACTTTTATTGTAAATACAAAACACCTAGATATATATTGGTACATATTTCACTGAATTTGTTTATGATAAAGCAAAGACAGTTTTGGTTTAATAAAGGCATTATTTTTCAAAGTGGTTTTGTTAGAAACCAATCATTTTTTCTTGGTTTTTCCTGTATACATCAGTTTATATTTTAGGAAGTTCTCGTTACTACAAAGCTATTTTTAACGATTAAAAACAATATTTAAAATTTTTCGATTCATCAGTTTTGTTGTGTGTGCGTGTATGGGGCGGTCGTACGACGTGTCTTTGGCGCCCCATAAAGTTTACGACTAATTACCACCGTTATGCTTGTTAAAATATTCTTCCAGATAAACCGCACATTTGTTTAACAAACGAAAAGGGGGACAGTGGTTGTTTTAAATGATTGTATCTCAAATCCCTCAAAACAACTCATTTTAATGTTGTTGATTAAGAATAAGCAAACGTTTTTGCATTTACTCGGTAGTTTTTTATTGCATAATTGATGACTCAAAACCTACAAATATATCCCAATTTTTTTCTGTCTACGGGAAGTTTTTGTTTTGTTAATTCAAATACCTATGTTTTATCTCCGCGTCCCCCTTTGCATTAAACCCCATTTCCTTTTTCGTTTTTTTTTGGTAATTTTCAAAAATTAAAAATAAGGTTAATAACGTCGAAGACTATTCATATGCTATAAAGGGGCTTATGTAAAAAGTTGTTTTCATCAAGTATTGGTCATTGATGGAACGCGCCGCCAGGTGCGGTCCATATGTGGCCCATACTGGATAAAATTAATTTTGTCGGCTGTGTATCGACTCTTTAAATAAATATGAACATATATAAATGACGGACGATATGTTTTTTTTTTAAATGAATATGAACAATTATAAATGACGGACCATATCCTTTTTTTGTTGCTAAAACATTTTTTCATTCAGGATATGAAGTGACATCAACTCAAGTAGTTTATCGGAAAAATTCAGTGCGACTTGCACGTAATGCAATGAAAAGACAAAGAAAATTTTTCACTTCCAAAAATGAAGCTACGATACGAAAGCTTCGGCCCGGAAAAATCTACAACGTCACTGTAAAATCAATCATGGAAAATATTACAGCAAAAATCAACGAAACAGATTTTTTGACTGAAATATTTAGGACAGGTGAGACGGTGTTCAAATACGTGAAAGTGTTGGGAACGAGTCTCCCTATTTCGAGTCCCAAGTCAAGCTGAGTTGAAAAACACGTGACATGCGCTTCCAGTATAAGTCTTACCGAAACTTAAATTTAGAGTCTCACGTCAAGTCGAGTCACTGTACTCTCAAATCGTAATTCAAGCCGAGTCATGCATTTACGAGTCCTAAGTCAAGTCGCGAGTCTATTCAACAGCAATGAACGATTATTTCGACACTTCACACCTTATAAGTCCCAAATTAGAACCATCATCTGATCATTATTAGGTTACGAACACGGATTTCACAGCATGGTACATTAAAGTTCTTATATTTTTCTGGAATTCGCGATTTTTTCTCTGATGAGTCACGCAACGACAAACAATGTGATTTATCAAAAGGTGATTGCAAACTCGGGCTAAATTTTTAATTATCGCTCCGAGTCGCGTCTACATTTTGTCAAGTCGAGTACGAGTCGAGTTATTTAGGTAATACGATTCGAGTCGAGCCAAGTCATTGAAAAAGTCGAGTCATTGACATGAATTTACCCAACATTGAGTGAAACCAGACAAATAAATCGTTACTTTTGAAAATTAATCCCGGTTTTGGAATGTTTGCCAAATTGAATGTTTCAAAAAACTACGCCTATAAAAAGTTTTATTTCACTACGATTTTACTCTTTTGTATTTTGGGACAAAGGAGTCACGTGCACGCGATGTCACTTGTCAGCGCTTATCAAGTCCACGTTATACTAACCATGTTCCCACTCGGAAAAAACCGTCAAAAAGTTTACATCTCCAACTTGCATTTTGACAAAATCCAAGTCTACATTGTGTAAAAATGCATGTTAAATCCAGCGTGTTTTTAAAAACATTATTTTCATTCAGAAATCGATCCACCAACGTCAATGCACATTCTTCAGTATCCACGTGATCGTTCTATCCTCGTCACCTGGAAGAAACCACGATCGGAAGTCGACTCGTATTATCTTACATTACGTGCAAAAGACAATACGAACATAAGGTAAAGATAGCTGATTCCGCGGGTTATGGGTGAATAGGCGCGTGGTAACAGGGGTTTATAGCCTATCAATTTTTTTTTATTAATGGTCATCAAAACTTTGTTTCGATTTGTAAAGATATTCAAGTAAAAATTGGTTAGTATGGGGCTACAAAACCGTCATATTTACAAGCTTACTTGTATTTTTTAAGATTGATATTATATTTCTTCATAAACTAGCACTCTTTTAGTTTATTTGCGTGGCTTCCATTCCACGTATTGCTGATATAAATTCACAAAACTGGCGAAGGCAACCATGAAAGACAATAATGATATTTCCACGTTTTAACGACAATATTCTCACTTTTTGTCCATTAAATCAAGCTTCGTTTTCATTTTAGTGAAAGAACCTGGCATGCCGCATCCAGCATCACAGAACAACGTATTGAAGACTTGCCAGAAACAGGAGGAAAATTCACTGTGACACTATTAGCAAGAAAAGGAAAATATAAAAGCAAATCATTGTCAAGAACATTTCACATGGGTAAGCGGAATTTTGCTTTGTTGCTTTTATCACACATAAGCGATGGATTTTGAAAATTTTACTTACTGACAAAAACTGCAGGTAAGAGTAGTGATGTTAGGTATTGCGGAACAGGGCTAGGTGGAAGGAATAGTTTGAAATTTTGTGAAAATGCTTCAAAAGGAACACTGGCAAATTCCAACACAAAAATTTCTTCGACTTATTTTTTCGAGCATGAGTCACTGTTGGATCGTGCCGTCTATAGACCGTGCCGCCCATCTGTGTTGAATGCTTTACAAAAGTCAACGTTTTTCGAGGCAAATGATAGTATACGTTTAACCCCACTTATTTCCCACGTATTGACGTAATCAGAATATTATAGAATTTTAAATGTACTCGTATAATTTACTGCGTCCGTTAGGTGTCATATTGGAGCAACAATAACTGCGCAAAACTACCGGGGAAAAGACTATCGGAATTGGAAAACAAATTCACCGTCTGTCAGGGCGTGGCTAGCTATAGAAAGTTTTTTTGCTTATTTGCTTATTTACTTACCAATCATGTCCCTGAACAATGAACCCCTCGGGTAGCTGAAATACAAAATAAACAAGCGGTCACTACAAAGCTCTGTGTCCAGGACATAGGTAATTTGTTTCATAGGTGGAACTGAAGCCTAGAAAGGCTCCATAAAATGTCAGACCCTTATCAACTAGAAAATATTTTTGATTTCTCGTGTTGTAGTCTGAGGTGTATCATAATGTCGCAATTGACTTTTTCGAATATAGCTTTTTTATATTGAGGTGACGGGTATTTCTCTTTGAGCCATTTATGTCTTGTGCGTACCAAATTTTGCATTTTTGACCGATTTGTTTGCATTTTCAGCCCATTCAATATATCCTATGCAGTGATTAACTCATGGATCGTTATTATCGGGCACTGCTCCAAAGCTTGCTTATAGTAAATTTCAATAAACAAAGCATTGGTTATATATACCTTTTTAATCGAGTATATTTCAATAGTTTAGTGATATACAGTAATGGTATTTTGTGTCAGCTTTAATACGATAACTATACAGGGTATTAAGCGGGTTCTTGCGTGCTAAGCTTAACTGTCGTATGACTGTTACTTCAATTTTTTTTTTGGGGGGGGAGGGGCGAGATTTGAATCTTTTTGGCAATCAAAGTTACAAGTCGTAACCATACTAGAAAATTTTTACCATTGTGTTTTGTTAAGTGCGAAGTGTTCGAGGCGCCATCCATCTGTGGCTCATGCTTGACAAAATGAAATTTACGATCGGGATAGAACGCAACAGATTTTTTTTACCTAAAACAGGCACTTTATTGTACTGCAGCGAGAACCTAAGATTCTCACACGTTTTAAAGCACTTAATATATCATTGTGCGTTTTTCTGTATTAACGAGGAGGGGCGTGGTACCGTGGCAACTTGGCGCCACAATGCAATCATATCAAATGAGTCATTTTTATTTAGAGGATTTAAGTACATTTGAATTAGTTGCGGGTCAAACAAAACTCCTTGGCGTAAGTAATCGGGAGAGCGATCATTAGTGCGAAAGCGAAGTGACCGATGATCGCGCTTCCGCAAGGCATTTCTCCAAAATAGTTCAAGTATAAATACAACAGAGTAAAAACGGATACTTTCATTCCTAAAGATGCGATACCAGGAAACGTATTTTGGGTCGAAAATTTATCAGATCACATCTTCATGGAAGTTCGCCCTGAGCGAGACCGAAGCAGTGCCTAAAAGAACCTAATGAACTAAACTTTCATGGTAATTAAAATGCAGTGAGTGGTATCTGACCTGGGCGATGAGAAAACCATCTACCACCTCTTTGTTCTCTTTGACACGCACGAATTACAACTTGTGACGGAAAAGGCCATATCTTTGTCTGATTTAGAAAATATGAGCAATATAATGTTTGTGGGTAGCCGATATGATGATTATAATGTGCTCTTAATACTTCTGTCTGATACTGATTGATAGATACATAACAGACTCTTTGCTATGAACGAAATTCCAGTTTATATTCAAGAGATACAAAATACATAATAACAGTAACAGCACCTAACTCAGATCCCGATTCCATCCATGCTTCCAGAACATTCTTACATCTTACGCATGATTAAATTGAATTATTACGTCATATAAATTCACAACACTACAAGCAATTGAACCTATATTCTCATTGTGTCAATGAGGTGTACATTTGTATTAATTCATCGCACACGCCTTTTGATTAATTATTTGTCGATCTTTCGTTGTATCAGTGAGTACATTTGATACGTTCTTAAACGAACATCACCAAAATTGCTCACTGATTTCGTGCTAAAATATTATCAACCGACTCAAACTCCCACGTTCAACTTTGTTTTACCACAGAGTTACACATATATTTAGACCATTACAAAACGCAAAACGTCATTTCAGACACACGTCTCCGTCTACGCTTTTTCCACGCTCCAACAAGGACGAAGGAAACAGGTGTTTTGTATAAGTTGTTTGTACTTGCAACAAATGCCGGGTCTAGAGTGACACAGACGTGATAAAATCAAGTTATCGACAATGTTTTATCGCGAGACGTTCAAGCCATAAAATTATTTGGCGTGAACGCGAATTTGGAGTAAAGGCAAATAATGTAATGCAATGCAAAATAAAAATTTTCGATGATGCATTTTTACAATTATGGCCAAAAGGTATTGTTCCGAAATCGCGTGTGATGCGAATCGAACCAATCGAGTGTGATACAAATCATATTGTTGAGAAATGATGGCTGTTTTGCTATCTCCCAGTGTTAATACCACACAATTGCCCATAGAATAAATTACTATTACTAATGGCAGGAAGGAAGCAAACTGTATTTTTTTTTTGAATGCCAGTCAAGTTACGAAATAAAAACGAATTAGTAAATTCCGTACACCCTGATGCGGATTCAGAAATACTTTTGAAGGCAGCATCATTTTTTCTTGAACATAACAAAACAATACAATCGTATCCATAACCATCCTTTCGCAGAAAGGACTTCAAATTTTCCTGTAAATTGAGAAACAACTCCCATCAAGCGATATATTTCGCGCAGGAGAAGAGAGAAAGTTTTGCATAATATTCATAAAAAGTTACCCTATTTTGTTTGTTACATAATTTTTGCAAGGAATACTGTTTCCCGATGCCCTGGATCCGCTATGAATACAGAAATTCAATGCCCACTTTTTATAAAACATTCCCGGAGTTATGAAATATACCAATTCATCCTCAAAAAGTATAAAATTTTTATCGATGGTTGCCACTAAAAGCATAAGTTTCATTTATTTGAGTATTTTAACCACAAAATTGCAACAAAAAGCAATTTGCGGTACAAGAAAATGTTTAGCGTAGACAGACAGATGACTTGAAATGACAGTGTGGTTTAACTCGATTAACCTCCTGTGACGTCATGCACTAAATTCGTTTGATGACGTGTGTATGATAACGATGCATTTAAAAGCTTTCAAAAATCGTAATTAACCATTGAAAGATGAATTGTACTTATCACGATATAATTAAAAGCAATATGTTGTATATATAAAGTACAAAGTGTCTGAAAAGATTCATAGCTCGATGGATAAATGAACGCGATCGCACTTTCGCTGTAAACCGGTAGTTTTAATCCTGACCACCAAGGCAGCGCCAAAAAATGATGCCGAATGGTTGTTCAGTCCTCCTACTGAAAGGTTCACGGGAGACAACCCGTCAGTTAGAGAAAAATCGCCAAACATCTTTTGTTAAGTATGAGGCACTGCTGGACCACACCCCTTAGGCGTATACTTGAAAAAATAAATATTTTCTACCCTGATCACCACTTCCCACCGAAAACGAGGATGTTTGTCGATTAGTTGAAGAAGTTTAGCAAATAATTGGTAGAAGTTTCCACAAATATAATCCTATGACATTCAACCCAGAAAGTAATAACTTGAGTAGGTTCGCTGAATCGGGAAAAACCTTACCTTTCCAGCAACATAAACCCTGTTCACATGTGAATGACCGCAAGTACAGGGCCTTGATCAAGGTTATCCCCACCAAGATACTTTAAAAAATAACATGCGTAGACACGGCAGATAGGGAAAAATCAGATCTTTCCTAAAATACTAGCCCTGTTAGTATATGACTGGCGTCTGGTGAATGGCGTTGTACCGGACCAAAACGGAGGTTATACCAGTTCAGATTGTGCTCAACTTTTTCTTATGTTCCGTATTGTTTTTAATATACAGATAATTCTGGTCAGCAAATGTATCAGAGGGATCGACAACATTTCCGAATAAAATTATAAAGTGTAGTTAAACCGATTTGACAGCTAAATGGTTTCAACATTCATTCTAGATACGCGTTTGCGCTTACTATTTTTCTTGATTATTTTAATTAATAAAATTTAATAACGTTAATTCCACGCATTCAATTATCAATGGGCATGATGACGGACACCGGGTTCATGTAACTTCGATAGTACAATTTGTGTTTGCGCTAAAATCTGACCTAAAATAATCGCCAGCGTCCGTCAAAAGTGTCACGAAGTACGTTCCTCATACTAATCAGATTACAAACTGACAGTAATGGACAATGGACTAAAATCACAAAATTGACTTTTGACCTTTTTGATTTTCTCAGTCAAATCAAACTTCCATTATTATCTTTTGTTGGGCATGGGCCACTGATGGATCGCCCCGACACGGCGCGTTCTATCTGTGGCCCATACTCAACAGAACTGAATTTGTCACGAAGTTAGTTGGACACTGGACACATCGACAGAAAACCAATAATGAAGGTTTTGTCTAAATTACCCATGATTTTACGCTTTTTAGGTTTTGTTTTTTAGAGGTTCAAGTTACGAATAGTTCACGTTGTTATCAATCTTTAAACAAAAACTTGAATACATTCTAATTTTGCTCGTGAAATAATGTACAATTTCAAATTTCATTTTTTACATGATATACTTCTTCTTGAGAGCCACAGACACTGAGCATTTCCCAAGTAAACAGACATGTAGATATCAAGTATACATACACCAGTTTGCATTTGTACACACACACACACACACATTGGAGTAGCAATGTATATGGAAGAATTTCTGTGGAAGCTGTAAATATTTTAAATGATACACTACTTTTTCAGAGACTAGTGGTACTGAGCATTCCTCAAGTAAAAAGTCACATAGATTTGCACCAGTGTATATTCTCACACGCACATATTGGAGTAACAATGCACATTGGAAAATTTCTGTCGAATTTTAAATATTTTAAATATATACTACTTCTTGAAGGATTAGAGACAATGCACATCCCCAAGTAAAAAGACACATATATATGGATTTCACATACATTTGCACTCATGCACACACACACACACACATTGGAGTATCAATATAGGTGGAAATTTTCTTTCAAAACTTGATTATTTTTACAGATTCTGTGTTAAAATATTTTCAAGTTATTTTCATTTTTAAAGCAAAAGTCCAAAATATTTCTTTTGGCTTCACCAGAAATATCAACAACCGCTTCTGTTTTTTATTGTTGCGGCTGTTAGTATAAGTTTTCAATCCAAAATTTTTGTTTTGTCTTGTCAAGTATGTACCACAGATGGACTACGCCACAGTGGCGTAGTCCCTCAGTAACTCATGCTTGACAAATCGAATTTCAACGTTTTGTTTCGTTTGTCTGCGGCGTGGATTTGGGAGTATATTGCCGGTAAGCCGGATGAACTCGTAGATTGGTTTCAGCAAAAAAAATTTATAGCGAGAACGCATGCCTCATTGTAAAAATGATTACATCATGTCGGTCCAAGTTTTATTCCTTGGAAGCTTGGACGCCAAAATGCCGCTATTTGGATACAACTAAGAAACGGAACAAATAAGCCTATATGCTTTCACCTTCGCCCAGAGCAAATATATTTTTATCAAAATTCACTCTCAGCAAGATCGGATGCAAACATTCCAAATGCCACTATTAAGTAAAAAATACAGAACCCTACAACACTGCGTCTAGAAGGGAAACGATTTTTTACAGGCTTGAAACAATATAGTAGACTTCTTTCATCGGTATCTGCCCTGGGTGGAGAGGGCTTAAAACTGTGTACCACTCACTGCCTTCTATTGCTGTCCAATTCTTTATATGGAATGTATTTTCTGACTTTACTTTTAATGTAAATTCCCTTGTTGTGTCATCTCATTCGTCGTTAGTCACATTAGTTCTGATCGGGAGAACCCTACCTTCCTCAGAGTGAGAAGGAAGCCTTTTTATAGCACTCACTCTGTGTAAGACTCTGCTGCTCAAACTATTACACCCTGGGTTGAGTGATGGGCATGGCGCACTTTGCCATTTGTGGTCTATCGAAGTAAGTCATTTTTAGGCCTTTTTCTAAGAAAAAAAACATTCAAATTTAAAAAAAATATATATATACAAGAAAAGAAAATGCGCCGATTAAATATTTCAATTAATTAAGAAAATTACTATGCAGTGCACCTCAACCGTACGATCGATCAACAGACTATACTAATATACCTTAAGTGCTTGTTTAGGAATGTGTAATTGATCCTAATATGAGCGCTTCACAGATTCGCGTTCGCGCTCCTTTTTGTGTCTTTTTTCACGTCGTCAAAGGTATCCACTGAGGAAAATTCGATACCGCCGGTAGAAAAAATGTTTACGATTGTCAGGATTTCTTCACACTGTTTTTTATACGGGTCATGGGAAAAGGCCAATTCTTGTAAGAGAGTATAGAATAAACATTTTTTGGCAAAAATGTCGCCAATGGAGCCAGACGAAAGATAGAACAGGGCGAGACAATTTGAACAAGAATTCCATTTAATCCGAACTCTAGTTAAAAAACTTCGTCAAAACACGATTTGTTAAGTATAAGTCACTAATGGATTGCACCTTCAATGCGCGATCCATCTGTGACTGATGCTTAACAAAACTCATTTCGTGTTCTCCGAATAACCGCTATGGGGAATTGTTTAATTGTACGAGGAAAACTAACAAGATTTTGATTTGTAGTATTTGATTCGAGTATGAACTACTGGTAGATCTTGTCGTTTAAGCACGTTACACCCGTGATTTATGCTAGATAAATATGAGATTATAGCCGTCATTTTAAGATAGATATTCTTCATATTCAAACCCGTTGTTTCGTCCAATGCCGTAATTATTTCATTATTCCGTTATTACATTTCAGGCAGTGAATTCGCATTTAAATCAAAGTGTTTCTCTTTTTTCACGAAACTTTGAAATCGAAAACAGATGGATTTCTAGAGATAGAGTAACATAGCTATTATTAAGAAATCTACTGCTTCGATAGGCATATCGAAATATGATTGACTTTTAAATAGTTACTTTGAAAAGGAATTGTTAATATTTTTCTAGATATTTCGCCTCGGGATTTTATTTTGATTTGATGTTATATTAGTTAACATTAGTTAGTTTAACACCAGATAGTTTATTTTGCAATTAAATATGTTTTTCATTGCATTTTCTTTATTCAATGCCTCCACCCCGAAAAACAAATGTATTAGGAGCGAATCAACTTGAAGTTAATATCCTGCGAACGCGTATAATTTATTCCTCCATTCTTGAAACTTGGATTTTTGTTTTAGTATAATTTTCCGCATTCACTGCACGATTTATCATAAATTCGTGAATTATGAAATCAAATTGGTCTTTCATCCACCCTCCAAAACAAGCATAAAACAGATAGAAAAAAGATATAGATATAGATAAAGTTTGCTGTAATGCCGACAACTGCAATTAAGAAAACGGGAGGCTTTGTGGTTTTTACTTAAAAGATTATGTGATATACCGCACAATTAACGTATATCTTAACGTCAACTGTTGAAGGACAAAATACAAATCGAATTGAAGCTTTTATGTAACCGGTACTTAGTTTCCAACGCTTAGTAATAAGTATTATGTTATAATAATATAGTATTTTAGATTGCAATAAAGCTTACGTTATATTTTTGATTCACAGAACTTTTACCTAAATGCAGATTTGCTGTTTTTCAAATGATGCCGGAAAAACATGAAGCACTTCTAAGCTGCTAAAATCGGTATGGAGTCAACTGGTTTAAAAATCATACTTTTGAGTAGGCATTCATAATGGTTTTACTGTCAGACAGCAGGGGTAATATACCACGGACTGCACATTATTATTGCGGTGAAAATTCTTTTTAGGGTGTTTTCCACCTAAGAGTGCAGTTATCGGAATTGTATTATGTAGTAGCTCATTGTCATATAGGTATCCGTCAGTTGATTCTTTTTGGGTGCTACCATCCGGCCTTATATAGAGCGAATTTCAATACAAAACTACTGTATATAATTTTTTAGTACAAATATAGAAAGTCCAAAATTTGTTGTGTTCATACTCAATAAAGATTTGTAAGCACCCGATTTGAAAAAATTTGTCAAAGTATCTTTTGTTACGTATGTGCCACTGATGGATCGCGCCAATGAGACGGTGTTCATCTGTGGCGCATGCTTGACAAAATAAAATTTATCTTTGGACACTTGAAATATGAATTGGAAAGCATTTATTACCTCCACAAGATTGGCTTTTACATCTTTCATGGAAAATTTTATCGCCAATCCCATTCGAAATAAATCTGACTTTGCAATATATTCTATTAAGTATGAGTCACTGATGGATCGCGCCGTCGAGGCGCGGTCCATCTGTGTCTCATGCTTAACAAAAAAGATGTTTAGGATTCTGTTGCGCTTTGCTTCATTTTCAAGACTCTCTCATGGAATATTAATAAAATGTCGCAGTTCAAAATTGTTGTATTAACTTTCCCACAAACTGAAAGTGTAGATTTTCTTAATACTTGCTGACAACCTATTATTTGGTGATATTTATCGATGATTTTAAGAAATATTACGTAACGTAACAATAGCCTTGATTTTGTGTCGATTAAGTTTAATCGCTCCCGTTAGATTGCAAGGAGAATTTTACTTTAATGCTCCAAATATTCATGGCCTTGTATAACCTTTTAAGTCGCTTTGAGTTTGTGCAGTGGTGACGTAATTGACGTACGTGCGTCAGAACGTAATCCACGGACGTAATTATGAGTTTTATTGCTAAAATTTGGAAGTCGCCACGGGAATATGCGTATTCCCACGAAGCAATACTTTCGATAAAAGAGTAGTACTACCTAATTTGTCAAGTAATTTTATCTATAGACCATGCTTGGTGCAAGAACATTTTACAGTACAGTTGGTAATACCTGAATTGGTTTTCAAGTATTATTTCAATCTTATTTCAATATCTGTTTTGTATTGATATTTTATATACAAATAATGATTTATTGATTATAATGTTTATGAATTCGTCATACCTTATTTATAAAATATGATATCTAGCAGAAAACCTAAACAGCAAAAAATCCAAGCGAGCATATGAAATTATTGTATGGATACACTGTGACAAAAGTACAGTAAATTCTCCCGTTAATTTGCAGTAATTGCATATTTTCCAAAATTTGAAACGCTCTGTTGATAAGGTTTATGTCAAGTATGACCTGTTGATGGACCACGCCTGAGACGGCGCGTTCCATCAACAGCTCATAATTGGTCGATTGGGTCCATTATGTAGTTTTATTGTGATATGACATATTGAAATTACTGTCAATTTACTGCATTTTTGTCACAGTGTATAGCTAGACTTGGAAAGTTTCATTGTCGTCAATGATGAGTTTGCGAAATTGTTAATAGTTTTCCGCTGCCAATAAATTTATGTGTTTTTCATTATTTGTATTGTAAATGCCTGATTGCGCATTCGTGAAATTTAAAATTTTTGCCAACAAGAAATTCAGAAAAGCAAAAACTTTAAAAGGTTGAAAAGGCAAAAATAATCAAGAGATTTGGAGACAACAGCAAATTACGCCGATCCATAACGGTCACTGAACTCTGCTAGACGTATATGCTTCAGAATAGCCGTTTTTTAGTCGCAAGCAGCGACGAAAAGACAAAAAAGAAGTTCCAGATGTTACCGATATCGCCCAGGGCAGATACCACTCACTACTATCCACTATAGTGTTTCAGTTCTGCATTTAAAGTTATTCACTTGTTGCTTATTGTAATGATATGTAGCAGCTTTCGTCATGTTACTGGTTCGATTCTAATTAGTTTGTTCCTTTCAGGCGTTGCTTCAAATCTTGCTTAGGGCAAATTTCCTACAACATAAAAGGCTTTTTGTAACTTCTTGCTCCCACAAAATAATTCATTCTTTTTAAAGACAAAAACGTTTTATGCAATTTGGGATAAATAACTATAAGCGCTTAAACCGAGCATAAAAAATATATATTATATACGTTGAATGTAATAAATTTGCAAATTCTTAAAATCCAATTTGGTGGATACATGTTTTTATGTTGTCAAATATTTTTTAAACAGACACACACAAACACGCATTTTTTCATAGTGTTTCTTTTGTCTGAAATATATTTATGCCCCGCAATTACCCTTAATTAGCTAGGACCTTATCTCAAAAGGACACATTTAAAAAGCCCATTATACATGGCATGTTGCTCTTTAACAATTTCGGGTGCCTTTAATTAAAGCCGAATCTATAGAAGTGTGTACCATTTTAGGCAAGTTAATATGCGATTAATTTTTTAAAACTGCATATAATTTGTGGACAAACAGCTATTTGTGTTAGGATTTTGGGTAATTAGACCTATTTTCGGGTCCATTCAAGCTAAACTAAATCTTTTTGTCATTTTATACTGAAAGTGATTAATGATTTCAATATTTGGATCAAGCATGAACCAACGGTGGATCTCGCATTTGCTGACCAGATGCGCCTGCGGCCCATGCTTGTTCGATTGAATGGTGTAGTGTGCTAATCACTGTAACCCTAAAAGCAGCAGGAAAACTATTGCGTGTGGTCGTCACGCTCTATTGCGCAAAATGCCGGTAAGTAGTACCGTTTCGTAACGTTAATTCCACAAAATATCTTGAAATACGTTTTCTCTATATTCGTACGTATTCGATGGTCCAACTAACTCTAATAGGTTAAAGATCTCAGGTTCTATTCTCAGTGAGTCCGATTGATAACCATCATTTAATCCATGGTAACTTTACTTCGTTAAACTCTGTCTAAAAATCATGCATCTTTGCATTAACACCACTACTCAGTAGGAAGTCGGTTAGACTCACATGCGTGAGACACCTTGCTCAAGACAGACTCAATGGGGGTAAATATTGTATAAAAATAAACAAACGTCTTGTTATAACTAAACTATGTTTTGTTGCATTATATTATATTTTTTGTTTTAACAAAATCAACAAACATCAGCTTAATCGGACAAAACAGTTTTGCGCCCCTTCTGCGCCCTCTTTTATACTGTAAATGAATAATGTAATTGAGTTAACCGTCTAGATTGTCTTTCGAACAAAAAGGTTTAAATTTCACTCATTCTTAAATAAAATTATATTTTTTAAATGTGTTTACTTATCTTGCTAATATATTTATTAATATCCATTATTATATTTATATCACGTAGATTTATAAATTGACATGTAATCGGTCACCATCGCAGTATTAAATGTGTTGGTCAATATTTATTCACGATAATATGCATCTTATAAACATATTTACTTCCTGTACATAAATGATTTATAGTAAGTTATGTTAGATTTATTTCAAATTTGGTCAATTAATATTCTATTTGGCATGATCAGAGATAAATTAGTGTGTTATTAAAGTATGCTTTTCCAATGGAAAAATATTGCCGAGATATACTTTGCCGAGAATGAATCACCGATGAATCGCACCGTCCAGGCGCGGTTCATCTGTGATCCATGCTTGATAAAATTAAATATCTATTCGGGTAAACCTTTTCACACGTTTGGATATAAGTTGATTGAAATTTCTAGAAAATTACTAGTTGAAATCTTCTAAAATTGGTTAAACTCACGGCAATGATTGGTGTTTTGTATTCTTCGAAGATAATCGGACATGAATCACACATGATATTACTAAAAACTACATAAAACCAATTAAACACTTCTTAAGTTTTCAAGTAGTTTGGCCTGGTTGATCGGTCGCCCGTGCAAAAGGTCCTCAAACATTTTTCAGGACATTTTGTAATTTTAAAATTTACCAAATAAATCATTTGTCCAGGATGCATTGTGAGCAGGAAATAGGGTCGGAACCCCACACATTCGGTTACTGAGACATCTGGACAAGGTAGAAGAGTCAGCATATATTAAATTTTAAATGCAGTAGATACAGACAAGTGCTTTGCAGGACTAGAGTAGAATTTGGAATTGGGTTTTATGAATTTTGTGTAGAGTGATCAGTATTTTATAATGTATAACGCTAAAATTAGATAATTAGCAAATAATTTTATAACTGCTACCAGTGGCAATGGAAGGTTTCAAATATTTTAAGGACATTTGATTCCGAGGTCAAAATTTTCTTTTTTTTTTACCCCAAAAAATTGCATATCAAACTTGTGAGAAAAGTCGCAATTTTGGAACAAAATAGAACAAAAAAGTAGAGAACGCGCATTTTTTTAGAATAATATCCAAAATCCTTGGGGCCCTGTTCCCCTTCTCAAAACTTAAGAGGTGACATGTCTCCCCACATTCCGGTTCCGCGGCCAGTAAATTATTGCTACATATGTTTGAGTCAGGAGTTTTTTTAAAAAACATGACGAATATATCAAATCAGTTGAGTGACAAAAGTTGATTTTTTTAGTGTGTAAAGAGAACTGATTAATTTTTCCGAATTCTCAATGCCCTTTTGTAAAAACACAAATTCAAAAATATTCGAATCTAGTTCAAATCTGGATGAATTCACAGTATGAAAAACAAGAATAGAACGAATATACAAGAAAAATATTTTTGGAGTCGATGCTTTAAATTGTCAATGGGTTGAATTAACTTTTGCAAGTAAAACGTTTGTATTTGTTCCAAAAACATGACGTTGCTTGGACAAAATTCCACGAAAAAACACATTTTTCTGAGAAATAGCTTTTAAACTTTTGCCCAAAAAGCAATATCCTAATTATTTCCATATTTCGTAAATAATTTGCAATGTACCACACATTTGGCGTGCAATTAAGAGGCCAATTCAAAAAAAAAATTACATTTTATGCCGCTATAAAGTCAGGTTGTTCGGGGTTTTGGCAGGCTTTCAAGCTATCGCACAAATTTAGATATTGTTCAACTTATATCAGAATTATCTTAAATCACGCATGGTTTGTAGATAGATCGCGCTGACAAAGCGCGATCTATCTACAATCCATATGTGATCTGAGATATTTCAAAGGTAAATATGTAAACAGATTTTGGCTGAAACTTTTCAAATTTTGTATTGATATTTTTAGGGTCCTAGAATAAAAATATCGTACTTTCAAACCGAATTTTATGGACATCAAAAATTCCTATAATTTTTTGACAAAACATACATGATATAAAATTGGGAGTGGGGAAAACGGGAAAGGGTACGGTGGATGGAGTGCATAGTTATTTCATTTCTGACTTTTAATGTATTATAATATGAGTAATAATATTGGAACCTTTAGCACGAAGAATTCATAATTTTGCTAATTTTTTTAACAGCAAACATGCATTATGAATGAACTTTAGTTTGAATCTGAGTTTCTAAGAAAATAAAATATATAAATTTTCCAATATCAATCAGCAAATTTATTTAATAATTAAAATCTCGCGGCCGCGCTCTTTCCCTAGAGACAAAGTAAGGACAATCCTGTATTTATTAAATAGCGACAAAAATTTTTCGATCGCATTCCTCTTTTGACGTTGACATTTATCCATACCATATTCTTGTTTGTAGTCACGAGGGGGGGGGGGGGGGGGGGGGGGGGGGGGGTGTTAAGATGTTTGGTTGCAATTATTTAACATTTTATTTTTTTCTCTGATTCGAGAAGACTATTCAAGATATATTGAATAATTTAACTTAAAATAATACAACAACGCGAAAAAATAGCGTTAATTTGTCAAGTATACTGATGTATTCCAGAAAAGCCTCATAACAATTTTTGCAGTTGCCCATTTAATTGAATCACCTTGAGTGAGACTATAATTATGCCTGCGACCATTTATAGTCCTACAGGGTCGTCGTTTTCGGAAAGAATGGCACTTCTGAGCTTAATCAATCCTATATAAGCTCTTACACGCCTGTTGGAGTGTTGGATAACAAGCATTTAAAGATCTTATTTTTGTGTACTTTTATTATAGCAAAGCTACCTTGAACTTCTTACAGTCAAACCTTAGAAAATATAAATTAAGTTAATTTTAAAAAAATATGTCCTCACTGGAATCGCTAGCTCGATGACCTAGTGGGTATCATGTTGGCATTGCAGGTTGAAGGTCACGGTTTCAAGTCCGATTCGTCAATGTATTTGGTCGTAAAGCTCAGATTTTGATAGCGAAAGATATATTTTTTTTAAAAACATTAATGCATTATTTAGTCACTGCTTCGCTACCAGATGTTGTGTTTGTTCAAGCATGGTTACTTTTGGATCGCTCTTTGAAATTTCAATCTAAAAGATTAGCTCAGTTTAATTTACATTAGGTATATATTTTGCAAACAAATTCACGGTCGCGCTTATATCCCCCATGTAAAAGCTCAGAGATTATAAATTATCTTTTTTGAATTAGTATCTCTCAGCTGCTTTCGGGTATATTATTTCTACATTTTATTTACGAAAATATGGATGACTGACATCATTTACCACCAAGCGTATGTAAACACGCACAAATTCAAGTAAATTTCAATGCATTTTTCTAAAACTGCGTTGATGAAATATAATACAGTTAGATAATGTAAAACAGTTGAGATCTCAATCAGAAATTTCATTTTGATAAGCATGAGCCACAGATGAACCGATGGCGCGATCCATCAGTGACTAAAAGCTTAACAAAACATATGTGCACAAAATATTTCTGACCGAGATAATGTAGAACTGCGTATCAGTCAAAATGGTCTAGAATGAAATAAAATACGTTAATGTGATTTTGGTTATGTACGGTCTACACCACCATCTGAAAAATTAGTCTCATGTGCCGTGGCCTGTTCCATTTGTGGGATTGTATGTGTAGATATTGCAGGGATAAAAAAAGAAAAAAAGAAATAGATACATTGCTTCTACAGCGAAATCATAGATATACTTGTATCATATAGGCTTTGTGTAAAGAGTATGGTTTAAACTGCTTTGGGGAAGATATATTGTGAATTAAAGCTATAAATATATCAGAATTTTTTTTTTTCATAAATGAGTATGATTTATATATCATACAAATTTAAATACATCTGTTCAAAAATGCTTTGTTAGGTATGAGTCATTAAGAGATCGCGTCACTGAGACGAGGTCCATCTGTAAGTAAGTACAATTTCTAATTTGGCTCTTCTCCCAAACGGAACTGAACCATCATGGCACTGTTCAGTCGCTGTATTTATCTGGGTGATGGTAGAACGGTAATGTACGCAGGAGAAATGTTGAAACCATTCTACCTACAAGGCATAAATTTGGGATTGAACCTCTGGATATTATTCAACAAAACATATATTACAACAATTCTTGATGCGGTTGGTCGGATCAAATCTGGCGCTATTCGAATATTTTGTTAGGGTTAGGGTCCCCGATTTACATCCATAGTGGTTAAAATAAAGGTATGAACGTATTTATATATTCTATTATTGTATAATACCAATGGATAAGCCAAAGTGATGTGTGCATTTTATGTTTCATTTTAAATACGTCTGCTCAGAGCAAGTTTGTCTCAAACTCGATATATAGCATGAAGCTGGAAAGCTACTGAGTAGTAGTGAATACTGGGGGACTCTGAGACAGACACCGAGATTTGTATTCTATTTTAATAGATCAGTTTCGATTGCTATTTTGTATACATAGAGAGCAGTTCAGTGATGGCAAACTAATAATTTCTTAAACTAGGTAAACTAAAACGACATTACCATAAAACTAGATAAAGTATTACTAGGTAGCCTAGTTTCACTCTCAAAACAAGGTAGTACCTCGTTTAAACAATGTATGTCGTTTTAAGTCACTTTTAATAGATTTGAAGGTTTAGATTGTCAAATAGTCTATTTTTTAAATCGTTTTCATAATGAAAATGTAATTTACCTAGTTTTTTATACTACGTACCTAGTTTTGTCACCCAGATACCTAGTTGTAAAATTGGGGTAAAATATCAATCAGTAAACTCGATGAAGGTTAAACCAGGTAGGGTATATATTCTTGGAACTATGTTAAAGTACTTTGAAAATAAACTCGGTAAACTGGGTACTTTTACCTAGAATCGCCAACGCTAGTGTAGTTGCTGATATTATTCTACATGTAACTGTTTGTCATATAAGTCCCCGTTAGAGGTTATTAGGATAGTATAAAAAAAATAATAAATTCAGATTGCAGAAAGGTAATCTTATAGATTATGATGAGAAATCCTCTCATATCAAGATATAAACTTGGCATGTTAAGTAGAAAAGAAAAAATAAAAATATTTTAAAATGAGGTGACTGAGTTTGTGAGGTATGTATTTTTATGCAAGATAAAAACGAAATCAATTTAGCTTATGATAATTGATGTTATTTTGGAAATACTATGATACATTTATCATCATCTGGAATATTGTTTGTGGTATTACGTACATCATATTTACATATTTTGTCAAGTATGGGCCACAGATGAATCGAGCATTTCAGACGCGGTCCATCTGTGGCGCATACTTGCGAAATAAAAATATTTTCTTGTAAAAGCTTTTACTCAAGAGATAAAACGAACCTGTAACATCGAGTGTATAGAGATATTAGATATTTGTATTAGATCAAGTATGGCCATACATGAACGGCAGATGAGAACAATATTTTATTCGCATACGATGTTTGGTTAAATCTAAATTAGCAAAAAAGAACATAATAATATATTATTTCAAAATTTTCATTATTATGATGCATCTTTATAGCAGTTTGCACGAGAATTGGAAAAAATGGTTTTGAAAATAAAATACATCAAATGTGACATATCTCGAAGATAAAATGACCAAGTAATTTTGTGGTTACAATTTCTTCTTCGAAAACTTAACCGCAGTTAGATTTTAGTATTAGAATGATCTATAAGGTTTGGATTGATCAATATCGATATTTACATAAATGATATCGTTTCTACCTTGTGCGAAATAGAAAAGCAATGGAAAATATGAGTGGATATGGTCTTATAGTCCTGTAGGCGCAAAAATGGCATTTTCGTAGTTTTTTCAGCAGTAATTTTCAGGTCAAATGATCCAAAATTGCCCTCCTCATTCTCTGCTACGAATTGAGAATGAATTTCATTGTGGATCTACGTTAAAAATATGATAATAATTGCATGTGTACAGATTTCAAGTTGTTTATGTGGTATTCCGATCACGACCCCAGTTTATGAGTATATTCTGCTTTTACTTTGTTTCGATGTATTCCAAGACGTATCGAAAAATCGAAACGACAACCGTCGGAACGACTAGCTGGAAACCCGTTCCCGCTAGAAAAAACAATCGCGTTAAAATAATGATTGCGCTATCGAGCATGATTGTTTTGTATTTTTAGATAACATAATAACGCTAAAATAGAAAGCTAAAAAATTAAAAATGATTGAAAATCGTAGCAAAAATTATTTGCACAGAAATCCTTTGCAAATTGTGCTGACCGGTTGGTAAACTCGACCCGTTACATCCGTTATGAGTTCGTTAGTTTACGTACGTATTGCTACTCTGGCATGACAAATCGATTCTAATATAAAATTTATATCTTGAAATTTTACACGAATATTATATCAACTTTCACACAAATTTCAAAAGTAACCTTATGTAACCCCGACTTATGGCATAAAATTGCAAGCAATTTTACAAGTGACCATTTGGAAACGAATGCCCTTATTGACAAATGTCCAAATGTCTTTTTATATTGCTTTTTGGCAAAATCAGAATGCAAAATCGTATGCATATAAATGTATGAAAATAAATGTATAAATGTTAATTTTGCGTTTGAATATGCTCCGTTCTAACTTGGCGTATATATAAACCGCACTTGAGAAGACGTAGTATATACATACCCCAAATCTGAACAAAGTAAAGTTTTTCCAGTAGTATCAAAAACTGACGATACAGTTTTTTTTCTTCACTAACAAAATCACTTCACTTTTGGCATAGCCAGGTGTATTGCCCCATTTAGTGGCAATCGATCAACGGTCTTGACATTCGAAAACACATCTAATTGCCAAAAAGGAAACACTCGGCTGGGAGGCTGTTTCCGAAGTTTGTTGTACGGTGGGCTCCTATAGTAAGATGTTATGATTGCTGGCACATGACTTTTGGGAATGATTAGACGTGATGCAGACAGCGACCGGGTGTGTCTGTGAAATCGAGATAATAATGAGACGTTGCTGGTCATCTGACTTGTCATGTGAACTGTTACTCGCGTTCACCAGCCAATACATATAAAGAGTTGTCTCTTTGTAATTTTTTCTACAAATTTCAGATTAGGATTGATTCGATTCGAAATTGACATTTTGTTTTTGCCTTTTTTACTTTTTACTTATACTTTTTTTAAAATCTAAACGCTGCAAATTGTTTATGGAAATTACTGCTGCTGTTCAGTTGCTATTAGGAAGCAACTGATACGTAAAACAGTCGACCTCGAGATCCTCGTTCAACGGGTGCGAAACGAGAGAGCAAATACCGTTTTGATTTGAAAGAGTCCCTGAACATTGCAAAGCTAAATTTTCTCCGTGTACCCGGCGTTCATCCAAATTTTAGGAATAAAATTCACGTACATGAGCAGCTTACATGAGTCTGTGATTAACTCACCCTTGGCGGCGCTCGTGGAAACATATCTTTTGATGATTTTTTCTGATTGTGACGCATTTCACAAACGTTGTTAATTTTAGAAATTTGAAAACTATTTTTTAAAAAAAAAATCGGTTTTGAACGGTTTGATTCTTTTAAATAATTTTAATCAGAGAATTTTTGTCAAGCACTAGTCGGAGATGGATAGCCCCCTAATTGTATATGGATAAAAACTGATTTTGAAAGGGAGTGAGAAGGCAGAAAACCAGCGGTGTTGAATTGTATCTGTGCTTATATTTTAAACAGTAAAGCGCTTAGATAATCAAGATTGATATTTTGTTGAACTTATTTTTATTGATCGGCACTTTTACTTAAATCCTGCAAATTATCGACGCATTATTCGGCAATTGTATTTTGCACTGCTGATCCAGAAGCGGTTACTGAAAGTTTCAGTGAGGATTTAAGTCGCCAGCTTTTATGACGTCATAATGTGCGGCGTAACAGGCGGAACCTTCTTCTTGAATTGTCTATCACTATTGACTAGGTTATCCTGCCAGTGGCCATTTGGGTAGAATGTTGGTTGAATATTGATCGACTGTAAAATGTGTTGGGTTGTAATCAGTAAAATTGGATATTTTTATCTGAGATTTTTTTTTGGAAAAGCAACAATCGCAGTCTAAATAATACAAACTTTTCATGTATACCATAACGAAGTGCAGTGAGTGGTAGGTGATTGAGCATTTACTATCTACGTGTGTCTTTATTTGACTTAGTACAGCATGAGAAAGAGGTAGATAAATCTCAAGTTCAAAGGCGTCAGTTTAATTTACATGTTTGATAAGCACGAAAGGTACTCGGCGGTGGGACCAACCGTCTGTACTCGCAATTCGCAAACCTGTAGGTACTACAGGTTTGCGAATTGCGGTTGCAGAAGAAATTTCTTTCATCAGTTTTTGATTGTGACGTCACAATCCTCCAAGCGAAAATTCTCTTTAGCACGAAGACAACGTGTAATAACGTTATGTATCCTCTTTTCCAGTCTTTCCAGATTTAATTGCGCAATTAAGGGCTCTCGCGAAACTACCGTTGCAGCAAAGCTATTCTAAAATGCAGAAAAAGTTGGATATTATTTAGCAAATATAAATCAGTGGATATAAACATGAAGAAACGAAAATTTGGGATAAATTTAGTTTTCCTGGTTGTCATATTGTACCAAGTACCGTACAATCCTACAAACGCTAATGGTTACACAATAGTGGAAGCTGCGAACCGTCCCAATGGTAAGTCACCTTAGAACTGATCAAATGAATTTATACCCCCCCCCCGCTGGTGAAAGCTGGGTAAGATATTCACTAAGTATATCCGTTTTATGACGTCATAAAACCAATTTGGTGCACAACTTTCATTTTTAACGAATTTTGTTAAAGTTGGTTACTGCATAGGAAATGAAGTGAGCAAGGTATGCCTTTTTTAAGATTAGATATGAACAAACGACTTAATTTCTGTTGAATATGCATTGTGCGTTGTTTCTATTTTTATCAAAATTCGCTCAGGGCTGTAGGAGACATATTATATTTGAATACTCACCCGAGACCACCAAAGTGCAAAGAGCTAATACGAACTAAGGAATCCCCATCCCTGAGAGATGTCTATTGACGCGAGTTTTAAAGCAATGCAGATCAACGCGATCAGGATGGCAGTGTTAAAGCAAGGAATTCCGAAGTTTAGTCCCACCTGAAAGGCGGTGCCTCTTTACTTTGCACGAATCACAGAAAAACAGAAGAGTATGAGACACTGATGGATCGCGCCGTCAAGGCGCGGTCCTTCTGTGTGTCGTTCTTGACCTAATCAAGCAGCTGTATCAGCCAACGTTGTTAAAACGTTATTATTTCATCTGAAACTTTGTTACCAAACGGATGTTCTGGTCTAATGAATATTAGTAATTATGGGCGCCCTGTCCTTGACACAAAATCGACCCCAAACAATCTCAAAACAAAAATCAGTGTTTTGTCATTTGCTGTCTATATTTGGTTTCCACTAATGACATGGAATCCACTTAGCGTAAAATATAATAAGCAATAAATCAACTTTGGGTTACCGCGGGTTTAAAATGTGGGTTAAATGGGTGTTAGGATTCTGAAAGCCTATTCCATTACAGTTTTAAAGCGCGTAAAATTATATCAGTAAATTATATTCTGAGGAAAACTGGGAAGAAAAAAATCAGTGTGTTTAAATATTATGTATACACAATACATAGAAAAAAAAATCGATAAAACAAGCGAAAAATAGAAAAAAAGTTTGATAATTATGAATAACTGTATTGATTGTGCATTTGTTTCTGCTCCACTTCGGATAAACATTATGTGCTGTTTTGAAAGATACGTTTCGTAATTCAGCAAGTCTCGAACCAGCGACCTCTGATCCAACTTAATATAGAACAATTTTTCATATTTATGGACAAGAATTATAATGGATCTCACAATTATCCAAATATTGATATATCAATTTTTTAGTTTTGGTTTATATTAATTAATATTACAAGTCGCACATCCTGTGATTCAGCTTCAGTGTAAGCCAAGTCGCAAATTTCGCAACAACTACACTGTAACAAAAAATGAAGCAAAATCACTTGTTTTGACAGTAATTTTACTTCGCGGTTGAAAAAAATTCAATTTCAATTTTGGCCGAATATGGGTGCGTTCCATCAACAGCCCATAATTGGCATAAATCTCAGCAACATGGCGTTTTTTCAACTTTGGAAATATGCAATTACTGCAAATGACCAGTAAATTTATTGTACTTTTATTACAGTGTATAGCTGTGATTTCGGTCACATCTGGTATCAAGTTCATTTTGAATTTTCTACTCGCTTGTCCAATTTCCATACTCCAAATTCCAAAAAGTTAACGGAATATAAAGGTCCCAAGCATAGGCCACCGATGTAGCACGCATTTTTGCGCGCTCGACCAGTGGTCCATGCTCCCACAAATTGGTTTTCATAAACTTTGTCATGTAATAATGTTTTGAATGGCTCAATTGAAAACATAAGTTCGAGTTCATTTAGTTTGTTTAAAGTAAGTGACCCGGATCTTTTGATTTTTGTGGAAAATGACACTTATACGAATGTGTGGGTGATTGTCATGCATTTTTGTGGATATTTAATTTCGCGACTTTTTAGTGTAATCTAATGCCGCGTTGATATGTGAAACAATTCATCATCTATATGTATTTGAATATGTTCAAGAGCGGCGGAAGTTCAGTTGAACGGTGGTCGAAATTCACTATATAAATGGAATAATGTTCTAATATTTTGTATAAACAAAATCATATATCATGATTTCACTGCTTAATGGATAAATTTAATAGAAATCGAATAATGAAATTACTTTCAATCAGATTTCCAGAATACCTGATATGATATGGGATTAATCATTAGTCCCAACTCAGAATAGAACAAATTCAAGATTTTTAACAATGTTATTTATTTGCAGAATCCAGCGTGGAAACGACTTCTCCACCTCCAACGCCATATATTCCAGGTATAATACAAGACGTATTATTAAATTCAATACCTTTTTAGAGAATCAAATTGTCTCCTGACAAGCATAAAGTCGATATCTTTTTTATTGTTTATTTCTATATCTTCAAATTATTTGAGAACAAAACTTCAAAACGACTTCTTTGGACAACAAAGTTTCAGTCAGTTAGCATTCTCCTTAAAATCGAGTCGATTGTTGAATTGTTGCTAATAAATGTACGAATTTTTTTATTTTATTTTAGAACTTTACTCCAAAGAACTCGATGTATTGTACATGCTGGACGGGTCTTACTCAGTCGGAGATGAAGATTTTGATAACATCAAATGTCTCTTCAAGAATTTAACACAATATTTAGATGTTGGATACCACAAGGTGAAGGTTTATTTTATCCGATCAAAAATTTTGTTTTGTCAAGCATGTGCCACAGATGGAACGCGCCTAAGCGGCGCGTTCCATCAGTGACCTATACTTAACAATCAAGTCTGAGCAGAATTGTTTTTATTGGGTACAACACTCATTGCATTTGACTGGGGCGGTTCACTTTTTGTTCGTAATGTTTTCCACTTAGAGTGCAGTTGCTGATCCTACATTTTATTTAATCTCTTTGTCATTAAGTAACCGTTGTTCGATTACTTTTAGGTGCTGCCACCAGTGTTGCTTTGAGGGAAATGAATAGTTAGTAGAGAACTGATTTTATTGACTTTTTCAAAAGCGCGATGTTAAATAATTAAACATATAAAAAAAATGTTAACGTTAAGCATAGTCCTGGTTTTGCTTCTTTATTTACAAAATATACCGTGATAATATGTTTTTTACAAAATATTTCTTGAATTTTTGCGGTTTCAGTGTGTTTTCTCATTTTTGATCGTAATTTTGTCCTAAAATACGCCTTCATGTAACGTGTATCTCACTATTAAAATGAAGTCTCTGATTCGCACATACTGCGAGATTTGTGACGCTTCAATGTGACGAATTATCGGCGATATAACTCTTAATAACGTTTTATGTTTTGCAGGTTCGAATTGGTACAATGCAATATGCTTATCGAACCAGAACGGAGTTCGATCTCAGAACACATCGATCGAGAGAAGCTGTCATCAGAGGTAATGACGTCATACCTATCTAATCCTGTATTTTTACTTGTTACTTTGGAATTTGGATTGTTGTCAGACATATTGTTTCGCTGTTTTATTCTGGGTAAAACTTGCAGCTCCTTTTCTGCAGATATTGATATATATGACCAGTTGTTTTGTACTAATTTCAAGACTAGTTGGTGTTTCTTTGAAGCCACAGATAGACCGCGCCTCAAAGGTTTTTAATGCCTATATTCACAGCTTGGCTACAATGGCACTTCACAACACCAAATTAAAAGTCAGATTTTATCATCTGCAACATAGTCAATACACCCTTCTATATGCACAAATTAGGGTAATCTTTATACACATTTTTAACATAATTGTTACGATACTTTAGATGTAAGAGAGTATATCTGTTGATGAGACACGACTTTCGTATAGACATTTTTTTGATTATTCCGTGTAATTAGTTAATTAGAAGATAACAGTGCCACGCTCGTTATAGATAAGAAGAGCGAACAGATTGTCTTCCACGAACCAGGGGGAAAACATTTAACTCTATCAAAAACCAAAAAAGTTTTATATATAATTCAAGTATGTCTTTCTAAAACATCGCCTCGACTGTAAATTTTCAAATTTATGAATTGTTACATTCGATTTCTCCAGCGAATTGAAATCCAAATAAATATATGGAAATATGATCTATAGGTAAGGAATCGTAGCTATTTTGACCACTCCTGATTCGGTGGATCGATGTTACCAAGTAATCGAGTATTTAGTTCGACCGCTGTAGTAAAGTTTAACACAATTTCTTACCATTTTACTCCCAGCATTGGATATCACACCATACCGAGGCGGGAAAACATTTACAGGCCGAGCACTGAGTCATGCAAGAAGACAATCGTTCAATATGGCTTCTGGAGGAAGATTGAATGTTGCAAAAGTCCTGATTGTTGTCATCGACGACCCATCACAGGATTCTGTAAAAGGTCCTGCGCAGAAATTCCTTCAACAAGAAAATACTTTTGCTGTAGCGATTGGAATACGAGATGCACTACAGGTTAGTGGTATTCAGTAAGAATTTGTCAAGCGTGGGTCACAGATGGAGCGCGCCGCCTAGGCGAAATACTGGCGTTTAGGGGTGACTGAAATCGAATATCTTTTGGTTTCATAATAGAATCGAATAGTTTTCCCGAATTGAATCGAATATTCGAATCAAAAGTCATATAATAAGCAAACAAAACACCGTTTTATCAACTTTTAATTTACGTTAAAATTCACTTATTTTTTGAAAAAAAAATGAAAATTATCGTTTTGTTGATTTGGTATTGTTGCAGAAAGAGAATCGAATAATTTTTGATTCGAATATTACGAATCGAATCGAATATTTTGGATATCCCTACTTGTGTGTCCACATTTTGAAGGGGTATAAAAGTGGTAGTATAGGAGAGAGGCAAACTAGGCCTAAAAGAAAACAAATAAGTAGTAGATGGTTTTGCCCATGACAGATACCATTTACTGCGCTCTGCTACAGTGGTTCAGTAATGTTTAAAGTGCAGTTGCTCTTCGCCCTGACAGTGGCTGTGAGTTTCTCTCATGTACTCTCAGAAAAGCAAACCACATTTTTGGATTGATTCACTGTTCCGCAGTTTCTGTTTGACGGTATATTATTTGCGAAAATGTTGTCTGAGAGGAACAAATGTTGAAATGGGTTTATTAAGTCGAGGCGTGGTCCGTTTGTGGTCTATGCTTAGTAAATAGAATTTCTGTTTGGGTTTGATAACTCGATTTCAATTTCGAATCAAAACGCTTCAATTCGATTGTTTTAGCACCGTATATTATTCGAGAGTTATTCTCCCGGTAAAAGGTTCTCAATTTGCCAATTTAGTATGATATACTGCAAATGATATCGCTTATCAGATAATATCGATCAGAAATTTTATTCCGTCAAGCTTAACGAAAAATATTTGAGCAAAATATTTTTTGGCGGGGATAAAAAAAATACGTGGATATATAAAGATTCATGAGCCATATCTCATTATTTATCAATGTCTCTTTTTGTTACATTTTTGAATCAAACCCACCGCTTCTTATATTTAACTCAAAGCATTGACGGAATATGGGACTGAAAATATTGCACATTTATTATACAACTTTGATCGATATCAATTTTATTTTTAGTCTGAACTGAGAGAAATTGCGGGAGAAGCTTCTGGTGCATTTTTTGTTTCGAATCCAGAACAAATATGCGAACTTTGGCCAAAAGTACATAAACGAATAAAGGATAAAATGGAAGGTATGGGCAATCCTACTTGATTAATCAGGTCAACAATTTTTAGGAAAGTTGTACGAGAAAAGGTATGTAAAAAATCAACTTTTATGCGCCTCCAATGCGCGAAAGATTTCTATTCATGGCACTTTACTTATTAGGTATAATTTTGACTTAATACGCAAAACATTTCGGTTTTAATCTTGTTTTGAAAGACGCCTACTAAAATACTGAAGTGCATCTTGCTCGCACTTCAAAAGGCACCGATGATTGTCAGCAAATCATTGAAGGTAAGTTAGTCCTCTTTGTTAAAATAAGACAGTAGATTGATACTAGAACCTGACAAATTAGTTTGTTTTAAATATGTTTTTATAAAAATTCAAGGAATAATACTGAGGGGATTTTATCGCTGTATTGCAAAGTCAATACCTGGATGCGAACGCTCATTATTAAAGTTCACAAATTTTCCATTGAGTGGAAAGTGGATTTTAAAACTTCTGAATCCTGGATTCGGCGTATTTTTTTGCAATTTTACGATTATAAGTGTCTCATATAGCCCATACCTAATTAAAATTTGTATTTGTTAAGCCTGCGCGCCTTATTGACGCCATCAAGCAGTTAGTTACTCGTGCTTAACAATATGAGAATGCACGAAATTCTGGATGCACGAATACATATTTAGATAACTGTACGCTTATTCGGGGATTTGAGCGAATTAGTGGTGTTCTCATGGATATTTTTGTTTCGGAAACGGTTTTAACAGTGGTTATACACCGCGTCTAGACAAAACGGAATTAACAATATTCCTGTATAACACAAAAGTGAAACAAAATATCTTGGTATCCAAAAAATTATCGTTGGAATTATGTGAACTCATCTTAAACAAAGACGTCTTAATATTATACAGTACATTACTACAAACAATAAAATCTGAAAAGATTTTGAGAAGAGCTTTTCTATACACGCCATGTTAAGCACGATTTTTCTCATGGCGAGAGTCTTGACTGCGTAGTTGAATTTAACTTATATTTGGAATCTAATTCAAATATTTTTTCGAGTTGGCTCAAATCACTAGTTTCCATATGGACGGAAGTTTTTATTTCAGTGAATGATTTGAATCAGGTATTCGAGTCGAATTGATTCTAATCACCGATCAAAATCGATCAAATCTGAACTGGAATGTACTAAAGGCGAGGTTGTAAACTGCACCTGGTAGAATCTAATTAAAGAACTTTAATATCGTAACGAGCTTTATGAAATGTAGGTCAGCAACTGCACCACACGAGGAAAAGTATATCATATAGAAATGTTTGATACTCGCTATAGTAGGGTGCAATGAGAAATAACTGCCCTGAGTAATAGGAAAACCATCTTCCAGTTTTGGAATACTAAGGGTCATTTAAAAACTTTTATGACAAGGCTCCATTGTTGTTTATAAAATTGGACACATACTTTGTTGAAATCGGACAATTAATATATTACACCACCCTGGCGAAGCCCGACAACGGTCAATGCTTGAGGGAAAAAACTTTTAATTTTTTTTTTTTTAAATTTTGGCTTGTGTAGACCACCTATCTTTATAAAACAATAACTATTGCGTCACAGCATTCCCATGCCGTCATCATTAGCCAAATTTTCTGCGGTTCGCACTTTGTTAAAGCCCCGTGCAGCTCAAGGCTCGTTAGCATCGTCTGACACTTTAAAACGCTGTCAATTGTGACAAGTTCTAAAGAAATTTGTGGTTCTTGATCCAACTTATCTTACAAAATGACAATGATAACACCGGTTTCCTGATGTCTCTAATTTGTCGGGTTTTTATGACCTTTGAACCTCACACCTAGCGGGACCACGCAGGAACACAAGAATAAAATGCGCTTTAACTTTGGCCCTGAATTTTTAAACTGTTTCGTTACTCAATCGTATCAATATATTGAACAATTTGAAGTATTCTATCTATCACGAATAAATTTTTATTTCATCTTTATAAGTAAAAATACTACCCAAATTATATATTTTAATTTATACCAGATTGAACAAAATTTAAGAAGTCGCAAGATCAATTTCAGCCTCGTGTTAAATTACAAGTTCATTTTCTAGTCGTTGTTATTATAAGGAAATGGGGCATAATCACTTTATGTCAGGCAAATTTCTTTTTGAGCAACAATTAAAAAACTTCATGCTGGGGTCACCTTTCGTTGCAGGACAATAGCCTAATAGGGGGTTGGTTGCGTTGTGTTAAGTAAGCATTACAGTTGGACCGCGCCTCCGCGGCGCAATCCATCTATGACCCACACCTACCACATGTAATTGAACGAGGTTTGTTTATCTTGAAGTGCTTTTTTGCATCTGACAAATAATAAAATAACTCAATTTATAATGTAAACATCACGAGAACAACGTTCCATTTTTTAAGGTGGATAATTACAGTTGCAAGATTTTGATCGATTCGGATAGACATTAGGACTGTCCAATATATTGGATTCTATTTGTGATTCTCTAATTCCAAATCTTTCCAGCGATTCCAAATTTTCAGAATGCTTCGAATATTCGATTCGGTTCGGAAAAATTATTCGGTTTTGGTCACTCCCAATAGCTAACCAAGGCTGGTGGTTCCAATACTCATTTCTGTGATTCGATATTATTCGATAAAGGTTCTTCCAATTGATTCGAAATGGCGCGGTACGAAAATAGATGTACGGTATCTGAAAATGACAATCCCGTGACCTTCCCAACCGATTCGTCTGGCAATAGACACATTCTATAGTCATTGAACCCATTATCGGCGTTTGATTGTGTATTGGCACTCAACATTTACTTTGTAAATTTCAATGTTAAAAAGGTCGGACAAACCATTTCACCCAAAACCTATGACTCATTGGCAATTTTGTCCAATTATTTTTCTAAGCTTTTGTCGAGTATGGGCCACTAATGAATCGCGCCTCGAAGACGAAGAGGGCCATACTTGACAAAAATGCATTCTTTGTTGAAGTAATAATATTAAGTATATTTTAGTTGGACTATTCCCTTTGTCGCGAAACTAAGCATATCCATATTTAGTTATTTTACCCGTGGTTGAAAGTTGTGAGCATCTTAAAGAAAAATTAAAAATATATTATGTAAAATTTTATGTCCGATAAAATTTCAACCCAACCTCTTTGTCGAATCATACCGAATCACACAAATGAGTGTTCAACTCTTAAACTTGACCTAGTCATATCTAGTCGCGATTTAAAAGTCATTTAAGCACATTTCAGGTTTTTTCCCAAAATTTATTAAAAAGTTCCAATTTGCTACTAGTCAGTTAATGAACTGCTTCACAAATAATTTTATTGAATCGAATATTTCAAGCTGAAAAAAAAACTGATTGTAAACCGAAATTGTCTAACCTCGTGCAATGCATAGGGGTATGAAGAACATCGTAAATTATTTTATTCTTTTTCATAAATATTTTACAAATGTGTTGTAATTTCACGGTTATGCATATTTACGATGTAAAAACTCATGTTTACAACTTTTCAGTTGTTTACTGGAAATGTTTTCAGGTAATTCAGAATTTATGGTCAATTCATCTATGGCGCTAACGTGATAAACGCTCCTCTCTCCCCTGAATAAATAATTTATGTATTTTGCAGAATTGTACGCTGTGCGCCCTGATGCGACATCTGGTCTTAACATTGGTGTGCTCTCCCGTACCCAACTTGCACTCAAATGGAAGCGACCCAAGGGACTTGTGACGTCATATTTGGTACAATATGGGAATGCAGGAACGTCAATTAAAGATATGAGGTCAATCCAAGTTCAAGTTGGTATGTTAATTGTATGTTTGTTTCGAATTTTCTTTTAAATTAAAACAGTTCGAAGTTATTTGAAACAAATCTTGGCACCTCCATATACATTTATTTGTTCTCGAATATCGGAGCAAATCATTCCTTTTAAATCCCCCCTCCCCCCATGACATTTTGATCAATTTGTCAAAGCAAATAGTCGGACACATGTCCGCAACAATTCTAATGAAAAATCGTCCTTTCGGTTTTTTGCAGGATTAGAGGAAGCTGTTCTCCGCGACCTAGAGACACGTGATTACACGATAAGGGTCACTGCACAAGGAAGTAGAGAGAAATCATTACCGGTAGAAATGCAATACGATATGGCGTGCGCAGGAGCACAAATGGAACTCTTAGTGCTCGGCGACGACTCCTGGTAATATTTTTCATTTACATAATTTGCTAATTTACCCCCTTTTCTTAAATTCTTCCTCGTTTCTCGTAAATTGTCTAGCACGGTTTTTACTACCAGAATATCCTTAAAATCACTGAAATTATTCACCTCAAGCAAGGAAGCGGCACGTAGGGGGAATTGACCGACGGTCAGTAACATAGCAAAAAACACACTGCACAACTTAGTAGTGGTATAGTCGCTTACAACACTGAGATTTTTGGGTGGTAATCGAAAAAATATCACCTCACGAGACCGTAATACTTATCCTAAATTTATCTTTGTTGAACATTGGACGCTGATGGATTGCGCTGCCAAGTCGAGATGTTTTGTTGGCTTATGCACATCAATGCAAAGCTTAGATTTGATAAAAAATGAGAACAAATTCTAACCGCATCCAAAACAAATTAAGAAAGACTCGAATGTTCGACCTAACCGTAATGTTTCATAAAAGTTGATATAAGGGATGGAATTCTAATCGATTTATTTGGGAAATTAGGCTCATCCCATCAATGGCCCACAAATATTTAAATATGACTTGTCTATTTTGGCGCAATTTTTTATTTTTTTATTATATTTCAGGAGCGTGAAAGCTGACAACTTTGCGCATTTCAAGGATTTTCTCCTATCCATGTCGGAAGCATTCCTAATTGGTCCAACGGCTGGTGAGTAATGTAGTACTAGTATAATATAGCGATACGTGAAGTGTTGCCGAACAACTTTGACCCGTTACTTGAGGTCAAACACGGGTCTAAATGACATATTGCCCAATATAGTCAGTAGTGCAACTACAAAGTGCGTGCCTAAGCGCGATCGTATTTTTCGAGAGCCCGAAGGTCGTTTCACGACCGATCGTGCCCTTTCGCAAGGCAATTTGTGAGTAGCAGAATCGCACAATAGATGCAAAGATGCGCCCGTGCCTATCGGTTGTTGGGATAAAACCCCCGACAGCTTCATGGATAGGCTATACCGAGTAATTCGAATACTCACCCTTTAAAGAATTTTTTATAGAAATGGTTTTTAGGTTATTACGAATTGTCCAATATCGGTTGAAATTTCTCGCTAAATCGTTTTTTGCTCATATTTCGAATACAATATTGAAAAGAAACTCCACATAAATAGATTTGATGATACATAAGTTATATATAGTTGATACTATAGGCTGTAGAGATGTACTTATGCGAGTAGCCAGATATTCTAGAATTCTGATAAAATATTTCAGTTTTTCGAATATTCTCGAATTGATTCATTTCGCAATGACATCATGATATAAGCCAAATTTTACGTTCTAAAATTTGACAAAAATTACGACTTTGCTGCAAAATGGGCAAAATGTGGTCAAATATCAGTAATTTCATTCATCTGAAATTTTGAAGCAGAATTCTATTTATATAGTGAATTTCGTATACAGTTTAAACTAAATATTAAGGACAATCCTACTTGATTGAAATCACTTTAATCGTACCCAATCCGAAATTAGAAACAATAAATAAAATTCGGTTTAATAACAAAGATAACTACATCGATTGTCACCCATTTTTTATTGAAATTCACTCTAAGCAAGGCCGGAGGCAGCGCCTCAAAAGAAACCAACCAACGACCGACCACTTCTGTATACCAATCAAGTATTCTATTTTGTCAAGCTTGAGCCACTGTTGGTATCACCTTGGCAGCGCTGACCCATACTTAACAAAACTGATTAGTGAAATATTTCTTACTGCAACGTAGAAACTCATTTCCGTCGTCATCTAAAGAAAACATTCGAAACAACAAATCAAATATTCCAGCTTTATCCAAGAGACTTTTCAGAAACTGCCGATTAGATTGTTCTTTTATCTACCCCAACAACCAAATTATAATTTTTTTTTGTATGAACATACCTACTCAGTTCAGGCCTGTCAAACTGAAAGTCCAGGAAGGTATTCTCGACATGTACCACTCCTATACATCATTTATTATATTTATTTTTAACTAAACGCATTTTGATTTTTGAAAACATTGGATTATATAAACAAATCATTTTACAATTTTGCAAGTATCTCTAACATTTATCCGCGAATTTTCAATCAAATGTATAAATAAATATCTGTCTCATTTTGACATTTTAAATTTGATTGTTAAACCCAAATATTGTCAAAATTTTGAGCGAAAATATTAGGTATTCGGTCAACGCTGTCAAAACAAAATGTCGCTGTGGAATTTTGCGTCCATTTGACCATGATATGCTATGCGAGAACTGCAAATGAACACTGTAGGCCTACCTGCCTATGACTGTCATTGAGACGACAATATTATTTTATTATTCGATAACTGTTAAAACAAATTACTCATTTCCTTCCTCTTTCAACTAAATTACACGGGCAAACTAAGCTAGTCAAAATGACAGAGAAATTGTAATCAAAAAATTTATTTCTTGCGATAATATCGTTTTGTTCACGAGTCCCAAATGGACGCGCGCGTCCATACATGCCAAATATTTCTAGAAATTGCGAGCTTGTTACATTGTTTTTTATTGTTCATAGGTCGCATGGGTGTCTTCCTCTACTCATCTAGAGAACCAAGATTTGTAGTTCCACTAAGTACTTACAATGATAGAAGTGAATTGCAAGATAGAATAAACACTATCCGGTAAGTCTCTTTTTTCAATTTTAGGGTTTATGGTTTTAAATGTCAAAGTAAGAAAGGGGATGCGAGGGGATATGATTATCACGTTGGTTTTTTTCTGGTTTCGGAATTTGTAACCAGAGAGCTTATGTTATACCGACAAAACTATTTTTGAGTGAATACCTCCGTAAGGTCGATGAGAACAAAGTGTGTAAAGCGTTCACCGTTCTGTCAAACGGCGCGCCCGCACCCGCATACGTACAGCTACGAGTTGTATACATTTTGTTGTTCAGAAATTGCCAATGTTATAATGCAATCTTGTTTCTGATGGCATTGCTATAATTGTTTCCTAGATATGGTGGTGGGCGGAGCTCAAAATCCGGACTGGCTTTAGAATATGCAAAACAACTAGGATTTCAATATGCGAGAGAGAATGCAATCAAAGTCGTACTGTTGGTCACTGATGGAAAGTCAGATGACGATGTAGAAGAAGCTGCTATCGTAAGTTTAGCCGTTAGCTTTACATAGATTTATTTTGTTGTATTCCATTCACGACTACATGACTGGGTAATTCGATTTGATGGTTTGCCCAAACTCGGTAGTAAACTGTTTGAATTGTAGTAGACTATAATATTAATTGGTAACAGTTTTATGGGAAAAGCATATAAATACGTAGTTTGGTAAAGAAGAGTGTATATAAAATAGTAGTATAACAACAGAAAAAATGAAAATTTAGATTATTCAGATTAAGTTACAAAAAGTAGTAATTGGCGGGCAAAAGCCTTTTTAATATTTTATAAGATTTCGTCCTTAAAAATGAGAAACATCGCTCCATTTTCAAAAGCACACGGGTCGTTATGGAAGACTATATTGTTCAATATGGAAAACAAAAATAATCATATTTTCCAAAAATCTATTCTGAATCCGCCACTGAACGAATTTGCCGTGAAAAATCTTTTAGGATATTGAATTTTTATTTTTCAGGCCTTGAGAAATTCCGGGGCCATTGTGTACACCATCGGGGTATCTACGCACGCCGATATGAGCGAGCTACGTAAGATTGCGTCAGAGCCTGCGTCAAGTCACGTATTTGGCGTCGACACATATGGATATCTGGCAGAAATTCAACCTGATATTGTGAGAGGAATTTGTAGGGACGTTTTGAGAGAACTCGGAAAAGGTGAGAATTTTGATCGTAATTGATAGAGCTATATAGTCAATAATGTAATGTCAAAGAGCAAACACGAAATAAAAATACTGGATTTCGTTTTTTTAATTAAAATTGTTCTGTTTGATGGGATGTTTCTTATTGATCAAATGCAATAATTACAATACTTAAACTCTGTTTCACTCTGTTGTCAAAATCCTAATGCAATAAAGTGAGATTAGTTTATCATAGATTTTTAATTTTTCGATTAAATTCTTATTTTCTAGTCAAACCACGTCTCGATCCTCCACTAAACGTCCGTGCTGTCAGTGTTAGAGACACCAGATTCAGTGTTGGATGGGATAGGAGTAAAGGGGAGGAATCTGTCACAGGATATGAGATCAGATGTCGAGGAGACGGAAGACTATGGAAGATTTCATTAACACGGGATACTAGGTAAGCAGCTCTGTGTTTCATAGGTCGTCATCGAGTTGTTTTTATAGCTTAGTTTAAACATTTTCAAAATTACTATATAAATAGAATAATACTTCAATATTCCATCAGATAAACGAGATAATTTTTAATATTTGACCATATTTTGCAACAAAATGGACCAATTTAGGAATAACCGAAAACCGAAATTAATTTTATCAGAATAGTACAATACCTGGCTATTTGGCCAATGGCATTTTTAATTTGAAACTATCCTACACAGAGAAGCTGAAGTTGTAGACGTTAAACCTGGAACAAAGTATGAAGTAGAAATATTTGCCACCGGATACAGGAAGGACAGCAAACCTATAAAACTTGATGTCGTAACAAGTAAGTTAATCGATGAGGGTTTATCGTTAGCCGAGTGGGATGCTCTTTCTTCTCTCATTCAGATTCGCGCTAAGCAAGGCGGTACGTAGTGTCTAAAAGGAGATAACTAATAGTCACTGGAATGGGAAGAGATACTATAAGATAAAGTGCCAGCAACTGCACTCTAAGGGAAAACATCCCATACAAAACTGAGCAGAAACTGTCCGTCTAGAAGTGGCTGCTGTAACACGAGATTGCAGCCTTTCGCGGTGTTAGAAGTTGTAAATAAACGGCTCTGTAATTATCTTAAAATAATTAAACAATTTTATAGCTGTGAGACAATGATTGTGCTGCATTTCGGTAATCAAATAAATAATAATTCATTTTTAGGAAATTTCGAGAATATCGAACGACTCAAATATCTCCCGGCGTTAATAGGGATTGTGCCAAGCGATTAAAAGTACTTTGAAAATAAACTCGGTATAATTGGTACTTCCATTTGAAATTACCAGCACTATTGAACCCAATTCACATCATTTGATTTTGTTCAGCTCTGCCAGGACCATGGAATGTAATGGCGTCCAATGTTTCTCCAACTCAGGCTAATATAACATGGAGTTTGACATCTGGTCATCTGTCTGCATTTCAACTTACTGTTACTAGCATCATCAGTGACCGGGTCATTGTGAATACTACATTGGGTGAGTAGAATTGAATATAAAATTTTTGTAGTAAATTAGAAATTCTATTTTGTTAAATAAAGGTATTTATATTATTTGCCCAGTAGGTTTGTACTTTAGAATAGTTCTAACGTATTTTTGCGTGTCGTATGAGGCGACTAGAAGGAAGTATAGAGGTGGAAGGTGATTTTACCATTGGCAAGGGCAGATGCCACTTACTGCACTTTACCACGGCGGTTCGTTTTTGTTTGGAATGTTTTTCGTTCAGAGTGCAGTTGCTGGAACTAAATTTTTTAATAGATCTTTGCTATTGAGTGGCCGGTGGTTGGTTCCTTCTTGACACTGTTTCTGGCCTTGCCCAGAGGGAATTTCAATAAAAAAAATTCTGAGCCGCGCATGACTGATCGTGCAACTTTCTATAGTGTATGATAAGTCACGGAATGATACATTCTGGATAGAACCTATCGTCTTCAAGTGTGTCAGCAGCACCTAGTCTGCATATCCTTCCATATCCCTGAGTTTGACCCAAATCTACATCATTACAATTACACCAAAAGGTCCAAAAATGTAGTGAACATTTAGGAAAAAGGATGAAGTTGTTTCACAGATCTCAAAAGTAACACCAAATAATGGAATTTAATTTATATAATTTTAGTTACGAAATTAAGTTGAACTGTAACTAAAGTCAAGTGGCGTATTAACGAAAGCCTCTAGAATTGTCTTTCATTCTGAGACTTCATTGTTTTATAATGCATTTTGAGCATAAATGAGCGTTACCATGGAAAATGACAAGTCATCTTCAAACGTGTGTTTATACACTAGAAATAATATATATTTTTTCGCTTTTGCAGCCAACGATACTTCATCATTCAATGCAACGAAACTCACGCCAGGAACGACCTATATTGCTGAAGTTCGTGCTTTATATGATCCGATGAAGGAAAGTAACCCGTCTTCTGTACAATTCACAACAAGTTAGTAAAGTATATGTTGGAGAATTCCAGTTTAATCTAATCTAAAATTTTATTTTATCATGCAAGTGCATACTTGACAAAACGTGTCTTGTAATACTTATCTGTATTGGAATCTACATTCTGAATAACGACCGAATATGGTTTTGCACCTGGATTTTTTTATTGCATTTAACTCCAGGCAAATCGTAACTAGCATCTAAAAGGAACAGACTAATGATCACTATCGCGACAAAGGGGTATATGCAATACAATGTCTGTCAGCAACTGCCATTTCAAATCGCACAGGGCAGATACAACTCACTGCAGTTCAGTGAAGTTCAGAGTGCAGTTGCTGGTACAACATCTTTTAGTAGCTATTTGATATTTGGTGGCCGTCAGTTGGTTTCTCTTAGGCACTGCTTCGGGTCTTGCTAAAAGTGAATTTCAATAAAAACAAAACACAAGAGACAGAAACAAACCGATATAGTAAAGTGTAATTACTGACTAGTGGCACCTATCCTGTACGATTGTACACTTCTTTGGTTCCTTGAAGTCGCCTATTACTGCACGCAGGAAATGCGTTCAGGTTCTGACGCCCGTAACTGTAACACATCTCAAAATCTTTATCACATAATACTCGCATTTATAGGTCTAGCTCCTCCAGAGAGAATTTACGTTAAGAACGTCACCAGCACGTCCGCAACGTTACTTTGGGACAGTGTACAATACGTACCAGACCAGAGAGAGGAAAATACCATCCGATACGTTGCTGAAATTACTGATACCGTTGGTGGATTACGTGGTACACAGGTTGTAGTCAACGAAAGAGCTGTGAACTTCAGGGATTTGGTCCCTGGTACACATTACACAATTCGGTTATACGTAAGTTGAGAAATCCATTTCACAATATTTATTACGCGCCCTATCATTTTATAATAATTGCCGCCTACTCCACAATATTCCTTTGCTTTATCAAACAGGCCTGCTGTTTTTGTGGTTATGTCCTAATCTGATTAACTTCGAGTTTTTAAACAAGGCAAAAAAGTTCTCTGGTACCGTTTGAACTCCGCAAAGTATTCGTGTTTGATCTGCCCAATCGTAAAATCTTTTGTTCAATTTCTATGACAATTTGAGATCATAATAATAGTTGATATAAAGCACCATTTTTTATTATGGTGTGTAACTGCAAATTTGATAAATATTCATTAATATACTCAACTAAGATTACTACTTTAGATACATCAATTTTAGAATCGAATCTCTCCGAATGTGAACAATTCGAATCGGAAGAAAATATTTCGAATAGATCCTAAATTTAAAAACTGGTCAAATACTTCCAAACCCTTTTTTATCCCTTTCAAATAAAAAATATGTTTTATTAAGCATGAACCACCGGTGACTCGTGCCGTCTAGGCACGGTCCATCAGTGGTTTATGCGTGATAAAATATATTGTCTGATTTGATGCGCGTAAAACTTGTTCGAAACATTCTTCGGATCAAACCGAATCACCGAAATGAGTATTCGAATTATCCGGATCGGACATGCATTCGAATTCTTCCGAATATCAAAATGACGTCCCTATTCTCAACTGATCAATGTTTTCTCTATACAGGTCACTTCTGGTAATATGAAAAGTGAACCTATCGTTACTAACATGACCACACCATCAATTTCATTACGATTAGATCTAGCGATACTAGTCGGCGTTTCTCCCGAACTTAGCAACAGTGAATTGTCTATGTTACGTCACTTCATGACAACGCTGGTAAAGGCTCTTCAACTTGGCAGAGATAAGACAAGGTAATGAATGATTTTATTATTTATTTAAATAGTAATAGTTTAATAATATGATTTAATTCACTCTGATGGGTTGAAAACGGCGCGTAACCGACAATCACCGCTAATGTGACTGACATATGTCAGTTTAGGAAAAGGCGCTTTAAAATCCTCAAAACGCCCATTCCATGTTACTATTGATGATTTTTGAAACTATTTTTGCAGTTGCTAACAGACACTCAAAAAGAGACATTTTATTATCCCAGCAAACTGAAACATTGCCAGTTTGCTAAATTCTTCTGATGAGACCCATTTTTCTCGGTTGTCTGAGTAGCAGGGTAGCTGACATTCTGTAGCAGTCATTTTGAATATTTAATTTATTTAAATATTTATTTGCTTAGTTTGAATTTTTTAATATTTATTTAACTATGTCCAGGATTGGTATGATACAACTTGCTGAACCACCAAAAGTCATGTTTGACTTGACCGGGATGCGAAGTCAGAATGTATTCGATCAAATTTATACAATGGATAGGAGAGTGAGCAAAAACACAATTTCAGAAGACTTTCTGGTGCAGACACTTTCTGTGAGTTATTGAACAAGTTATAAAAAATATTGTCGGTGTCAGAACTATTTAGTTGTAGTAGATAAAGTCACAAATTGCAAATTGGTTTAATGAAAAAAATTAGATTTTAATTTTTTTTTTCATTGGAACTCATAAAAACATAGAAAATTTGTTGGCATCGCAGGTAGGAGATCTCGCTTCGAGCCCCGGAGAGTGCGACGCGTTAATCCATATCCACCACTCAACCCAGAGTGTAATAACTTGGGTAGGCTAAGCCGAACCGGAAAGATCTTATCTTTCTTACAGCACCAACTCTGTTCTCTAAGCGACCTCCAGTAAGAGGCCTTGTTCAGGGCAACCCACTCATATGCATCGCTATATATATAAAAAAGCAGAAAACATCCTTAGTACTACTGAAACCTTAAAGCGGAGTACAATGATGAGTGATATCAACCCTGGGCGATGGCCGGACCACCTGCCACTTATCAAAATGTCAAAATTATGTTTTACCGAGAAGTTGTAAATGGTTATACAATCGCCCAGGGCAGATGTAACCCACTCTTTTTTAGTATTTCAGTCAATGTTTTCTTCCTAGAGTGCTATTACTGGGTTTTATTTTTAAGTGACTTTATTTTGATGGTCTAGTGGTTAAACAAGTTGGCATCGCAGGTTGAAGATCTGGGTTTCTAGCACCGGCGAGTCAGGTTCCATAATCCATGCTCACCACTCATATCATATTATCTCTCCAGCATTTCTAGCCCTGTACGTCTTTAAGTGGCTTCTGCTACAGGGCCTTCATCAGGGTGATACACTCCAAGAAGTGGCCATAATAAAAAAAATGTAAATCGTTGGGCACGTAAGTACCAGTTAGTCGACTTCTTTTCATCGCATCCTCTGGCTTTACTTAAAGGCATTTCCAATAAAAATTGTTCGAAATTTTAGACAGTGTACAAGGATGACAGACCACATGCAGCAAAAGGAGTGATATATTTCAACACGGACAAAAGTATGGAACACGTTCTGCCATCTTTGAATGGTTTGAAAAGATACGGAATTGAACCAGTTGCCATTCAACTTGGATCTGATCATTACTTGCTCGATTCTGGGTAAGAGTTCTTGGTTGTATCTGGTGTTTTTTGAATTCCCTATGCCCTGTAGGTACGGGCTTTAGAATAGCCCTATCGTATTTCTCGCGTGTCGTAAAAGGCGACTAAATAGAAGCAAAGAAGTGGTAGATAGTTTCACAATCACCCAGGGCAGATACCACTCGCTGCTTTTTACCATGACGGTCAGTTCCGTTTGGGATGTTTTCCGTTTAGAGTCCAGTTGCTGGTACTACAACTTTTAGCAGCTCGTTGCTATTGAATGGACGTTGGTTGGTTCCCTTTGGGAGCTGCTTCCGGCTGTGCTTGGAGTGAATTTCAATAAAAAAAATAAATAAAAATAAAATGGTGGGGCATCAGGACTCAATGGAAATTCGTTTTGTCAAGCATGCGCCGTAGATGGACCGCGTCACATCGACGCGATTCATCAGTCGCGCATACTTAACAAAAGATACCTTGACAATTTTTCAGACGTGGAAACGCGCTTCCAACCATGCACTGAATAATTTATTATATGTGAGGTAGCAGTCGCGGGTTTGAAACTCTTGTGGGATAATTGTGTGCTGGAGAAACAGTTCTGCACCTTGGTGGCTTATGGTTGTTCACGTACCTACTTGTCCGTTAAGGGTTATAAGGAAATGAACTTTATTTCTCAGAGTGCAGTAATAATGTTCATCCATCCACCTCTCTGGGTTCACGTACTATTCCGGGTAGCAGAATCATGTTTTTTCGGTTGTCTGAAATGTTCGTGTAATTTTCTTCGGATGGTCAAAAATGCTTCAAAATCATCATCAACACTGGTACTTTACGACATGATGGTTTTGAGTCTTTTTATTCGGTTGAAATTGAAATTATTCTTTCGCACATTTGCTAAATTTTCTTCTGATGGAACCCATTTTTTCGGGTTTCCAACTAGCTGGCATTCTGTCTAGTACTGATTAAAAGCCCCTTGCCCCATATGCCCCTCGCCCCATATTCTCTCCGCCCCATACGCCCCTTGATGAAAGATCGCTCATTCCTTTTGCCGATACGATAACTGTAACTTTACCAGATATAGTCTTGGAATGGGAACAACATCAGAGGATCAAAATATTTGAAATAGATTTTAGGCAGGCTGATATACAAAGTGTAAAACCATATTTTTGTTTTGTTTCAGTGGATCAGAACGACGTTATCTTCTTGAAGGCTTTGAAACATTGTATCATATTCTTCCTCACGTTATTCGAGATTTAAAGGAAATATCTGAGGATTTTCCTGGTGTTACTGCAACATTCATGCCAATGACTCAACCAACAAATTTCAGAGCAGTTGATATTGGAGAAAGGTACTTAGCTGTCAAGCTAGTGTGAATTGAAATAAATGCCTATTTTTTTCTGTAAAAAATTCCATTACTCATAAATATTCAAAAGAAATTGATAAAGTATTTTATGTTCCCTGCTAATATCAATGGAATTTGAAATTTTGATAGTTTCATAGAACTTTTTTTATACTGTATTATTTTGATCGCATTGCCCCTTTTATCCCATGATATTATCTACAATGTTGATCTCGGAAAAGCCAACATTAGTCCTATCAAGCTTTTACTTCTTTAACGATAAGATGGAAATCATAAATGATGTCACAACGCCCTTAATTAGGCGTAAGCAGTGACATTCACTTTCCTCATTTAATTTTTTTTCGGGTAATTTTTTCGAATCGGATCGAATCACTAATTCCATAAAAATAACAAATATCTCCAGCGTTTACTATCACCACGTATATACATTATGAAAAAATTATAGTTACGAATTACTCACATCATCACGAAGAGGCCTATGGGCAATTTATTTTCAATTACACTTCATGTCCAAGAGCGAAATTTTTCATTTTTGAATGACAATGTACTATCGATTTTGGTAATATTTGACCAAAATCGATTGCATTTTGTTGTTAAAATAAAAATTCTATATTATTTAGATTAGATAACTTTTTGTTTTTACAAACGTTCCATGATTGATTCGAACAACTTGTGCTTTGAATAGATTCGAATCATCGGGTCATATTTCCCAGTCATAGCGTTTAACTCGCATTGAACGAACACATTCGTCACAAAACTGGACCATTATAGTGTAGTGCAATGAGTGGTGTCTGCCCTGGGCGCTGGTAAATTACTCTATTTTAATCGTATCTCACGACACACGGAAAATACCTCAAGACTATCATAATGCCCATTTTTCCTGAGGAAGCCATATTTTCATTTTAGTTTTGCGATATTCTTATTTTGATCAATTTCCTTTTCCAGCACTGCGAGTCTCAAATGGGACAACCCAGATCAAGAACCTGGTCGATTTTATCGCGTTGGAATATCAGCCAATGGAAAACCTGTGAAAATAGCAACATTAAGATCGAAGTGAGTTTCCGATATTTTTTTCACTAACTTTCGAATTTTATATTTTATGGAAATTTAGAATTCTGGTAATGCCAACAAAGTATAATCCAAACTTTCAATCCGTTACACATGCAAAACATACACATAGCGTTTGTAGATATGACATTGTGCTAAACCCATCCTATCTCTCCAAGCAAAAAAGATTCCACAAAGGGCTTTAGAGCATGAAAAAATCGATTTGTTTACGCACGCACATTTTTTGATTTTTTACGGAATTTACGGAAAAAGACAAATTTTATCGCACCACACTATACCATGATCAGCTATAAAGAACAATTTTTAAATCTGCCTTTAAAACACACTGTGCCTTTTAAACTACGTACTTTTTCTTTACAGATCACTTAACGCCTGCGAATCAAGAATGCCCCTTGTTACTAAATCACTTTAATTTTTCGTTTTACAGTGCCAATGGTATTGATCTGGTACGTTTGAATCCTGGTTTCACATATCGAGTGACTCTAACAAGTGAACAAATGGGCGATGGTGACGTTGAAGTCATTGAGTTTGAATTTCAGACAAAAGATGTTGAGGGAAAAGGTAAACCTTGTTTTGGTCAAAATTTCTTAAGTTTTAATCTTGGTAATCATTCAAGGTAAATTATCAACTAAATGAATCCAATTTATCCAGATGAGAAAGTACCAGTTTTGGTAGAACCAACCATACTACCGATACCAAGATCTTCAGCTGTAACGACCACTCCTACACCGAGAAGTACAACCACCACCACTAATCCAACTACTACTACTATTCCTCCTACCACTACTACCAGTACTACCATTTCAACTAGTACCGAAGATGATTATTTTTATCCTGACATAACTGTTGATAAAGATTTCTATCTTTACTATAATTACGAAGACGAAATTGCAACAACTCAAAAGCTACCAAGCACACCAAACCAAACCACAACGACCAGACCAACTACCACAACGCAGTCTGAGGTATACCTTAATGGTAAAGACCTTGATCTGCCAGACGAAAGTATAGATTTTGATGAAGCGACCAGACCCGTATACGATGGTGAACCTGAATTACCAGCGCCCGTTTTATCAAGCAACAACAGTCGCGAAATCGAACTACAAACCAAGTTACCGGAAGAACCAGAAAAAACCGATGTCACTCCGGAGTTTGATCTTCCAGAATATTTTGAAGAAGATAAGGGTGTAGATGTTGATAGTTTCCCCGTCGTTCCACCTACCACTGGCATAACTACCACCTCGTCCAAAGCTGAACCAATCGCGACAACTACAAAAGAAGATGTGACAACCAAGTTTTCCTATGGTTCTAATTATGATGAAAAAATCTGGGCATTTTTGAACCAGTGGAGCACCAAGCGTCAAATACATCAAAGCCGAAGAACCACGAGATCATTACATGATGATCTAAATGGTTTTGATGATGGCGACAGAGATAGACCTAATTTAGGAATTGCAAAAGCAGTGGGGAGACAAGCGACGAGGTATTGTATTTCATTTATTTATTATCTTAATATGTATTCACAGAATTTGAGCTATTTTTTCCTAAATTTTCAGAAATCCGATTGTTGGTGCAGGTAGTGATTTCACAACATTTGGAGAAGCCGAATTGGATCAATTCGTTAGAGAAAACTTTGGAGGTGAAAGTCATGGTATGTATAATTTTTTTTATTGTAATTTTTAGTATTTAAAAATTGTAATTGGTGCGGAACTTAAGAATTACCCTAACGTATTTTCACCGTAAAAGGTGATAGAAAAGTAGCACCGTCGACCTGGGCAGTTATCACACAACTGTACTCTTCTCCTATAGCGATTCGGTTCTGTATGAAATGCCTTTTTCCGCAATGGCCACAGTTACAGCATTTTATGTACCTTCTTGCCTTGTTTATTTCCAACAATAATAAAAATACGCTTAATCGATAAAAGGCAAACAATGTTGGTTCAAAACATATCTACCAGGCTCATGATGCCATGGTCGCAAGAACACACTGAAATGTACATAATGTATTGCTTTCGCGTGATAATTTAGAAACAATAAAGAAGGTTTTGCAGGATACAAAATTATGAATAGGGAATATGTTCCTGGCAAATCTTCCCTTATGATCAATTCACTTCTGCATTTTTTTAATATCGTTAAAAATCGTTCGTTTTCTTATTATAAACTAATAAATCGATAATCAAGGTCTATCATAAATATTTTCAGAGGCTCGTGGTGAACCAGTAGAAAATGTTTATTTAACCAATGTTACTGATACAACTGTGGATCTAAAGTGGAGTCAGGTTCCCGAAGATCCGTCATTCCGTGGGTGAGTATGTTTGTGGACCGTAGGTGATAATGAGAATTTCCGGCAACATTGGCTAACTATCGACAAGAGCTAACAATCCAATTTATTCGTGTTATTATTAATAAAAAAATTTAAAATTAATAAAATTTTTTTAAGGGGTATTGGAATTGTTTGCGATATTTTAGTAGACATTTTCTGGCTATATCAATTTCCATACCCGCATTGCCAATTTGCATTTCAATCTGAAATCGCTACCGGAATCATCCAACGAAGGGGCAAGATTCTGCCACTGGCTAAAATTTCAAGCATTGTAGACGTATCAGCATTTTGGTTTGCGTAGACTTTATTTTTAAGGCTCACTTGGTTAAATCCCGGTGTTTTATATTTTTGACCAATTTCACCACCAACCTGGCCTTCACCAAGGCACTTTGCGCGTTGCTGAAACACATACACATAACAGATATACAGTGAATACAAAAGTCCGTGATCGCAGTCGTTTTTTTTTAGACTTTTGGCCTAAAAAACTATTATGTAATAGTCTCGTAGTGTTGGCAATTCTAGGTGAGGGTACAGAGTTTACCTAGTATACCTAGTCTACTGATTTTATTTTTGAACTGCTTTTACCTACTTCCACGGATATCTGATTTACGTAGTCTAACTTTTACCGAAATTTCTGTTTGAAGTTTTACCTACGTAATTTACTAGGTAAAATAGGTACATGCATCTATTTTTCAACTCGGCACTTAAAAAAGTAACTTGATAACTTGCCCGAAAAAGTAGTTACCTAATTTATAGTAGCTAGGTTGTAGTCACCTGTAAACCGTACCAAAAATGCAACAAAATCACTGGTTTTTGACAGTAATTTTACTTGGCAGTATGGAAAAAAATACAAAGTTGACTTTTTTGGTCAAATATGGGATGTTGATGGAACACATCGCAAAGATGCGATGCATCAACAGCCCATAATTGACATAAATCTCGTCAACATGATGTTTTCGAACTTCGGAAATATGCAATTACTCCAAATGTCCAGTAAATTTACTATACCTTTGTTACAGTGTAGACGGCCCTGACCTACATAGCCTACCAGTATCAACATCAAGTATATCAAGTGATCAAATAATTAAGCGGTTACAGAGACCCCATTATTTTCTCAATTTCCCCCTTTTTCAGATATAAAATCTTTTTCGCTCCTCTGACTACTGCTCACAAGAGATCATCACCTAAGAGATTAAAACGAACTGAAGTTGGTCGACATTCGGACCGAATAAGATTAGTCGAACTAGAACCGAATACTGTGTACCAGATTGAAATATATTCTGCATATGATGGACAATCTCTAATTGGACCAAAGAAATCGTTTGCTCGGACAAAAGATGAAGGAGGTATTTATTTGCAATCCTTCTAGAATAGATTTACTATGTTAAGCATGATCACAAATGAACCGCGCCTAAAGGGCGCGATCCATCAGTGGCCCATCCTTAACAAAACATACCCAAATGAAGATTTTCTGCTGATTGTGAATCAAAAATGGTTTCGTTAGCTTTCCCCGCATATTTTTTAACTGTTATTGGTACGTATATTTGAACTAAGTAATTTTGTATCCGTATATTTGCACGGTACGTCTTTATATTTGCGTGGATTTGGAATCGCGTATATATTGCCCATGGAACATTTCCAACCTCGAACGCGTACATCTACTTGTATTTGCACCAATAGAAGTTTGGACACAAGTACGCAACATAAATGCAAACGCAAATGGGGGCAAAGCTCTCGAGTGCAAATAGATAAATTTGGATTCGATATATTCCAAGTACATGTTTCGAGTCATGTTCAAAACTCAGTAAACTGGGTATTTAACGAAAAGGCTTTTTCGTTATCCTTTACCAAATCATGATGAATCGTGTCTATGACTGCGCGACCCAAAGAGTGGCATTTTTTATCATAACATTGCCTACTGCATCATTGCCTGATGACTAATACGACACCAAATCGCAAATGTACCACGCTAACATAACTGTCTGGCAATATAGGACGCAAATATTGTTCTTATATATATTATTTTTATATATTTTAGAAGATGCTAGCGAGATTCTAGCTTCAATATATCGTCCGCCCGTCATCATAAGAGCCAAAGCAATTTCAGAAAACCAAATCACGATAAGTTGGACATACAGTTCCGTTGATTCCGACTTGCTGTATTACAAGATTTTGTACAAACCTACATATCTTATGGAAGCCAAGTAAGTTATTTTTGTTCTGATTCAATCTTTTTTAAATCTATTGGTATTTTTATGATCTCCCAATATATTGATAGGATAAGATTTCATTTTTATCCTGCGGGAGAGAAAAGCCGAGAAACGCCGACAACAGCTTAATCATACGCCAGTTCCAACTCGGAAATGAAGGTTTGGCTTAACAGTTTTACTCAATTTTTCTGTGCATGGTAATGGTTGGCGGAGGAAGCCGTAAGCAGCACTTACGTGAACCACCGTGCACCGGCGAGGCGTCCAGCAGACCTCTCGCATATAATCATTCCTCAACGGGCACCCTATCAGTGTATGTATAATGACTAACATGGTTCTATCCAAGCAGCAACTTATTGATGACAGGGTTGGTTTGTGGAAAAGTGACAAGCTTTCCGTTTCAGCGAGGCATATACCCCAGTTATCACAATCTGGGTTGTTACGACCTGAAGGGTTCAATCCACGATGCCAACGTTACATGTTCACCATTCGTGTATTTTTTCAACAAACGCCATGGTCCACAATATTTGAAGTTGTCTTAACGATGCATCGATCACTCACGATCACCCGTTCGTACGGTTGCGCAGAAAACCGTTAGGTTGCGTTCGGAAAGATAAAGAAATGCATGCGTAGCGTTGCCAACGCAATGTTAAGTATGGGTTCACGCAACGTGTATTGCAACGTTATGTTTCGAGCGCACATGTTTTTGTTAAGCTTTAGTCACTGATGGATCGCGCCGACGAGGCGCGGTCCGTTTGTGTCTCATGCTTGACAAAATAAAAATTTTGATTGTGTGTGTGTTCGCTTAGAATTAATATTCTCTAAAAAAGCTTCGAGAAGCACTACACAGCGGGGAAGGGCGTTTTTTGGGTGAGGAAGTTTGATAAGTGACGAAACGCCATTGGCATCACATAGTCTAATAATACACTGTTAACGAACATTTGTTAATTGTATACATTAAAACTAGAATTTATTCCTTTTCATTATTTTTCACCAGATATTTTGAAACTGAGGCTTCAGCCAAAGATGATTCGTTTGTGATTGAAGGATTGACAAAAGATACAGAATATTTCGTAGTGGTCAGTTATGTTAAACAATCCCTTTTAATAGCTATTGGTCAGGGCCCGACTGCGCATTCAGAAATCAAATGAATTAGAACACGATATCCATAAATAGATCCACATTAGCGATTACCAAACATCTATGTATCTACCGAAAAGATGATATTACTTTACTGGGGATGTATTTGCAAATTATTCGAAACATATGAAAGCAAATAGCTACCAGTACATAAAACATAAGACATCTTTAACCCACGTTGAAAACTTTTCATATATAGCTGGATGTTGTGCAGTAGACGGAGAGTGGTTCCCTGGGCGATGGTATGACCAGTCACCACTTCATAACGGCATTAGCCAGTATTGGTCTCATTTGCAAAATAGGAAGCGGTCCACAACATTCGATCATCGTATGGCTTCTTTTTTGATGATCTTACATTGAAATATACAAACTAGGATTTTTAATAAAAAAGTGTTTGCAAAATCAATATCATTCCAGTTTAAAAGATGATTCAAATTGTGCCAAACCAATCAAATTTTATTTTGTCAAGTATGTGCCACTGATAGATCGCGCCACTGATAGATCGCGCAAGTTTAGCCAAAGAATTACTGATCGGGAAACAACCACGAATTGGCGATATTTTTCAATTTTGAATCAATTTTTCTCAGTTCACATTCACATTTTAAAGTAAGGCTCGAAGACGTAAGCACCCGATATGGACTATCTATAGTCGGCCACTTCTATATGAACGGCTCATATAATATAAAACTATTGTAAGAGGCTTAAATAAACTTAGATAAACGAGTTACATATTAAATCACTAATATTGCTTCTTTTCATTTTAGATAATAGCGAGGCATGAGAAAGGTTACAGTGCACCAGCTAGAGTAACAGTTTCAACTTGTAAGTTTCAAGTCTTTTTTTATTGGTATTTACTCTGAGCAAGTCCGAAAGCAGTGCCTAAAATGAACCAACTAACGCCCACTTAATAGAAAAGAGGTAATGAAAGATGTACCAGCAATTGCACTCTAAACGAAAAAAATCCTCAAAACGGAACTGGACCGCCATGGTAAAGTGCAGTGAGTGGTATGTGCCCTGGGCAATGGTAAAACCATCTACAACTCTGCTTTTTTGGTCGCCCTTTTACGACACGCAAGAAATACGTTAGGGCTATTCATTAGTCGTTTGCTTGAGTTTTGAATATGGTTATTATACATCATGATTGGTTGTGATAATTGTTCTTATTTATTAGTGGTATTACTGACTTTAATTGGTATTTTTGCAATTAATATAGTTATTCATATATATTCTAGATATCTATTTTGCGGGGAAACTGATTAATTTAGTCCAAAGTTTACAATGTATTATTTGACTGATATATATCATGATTAACACCAGAAACCTCCGGTTAAGTAAATTAGTAATAAAAATGAATAATTGTGAATATTTTATGTAGATGACCATGATGATATGAAATATCGAATTTGGCAAATAGTGTCCAGTCCCCTTAACATGTCATATAAATGAGCATACACTTCAAATACATGATCACTAGTAATGTCTCAAAATATTTTAGTGTTCTTTAAATATCTTGAAATTAGATAAGAAAACCGCTGTCCAAGCATAATTGTTTGACGGATTTTTTAGCAAAACGTTCTTATAGATTAAAGTCTATGATAGCGACTGAAAAATTAAATATTCCACGTCTTTGCTTTATCTTTACACAGTGTCTGATCTGTCTTACACAACTAGCTTCCCCAGACACAGCTCAAGGGTTTGGACAACTAGAACTAGGAGCAGTTCTTCATCATCTCGTACTCATCACGGATTGGTTTCTCTTAATAAAATAACAGCTGAGCCTGGTTCCTCTTCAGAAACTTTTGGCGGTAATTTTTACGTTTTTGAATGGGATGTCCTTACTTCAGTAAAAACTGTTTCGATAGTTAGTTGAGTTTAATTTATCTCGTGAATTAGTTTTCTCAAGTGTTTGCAGAGAGGGATGAAAATGGAAATCTCGATCGCTTAGAATTGTGAAACACAAATTATCCAATATACCAATTTTGTTTATGCTGCCCATCTTTTTTTAATCAACCTAATTGTTTATAGAAAAATATCATGTTCTCATTCCACAGAAATATAAGTTTATTGTAAGCTTCCGTTAGAACGTTAGTCTAACTTCTTCAGACAGAATTAATTTTGACCCAAATTTACACATTTATTTCTAGTTGTGATCTTTAATGCTGAAACAATAGTTATTGTCAATTATGGAATGTCATTGTCTTAAGTTTTGACCACTATTTTTAAGTCACGCTTTTGTCAAATATAGTAACGTCAAACTGCAAACTTGAATTTGCTTTTCAACTAGTCAATTTATTAACAGAGTTAAAATCGAAGTCAAGTGTGACGTCATCAGGATCTCGTAATTTGAGGGCTGATATTTTGTCTGGAAATTTACTGAAGATATCGTGGAACAGACGAGAAAATAATGCAGGAAATCTGGGAGAAGATCCAACATTAGGCCCACTGAGTGTTGATTATGTTGTGTCCTACACTCCACTCTGGCCTCTGGGAGAGCACGAGGTAAGTTATAACTAGATTTGCGATAAGTTGCCTAAGCGCGTATTACTGTGATAAAAGTATAGTAAATTTACCATCCATTTTGCAGTAACTGTATATTTCTGAAATTTAAAACGGCCTTGTTGATGACATTTATGCCAATTCTGGGCTGTTGATAGAACGCGCCTTGGGTCGTTTATTACAAATAGTTTGTCGTCCTCTCCTTGGAATCAGTGATTCCGTTTTTTATCATGTAAGTTTTCGCCATTTCGACACTTTTGGAACGAAGATCTGCTTTGATGCTTGAAATTTGAAAAATTGTTTTGGAAAATAAAAAAATGTCCCAAAATATATCCTCTCGTGTTAGATAGTACGTGCTAAAGGTACGCACATGAACAATCTTTGACAATAAAAATTTTGATTCATTTCAAACTATTATTTCTCAGGGAGAGGTACGAGCTGAAGACGGAGAATCATTCGTCTTAATTCCTGATTTACCACGTGATTCGAGATATCGTATCGATCTTTATGAAGAAACTGGATCTAGCATTAGAGTTGTTGATAAGTTGGAAATTGATATACGTAAGTTTTACAGTTTTTTTTATGAAATTCACATTTAGCAATGATATTATTTTAAAGTTCGGGCGTGCTTACCCAAGACTGTGTTGAGTAGTGGTCATTAGATAACTAGTCGGACTTAGCGGTACTCGAACTCGATCTTCAACCCACGATGCCAACTTATATTTATAACCATATTAAAAACAATGTCGATACCAGCGATATTGGAAGTATCAGTATCGCTACTGGTATCGCAAAATTTTCATCACCGATACCAGAAGCGATACCTGGTACGTCTTAGTTAGAATGGCTATTTTTCAACGCAACGTTCGCATACGCTTCGTTTCTGTGATAGTAAATGGAAAAGCAAGTGTTTTCCCTCACTGCACTTTACCGTGGTGGTTCAGCTCTGTTTGAGATGTTTTCCTCTTAGAGCGCAGTTGCCGGTACTACATCATTTAGTAGCTCTTTTCTATTAAGTGGCCGTTAGTTGGTTCCGTTTAGGCTTTGCTTCCTGCCTTGCTCAAAGTGAATTTCAATGAAAAAAAATGAAAATACGCCACAATGAAACTCTTTAGGAATTTTTTCTTGCTCAGACTTGTTCAGTCTGGTTTCGCGTCCAACTGCTCTAAAAAATGTGAATAACAGGCTAGGCAGGCCTCGTTTAAACGATTTTATTTACACTTTAGATTTTATCCATGACTTTCGTTAATTTTGAGTAAATGCTCTTTTTGATGGAGAAAAGGGACATTAGGTGACCCGTTAGTTGTGTAGCCACAAACAATTCCACCGTGTATTTGCACGCAGTCTTTGAACCCATGTATGTTTGAATGCAGCATCAATCAGTATATTTGCAATTGCTTCCATAAAAGTTTGCACTCAAATAAATGTAAGTAGGCGCGAACATACGTGAGTGCAACTACACCAAGAGCATAAGTATGTGGATACAAGAAACATACGTGATAAAGTACTCGGTATCGGAATAAAAATTAGGTAGGCGGTATCGGTATCGGGAAAAATTTTGGTATCGGCTCATCTCAAAAGAAAGTCGAATCTGACTGCAGAGGTAATATGTAGTTAGATCTACCAATACCACTTTAAAACTGGTCTAGCTTAAGTTCAATATCACTCATAATATTTTTTGGTTATATTCAGCTTCAATTATTTCTGAACGAGCAGTTGGAAACAAAGTGTCCGTTATAGACGATTCTACAGATTCAAAAGTCAAGATTGACTTGCAACCTTCGAAAAGTGAGTACGCTCACATGTACTTCTGTCGCGTGTTTGGATTGCCTTATCAGGGTGGCAGAATCTTTTTCCCGAGTGTCCGAAATGTACATGTCATTTTCTTCGGATGGATGGAAAATATTCAAAACCATCAACACTGCCATTTCATAGCAGTGTTGATGATTTCGATTGTTTTTCTACAATCTGATTACTACCAGACACTAAAAACAATTTTTTTTTCTTGCGTGAGGTATATTATGAAATGTTGAGCATTTTCTTTTTTATGCCAGCGATAACCGACACTATGTCATTCCGGTGCCTTGTGAATGAATTTATGCCGCGCCCCATTTTTTGTTTCTATTTCGGTATTGTAGATATTATCCGGCATGTACACGGAACATATACACTATTCAGGTCCGTAGCACGCAAAAGATGATCTAATGTGATGATCGAATACCGGTCAATTCAATCAATCGACTCAAATTTATTCCGAGTCCACCTGAACAGAGAGAAAACGAGCTTATTAATACGATCTCCAAGTTTATGACAACCAGTTTTGATATAGTCAGCCTTTCTCTACTAGTGATGCACACAAATCAAACGCGCTGGGTCTGGATTAGTTACTTACGATAAGCGACTAAATACTATCTCCAAGTCCATGGCACCCAGTTTTGATATAGTCAGCCTTTCTCTACTTGTGATGCACACAAATCAAACGCGCTGGGTCTGGATTAGTTAGTTACGATAAGTGACCAACAAATTCGAAATAAATGCTTTAATGGGGCTTGATTTTCTCATCTCTATAATAATTTTTGCTTCAGAATTGAACAAACCCGTAAATTTTCATCTTGTACGTGCGAGTCCTACTACTCTACACTTAGCTTGGAGTCCAGGAGAGTCAGGAACCACTTATCAATGTGAGTTAGCCTCTTAATATAATGAGTCCATCGTCTGGAGTAGGTTATTTGGTATAGGGAGTTCATATTGTGTCTAGTCCCTCAATCGGACTTGTCTGGGCTCGAATGCTGGCTTTCTTTAGCACAATATGTCAGGAATTTGTGAAACACGAATTCAAAATTTGATCTAGGATGCTGTGTTCCAATCAAGTTTGTATTGTTTATATTCAAAGAAAAAAAAAAGAAGTTGTTTACACATTCCGGTAACCTACACAGAAATGACTGAGAAGCTATTGGCTAATATTTATAGTATATGTTTTTTTGGTTTTCTTGGCTTTGGATTTTTTCATTTCGGCTTTTATTTCGTTTAAATTTTCTTTTCCGAATTCAGAAACTCATATTGCGAGAATGTTTGGTTGTAATTAAAAACTGCTACAAAACAATATTATTCATCATGGTTAAGTTCTCATAATTTATTGCAGTGCAATACTACGATGACAGCAACCGTTTCCGAGTTCGTAATGTATCTACTGTTGCAAGTTCCATCATAATACCGAGATTACAACCAGGGCGGACATACAGAGCTACACTGGTTGCTAAACGAGAGGATAAACGCAGCGACCCTGTTTCACCCCTGGATGCGCTTTACACGCGTGAGTGGATATTTCTATCAAAAACTTTTTTGTGGTATTGTATAATTGATCTTGGCAGCTGTCTTGGCTGGAATAATTAACGTGATTACAAAGGCATCGTATATAAAAACACTATTTAAGACGAAAATGTTGTTATTAAAATAATGTATGCAACTTTTATTTGAAATTTACTCTACCCAAGGCGGGAAGCAGTGCCTAAAAGGAACCAATTGGCGGTCAATTACTAACAAAGAGCTAATACAAAATGTAGTACTAGCAATTGCACTATACGCGGAAAACATTCCAAACGGAACTAAAGTGCGAAGAGTGCAGGGAGTGGTATCTGCCCTAAGCGCTGGTAAAACCACCTACCAATGGTTCATGCTAATCAAGGTTTCCCCACACAAAGGTATGTGGATTTCTTTAGATCGTGCTTGGCAATATCGTAATTGCGGTATTAAATCATATGTTAGCCAACCATTGTGCAAAGCATCATAATTTATGTCAAATTCGACAAAAGAGATGGTAATTAAGGGACAATAATAATAATATTACGTCGAATAAAACTGCACCTTCAAAATATTTTATCCTCTTCGGATACTTTTGAGACTGCAACCCAAAGGGTGACGATGAAGGATGGTACAGAACCTTCGTCAATAGTTATACTTAACGTTGGATCAGTTTACTATTTCATTAGCAGTAATATCTTGTATAAAGCATATTTACCAATATAATATATAAGTGCTTCAAAATCCAAACTTGCTTCAGCAATACCACAACCTCGTAATCTCACAATCACATTCTCTGACGACGGCACTATGATGTTGAAATGGCGAAAACCTGTTGAAATAGATGTCACAACGTACAGAGTTTATCACACAGACTCAATATCCAAGCCTCAGACATATTTTGAGGTCACAGAACCAAAAGCGGAGCTTCCAGGTACGTAAAACTGTATAAATATATTTTTATCAAAAACGAGTTACTGATGGATCTCGCCGTTGAAAATAAAATTATTAATTAGGAGGTTTTTTTTGGTTCTGACCTTGAAGCTTGGTGCAGGTAATCTGTGGTTAATGTCCAACAGTGGGCAGTGTCGTGGCAAAATTTTAGCGGCCTCGGCCTTGCGACATATTTTCCTTGCCTTCAATTCACCGTATTTTTGCAACTAAATAATTTTTCAATTTTTTATGAAATAAATTTCACCTGCATTATTACCCCCACAAGATCTTACACTTTTTGCTGCCAATGAATCACTGGACACATTGTATAACATTTTCCTGCGTCTATTAATATCAATGGGTTTTCATACTATTTCTTTTAGTTTGAGTTTAAAACTCCACCATATTTCCATGTATTTATTATTTTCCACAGGATTCGTGCCTCGACAATACTATCACGTCTCAGTGAAATCGTTATTCAAAACAATGGAAAGTGAACCAATTGTAGAAATTGGATATGCTAATTTCGGACCAGATTCCACTGGCGACAGAGAAACAGAAGGTCAGTTTCTAGCTGAGAGAAGCTAAATGTCTCATATCGTACATTTGAAAGATGTATTGGTTTGCTTGCATCAAGTCAGTTAAATCATATTGCAAAATGTGTTTTGTCAAGTATGGGGCCACATCTGTGTGGCCACATCAAGTGGTTTTGGCTAGATTTTTTGACCGAATTTTGCCATTTCTAATGTTGTATCATTTTCGCTCGTTCGTTAATTCAAAAGCAATATGAATTTATCAACAATTTGAGTTATTAAAAGTAGAAATTTCTATTGGAAACAATGAGATGAAAAAATAATTTTTGTCTTCGTTGTCGCACCAAATCCAAAACAGTTTGTTAAAACATATTATGGTAAGTTTGAGTCACCGATAGATCGCGCCGTCATCTGTTACTCAAGCTCAACCAAATATTTCATGAATAAAAATTTGAAAAGATTCATGCAGCGAAACCAATTTTTCGCTGAGCATATTCTTTTTTATCACGATATCAAATTTAGTTTTGGCCAAGAAATCAGTTTCACTACGAAGTGATGAGACCTTAGACCGTTGTCTTGCCATTGTTACACTACAGAACGCTCACGCTCAGGTGAACTTCAGTTTTTTCATTGTGAGTCAGCATTCTCAGAAAAGTATTCCTAATGGAGAGTTGGCCCTAAATATCCGAGCTAAAAACTGTTCTATTTCTTTGGATAGAAGTGTCAATATTGAGTATTAGTCTTCTTTTAGTGATACTTCGAGCCTATTCCAATAAAAATTATTGTGTCGCGGGCAAAGGGAAAATCAAATCGAAAGTATTATTTTGTTGAAATTACAAGTTCACAAAATAAGCTAAAATAATTTGAAACATATTTTGAATTGTTTTGTAGAATTGAATCTTCCTAGAAAACCCGTTTTATATCACAAATTAAGTGGCACGCGCGCCGATGTGAGGCATTAACTCTTCACAATGACACCGTGGACAGTTGAATAAGCCACGTTTTTAAAACTTTGCGCCTTGATTTAGAAAAAATGTCGCAATTATTACCACGTTTTAAACGTCGTCTTTTCTAGCTTGTTGTTTTTCTTTGACATGACCATAAAGTTTACATATTATTTTATGTTCTTATCTATTAGAGAAATAGTGCAACAGCTAATTACTGTTAGGTTTAGGAATTTTCGTCGGCATGTAAGCTAATTTTTTTCATGACGATTTCGTTCAAAATTATTCAAACGCAGAAGTTCATTAGATCTTCTTTAGAACGAACTATGACGCAGAAAATGAGATTATGATCTAGTATATTGGTATCTAAGGTTACGCAAATGTTGCTTTCTGCTGCTTAAACAAAATGATATTTATTTATGTGAATGTAAATTATTCTTCTTAACATATTCGCTGAATCTATTATGTTCGTCCAATTTTATTCAGGCACAGCTACACCTCCTCTCAGAGATGTGAATGAAGATGACAAAAGTACAGATGGAACAATTTTGACCATTGGTCATCTGACTGACCACATGGTCAAACTAACATGGGATGAATACAAAGTAACAGATGGAACAAATGTTGAGTGAGTGATGCTGATAATTAATCAACTTTAAAACTTCTGAATTTCGTGAATTATAAATTTTGCGACAATTTTTTGTTTATTTTAATTATTTCAACCATACGCTTCTAAGGCTTCTATATAGACAGGGTTGATCATAATTGTATTTCTTTACAGATACAAAATCATTTTGGCACTGGTAATGTCAGATGGATCAGTTGGTGGTGGAAGAACCATAATGGTTGGTACCAACCAATACCAAACAAATATAACATGGTTAGAACCAGCTACAACTTACCAAGCCAAGTTAATGGTCCGTGTGGATGGGGAAGTAGAGAAAATTATTGACGAAGTCACATTCACGGTAATATATTGATTCTCACGGAATATATTTACTCGTGGCTTTAATATGCAAATGGCGACTCAAAATGTTCGGATAAGTCCGAATTATTTGCTTATTTATTTTCCAACAACCGTTTGCAACACATGTTTGTTCTGTGTTACAGTTACTGTCTTGCTTAACCAGCGGCCTTTTTTCTAATTGAGAAGTGACAATAGCACCCTGAACGAACAAGCAACGGCCATGAAAACGACGACATAGCTACACAAAAATGGAAAGCTTGCATTTGCAGCTTCAGCGTAATGTATCTCATACAGAACTGATCGACTAAATAGTTGAGTCCTGTGAGTGGTTTCAACATCGGACGATGGTTTGCCATCTACAATTTCCGCTTAGTTTTCTGGTCCTCCTACCAAATCAGAAATTTTATTTTGTCAAGTATGGCGGCGCGATCCATCAGTGACCCATACTTTGCAAAACACGTTTTTTATTAGATTTTCTCTGACTGGACACTACAAAATACAATACACACTGGGCTATTCAAAGTCCGGCACCTGAAGACAAATTACAAGACTTAAATTGTATTACCATACAGTCAAAACTACCACCACCAGTTTTAAAACCAGTTACCACTACTGGACCATACACCGCGACCATTCAATGGAGACGACCAAGGTTTCCATACACGTATAATATCAATATTATTGAAGAGGAATCAGATTCTGACGACGAACCAGTTATACAAAAAACAGTTAGCAAAGCAAACAGAGACTGGAAAGCAATCATATACGGTAAGCATGAAGTGAGAAAACCTAATCAATTGGAATATAAGTTTTATTCAACCGTTTTCTCTAATCGGATCGAAAATTGGGCAAAAGTGCCAATGAATGCCAAAGTTCCAATGAATATTGAACGGATACCTGTTTCATTTTTTTCCATAATCTCAATCAGCCCAATTTTTGGCATACTTGAGTGTTTTTTTCCAAATTTGTCTATATTTGAGTTATTTGGTCGAAATAATTTTTCCCTATTTCAAATCAAATCCGGCATTTCGTTTAGATATAAAACCTGGTACAAAATATCGTGCTGAAGTTACGACGGAATATGCAGATGATGTTAGCGAGCCATCTATCGTCAGATTCATAACAAGTAAGTAAGGTCACAGGATATTAGTCTGGCATACTGAACTATTATCGATCCAGGTCGGTAAAACCTAGAAAATAAAACCATTTATACCTTTTTAGTTGATTTTTTTTCCATTTCCGCCAACACACTATATTGATATGTTAGGAAACTTATTCTATTTTATTTTATTGAAATTTACTCTGAGCAAGGCCGGAAGCGGTGCCGAAAACGAATCAACTAACGGGCACTTAATAGCAAAAAGTTACTACAATATGTAGAACCCGCAACTGCACTCTAAATGGAAAACATTTCAAACGGAACTGAACTGTTATGGAAGGGTACAATGGGTGGTATCTGCCCTGGGTGGTATCTGCCCTGGGCGATTGTAAAATCCTCTACTACTTCTTTGTTTCCATTTCGTCTTTTACGACACGGAGAAAATACGTTGGGACTATTCTAAAGCCCGTTCCTACCAGGGCTACTCTTAAATTGGATATGCAAATGCTCAAACTTTTATTCACCTACAAGCAGGACCCACAGAATCATGTTTGCACAATCTGTTTCTAACTGCGGAGGAACGGACTCTTAATTTTTTTAAACTTTTGCAAACTTTTCCATCGGAGCTGCCGTTGCTGAATTTTGATTCTATGTATGCCCTTTGCCCCACCAGAGTGGTCTTTCTTTATTTATTTTGCTTTCATGCACTGCCTCCAGCCTTAATTAGACGAAATTTCGAATGGGAAAAAAAATAAATAATAAATAAATTAAATACTTTATTTGAATGAATCGTGAAATAGACATGATTTTGAATATTCTGTTATTCCAGACCCACTGCCTCCCGCCGGATTCAAAATACGAAGAATTTCAGGCGATGAATATGAACTGACTTGGGAACACCAATATGGAAGAAGAAGCGGTTACCAAGCAAAGTAAGAAACACAATGAACACAAACAAAGCTGATCATCGAAAAAAAAATTAAGAAAATAATACTCTTAACCCAGTCAGATTATTCTCATATATTCACGTTTTGTCAAGTATGGGCCACTGATGGATCGCGCCTCCGAGGCGCGATCCATCTGTGTCGCTCATGCTTGACAAAATAAAATTTCCGATTCGGATCAGATTCTAATAAGCATAACTTCCTTTATTAAACAAAAAAAATAGTTTCAAATCAGCCGCACCGAATTGATATTTAGTCTAAAATTATGAATAATTTTTTTACAGATTCTCAAATCTTGCCGATTCCACACGAGACAGAGACTTCGATTTCGGAGCAGACCAGAACAGGTTACAAGTCAATGTATCTGAGGAAGCTTCAGGATTTTTTGCATTTACGACACTGCGAGGTTAGCTTAATGGAAATGATTGAACAAAAAGTTATTAAATCCCAGTCTAGTGTTTGGAAAATATAACCCAACACCGTGTATGTATGTTCCTTTCGTTTGCTGATTTCCACTTCACTCCTTTCTCTGACGTTAGACTTTTTGTCGCGTCAAAATACGTAGTTTTAAGCTGCTCGTCCAATATTATCTTTCCGATATATCGAACACAATTTCTAGAAAGTCTTTGGAGACCTATTTTTAGCAAAATTTTGAAAATGCTATATTTTGTATGAATATATATTTTTATATTTGAGCCAAATTCTTTGTATGTTGTTGCAAAGTGGTCGTGTCTTGCTAATAGCCTGTCAAAAGACAGATAACAATTCTAATTTAATGGTATGACAAAGTCACCAATTCAAAATCATTTTACAGAAGCAAAGAACAGCAAAACCAAGAAATTCCGTTATAGAAGAAAACTCGGATCAGATGTTGTAGAAATTGGAATAAAGATGGGAGATGGGTTCGTTGATAAAATATGAATCAATTTTCTTTCATTTTATCTTTATCCTTATCTTATCCATCCAATAGTTTTGCTTAACAAAAAATGCATCGACGAAAAACTGTCTGGGACGGTGATATTATCAAAACCAAGTACCATAGATATAAATCCACTCATTGCTATAAAATGAACAAACCAACCATTAGAGGCAAATTATTTTAATCAACAGTTTATCTCGATGGGCTCAAATAAGTTTGACCAAAACTGAACATATTTTATTTTTGAATTTCGTTTCATTTGAATTTTTGAATTTGAAATATAAAAATCAGACTTCATTTTGCAAGTTTTTATTTCTGTGACGAATTCATCACGGATTCGAATGAATTGTGCTTGGAATCGATACGAATCAACTAACTGAATTGCCGATCCCTAAATGCAATGAAAAGATATTGGGTGACATTATAAAAATATCTCTCCAAATATATCTGCTTTGTTGGAAATGAGCTTTTCGGTGCGATCAAGTTGTGTCTTGTGTCCCACACAACTATGTTTGAATCGGATTTAAAATGTATGAATCGTATACGGTATTAAGAGAACTACTTTACTCAATCCGGGTTTTAAAGTTTTATTCGAGGCACAGTGTATTTCATTTTACCAGTTTTAACACGAATTACATCTCGAGTTTCGACAAAATCGAATTTTTTTTTTTTTTGAATGTTTTGAATATTTCGAATTATAAAAAATATATCTTAACCCGTTCCTTATCATCACTGCTTTCGATTAACCACCTTTTTTTATATACAGAACCGATATTGATCCCTCCGAACCAGATATTGGTACAAAAGAACCTGAAGATGGGATAGATCTGGTCACATTGCCAGCATTTAGAGAAACCACGGTCGCAGCTTCTGAAGACAGCATTGTCAATCTGAGATACACAGACTTGACGCATAGATCTGTGCGACTTTTCTGGGATGAATATGAAGTTCCATCTGGTCAACGTGCTAGGTGGGTATATTAGACTGCCAGGTAGTCAGAGCTTTGTACAAATGTAAATTTCAGCTTCCATATTTTGGAGATAATATTTAGTGTCAAAATGGTCATTTCATAGTTCTGTTGGTTCTGCAGAATTTAGGTTTACGTTTCTGCATTTCGAATATATTGTAAAAAAAATACGAGCATAGATGGAATGAAACCATTTTCATATTCACCCTGCACCGCCTTTTCCGTCAAGGCGCGTTCCATCTGGGACTCATACTCGACAAATTCGAATTTATTATTGAGTAAAATATAAGATTTTTGCTTTGAAATTCATCTATATATTATCATAAATTGGAAATAGCTTTATTTTTTAATAATTGAATGTTTTTGATTCCAGGTATCTAGTTTATGTTGAGGACAGAACTAACAGAGGAAACAGGATAAGATATCCGCGAAGAGGAGAAAATGAAATTTATTTTAATTGGTTGACTCCAGCTACAACATATCGAGCTTCTTTGAGGGCGCGAATACTTCCTTCAGGGAATATTGTTGACCTTGGAGTTATCACATTCAAGGTATGGTGGAAGTCTTGGAGTAGACAAGTTTCCATTAGATAATGTTGACACCAATGTTTGACGAGATATCGATGCTTGACCAAGTCAACATGTGTGAGAGACATTCTTCGGTCGCGATAGCAGGCGAAACATCTCGCAGTCGAGTCCAGGCAAATGCGGTACACGATACCCTCTCCATCATACAGCCCATGTCTGACTTAAACGGAAACTGTATGCACCATGGTGCTATATGTTCGTCTATAGGTGAACATCCGCTTATATGCAGACAATTTTTTAGAAGCCACAACTTCTGTTAACGTAACTTTTCACAACATAATTTGGCGATTTTATATTACTTTCAGTCCAAGCTACCAGCACCAGATTTGAAACCTGTATCTTACACTGGTACACATGATGCAAGGATTGAATGGGTGAAACAGACTTCCATGTACAATCATTTGATAATCGTGTACGAAGATGAAAGCACATCAGATCCAAATTCTCCAGTAAAGGAACTGACAGTACCCGACGCGGGAAACGCGAGAAGGACAATCGTTACAGGTACACTGTGACAAAAATGCAGTTGAATTGCCGTTTTTGGTAGTAATTTCATTCAGTGATATTGAAATAAAATTATAAAAACGACATTTTGGGCCAATCATGGGCTGTTGATGGAACGCGCCTGTTGTTACTTGGCATATATCTCATCAACAAAGCATTTTGTAATTTTGGAAATATACAACTACTAGAAATAAACGGTAATGTAACTGCTAATGTAATGTAACTGCTATTAAAGAGCAAAAAGTGAATCAGAATCGGTCTTACTGTGACCAGGCATGTCCAAAACGAATCGAATATTCGATTTCAATTCAAATGAACACATTTGATAGCCATATTCTCTCTGTCCCACAACATAATTTTGTGATCCGTCGTCAGGAAAACTCATGTTTTGTTGAAATAAACTAAATATCTAATTCTCGGCCTAGTCGTGACTTGTGCTCAACAAAATAAGGAATTTTTGATAGGAATTTAACGATATTAACGAGTTTTGTTTTGAGAATTGAAAATACGAATATTATTTTAATATCACGATTTTAGGCAAAAATCAATTTTCTGACATAGAGCAATTGATTTCTGGTTTTTACTTGACAAACGTCAATTTTGCATTTCAGAGTTTTTTATTTAGTTAAATTCCATCCAATTTCAGGCCTAAGTCCAGGAACATACTATCGGGCAGAAGTAACTGCTGACAGCGACGGAGACTTGAGTGAAACTTCAACTGTTAAATTTCTCACAAGTAATGTATTCAGAAAAATTTTAATAATGTTTTTTGATTAGATAACGGATAAATTTGTCCGCCGTTCAGAAGTAGAATGTCAAAATGGGATATTAAATGACTTTCTACGTCACCGAGAGTTCTTTATTGGCCATGAGAGATACCGCACACTGCACTCTTTTCTTATGGGGTTCTACTCTGCCTAGAATATGTTTCACTTGAGAGTGCAGTTGCCGGTACTACTACATTTTACATTATCCCTTTGCCATATGACGTTTGGTCGTAAGTTGATTCTTATAGGCGCTGATTGTGGCCTTGCTTATAGTGACTTTGAAAAAAACAGATTTTCGAAACGTGAAAACTAGATGTTGGTTTGCCAGTTTGTGTGATCGATTTAAAATACGGATATAAGTGAATGCGTAAAATACTTGACTGTTTTAGTCTAATGCTAAAAATAAAAATTATGTCCCCCTCTTATTTTAAGAAATCTCTCCATTAAAAAAATCCTGTCTTTCAACAAACCACCTATACAAATATATCTTGAATTACAGGACCTCTTCCACCCTTCGGGTTCTCAATAAATCAAATCTCCGGTGACAATTATCAAGTAAGATGGTCTCATCCTGCGTCGGGTCGAAGAAGTGGATACAAAGCAAAGTGAGAAATTTACTCTAGAGTGTATTTCATGGAATATCACAGAATTGATCACTGATATTAGTTATTGAAAAATAGACAAATTTCTAAATCCTATATGTGTCCTGTCGTTTTTCCGCCCTAAATCCAGACCGGCAGAATGTCAGATATTCTGCTGCTCAAACCCCCGAAGAAAATGGAATCCATCAGAAAAAATGTCTTTTTTACTATTTTGTGGCAACCAAACTGTACAAAAAGTTTCAAAATCATCAATACTGCTATGAAATAGCAGTGTTGATGATTTTGAAGCTTTTTGTCCGTCCAGAAAAAATAACATTTCGGACACTCGAGGAAAAACAACCACCCTGCCTGACCCTAATGATGTTGTTTATTGTTCCAGATCCTACATAGTTGGTGACAGATCCTCACAAAGAGAATATGATTTGGAGAGAGATACAAACATTTTGGATATTAATATATTGGAAAGATCCAAGGCGGTGGTTGAAATGATCACAGTTAGAGGTGAAATGTCGATGTATCAAATTCGAATTAAATTAACAATCCTCCAAGATCTCACATCCCATAGGGTGAATCTGCAAGTTCCAATGACATGACACATCTTGTTAAAAAAAAAAAAACTATTTCATAATCTGATATATTAGTATATTAGTCACCAATTTAGCCATGCTGATATATATAATAGTGAATTTCCTGCATGATTGGTTTGGGAGGGGGGGCTTGGACTAGCTACTAATCGTTCCTATATGCCTTTGTGGTAGTGGATCAGTGTGCGAGGATACTGCGATACAGTCTTGCTTCACATTTGACTAAAATATATTTCTGTAAGTTTTCGTCCAGCCAAAGACAGTCTTTGAACTTCTTTAATTAAATTTTCTAATAGTAATAGAAAAACTATTGAATATTTGTTTTAAAGATAACAAGAAAAGTAAGAGGAAGAAAATATCGTTCCGAAGAAAACCAGGATCACCAGAAGTTGAAATAGAAGAAGTGGAGGAAGACGATGAGTACGATAGCATTTCTAAAATCTAACTTTCACAATATCGTGGTTCAGATATTCGTAAATGCAGTTTTAAAAATTACAAAATTTACAGACCTGTAGCCCCTCGAGTGTTTCCTGTTTGTTGTAAGATACGATTAAAATGAAGCAAAGAAGTGTTTCATGATTTCATCATCTTTACTCACTGTATTCTGTTAGTGGTTCAGTTTTGTATGTGGTGTTATTTTGCACTAAGAGTACAGTTGTTGGTTACTACATGTATTAGTTTATTGATTTATTTTATGCTTCTGGCTTTGTTCGATAAAATCAATACGTCTGAACTCATTTGATAAACGAGTGAATATGCATAAAAATAACTTCTAAAATATTCAACGACGGGAATATGAACTTTTATGCTCTGTAAATTAACTATTATAATATGTTTTTTTTGTTCAATTTCAGGACTAACGAAGATGGTGGTGCACGTACTAGTATAGATAGAGACCCTGAAACAATCGATCGTGACAGACCAGACAGGGATCGCGTGACAGACGATCGTGATAGACCGGACAAAGATCGTGGTACGATCGATCGTAACAGACCAGACAGGGAGCGCGGGACAGACGATCGTGATAGACCCGACAAAGACCGCGGTACGATCGATCGCGACCGCGCAGACAAAGATCGTGGTACGACCGATCGTAACAAACCAGACAAGGACCGTGGTACGACCGATCGTAACAGACCTGATAAGGACGGTGGTATGACCGATCGTAACAGACCAGACAGAGACCGTGGTACGACCGATCGTAACAGACCAGACAAAGACCGTGGTACAATCGATCATGACCGACCAGATAATGATCGCGACAGGCCAGGTAGTGGAGGTGAAACATCTGATCGTGATAGGACCGAAAACGGAACAACGGACAGCACTAGACCAGATGGTAGTCTTGGCCACCGTCAGGAATCTGGTAAATCAATGCCTGAAGTGACCAGTACAACACCGCAACCAGCTCCGACAACCGCTGTTCCAAGCCATAAACTCTTTGTCCGGATTTTGAGCCCTACAGCCGCCGAACTCTACTGGAATCCTGTCAACGCACAAGATAGAAGAGAAATTAGGTAAGTAACATATACACCACTAGTTTTGCTGATATATCTATATTATTTTCACGAATACTTGGACTCTAAAGTGAAAACCATCAGTATGATTTGTTCCGTGGATAACATATATCCCATAACTGTAATATTCAACTCTATTGCAATAAAATTTTGCGTTTAACATAGTAAAATATGTTTTTTTAGCGTTACGTTACTCGGGACTATGTTCTGTCAGATCTGTATCTGACGATATAATATTCAGATTATGAAAAACATTACTATATGATCTAATTTTACTATAACATTTAATCTAGCAGATATTTGATCAGAATTGCAATTGCCCGACCTGACGGCACACTTGACGAAGCAAGAACACGATATCCACGAGCAGGCAACAATAGTTTGTATTTGCCCTTCCTTCTACCTGCAACAAGGTACCATGCCACCCTTATGGGCAGGTTGATTCCTTCTGGTGATGAAAATGTTCTGGACGATATAGAGTTCAAGGTGAATAGTCCCACAAATTAGCTTATAGACTGATAGCCTTGGTGGTCTCTTTGCTAGTGGAAAAACGTCTGTGGGTTAATACTCAAAAAGTGCTCTGTCTTCATGAAATTCTTTATAAAGCATCGAAATTTTGTGCAACCATTCATCCAGGACTTTAGAGTATCGCTTTGCCAAGAACAATTACCACTCGCTGCACCGTTATCTATTACGTTGACAGACTTTTTGCTTCGATATTTCATAGCGGTGTTGATGATTTTCAAACTTTTTATACAGTTTTGTTGTTACCAGACACTCAAAAAAGATATTTTAATTCTCAAGAGATATATCATGAAATATTGTCAATTTGCTCATTTTTCTTCTGATAGAACCAATTTTCTTCAAATGTCAGAGTAGCTGGCATTCTGTCAATCTGCGATATATAAATTGGGTTTTGTATGAAGGGTTTTCTGCTTAGAATTCAGTTGTTAGTTTTCATTTCATGTTGCTCGTGTTTGCAATCTGACTTAAAGCGAATCTTTAAAAACTTATGTGTGATGGACAAAACCGAATACTTGACTATTCCGAATACATACTAAATCCACCCATGTTTTTGATAAAAAGCAGCGATCGACTTTTTTAAGAAAAAAACATTAATTTAAGAAATATGGAAAACTATGAGTATAGTTCAGAATGTCTTTATTTTGTAAAACTACATCAATTTGGAGAGCAAAGCGAACTATTCTGTAGATTCAGTCAGTCAATACACCAAAGGATATATTTTCATTGGCCAGTATTATGAAATATATCTATGAACGGAAATTTTACTTCATCGAATACATTCATTTTCAAACGTATTTACGATCATAAAGAGAATTTAAAATACCCCTTGATTTTTGCAGACCAAGCTTCCACTTCCAATTTTGAAGCCAGTCACTTTCACTGGAACACACACTGCACGAATTAACTGGCAAAAACAAAAGGTTTCATATCTCCATCGCCTCTTTGTATATGAAGATGAAACAGATCCAGTCCAAGTAGCGGAATTAACGTCAACACCAAAACCTGGAAAACCAGGCAACGTTTTGGTAGAAGGTGAATGGTTGTATTATATTAATATGTCTGCTAAATGGAAATTACTGCCCCTAATGGTGTCCGGTTAGCTCATTCGATAAAGCGTTGGGAAAACGCTTCGAGCTACACATCTCTGATTTTCATGACGCATGTTCACAAGAGGTCTGACGGACGCCTCACCGGTGCACGGTAGTTCGCGTGAGCATTACTTACGGCTTCTTCCACCAACAACGTCCAGGCACCGGAAAAATGAGAAATATTATAAGCCAAAAAACCTTCACCCAGATTCGGAACTGGTATCTGTACGAGAAGTCGTGATTAGCCATATGATTGAGCCATATTCTCGGCTTTTCTATCCTGATTATGGCTATACCTTTATTATCGAATAGAGTCTCGAATTAAACATTTCGAATCTTTCCGAATTGTGATTCGATTGCGGAACTTGATCAGAAAGTTTCAAAAATTCTGATTTAAAGTTGGCATCCCTATTGTCAGGCATGTGTCGCATGCTGCAAATGATCACTGTTCTTAATCGTGATGCAAAGCTTGGTTGGTCAGTCAAAACAAGACTTAGCATTTTTGTTTTTTTTCAACGAGCGGTACAACTAATCTGTTTCATTCTATGTAAGATATGCATATGTAGCATATACCATCTCACCTTCATCGTTTCGGTCACTTTTCCGTGCTAAGATTTTAATTTTATTTCTTTATACATTAAGGCTTAACGCCAGGAACGCGATATCGTGTTTCAGTGAGAGCAGAGGAAAACGGGGAAATAAGTGAAGAGTCTTTAACCAGATTCATTACAAGTAAGACAATATGTAATTTCAAAATTGAAGATATTGAAGTTAGACTATCACTTCTTTGTAAATCATGGATCAGTCGGATAATCCAGAATTTGTAGCAAATTATGATTATGGCCTTGACTGGAGTGCATTGAAAAAAAAAAGATTTTCGGAATGTGAAAACAAAATTTGCCAGTTTGTGTGACCAATCTAAAAATACGCATACAAGTGAATGCGTAAACTACTTGGCTTTTTCAGTTTGATGCTAAAAAATAACAATTATGCGCCCCTCTTCTTTCAAAAAATCTCTTCATTAAATAACTCGTCCTTCAACTAACTGTCTATACAAATGTATCTTGAATTACAGGACCTCTTCCACCCTTCGGGTTCTCAATAAATCAAATCTCCGGTGACAATTATCAAGTAAGATGGTCTCATCCAACATCGGGTCGAAGAAGTGGATACAAAGCAAAGTAAGAAATTTACACAGCGTGTCTTTCATAAAATATCACAGAATTGTTCACTATTATTAGTTGTTGGAAAATAGCCACATTTCAAAATCCTATATGTGTCCTGTCGTTGTTCCGCCCAGACTGGCAGAATGCAAGATTCTCTGCTACTCAAACAGCCGAAGAAAAATATTAAAATGTCTTTTTTAGTATCTGGTGGTAACCAAACTGTATACAAGTTTCAAAATCATCAATACTGCTATGAAATAGCAGTGTTGATGACTTTGAAGCTTTTTTGTCCATCCAAAAAAACTGACATGAACATTTCGGACACTCGAAGAAAAAAAGATTCCGCCACCCTGCCTAACCCTAACAAAATGTTGTTTATTATTCCAGATCCTACATAGTTGGTGACAGATCTTCACAAAGAGAATATGATTTGGAGAGAGATACAAACATTATGGATATTAATATATTGGAAAGAGCCAAGGCGGTGGTTGAAATGATCACAGTGAGAGGTGAAATATTGTTGTATCAAATTCGGATTAAATTAACAATCCTCCGAGATCTCACATCCGATAGGGTGAATCTGCAAGTTCCAATGAAATGACACATCTTGTTAAAAAAACCAAACTATTTCATAACCTGCTAAAGTGTATTAGTCGCCATTTTAGCCATGCTGATATATATAATAGTGAATGTCCTGCATGGTTGGTTTGGGGGGGGACTAGCTGCTAACCGTTCCTATATGCCTTTGTGGTAGCGGATCAGTGTGCGAGGATACTGCGATACAGTCTTGCGTCACATTTGACTAAAATATATTTCTGTAAGTTTTCGTCCAGCCAAAGACAGTCTTTGAACTTCTCTAATTAAATTTTCTAATAGTAATAGAAAAACTAATGAATATTTGTTTTAAAGATAACAAGAAAAGTAAGAGGAAGAAAATATCGTTCCGAAGAAAACCAGGATCACCAGAAGTTGAAATAGAAGAAGTGGAGGAAGACGATGAGTACGATAGCATTTCTAGAATCTAACTTTCACAATATCGTGGTTCACATATTCGTAAATACAGTTTTAAAAATTACAAAATTTACAGACCTGTAAATACAGTCCCTTAAATGTTTCCTGTTTGTTGTAAGATACGATTAAAATGAAGCAAAGAAGTGGTTCATGATTTCATCATCTTTACTCACTGTACTCTGTTAGTGGTTCAGTTTTGTATGTGGTGTTATTTTGCACTAAGAGTGCAGTTATGAAATTTATGTATCACACCACCAAGAGTCGGTGAGATTGTAGTTTATGTTTGTTCGATAAAATCAATACGCGTGAACTCATTTTATAAACGAGTGAATATGCATATAAAATAATGACGGGAATTTGAACTTTTATGCTTTGTAAATTAATTATTATATTATAGTTTTTTGTTCAATTTCAGGACTAACGAAGATGGTGGTGCACGTACTGGTATAGATAGAGACCGTGAAACAATCGATCGTGACAGACCGGACAGGGATCGCGTGACAGACGATCGTGATAGACCGGACAAAGATCGTGGAACGATCGATCGTAACAGACCAGACAGGGAGCGCGGGACAGACGATCGTGATAGACCGGACAAAGACCGCGATACAATCGATCGCGACCGCGCAGACAAAGATCGTGGTACGATCGATCGCAACAGACCAGACAAAGACCGTGGTACGACCGATCGTAACAGACCAGACAAGGACCATGGTACGATCGATCGTGACAGACCAGACAAAGACCGTGGTACGACCGATCGTAACAGACCAGACAAAGACCGTGGTACGACCGATCGTAACAGACCAGACAAAGACCGTGGTACGACCGATCGTAACAGACCAGACAAAGGCCGTGGTACGATCGATCGTGACCGGCCAGACGATAATCGTGTCGGACCGGAAAATGATCGCGACAGGCCAGACAGTGGACGTGAAACATCTGATCGCGATAGGACGGAAAGTGGAACAACGGAGAGCCCTAGACCTGATGGCAGTCCTGACCGCAGTCGAGAATCTGGTAAATCAACACCTGAAGCGACCAGAACAACACCGCAACCAGCTCCGACAACCGCTGTTCCAAGCCAAAAACTCTTTGTCCGACTTTTGAGCCCTACAGCCGCCGAACTCTACTGGAATCCTATCAACCCACAAGATAGAAGGGAAATAAGGTAAGTAACATATACACCACTAGTTTTGCTGATATATCTATATTATTTTCACGAATACTTGGATGCTAAAGTGAAAACCATCAGTATGATTTGTTCCGTGGATAAATCCCCGTGGATATATCCCCTAACTGTAATATTCAACTCTATTGCAATAAAATTTTGCGTTTAACACTGTAAAATATGTTTTTTTAGCGTTACGTTAATCGCCACGAAGTTTTGTCAGATTTCTGTCTGACGATATAATATTCAGATTATGAAAAACAATTCTATATGATATAATTTGAACTATAACACAATAACTATAACATTTAATCTAGCAGATATTTAATCAGAATTGCAATTGCCCGACCTGACGGCACACTTGACGAAGCAAGAACACGATATCCACGAGCAGGCAACAATAGTTTGTATTTGCCCTTCCTTCTACCTGCAACAAGGTACCATGCCACCCTCATAAGCAGGCTGATTCCTTCTGGTGATGAAAATGTTCTGGACGATATAGAGTTTAAGGTGAATAGTCCCACAAGTTAGCTTATGTACTGATAGCCTTGGTGGTCTCCTTGCTAGTGAAAAAACGTCTGTGGGTTAATACTCAAAAAGTGCTCTGTCTTTATGAAATTCTTTATAAACCACTGTAATTTTGTGCAACCTATTCATCTAAGACTTAGGAATTTGGCTTTTGCGAAGAACAATTACCACTTGATTACACTCCAAAACGATATTTTAATAAGAGATATATCATGAAATATTGTCAATTTGCTAATTTTTTCTTCTGACACAACCTATTTTCTTCAAATGTCAGAGTAGCTGGAATTCTGCCAATATAAAATCGGTTTTGCATGAAATGTTTTCTACTTGGAATTCTGTTTTCAATTTTTGTTTTATGTTGCTCGCGTTTGCAATCTGACTTAAAGCGAATCTTCAAAAACATATATGGGATGGACAAAACCTAATACTTGACTATTTCGATTACATACTAAATCCAGCCATGTTTTTGATATAAAGCAGCGATCGACTTTTTTAGGAAAAAAACATTAATTTAAGAAATCTGGAAACCTATGAGTATAGTTCAGAATGTCTTTATTTTGTAAAACTACATCAATTTGGAGAGCAAAGCGAACTTTTCTGTAGATTCAGTCAGTTAATGCACCAAAGGATATATTTTTATTGGCCACTATTATGAAATATATCTATAAACGGGAATTTTACGTTATTGAGTACATTCATTCGCAAACGTATTTACGATCATAAAGAGAATTTAAAATACTCCTTGATTTTTGCAGACCAAGCTTCCACCCCCAATTTTGAAGCCAGTGACTTTCACTGGAACACACACTGCACGAATTAACTGGCAAAAACAAAAAGTTTCATATCTCCATCGCCTCTTTGTATATGAAGATGAAACGGATCCAGTCGAGGTATCGGAATTGACTTCAACACCAAGACCTGGAAGACCAGGCAACGTTTTGATAGAAGGTGAAGGGTTGTATTATCTTGATATGTCTGGTAAATGAAGAGTATTGCTCATAATGGTAAAGAGTTGAGAATACGCTTCGAGCTACGCCTCTCTGATCCTAACGACGCAGGTTCGAATCCCGTGAGGGGAGATGATTATATGCGAGAGGTATGCTGGACGCCCCGCCGGTGCACGGTTGTTCATCCAAGTATGGCTTACGGCTTATTACACCAACCATGTCCATGTACAGGAAAAATGAGGAATATGATAAGCCAAAAAACCTTCACACCGATTTGCAACTGGTATCTGCTGGAGAGGTCGTGATTAGCCATATGATTGAGCTGTATTCTTCGCTTTCCATCCCGATTATGGTTATACATGTATTACCGAATAGAATCTCGATTCAAACATTTCGAATCTATCCGAATTTTGATTCGATTACGGAACTTGATCACACAATTTCAAAAATTCTGATTTAAGGTTGAATTTTTTCGAACGAAATAAACACTTTGCTAAACACTTTGCTCGAAATATTTGTCAATGTCAAGTCATGCGAATTCATAGAACTGGGTTTTCGAATTATCCGCATCGGACATATATCCGAGATGATTGGAAACTCGAATCAAAAACAGGCATCCCTATTGCCAGGCATGTGTCGCATGCTGCATCACTGTTCTGAATCATGATGCAAAGCTTGGTTGGTCAGCCAAAATGAGACATAGCGTTTTTGTTTTTTCAACGAGTGGTACGACTGAACTCTTCCCTCCTATGTAAGATATGCACGCAAAGCTGTTGTAAGTAAGTATAAAGTATTTCAGTAAAAATATGTACACGTGTTCTTTTAAGTATTAATCACTGACGGATCGCGCCGCTGGGGGCGGTGCATCTGTGGCTTTCGCTTAAAAAATAAAATTTTCAATTGGGATATTCCTTCGATGTTTCTCACATTCATCGTTTTGAGCACTTTTGCGTGCTAAGGCTTGGAGATCTAATTTTATTTATTTATACATTAAGGCTTAACGCCAGGAACGCGATATCGTGTTTCAGTGAGAGCAGAAGAAAACAGAGAAATAAGTGAAGAGTCTTTAACCAGATTCATTACAAGTAAGACAATATGTAATTTCAAAATTGAAGATATTGAAGTTAGGCTATCACTTCTTTGTAAATCATGGGTCAGTCGGATAATCTAGAATTTGTAGCAAATTAACAAATTATTTAAATTGAGAAATATACGAATATGAAATTATCATTCAATATTGGTATTGTTTTATTGAAAGATTCGAAAAGCGTTTTTGTGAAAAAAGGTTTATGCGATGGGATGTGAATCCATTTATAGTCAAAAACGTATGATGTTAATCGCTAAGCTTAAATTTAATCAAGTCGTGAAACAGTAGTATAAAATCCCGATAATAATAGAAGCGTAATGCTGTGTTAAATTGTTCGACTGCATTTCCATTAGTTTATCTTAATTATCTTTTTATTTTACTTGAGGACCAATGCCGCCACAGAATATTCGAATCAATCATGTGTTCGGTGATAATTACCAAGGACAATGGACTCATCCAACTGGACGACGAAGTGAATATAGATTGAGGTCAGAATTTTTTCAATAGTCAATTTTCCGTTCTCGTGTATCTGGGATCAGATGTAATGAAAGGAAGGAAATATTTGACCTACAGCCGCGTTTTACGCGGTGTGCCTTTGCAAAATACAAATTCTTTAAACTCTCATTTTGGAGTTCTGCACTAAAATTCGTTCCAAGCAAGGGTAGAATCAACTAACGGTCACTTAAATGGCAAACAGCTACTGCGAAATGTATCCCTATAACTACACTATTAGGTGGAAAACACATCCTAGAGAAAACAGAAATTCAACAATGAGGCTGAGAAATGAGTGGTGTGAACAACCGAACGATATAGTGAAATCTTTTAATCATTTTTTAGGACATGCAGGATACATGTAAAGGCCATTCCAAAGGGAACGCACTCACAGATCTTGCAAACTTTCCAATATACCTGAGAATAAATATCCGATTTTCGACACAATCATAATCCAATCTACACATAGAGAAAAAATCATGGTTTAAATTTTCAAAATTGGCGCGATAAATATATGAACAGATTTTCTATAAATCATAATATTTAATAGGTTTGTGTTACATTAAACTGTAACTTGAACATAGACTAATATTTATTGTAGCGCTATCTGAATTTCCATTTCAATCGCAATAATCTTTTTATAATTGCAGATTCTACATAGTGGGTGACAAATCATCCCAGAGAGATAGGAATTTACCACGGGATACAGACACACTAAATATTACCATACCGGAGAGAGCTAGAGCGGTAATCGAAATGACCACAATGCGAGGTAAATTACACAGGCTTATATAAACATGTAAATGAATGTAAAATGTATTATATCTACATATGGGCGATGTGGCTACGAAGAAGAAGTTCTATGCTAAATAACCTTCATCATATTTATACAATGACCAGTCATATCCAGGGTTACCGCTCTCATATCAGATATAATAATTTTCGAATCGAATATAAAATAACACCATTTCGCATCGAATCGGATTCTAGTTGAAAATTGGGGTGGAGATCGTCGCACTATATACATAAATACGCAACATTATTTTTCAAATTATGCGGCTAAAAATATTTTTATGATCACATGTTTTTGTTAAGATTACGGTATTAATGGATCGCGCCGCCGAGTGCACTGACTGGAAGGTCAAATTAACATCCAATTATGCGTCAGGATCTACTACAAAAATAGTATCAGCAATTGCACTGAAAGTAGAAACCTTCCAAAACAGAACCGAACCTCTTAACTCTTTACTTTAGGTGGTATCTGCTCTCGACAACGTTAAAACCGTTCGCCTTCTTGCTTTCTTTTACTTGTCACATACAGCGCGCACGATATAGTTTAGGACAATGGACTTATGGACTTATTTATCATCTGTATATGCTCATATATTGTTTATTAATACAGAAAACAAGAAGAGTAAGAAAAAGAAAATTTCATTCAGAAGGAAACCAGGGACAACAAGAATTGAATTGGAGGAAATAGAAGAAGAAGAAGATGAGTAAGATATTCAATAAATATATAGCCGGTTAATTAAATTATTCATCCATACTAATTTTCTTTAATTCCACAGAATACATGATGGCAACAGAGATTCAAGTAATAAGCAACCAGGTGAAAAAAATCCAATAGATAGACAACCAGGTGGAAGAGATCCGGATGATCAAAAACGAGGTGAAAAAGATCCAAGAGGTAGACAACCAGGTGAAAGAGATCCGGATGATCGACAACCTGGCGAAAGAGATCCACAAAGTAGACAACCTGGTGAAAGAAATCCAAGTGATCGACAAACAGGTGAAAAAGATCCGAGAGAGAGGCAACCAGATGAAAGAAATCCGGGTGAACGACAACCAGGCGAAAAAGATCCAAGAGGTAGACAACCTGATGAAAGAGATCCAAGAGTTGATCGACAACCAGGTGAAAAAGATCCAAGAGAGAGACAACCAGGTGAACAAGACCCAAGAGATAGACAACCAGGTCAAAGAGATCCGGATGATCGACAACCAGGAGCTAAAGATCCACGTGATAGACAACCAGGTGAACCAGATCAGGGTGATCGACAACAAGGTGATAAAGACCCGAGAGACAGTCAACCAGGTGAAAGAAATCCAGGTGATAGACAACCGGGTACTGAAGATTCACGAGATAGACAACCGGCTGAACCAGATCCGGGTGATCGACAACCAGGTGATAAAGATCCAAGAGATAGACAACCAGGTGATAAAGATCCGAGAGATAGACAACCAGGTGAACCAGATCGGGGTGATCGACAACCAGGTGATAAAGATCCAAGAAATAGACAATCAGGGGAGAAAGATCCGAGAGATAGACAACCAGGTGAAAGAGATCCGGATGATCGACAACAAGGTGAAAGAGATCCGAGAGATAGACAACCAGGTGAAAGAGAACCGGGTGATCGACAACCAGGTGCTAAAGATCCGAGAGATAGACAACCGGGTGAACCAGATCCGGGTGATCGACAACCAGGTGATAAAGATCCAAGAGATAGACAACCAGGTGATAAAGATCCGAGAGATAGACAACCAGGTGAACCAGATCGGGTTGATCGACAACCAGGTGGTAAAGATCCAAGAAATAGACAATCAGGGGAGAAAGATCCAAGAGATAGACAACCAGGTGAAAGAGATCCAGATGATCGACAACCAGGTGAAAGAGATCCGAGTGATCGACAACCAGGTGCTAAAGATCCACGAGATAGACAACCGGGTGAAAAAGACCCAAGAGATAGACAACCAGGTCAAAGAGATCCGGATGATCGACAACCTGGTGAAAGAGATCCGCAAGGTAGACAACCAGGTGAAAGAAATCCGAGTGATCGACAACCAGGTGAACCAGATCCGGGTGATCGACAACCAGGTGATAAAGATCCAAGAGAGAGGCAACCAGGTGAAAAAGACCCAAGAGATAGACAACCAGGTGAAAAAGACCCAAGAGATAGACAACCAGTTCAAAGAGATCCGGAGGATCGACAACCAGGTGAACCAGATCCGGGTGATCGACAACCAGGTGATAAAGATCCAAGAGAGAGACAACCAGGTGAAAAAGACCCAAGAGATAGACAACCAGGTGAAAAAGACCCAAGAGATAGACAACCAGGCCAAAGAGATCCGGATTATCGACAACCTGGTGAAAGAAATCCAAGTGATCGACGACCAGGTGAAAAAGATCCGAGAGATGGAGAATCGGGTGAAAGAGATCCGAGAGATAGACAACCAGGTGAAAGAGATCCGGGTGATCGACGACCAGGTGATAAAGATCCGAGAGATAGACAACCAGGTGAACCAGATCGGGGTGATCGACAACCAGGTGATAAAGATCCAAGAAATAGACAATCAGGGGAGAAAGATCCGAGAGATAGACAACCAGGTGAAAGAGATCCGGATGATCGACAACCAGGTGAAAGAGATCCGAGTGATCGACAACCAGGTGATAAAGATCCAAGAGATAGACAACCAGGTGATAAAGATCCGAGAGATAGACAACCAGGTGAACCAGATCGGGGTGATCGACAACCAGGTGATAAAGATCCAAGAAATAGACAATCAGGGGAGAAAGATCCGAGAGATAGACAACCAGGTGAAAGAGATCCGGATGATCGACAACCAGGTGAAAGAGATCCGAGTGATCGACAACCAGGTGCTAAAGATCCACGAGATAGACAACCGGGTGAAAAAGACCCAAGAGATAGACAACCAGGTCAAAGAGATCCGGATGATCGACAACCTGGTGAAAGAGATCCGCAAGGTAGACAACCAGGTGAAAGAAATCCTAGTGATCGACAACCAGGTGAACCAGGTCCGGGTGATCGACAACCAGGTGATAAAGATCCAAGAGAGAGACAACCAGGTGAAAAAGACCCAAGAGATAGACAACCAGGTGAAAAAGACCCAAGAGATAGACAACCAGTTCAAAGAGATCCAGATGATCGACGACCAGGTGAAAAAGATCCGAGAGATGGAGAATCGGGTGAAAGAGATCCGAGAGACAGACAACCAGGTGAAAGAGATCCGGGTGATCGACAACCAGGTGCTAAAGATCCACGAGATAGACAACCGGGTGAACCAGATCCGGGTGATCGACAACCAGGTGATAAAGATCCAAGAGATAGACAATCAGGGGAGAAAGATCCGAGAGATAGACAACCAGGTGAAAGAAATCCGAGTGATCGGCAACCAAGCGAAAAAGATCCAAGAGATAGACAACCAGGTGAAAGAGATCCAAGTGATCGACAACCAGGTGAAAAAGATCCGAGAGATAGGCAATCGGGTGAAAGAGATCCGGATAATCGACAACCTGGTGAAAGAGTTCCGCAAGGTAGACAACCAGGTGAAAGAAATCCGAGTGATCGACAACCAGGTGAACCAGATCCGGGTGATCGGCAACCAGGTGATAAAGATCCAAGAGAGAGACAACCAGGTGAAAAAGACCCAAGAGATAGACAACCAGGTGAAAAAGACCCAAGAGATAGACAACCAGGCCAAAGAGATAGACAACCAGGCCAAAGAGATCCGGATGATCGACAACCTGGTGAAAGAAATCCAAGTGATCGACAACCAGGTGAAAAAGATCCGAGAGATAGACAATCGGGTGAAAGAGATCCGAGAGATAGACAACCAGTTCAAAGAGATCCGGGTGATCGACAACCAGGTGATAAAGATCCAAGAGATAGACAATCAAGGGAGAAAGATCCGAGAGATAGACAACCAGGTGAAAGAAATCCGGGTGATCGGCAACCAAGCGAAAAAGATCCAAGAGTTAGACAACCAGGTGAAAGAAATCCGGATGATCGACAACCTGGTGAAAGAAATCCAAGTGATCGACAACCAGGGGAAAAAGATCCGAGAGATAGGCAATCGGGTGAAAGAGATCCGGATGATCGACAACCTGGTGAAAGAGATCCGCAAGGTAGACAACCAGGTGAAAGAAATCCGAGTGATCGACAACCAGGTGAACCAGATCCGGGTGATCGGCAACCAGGTGATAAAGATCCAAGAGAGAGACAACCAGGTGAAAAAGATCCAAGAGATAGACAACCAGGTGAAAAAGACCCAAGGGATAGACAACCAGGTCAAAGAGATCCGCAAGGTAGACAACCAGGTGAAAGAAATCCGAGTGATCGACAACCAGGTGAACCAGATCCGGGTGATCGGCAACCAGGTGATAAAGATCCAAGAGAGAGACAACCAGGTGAAAAAGACCCAAGAGATAGACAACCAGGTGAAAAAGACCCAAGAGATAGACAACCAGGCCAAAGAGATCCGGATTATCGACAACCTGGTGAAAGAAATCCAAGTGATCGACAACCAGGTGAAAAAGATCCGAGAGATAGACAATCGGGTGAAAGAGATCCGAGAGATAGACAACCAGGTGAAAGAGATCCGGGTGATCGACAACCAGGTGCTAAAGATCCACGTGATAGACAACCGGGTGAACCAGATCCGGGTGATCGACAACCAGATGATAAAGATCCAAGAGATAGACAATCAGGGGAGAAAGATCCGAGAGATAGACAACCAGGTGAAAGAAATCCGGGTGATCGGCAACCAAGCGAAAAAGATCCAAGAGATAGACAACCAGGTGAAAGACATCCGGATGATCGACAACCTGGTGAAAGAAATCCAAGTGATCGACAATCGGGTGAAAGAGATCCGAGAGATAGACAACCAGGTGAAAGAGATCCGAGTGATCGACAACCAGGTGCTAAAGATCCACGCGATAGACATCCGGGTGAACCAGATCCGGGTGATCGACAACCAGGGGATAAAGATCCAGGAGATAGACAATCAGGGGAGAAAGATCCTAGAGATAGACAACCAGGTGAAAGAAATCCGGGTGATCGACAACCAAGCGAAAAAGATCCAAGAGATAGACAACCAGGTGAAAGAGATCCGGATGATCGACAACCTGGTGAAAGAGATCCACAAAGTAGAAAACCTGGTGAAAGAAATCCAAGTGATCGACAACCAGGGGAAAAAGATCCGAGAGATAGGCAATCGGGTGAAAGAGATCCGGATGATCGACAACCTGGTGAAGGAGATCCGCAAGGTAGACAACCAGGTGAAAGAAATCCGAGTGATCGACAACCAGGTGAACCAGATCTGGGTGATCGGCAACCAGGTGATAAAGATCCAAGAGAGAGACAACCAGGTGAAAAAGACCCAAGAGATAGACAACCAGGTGAAAAAGACCCAAGAGATAGACAACCAGGTGAAAGAGATCCGGATGATCGACAACCAGGTGGAAGAGATCGACAACCAGGTGAAAAAGATCCGAGAGAGAGACAACCAGGTGGAAAAGACCAAAAAGATAGACAACCAGGTGAAAGAGATCCGGGTGATCGACAACCAGGTGCTAAAGATCCACGAGATAGACAACCGGGTGATCGACAACCAGGTGAAAAAGATCCGAAAGATAGACAAACCGGCGAAAGAAATCTGGGTGGTCGACAACCAGGCGAAAAAGATCCAAGAGATAGAGATCCGAGAGATAGACAACCGGGTGAAAGAGATCCGGATGATCGACAACCTGGTGAAAGAGATTCACAAGGAAGACAACCAAGTGAAAAAGATCCGAGAGATAGAGATCCGAGAGATAGACAACCGGGTGAAGGAGATCCGGATGATCGACAACCTGGTGAAAGAGATTCACAAGGAAGGCAACCAAGTGAAAAAGATCCGAGAGACGGGCAACCAGGTAAAAAAAATCCAAGAGGTAGACAACCTGGTGAAAGAGATTCAAGCAATGATCGACAACCAGGTGAAAGAGATCCGGCTGATCGACAACCAGTTTCTAAAGATCCAAGAGATAGACATCCAGGTGAACCAGATCCGAGTGATCGACTATCAGGTGAACGAGACCCGGATGACCGACAACCTGGTGAACGAGATCCAGATGATCGACAACCAGGTGACAAAGATCCAAGAGATCCACAACCGAGTGGAACCGAACTGGGTGACAAAGATTCGGATGGAAGAGAGCCAAGTGATCGCGATACTAGTCCAATGCCAAATACAATTCCAACGACGTTTCCAACCACAGCATTGGCAAATGGAAAACTGCGTTTTACTTCTTCTCATCCAACAACCGCCGATCTTTTTTGGGAGCCAGTCAATAGACCTGATGGACTAAAGATAAGGTTAGTTTTGAATAGATGAATTGTTGATTGTCTTTTGTTATTGTGTGTGTATATTGTTATCTATATGTCATGTTGCTTCTATCATTCATATTCAGATATTTGATTCAAATTGCTGTTGTACGACCCGATGGAAAAAATGAAAACGCACGAACGCGATATCCACGACCTGGAAACAACAGTTTGCATCTAGTTTCTCTTCTACCTGCAACAACATATCACGCAACTCTAAAAGCTAGATTTAATCCTTCTGGAGATGAAGAGGTTCTTGATGACATTGAGTTCAAGGTAAAAAATTTCCTAATATGTGTACATAATATAAAGTGAGACACACACCAAATGAAAGTATGCATGTATTTCCTAACTAATTATTTGTGGCCTATACAATAATGCTTTTCGCCCTTTTTTTGTTGGCAATTCTATGTGAAAGTCGTAAAATGCGACTAAAAGAAACGAAAGAAGTGGTAGATGATTTTAGAATGACCCAGGGCAGACACCATGCACTGCATTTTTCCATAGCGGTTCCGTTTGGGAGTGCAGTTGCTGGTACTACATCTTGTAGTAACTCTTTGCGATCAATTAGGCATTAGTTGGTACCTTTTACGCACTGGTATTCGGCCTTGCTTAGAGTGAATTTCAATTGAAAAATAAAAAAGTTCAGCAATTTTAAATAAGAATGCATTTACCTTGTTTGTCGAATCTCTGATTCATTCGATTTACCTTTTATTGCGTTTCTGTCTGAATTTTACATGGTTAATTCATTAAATAAATTATTTGTATTTTTGCTAATTTTCAACGAGGTAGCCCTCAAAGATGTTAGCCCTCTAGACACGGGCTTTAGAATAGTCCTAACGAAATTACCTGAGTTTCTGTGATAAAGAAGTGTTACATGATTTTACAATCCCCAAACCAGATACCAGTTACTGCACTTCACCGTAGTGGTTCAGCTCCGTTCGGAGTTCTAGTATTATATGTCTTTACGATTGAGACGTTAGTTGTTTCTTTTTAGGCGCTGTTACCGTCCTTGCTTTAATTTTAAAAAAGTACTTGGTGAAAATAATCGAGTACGTAGTTTGAGATACTAACGTAAAATATATATATATTCATTTTGAAATAATTCATGCTTTGATATCAATATCTCACAAAATGCCCTAAATACAATCGATCATGTATCTGGTACTTCGATTATGTAAACGAGCACTACCTCGTTTTTAAAGCGAAATTAGCTTACCAAGTCAAACATATAGCTTAAGTAAAAACTATGTTCTTTCATACCGTTCTGATTTTATTCAATGTTTCACACAGACCGGTCTGCCGGCGCCGATATTGAAGCCAGTGACTCACACGAAAACTCACACTGCGAGAATAACCTGGCAAAAACAGAAAATTTCGTATCTCCATCGAGTCATTGTTTTTGAAGATGAAACAGAATTAATTGAAGTTGGGAAACTGACATCTAGGTCCGAATCTGGTAAACCGGGAGATGTGTTAATAAAAGGTAGGAAGAAATAGTTGATTTTTTAATGATTTTGAATAATTTTATACTAAAGTTCCGAGGGTGCGCTTACCCAGATTTTATTTCTGTCAAACATGAGATACAGATGGACCGCGCTTCGGCGGCGCGATCCATCCTTGACCCGTGATTGACAAAATATGTTTTGACTTGTTTTCTACTGGGATGTCAGTGATTCGCCCCATGCCCCGGCACAATTTCACTGCAAAAGAGCGTTCAATGTGTCCTGGAGACGCACTTGAAGTGCAAAATATCGCGCACCCCGCCTTTCAAATTCTTTCAGTTCACATTTGCAAATCGATATCAAAGGTTACAAAAAAGCGTTTTGGGAACTCTCGGCGATCAAAAAATGCAATTATTTTTAGTCTGATTTGCAGAAAATTTCATTTACGATAAGTATGCGCGTTTTAGCCAAGAATTTTTGTCTGCATCGCTCATTAGAAGCCATAATTAGTACACTTGGATTTCCATTTAACTCAAGGATTCGATATTCACTTGTTATATATATATTTATGAATCGACCAGTTTCTGCATTTCTGCATGAGGCATATCGACGACACTTATTTTATATTTACATGATAGCAATGAAACTGAGCTTCTTGCACACTATAAACAAAGGCAATCAGGAATTCTATTTTCCCACTTAAGGATCACTGATGGGTGGCGCTATAGGGCAAATTATGACAAAATGTGCCCGTCAATGACGTCACCCGCTCTTGCGACTTCTAGGCGTTCCTGCGTTTGACTTTGTTCGTTGTGATTTGTTTGAAATTATTTTATTTGTTATTTATTTATTTTATTTTAATTAGATTTAACACCTGGAACAAGATACCGGGTTGAAGTAACGGCAGAAGAAAATAGAGAAACCAGTGATGCGGCAATAACTAGCTTTACTACAAGTAAGATATTTCCAATAATACACACAAAATGAACCGTCTCCTTATTCCTAAACTCTTTTGAATGACAACAAAAATCCCCTTTTCTCATTCAATATTTTACCACAAATATCTCCTTGTATAACAGGACCTTTACCTCCAAAAAATATTCGAATCAGACACTTACGTGGTGACACATATCGAGTTCAATGGACTCATCCAATTGGACGCAGAAGTGGATATGATGCCGAGTATGATGTATTTTATTTATAAACATATTCGTATTTATATATCTAAAGTTTTTGATTTTATTGCCCAAATACCTTGATGTCATTTTTATGGAGAATGAAATCCGACAGTAGAATGCATCATGCATTCTGACTAGTTGTCAATATCGAATTAAGGATTACAATTTTATATATAACGTAAGCATGTAGTTGACGTTTTCATAAATAGATATAGCAGCTAGAGATAACGGTACAGTGGTTAACATGTTGTCATCGCAGGTTGGATATCTCGGGTTCGAGTCCCGGCAAGTCCGGCTCGTTAATCCATGACCAACAATCGACTCGGGGTCCAATAACTTGGGTAGGCTGAGCTGAACAGGAAAGAAGATATCTTTTCAACGACCAAGGTTGATCCACTCAAGGGGTGGCTATAAAAGACTGACTCAGTTTTCGCCCAGGATTTAAATCCCCTCCTGTGGCTAATGCTTACTAGTGGTATATAGCAGTTAATAGCAAACAAATAAAAAAAAGACGATATTGAGATTATCAAACCAGTCAATGACTCTTTGTTTATCGAAATTTACTCTGAACAGTACCTAAAACGAATCAATAATCGTACGAATATATGGCATTGAGCTACAGATAAAGGCAATACCAGAAACTGCGCTCTGATCGAGAATATCTTACACAGAATGGAACTTCTGTGAAAAAGCACAGTGACAGTGAGTGGTGTTTGCCCCTGCAAAACCATCCACCACTCTCTCGCAGAATGGCCGAATGGCAGGTTTGTCATTCTATCTTTCTTGATTTCTCTTCTGCTTATCCTCTTTGATCACTGCATTTGCAGATTTTCAATACCCAGAGTTGAAAGTTCTGAAAAAACTTGGAATGATCTGGACAAAAACGCAAGCAGCGTAGATGTAGAAATACCCGAACGATCCAAAGCAATAATTACGATTACAACATTTAGAGGTAAGATCACGGACGACCACATACATGTTTCCATTTGGCGGATGAATTTTTGCTTGTTTCAATTTATCTGTTGTTCAGTTTGAAATTACATCATTTAAGTCTGTTTGAGACTCTTGATGGGATGTCGATATAGCAAAAACGAATCTATTTTTGTCTAAAATAAATAGCATACTCCAAATGTTTTATTGATAGATGACAAGAAAAGTAGACGTATTAAAGCATCATTCAGAAGAAAACCAAAGTCGGATGAAGTGGAAGTTGATGAAGAAGTAGAGGAAGAAGATGAGCCGGATGACCGACAACCTGGTCAACGAGACCCAGATGACCGACAACCAGGTGAACGAGACCCAGATGACCGACAACCTGGTGGAAGAGACCAAGATGATCGACAACCAGATGAACGAGACCTAGATGACCGACAACCAGGTGAACGAGACCCAGATGACCGACAACCTGGTGAACGAGACCCAGATGACCGACAACCTGGTGGACAAGACCCGGATGACCGACAACCTGGTGAACGAGACCCAAATGACCGACAACATGGTGGACGAGACCCAGATGACCGACAACCTGGTGAACGAGACCCAGATGATGGACAGCCTGGTGGACGAGACCCAGAGGATCGACAACCAGGTGAACGAGACCCAGATGAACGACAACCTGGTGAACGAGATCCAGATGATCGACAACCTGGTGAACGAGACCCAGATGATCGACTACCTGGTGGACGAGACCCAGGTGACCGACAACCTGGTGAACGTTACCCAGATGACCGACAACCTGGTGAACGAGAACCAGATGACCGACAAACAAGTGAACGAGACCCAGATGATCGACAATCTGGTGGACGAGACCCAGATGATCGACAACTAGGTGAACAAGACCCAGATGACCGACAACCTGGTGAACGAGACCCAGACGATCGAGCTGTTGGACGAGACTCAGATGACCGACAACCTGGAGAACGAGACCCAGATGATCGAAAACCTGGTGAACGAGACCCAGATGATCAACAAGCTGAAAATGGAAAACTGCGTTTTACTTCATCCCATCCAACAACCGCCGATCTTTTTTGGGAGCCAATCAACAGAACAGATGGATTAAAGATAAGGTTAGTTTTGAATCGATGTATTGTTGATTGTCTTTTGTTATTGTGTGTGTATTTGGTTATCTATATATCATGTCGCTTCCATCGTCCTTATTCAGATATTTGATTCAAATTGCTGTTGTAAGACCCGATGGAACAAAAGAAAACGCACGAACACGATATCCACGACCCGGAAACAACAGTTTGCATCTAGTTTCTCTTCTACCTGCAACAACATATCAAGCAATTCTAAAAGCTAGATTCAATCCTTCTGGAGATGAAGAGGTTCTTGATGACATTGAGTTCAAGGTAAAAATTTCCTAATATGTATACATAATATAAAGTGAGATTTACACCAAATGAAAGTATGCACGCATTTCCTAACTAAAGTTATTTGTGGCCTATACAAAAACCCTTTTCGCCCTATTTTTATTGTTGGCAATTCTATGTGAAAGTCGTAAAATGCGACTAAAGGAAACGAAAGAAGTGGTAGATGATTTTAGAATGACCCAGGGCCGACACCGTGCACTGCATTTTGATTTATTCAATTTACCTTTTGTCGCGTTTCTGTCTGTATTTTTACATGATTAATTTATTAAATAAATTATTTGAATTTATTTGAGTGCAAGTTCTAGTATTATATGTCTTTACGATTAAGTGGCCGTTAGTTGGTTCTTTTTAGGCGCTGTTACCGTCCTTGCTTTAATTTTAAAAAAGTACTTGATGAAAATAATCGAGTACGTAGTTTAAGATACCAACGTAAAATATATATATCCATTTTGAAATAGTTCATGCCTTGATATCAATATCTAACAAAATGCCCTAAAAGCAATCGATTATGTATATAGTACTTAATGAAAGCAATACCTCGTTTTTAAAGCGAAATTAGATTACCAAGTAAAACATATAGCTTAAGTAAAAACTATGTTCTTTCATACCGTTCTGATTTTATTCAATGTTTCACACAGACCGGTCTGCCGGCGCCGATATTGAAGCCAGTGACTCACACGAGAACTCAAACTGCGAGAATAACCTGGCAAAAACAGAAAATCTCGTATCTCCATCGAGTCATTGTTTTTGAAGATGAAACAGAATTAATTCAAGTTGGGAAACTGACATCTAGGCCCGAATCTGGTAAACCGGGAGATGTATTAATAAAAGGTAAGAAGAAATAGTTGAATTTTTAATGATTTTGGATAATTTTATGCTAAAGTTCCGAGGGTTAGCTTTACCCAGATTTAATTTCTGTCAAACATGGGTCACAGATGGACCGCGCCTCGGCGGCAAAGTGATTGACAAAATATGTTTTGACTTGTTTTCTACTGGGATGTCAGTGATTTGCCCCATGCCCCGGCACAATTTCACTGCAAAACAGCGTTTAGTGTGTACTGGAGACGCACTTGAAGTGCAAAATATCGTGCACCCCGATATTCAAATTCTTTCAGTTTACAATTGCAAATCGATATCAAAGGTTAGAATAAAGCGTTTTGGGAACTCTCGGCGATCAAAAAATGCAATTATTGCATTGAAATATTCAGCCGATTTCAGACTCGCATTCAGTGTCATCAAAATTTTAGTTCAAAAGTTTTATTTTCATCTCTATCAGTTCAAAAACGCAAATTTTGAGATTGAACGTCGCATTTTGTAGTCTGATTTGCCGAAAATTTGATTTACGATAAATATGCACGTTTTAGCCAAGAATTTTTTTCTGTATCGCTCATTCGACGCCATAATTAGTGCACTTGGATTTCCATTTAACTCAAGGATTCGATATTCACGTGATATATATATTCATGAATCTACCAGTTTCTGCTGAAGGGATGTTGGGGACACTTATTTATATTTACATGGTAACGATGGATTGTATTCATTAAAGCCAAGGATTCGATATTCACGTGATATATATATTTTATATATATACTCATGAATCGACCGGTTTATGCATGAGGCATATCGGGGACACTTATTTTATATTAACATGATAACAATAAAACTAAGCTGATTGCACACTATAAACAAAACCAATCAGGAATTCTATTTTCCCACTTAAAGGACCACTGGTGGATGGCGCTATAGGGCAAATTATGACATAATGTGCCCGTCAATGACGTCACTGGCGCTCTTTCCTGCTGCCCTTTGCGACTTTTAGACGTTCATTGCGTTTGACTTTGTTCGTTATAATTTGTTTGATACCATTCTATTTATTTATTTTGTTTTGATTAGATTTAACACCTGGAACAAGATACCGGGTTGAAGTAACGGCGGAAGAAAATAGAGAAACCAGTGATGCGGCAATAACTAGTTTCACTACAAGTAAGATATTTCCAATAATACACACAAAATGAACCGTCTTCTTATTCCTAAACTCTTTGAATGACAACAAAAATTGCCTTTCTCATTTATTATTTCATCACAAATATCTCCTTTTATAACAGGACCTCTACCTCCAAAAAATATTCGAATTAAACGCTTACGTGGTGACACATATCGAGTGCGATGGACTCATTCAATTGGACGCAGAAGTGGATATAATGCCGAGTAGGATATCTTTTGTTCATAAATATATTCGTATTTATATATCTAAAGTTTTTGATTTTATTGCCCAAATACCTTGATGTCATTTTTATGGAGGAGGAAATCCAACAGTAGAATGAACCATGCATTCTGACCAGTTGTCAATACCGAATTAAGGGTTACAATTTTATATATTACGTAAGCATGTAGTTGACGTTTTCATAAATAGATATGGCTACTAGAGATAACGGTACTTGACTATACTTTTTGTGGGCGCGATGGCCAAGTGGTTAACATGTTGTCATCGCAGGTTGGATATCTCGAGTTCGAGTCCCGGTAGGTCTGACTTGTTAATCCATGCCTGCCACTCGACTCGGTGTGCAATAACTTGGGTAGGCGAAGTTGAACAGAAAAAGATCCTATCTTGCCAGTAATTGTAACCCTGCCTATCTATACGTGTCCGCTGTTACAGGGCCTTGGGCAGGGTGACCAACTACAAGAGGTGGCTATAAAATAACGGACTCAGTTTTCGCCCAGGATTCAAATCTTCGTCTGCGGCTATTGTCTACTAGTGGTAAATAACAGTTAATAGCAAATAAAAAAACATGATATTGAGATTATCAAACCAATCAATGACTCTTTGTTTATCGAAATTTACCCTGAGCAGTACCTAAAACGAATCAATAATCGTGTGAATATATGGCATTGAGCTACAGATACAGGCAATGCCGAAAATGCGCTCTGATCGAGAATATCTTAGACAGAATGGAACTTCTGTGAAAAAGCACAGTGACGATGAGTGGGATTTGCCCCTACAAAACCATCCACCACTCTCTCGCCGAATGGTAGGTTTGAAATTATATCTTTCTTGATTTCTTTTCTGCCTATCCTCTTTGATCACTGTATTTTCAGATTTTCAATACCCAGAGATAAAAGCTCCGTAAAAACTTGGAATGATCTGGACAAAAACGCAAGCAGCGTAGATGTAGAAATACCCGAACGATCCAAAGCAATAATTACGATTACAACATTTAGAGGTAAGATCACGGACGCCCGCATACATGTTTCCATTGGGCTGATGAATTTTTGCTTGTTTCGATTTATCTATTGTTCAGTTTGAAATTACATCATTTAAGTCTGTTTGAGACTCTTGGTGGGATGTCGATATGCAAAAACGAAGCTATTTTTTGTCTAAAATAAATAGCACACTTCAAATATTTTATTGATAGATGACAAGAAAAGTAGACGTATTAAAGCATCATTCAGAAGAAAACCAAAGTCGGACGAAGTGGAAGTTGATGAAGAAGTAGAGGAAGAGGATGAACCGGATGACCGTCAACCTGGTGAACGAGACCCAGGTGAACGAGACCCAGATGACCAACAATCTGGTGAACGAGACCCAGATGGTCGACAACCTGGTCAACGAGACCCAGATGGCCGAAAACCTGGTGAACGAGACCCAGATGACCGACAACCAGGTGAACGAGACCCAGATGACCGACAATCTGGTGAACGAGACCCAGATGACCGACAACCAGGTGAACTAGACCCAGATGACCGACAGCCTGGTGGACGAGACCCAGATGATCGACAACCTGGTCAACGAGACCCAGATGACCGACAACCTGGTGAACGAGACCCAGATGTTCGACAACCTGGTAGACGAGACCCGGATGACCGACAACCTGGTGGACGAGAACCGGATGACCGACAGCCTGGCGGACGGGACCCAAATGATCGACAACCTGGTGAACGAGACCCAGATGATCGACAACCTGGTGGACGAGACCCAGATGATCGACAACCTGGTGGACGAGACCCAGATGGCCGACAACCTGGTGGACGAGACCCAGATAATCGACAACCTGGTGGACGAGACCCAGATGATCGACAACCTGGTGAACGAGACCCAGATGACCGACAACCTGGTGAACGAGACCCAGGTGACCGACAACCTGGTGATCGAGAACAAGATGATCGACAAACAGGTGAACGAAACCCAGGTGACCGACAACCTGGTGGACGAGTCCCAGATGATCGACAACCAGGTGAACGAGACCCAGATGACCGACAACCTGGTGGACGGGACCCAGATGACCGACAACCTGGTGGGCGAGACCCATATGATCGACAACCTGGTGGACGAGAACCAGGTGATCGACAGCCTGGTGAACGAGACCTAGATGATCGACAACCAGGTGAACAAGACCCAGATGATCGACAACCTGGTGAACGAGATCCAGATGACCGACAACCAGGTGAACGAGAACCAGATGACCGACAACCTGGTGAACGAGACTCAGATGACCGACAATCAGGTGAACGAGAACCAGATGACCGACAACCTGGTGGACGAGACCCGGGTGACCGACAACCAGGTGAACAAGACCCAGATGATCGACCAGGAGAACGAGACCCAGATGATCGACAACCAGGTGAACGAGACCCAGATGACAGACAACCTGGTGGACAAGACCCAGATGATCGACAACCTGGAAATGGAAAACTGCGTTTTACTTCATCACATCCAACAACCGCCGATCTTTTTTGGGAGCCAATCAACAGACCTGATGGACTGAAGATAAGGTTAGTTTTAATCGATGTATTGTTGATTGTCTTTTGTTATTGTGCGTGTATTTTGTTATCTATATAGCATGTTGTTTCGATCATCCTTATTCAGATATTTGATTCAAATTGCTGTTGTAAGACCCGATGGAACAAATGAAAACGCACGAACGCGATATCCACAACCTGGAAACAACAGTTTGCATCTAGTTTCTCTTCTACCTGCAACAACATATCAAGCAACTCTAAAAGCTAGATTCAATCCTTCTGGAGATGAAGAGGTTCTTGACGACATTGAGTTCAAGGTAAAAATTGTAGTATCTCGATTTACCTTTTATCGCGTTTCTGTCTGAATTTATACATGGTTAATTTATTAAATAAATTATTTGAATTTATCTAATTTTCAACGAGGTACTCAAAGAAGTTAGTCCTCTAGACATGAGCTATAGAATATTCCTAAGGAAATTATCTGAACTTCTGTAATAAAAAAGTGTTACATGATTTTACCATCGCCCAAAGCAGATACCAGTCACTGCACTTCAGCTCCGTTCGGGGTGGGAGTGCAAGTTCTAGTATTATATGTCTTTACGATTATGTGGCCGTTAGTTGTTTCTTTTTAGGCACTGTTACCGTCCTTGCTTTAATTTTAAAAAAGTACTTGATGAAAATAATCGAGAACGTAGTTTAAGATACCAACGTAAAATATATATATATATATTCATTTTGAAATAGTTCATGCTTTGATATCAATATTTAACAAAATGCCCTAAATACAATCGCTTATGTATATAGTACTTTATGAAAGCACTACCTCGTTTTCAAAGCGAAATTAGATTACCAAGTAAAATATATAGCTTAAGTAAAAACTATGTATAGTACCTTTCTTTAATACCGTTCTGATTTTATTCAATGTTTCACATAGACCGGTCTGCCCGCGCCGATATTGAAGCCAGTGACTCACACGAGAACTCACACTGCGAGAATAACCTGGCAAAAACAGAAAATTTCGTATCTCCATCGAGTCATTGTTTTTGAAGATGAAACAGAATTAATTCAAGTTGCAAAACTGACATCTAGGCCCGAATCTGGTAAACCGGGAGATGTGTTGATAAAAGGTAGTAAGAAATAGTTGATTTTTTAATGATTTTGGATAATTTTATAATAAAATTCCGAGGGTTATCTTTACCCAGATTTTATTTCTGTTAAACATGGGTCACAGATGGACCGCGCCTCGGCGGCAAAGTGATTGACAAAATATGTTTTGACTTGTTTTCTACTGGGATGTCAGTGATTTGCCCCATGCCCCGGCACAATTTCACTGCAAAACAGCGTTTAGTGTGTACTGGAGACGCACTTGAAGTGCAAAATATCGTGCACCCGACCTTTCAAATTCTTTCAGTTTACATTTGCAAATCGATATCAAAGGTTAGAATAAAGCGTTTTGGGAACTATCGACGATCAGAAAATGCAATTATTGCATTGGAATATTCAGCCAGTTTCAGACTCGCATTCAGCGTCAAAATTTCAGTTCAAAAGTTTTATTTTCATCTCTATCAGTTCAAAAACGCAAATTTAGGATTACTATTTAACTCAAGGATTCGATATTCACTTGTTATATATATATTCACGAACCTACCAGTTTCTGCATGAGGCATATCGGAGACAGTAATTTATATTTACATGATAACGACGGATTGTATTTTCATTAAACCCAAGGATTCGATATTCACTTGACATATATATATATATATTATTCATGAATCGACCAGTTTCTGAATGAGGCATATCGGGGACACTTATTTTATATTTATATGATAACGATGAAACTACGCTGCTTGCACACTATAAACAAAACCAATCAGAAATTCTATTTTTGCCGCTTGAGGGTGGCGCTATAGGGCAAATTAGGACAAAATGTGCCCGTCAATGTCGTCACCGCCGCTCTTGCCTGCTGCTTTTTGCGACCTCTCGACGTTTCTGCGTTTGACTTTGTTCTTTATAATTTGTTTAATACTGTTTTATTTGTTATGTATTTATTTATTTTATTTTAATTAGGTTTAACACCTGGAACAAGATACCGGGTTGAAGTAACGGCGGAAGAAAATAGAGAAACCAGTGATGCGGCAATAACTAGTTTCACTACAAGTAAGATATTTCCAATAATACACACAAAATGAACCGTCTTCTCATTCCTAAACTCTTTTGAATGACAACAAATATCACCTTTTCTCATTTAATATTTTATCGCAAATATCTCCTTGTATAACAGGACCTCTACCTCCAAAAAATATTCGTGTCGAACGCTTACGTGGTGACACATATCAAGTGCGATGGACTCATCCAATTGGACGCAGAAGTGGATATAATGCCGAGTAGGACATATTTTATTTATACTCATATTCATATTTATATATCTGAGGTTTTTAATGTTATTTAATGTTATACATTGATGTCATTTTATGAAGGAGGAAATCCGACAGTAGAATGAACCATGCATTCTGACCAGTTCAATACCGAATTAAGGGTTGCAATTTTATATATTACGTAAGCATGTAGTTGACGTTTTTCATACATAGATATGGTTAGTAGAGTAAGCGATACTTAACTTTACTTTTTGTCGGCGCGATGGCCTAGTGGTTAACATATTGTCATCGCAGGTTGAATATATCGGGTTCGAGTCCCGGCAAGTCACGCGCCATATATTTTCAACAACTCTAGCCATGTCTGTATATAAGTGGCCTCTGGTACAGGGCCTTGGTCAGGGTGATCCACTCCCAAGGAGTGGCTATAAAACACGGACTCAGTTTTCGCCCAGAATTGAAATCTCCGTCTGTGGCCAATGGCTACTAGTGGTATATGGCAGTTAATAGCAAATTAGCAAATAAAAAAAGGATACTGAGATTATAAAAATTATCAACAGATTTTTGTTTATCGAAATTTACTGTGAGCAGTAAATAAAACGAATCAATAATCGTTTGAATAAATGGCATTGAGCTACAAATAAAAGGAATTCCAGAAACTGAACTCTGAACGAGTACTTTTCAGAGAGAATCGAACTGCTGTGGAAAAGCACAGTGACAGTGAGTGGTATCTGCCCCTGCAAAATCATCCACCACCCTTTCGAAGAAGGACCATTTTGTCAATATTTCCTTTTTTCGTTCTCTTCTGTTTATCCTCTTTGATCACTGCATTTGCAGATTTTCAATACCCAGAGTTAAAAGTTCTGAAAAAACTTGGAATGATCTGGACAAAAACGCAAGCAGTGTAGATGTAGAAATACCCGAACGATCCAAAGCAATAATTACGATTACAACATTTAGAGGTAAGATCACGGACCTATACATGTTTCCATTGGACGGACGATTAGTTGCTAGTTTTAATTTGTCTGTTGTTCAGTTTGAAATTACATCATTTAAGTCCATTCGAGACTCTTGGTGGGATGTCGATAAGCAAAAATGAAGGTATTTTTTTTCTAAAATAGATAGCACACTCCAAATATTTTATTGGTAGATGACAAGAAAAGTAGACGCATTAAAGCATCATTCAGAAGAAAACCGAAGTCGGATGAAGTGGAAGTTGATGAAGAAGTAGAGGAAGAAGGTGAACCGGATGACCGACAACCTGGTGAACGAGACCCAGATGACCGACAACCAGGTGGACAAGACCCAGATGACCGACAACCTGGTGGACCGGACCCAGATGAGCGACAACCTGGTGGACCAGACCCAGATGATCGACAACCAGGGGATGAAAAAACAAATAAAAAGGAACCAGAAGGTAGTTGGTAATAAATATAAATATGGCATACGCTTTTATTAGTAAAAATAGTTGAAATATGTAAATTAGTTTAAATATGATGAAGAGAATACGGATTGAAGACTGTTAACTTGATTTGTAACGTAATTCACCTTTTGACATTTTATCCGCGCAACACTTGGTATAAGGATATTAATATGTGTTTTGCTCTTAAAACAACTTGAGCAACAAACTGAGTTTCCGCACAATCCCCAATCAGAATTTTATTTTGTTAAACTTGAGCCACAGATAGACCGCATCTCGTGGACGCGGTCCATCAGTAACTCACGCTTACACGTGGTTTGTCACGAATGTAAATGATGTCATATTTATAGATTGGTATAGTTCCTGTACCATTGATTACTATAAATGGAATCCTATGTCACGCATTCTTTATTTTTCATCGATTTAGTGCCACCAAGATCAACGACTGATGAAATACCAATTTTCCCAACAGCAATACCAACGCGACCTGGTGACTTCGCCAGCTCTCCACCGCCATTCGATAGAAGTACATCAACCACTAGACCAAGAACGACCAGTAAAACGCCAGACTTGACAGACTCTAAAACATTTGAATCAGGTGACCCGGATAGGCCATTTGATAAGACAACTACTAGACCAAGAACAACCAGTGAAATGCCAGACTTGACAGATACTAAATCTATTCAACCAGGTTACCCGGATAGTCCATTTAAAAGTGAGTATACAATTTATGTTAAATAATTTTCTATGTCATATTATATTGCACATCCTTTGCTCGGGTATACGGGTCAGAGGAAGCCTGACTTTGGTCAGACGAAACCTTACAGAAATAAATTTGTATATGCGTGTAGAAAAACCCTCGAACCTCTTGTCTATTGTATTACAGTCGGTAAATACGGAACTGCGGTGAAAAACGATTGCATCATTTTTAACGGAAAAGCGCCAAATTATAAAAAATAACATTACAATTTTGCTGGAATCGCGTGTATTTAAAAAATATCAAGCTTTTGAAATAAAACTTATTTTCCAAATTGTCGCTAACTCCATCTATAACTTACTTCAGTGCTAGAAAATCTATCATCACAGCGTTGTAAAGTTGGTAGGACATCAAAGTTAAATCAAATTGAGTTATTTAAGAAATATTAACACCTCAGCTGTTGGAAATTGTCAGAGGAAAATATAAGGAGTTTTTATGACTTTCAAGTGTATGGTTTTAACATGTTCATATTAAACACAAGAAACCGCTAAATGGAAAGAAGCAGCTAACGAGTTTTCTTTGTTACGTGGTATATATTTGAAATGCTAACTTCCGAACATTTAATTTTGAACCGTTACTACAAGATAGAGCACACTTTGTGCCTCAAGTTTTTTCGAAATGTCCACGATGTTTCTATTATGAAATGGTCGAATTTGTTGATTACAATAGGCTCTGCTATATTCAACCGTCCCAGGGGGTGGGAGCAAGATATAATCTTCCGAGAAAAACTGCATTTTCGAATTGAAACCAAAAATATTGGGTTTGGTGATGTGGCGAGCGGAATTTGAGTAGACGGGTCGCTCCTGTTAATGATGTTTTTCGCTGTTCTTGAATCTAATCCAGCTGCAAATTGACAGTATCCAATTGCTGATACGCACCATCTGGAACAGACTGTCCATCATATGCCCACTTATAACTGCTTGATTAACCATGAACCAAGTTCAATGCCGCAATATTGCCTAATTTATCTAGTTATTTCGCACATTATTAAAAACAGGTGTACTATTTCCTTTTATCGCTTTTCTCTGTTTATAGTAAACTACCCACAAGATATGGTATTTTATATGAACAGCCTATTATAATGACATTGCTCAAGATGCCACCATTATCCTGCGCGGTCAAGTGGAAATTGTAGAATCCAGGTGGATTGGTAGTATAATGGGAAATTAAGGTCAGGGGCACATAATTGTGGTGTTAGATCACGATTGAAATGAACTGTTTCCTGGGCAGTTATAAGATCAATGTATTTTTATTGAAATTTACTCAGAGTAGGAACCATATTTATGACATAGCGAACAGTCACTTGATAGCTTTAAGATTGTTGAATTTATAGAAGCTAATCGTGAGGAGAACGTAATAGAGCTTTACTTTTGTGTGATATCTTATACTAAAGTTTTACGGATTTTCTGTTTTTTTTTTTTTTCTTTGGCGGCTTACTAGAATTCAACAGTTTTGGCGAACAGTCACATAAATTAGAAAACAAGCATTCCTGAATTGAAATGCCATCCCAGTCAAGCAAATGGTGATTAAACATGTTTTGTTGAGCGGGGTTCACTGATGAATCGCGCCGGCAGGGCGAGGTCCATCTGTGGCTCACGTTTGACAAAAATAACTTTTTGACCGGGGCAGAACGCTGTTGGCAATTTTAATTAAAAGTATAGGTTTATCTGGTATTCCTAGTTTACCGAGTTCATTTTCAAAATAACTCAACCTAGTTTCACTAATATCCAGTTTACCTACTTCTAACTTTCTAAGTTTTAGGTTTTGAATTTATTAACTTATATCAGGAGGTCAAATAGGTATATTTCCCTTATTTTGTTCTAGGTACCTCACTTATTTAAAAAAAAAGTAGAATATATTTTCGATATAAAAACCCGTTCAAGGTAGACTATTTGAAGATTTTGACCTTAAAATCTATTAAAAATGTCTTAAATACAACCAAGCAACGGTTACAGTCAAGTTGGCTTTAATCAAGGTACTGCGTAGTTTTGGGAATGGAACTAGGTGCCCTAGTAATACTTACTTTTATTCTGTGGTAAAATTTGTTCATGTTGACCTAGTTAAAGAAACAAACCAGGTTGTCAGGTGCCATCACTATTGGTATCTTCCCTGTGCGGTTGCTAATCTGTCTCTTTTTATTTGTCTCTTCTGTCACTCTCTAACATCGCTCTGGAAGCGCGTCGGGGCAAAATTATGAAATTAAAATTACGTTTCTCAATTATTTATTACTTAGTTTATCACCAGCTTAAAAACCGTATTCATTTTTGGAGATGAATGATAAAGAAGATTAACTGGTCAAGCATAAAAAAATTATCCAATCGAAAAAACGTGCAGTGCAAAATCCTATGTCAATACAGATTCCAGTTCAATAGTTCAATATTGGGTATTTTAAGATTAATCCCTAGAATAAATCTAGGAGGAGACATCAGTATTGAAAAAGCATTGATGGACTTAGTCAGTGTGACAAATTAGAAAAGAACACGATGCATAAATATAACGCCTTTTTCAAATGAAATTTCAAAGAAGTTTATTATATTGGCACTTTGGTTTCTGATGTCTTCAATAACTTTTGAGCATTTGAGGATGAACACAGAGAGTGACATCGTTCAAACATTCACTCAAATTTTGTTATTTATGAATGTGGGTGCGAGATTCTGACATAGACTACAGAAACATCTGCTGTTGGATTACTTATTTTGGAAGTTATTGAAAGTTACTTCAAAAAAAAAAAAAAAAACTGTGAACGAAGATGATTTGAATGTGGCATTTGTCCAAAAAATCTTAATTTAAACATTGTGAAGTATGTTTACGTGAAATTTTGAGTTTGTCACAAAATTATCTGCTTCATTGGAAATTGCATAGCCCATAACAACTCTGTGTAAACCTAGTCTTAGCCCTGCATTTTGTTGCAACAAAGTTTTATTTGACTAGTTTTCGTTTTTTTTTACTGTATAAACCTACATGATTCATGGTCAAATATTATCAATTTATATTGGTTATACTGACTGTGCGATCACATAAGCTCTTCACCCAATATGTGGGTTGCGTGTTATTTTTTATGGTCACTTCTTAAAGTGGATCACTCTGCCCAAACCTCTGTGCCGGCGGCCACGTATAGACGGGCATGTTTAGGAATTGTTGGGAGGATATGATCTTTTCCTGTTCGGTTTAGCCTACCCAAGTTATTATACCCTTGGTTGATTGGTAGGAATGGATAAACGAGGCGAGTTCTTCAACCTGCGATGCCAACATGTTCAACCCCTAGGCCAACGTGCCAACTAAATTATGATGTCATTACTAGAAATCCATCACCAATTTCAAAAATGCGATGTTGCAATTAACTCTAATAATGGTATTCCATATTGTACACCGCAAATGCGATGTGAAATTTACTAGAGCGCGGCGATAGGGGCGGTGTTCTTTTTTTGAGGTTTGTGAAGCACATTCTTACTCAGTCAGGTTGGGTATCCTACATTTGGGCATGAGCCACAGATGGACCGCGTCCCTCCAGGCGCGATCCATCTGTGTCTCGTGCACGACACAAACTGATACGACAGAGAGTTTATATATATATTTAGAGATGAAGGAAGGCAGACACAAATGAACATACAACAAAGATTGTGTATAATAAATTATTTGTATAGTCGTTTTCATGTGGGGGTAATGTTGCGGCCGCGTTTTCGCGGTTGCGCTCTTTGCTTGAGTGGAATATCCAACAGTCTAGTGTGAGGAATTAGGTGTTGATTTAAAAATCTATGTGGTTACAAAATAATCGGAAATTTTACCGGCAAAAATGAAAGGCTGTTTTTTTAGTTCAAGTTCTGGGTCAAGTACAGTGCAATATATTCGTTTTATGTTTCAGGAATCAGAATTCAGAAGCGACGTTAGCGTTAGCGGTGGCCAGAATAGAATATCTTTTGATTTTGGAATCAGTTACCTTTGCGAACAAAATCGATTTTTTTTTATCACAAAGTCTTACAACAAACAAACGAAGACGTCTTATCAGAAAAATTTCTGATACGCCAATATTTACACGTATTTTTGAGAATACATGCGTTTTTAATTTTGTTGATTTCGATTTGTTGGAAAAATCCAATCGAATAATTTATAATTCGCGAAAGACTAACCGAATCGAAGTTTATGAATTTCGTTTAAATATATATATATTTTTTTATTCTGAAAAATATTCGTGTATCACGAAGATTCATGTATGAGATATGCAAATATATTTAGATTTGAATTAAGTATTTTTCAATATATTGGTGTTTCTTTTTGCAAAATCGTTAATTAGTTGATAAATATTTCCCTAAAATTTATCGAACGACACCAACCGAATAACAGAAAGATGTATTCGAAGCATCTGAATCATATATGTATCCGAGCTGAGTCAAATTTTGATTTTGAAAATGGCATCTTGAGTCGCAGTCTTTTTTTAATAATCATCTAACACATATAACGGAACTTTTTTCGACATTAGCAGAATTACGCCAGGGTAGCCTGCCAGACGATTCATTTTATGCCAGTCGTTCTGACAAGATTTACGGCCAATACGTTACGCTGCTCGGCAACTGATTCATATTTTTGCCGACGTTATTGCCGCTGACAGCCCGCCGCTCGTATGTTTTAAAACTGGTCTATAGTTTAGTAATGGTTGTTCCACACTTGGTGTGTTAAGAAACAGAAGTTTTATTTTGTTATGCGTTCTGCAGGTGAACCGCGGCTGACGGTCGTGATCGATCGCCTGCCCATACTTGACTCAAGCATGATCTATTGATGGGCGGTGACGAAAGAGGTTTTGCTAAGTAATAACGGCGCAATCCATCAATGACCCGTGCTTGAAATAATAACATTTATTAAGTTAGAAGTCGATATACCATAATGCCAGTAAAATGATATGTTAGAGTTTAGAACGAGAAAAAGCTCACTGTTGTAAAATTATCAAGCAACATAATTATGATATGATTTTTTTTTCGTTATGAAATTGAGACCAGCGTATGAAGGATTGTGTTTCCGGGAACAACATTTGTCAGTTCAGTATTATTTATGGTTTGTTGGTTGTCTTGTTCTCATTTAGCTACTCGGGAAGTGTCATTCTGAAAGACTCTGGACTCGAATTCATCGATCGCGCTTGAGTCGACGCACAAATTCTATTCATGGCGGAGATGCGCATAAGTTCGAAATTTCAATTTCGCTATGCTAGCTTGAAATGACTAACAAAAGTTTCAATATATTTCGAAAACTTTATCTGGCCAGGCATCATGGCCTTATTATGTAAGCCAAAGAAACAAAGTTACTTTTTGTCTTTAAAGAGTAAGAAACAGATGAACAAACTACATCGGACGTCCACATTTATACATAAGAAATTTTTAGATTTAATTTTTTATCCCGGTGTTTTGCCATCTCCATTTCACGTCACTCCGAACTTAATATTTTTAGTTTGCGAGAAATGTCCTAGAGCCCCGCCTACTTTTTCTATCCGCCAAAAATCCACCCTTTGGTTTCCGGATGCATCAAATCGCCTAGGTATTGTTATAACTGTCTTAGAATCGTATAATACACACAATATTATACTGCATTTAACGGAGGCTCCCGTAAAACGCTCTAAGGTACATATTTACTCAGGAGGCATCGTATCCGTATTTTTACGGCTTCAGAGCGTGAAAATTTTTAGTTTTATAGCTGTATGCAGATGTGTGGATGTATGAATGAGTCGAAAGTGTATTCTAGTTAGAGTTATGTGACGAATGTTTATGTTTTGATAAAAAAAAAATCTTTGGTTATGCATGGTTCGTTGATAGATTACGATAAAGATGCGCAACACTCAATAGGATATATTTTGGTATAGCATCTTTTGCAAAGTCTGTGTCGCCGATAGATCGCTGTCGATGAGAGGTCCATCTGTGGCGCATGCTGGACAAAATAAAACTTGTGATTGGGCATGGGTCATGCTCAACGAACGTTACGTCTTTTAAACTGGGCCGTAGATAAATCTAATATAAATGTTTATTGAATGAAGGATGTTAAAATATTTTTGTTCGAACAAAATCTTATAACAAATTTTTACCCAGGAACATATATGGCCAATGATATTTATGGTATGGTTATTTCATGCGGGCCATATTCGTTCCTATAATATATTCGGATAAAATACACAAAAATTTACAATAAAATGGATACTTGGGGAAATATAAAATAACATCACGTTTTGGCATTTACCACATTATTGCCATTTCAATTCAGCGACATCGTAAAAAATCTAAGTTTGCATTTTCGGATATTATTTGTAACAGGATCTTTATGTCCTTGTGCACTGGTATTTGCTACCAGTATTTGGATATACCAGTCCAAACTTGATTCTTTCTTTGTTAGCGTGGTGTGGGGGATTTAAATTTCGTTGATTAAATATGAGTTTGACAGTGATATACGGCGCATAGAAATCTATCAGTTCATTTCGATACAGAGATTTGAGTGAGGAGAAATGTATTTCTCAATCGATACAAATTTTTGAGTGAGTAGAAATGTAACGGTTCAATATAATAAAAAGAGTTGAGTGAGTAGATATATAATAGTTCATTTTGATACAAAGATTTGAGTGAGCAGAAATGTAATGATTTTTTTATAAAAAGATTTGAGTCAGTTTATAGGAATATAAAAAGTATTGAGTGAGTAGAAATGCAATGAAACATTTTGAAACAAAGATTTGAGTGATTAGAATTGTAATATTTCATTTTTATACATCGCTTTGAGTGAGTGAAAGTGTTGAGTTTTAGACTAAAGAAAAATGTCAGTGAGAAACGAAAAGTATCATTCACAAACTATGAAATTCCAGTAGGCGATTCTTATACTATTATATTTTGTTGGACATGACCCGCTGATAAATCGCGCCGATGAGGATGCATGATCCATCAATTGCTTGTATTCAACAAAACAACATTTGTTGCACGAGTTTCAGAACACGACCCGTTTGAACTTGACTATTGTTGAAGTACTTCCAGTTAGGTTTCGTCAATGACAATTATAGGAAAATACTGTGCATAATGACGTCACTGTTTACGTCATAGCAAATAATCCGTGTGTCCACATATCTGGCTTGTAATGGGTTAATGCATCGAAGTCAAGAATGTTATTCAATTTTAAAAACCTAATTTTGACTATTATATATACATGACTCGTTTCAGATCTGCTTTTCACTTGAAATTTTGGGTGGAATGCTCTGTTTCATTATTTGAGTATTCAATAATGTTACAAAATTTATTCATATATAAGTTCAACAAGACCAGACATGAGGTCAAATAACTTTTTGTGAATTTTATGTACAAAAACCGCACATTTCAAAATACTTGATTTATTACAAATTCGGCATTCAAAACCGTCGATAATTGAATTACCGGGAATAACCAAAACCGTAATTGGTTTACTAATACCACTTTGGAATTTGGTTTCAACGTCCTCGTCAAGTACGGGCCATAGATGAATCGCGCCTTTGACAGACAAACCACATTTTGAGGACATGGTTTTGTAAGAATACAGACGCCATATTTACAATCCAAGCTCGATTATCATTAATAGCGTGGCCCGTAAAATTTCTCCAGGAGAATTTGACAAGGATTTTATAGCGATAATAAATTTTGTCATTTTCATTTTGGAAGTTTATTGAATTACTCTTAATATATAACAATTTGGAAGTAGACTGTATTCAGTATAGGTTCGGGGAAAATTGGAATAACCAACGAATATTTCAAAAGAGAATGGTGATTCATACAGGAGCAGAATTGAAAATTTGAAAAACTGACTTCTCAGGAAATTTTTGCGCGGTTATATTGGCAATATCTGTCATTTTCAGCGAGATTAAACTCTGGAAATGCGTAAATGTTGTCATTTGTGTACTTTTATTTCCTGTCGAAGTTCAAATTTCCCACTTTTTCCGAGAATTGGGTGGTTAATTTGTTTTTGTTTGTTGCAAATATGATGTCATATTTGTCAAAGTATCGAAGCTATCTGTGTTGAGCCGTTTTGGCTATTTTGTCTCGTACTGAAAACTTGAATTTATCTAGCATGAACCATATATACATCGCGCTTCGGCAGCGCAATCCATCAGTGACTCAAGCTAGGCAAAACTTGTTGGGGAAAATTTTTCGGAATGGATTGCAAGAATGTGTTTACTCAGAAGTGCAGTTAGTATAACAGAAGATTCGTTTCTAATAAAACGTAGTTATCTGAATGAAATCGACAATTTTTTGGTTTTAATATGTATTCTTTTTTACTTCTAAAATACAGCTAGTAACAAGCTCTCTAGGCTTGGAGGGGGCATGCCTCAGTTTTGACATTGCATAAATAAAATGAAACTTCTGTGTGACCGTCTCAGCTTAGTCGAGAAGGGTAAAAATGACAGGACAAATCTGGCAGCAGCAAAACAACTGCTGGCGTTTGTAGTCGCATAAGTGCAGGAATCGTTAATTTAAATGCTTAAACCGATCAACTGATGTTGTTCCCGGATGAAACCGCCAATTTTACAAACTGCAAACGCGCTGATTCGGCTGAACTAGCTGTGCTCTCAATCTATATAGGATTGTTAAAACAATTGTGATTTCACGCAATGGATCGGTATGAACTGACTAAAGGATTCAGGCATTGCCGTCATTACATACGTAGAATGTTCTAAGGAGCAGAGAACGTGCAACGCATTCTCCATACACTGGGTTCTTTTATTATAATTTTTATAACCATTTACTATAAAAGCAACAAAACAGGGCGGGAATGTAAAATTCTCATAATTTGCGAATCCCACAAATTGACGTTACGTTAAACGTTAAGCAAATTGCATTACGTGATTTCTGCCGTTTTGCTTGTAAGTATTATGTGAGTGACATTATAAAAACAAACTTTAGGTGAATGAGAGTATTAAAATATCTTTAATGTGGTTTGCGAATAAATATTCTAGGATAAAGGTAATGGAGGATAATGTGCGTTTCATTTTCTCGTAAGCATGGACATAGAAATTGCATCTATAAGCCAATCTTATCCGAATTGAGTTTCAAATTCAAGCTTGACTCGTTGTACCAGCGAATATATATGGCCCATAGTTGTACAGTTCTACTTGCGATTTTTTCCGCTTAGAATGCAGTTAATTGTAGGTACTACAGTGGTTAGTTATATAATAGGTCGTGTATAGGTTACTTTTAGGCGTTGATTGCAACTTTGCTTATAGAATTAATTTAATTGACAAGAACACCGCAACAAAATTCTCCAATGATATGACTAAAATTAAAAAAATGTGGTCGAAACATGTCATGTTAAGTATGCGGCACTGATGGATCACGCCGTCGAGGCGCGGTCCATCTGTGGAGCATACTTGACAATTTTCGACTCTTAAGACAGGTTTATCCACGTTATTAGTGCCCTGTAAATAACGCGAAAGAGTACTTTTTCGGGTCTAGCACGCCAAAAGCAAACATCACGTCTTGTACACATTGAGAATATTATGTTAATTGTGACAAGCGAATGTTTGCTTTCTAAATGTATAAATGTACCGGTTCCCATTGTTTTGTCACATTTTCGTTTAAGCTATTCATGGTTTTGAGTGAAAGATTGAAGGATATAAATTTGAGGTAAATTAGGGCACAGGTCGGTATTAGCAAGGTGTGTATGTATACATAGATTTGACAACCCCTTAGAAAAAACGAAGGCCTATTAGACCGGTTATTTTTACTTTCAGCATATCTTTTAAGTCTGTGCAGTATTGTTGAAATGAAAGTATACCAAATTTTCATTTTTTTATCATTTTTAATTATCATTATCATTTTAAGCCATTCTGTAAATTTAAACCAATCTGTTTATATGAGGTATGTGCAGTCCACTAATATAACACGAACCTAATGTCGATTAAATTGCCAAAAAAACTGTTGAGTCGGTGTGGAATTATTATAATACTTTTTATACTATTTTAGCATATAATGTTTACCAATAGATCTGTTTTGTAGCTTTATCATGTTTTTGTAAACATAACTAAATTATTTCCTGGTTCAAGTCCAAATTATAGGTTTTGGGTGACTGTTCATGCATAATAACACGTTATTTCGATGTCACAAGCTCTCTAAACTCACTCTCTCTTATACGTCATTTTCAAACAACTAATACGGTACCGGACTGGTTACATGTTGGGTTGGCTAAAATCGAATATCTGTTGAATTCAGAATAAAATCGAATAATCTCAATTAATCGAATCGAATATTCGAGTCAGAACTATCATAATAAACCACCGAAAACGTTGTCGCAGAAAATTGATAAAAACGTGTAAATCTACACCTATTTTCTGGAAATGTATACTTATTTTGAATTTGTTGACTTCGAATCACTAGGAAAATCGAATCGGGTAATTCATGATTTGCGAATCACGAACCGAATCGATAATTTTGGACATCCCTAGTTACATGTTGAAAGGATTTAGTTCAAAAGATATTCGAAAGACAATTTTGTTTATTTACGCTTTAAGACAGTGAAATCATGATTTACTGCAAATTGAGTCAATTTTGAATGCGCGAAAACGAAATTGATTTTATTTTGAATTCCAGAAATCCTAACTATTGGTATAAGAGCATCTTTGACAATTGCTAATCATTCATGAATGTAGTCAAACTGAGCCTCATATTTCAAAGCTTTAACTATGCTTGCTTGCTTGCAATAAAGTTTAGCGTTCAGTTCCGATAGACTTGACTTGAATACACATAATAAGCAGGCTACGCCCTTGACAATAAACCATTATCAAACAACCATCATTTTTTGTTTACCTTGGTAAATTTAGTCAAAAAATATGTAAACAAACTCAAGAACGGGAACAAATAGCGAAAGTTCGTATTTGGAGGGCAAGAGAAAAATTTTGAGTGATATTCCTCGGAACAAATTGTAGAGGTCGTCGTCATGCTCGTGGATTACGTCATAGTTGTGACGTCAATATTCATTGCCTTAGTAACAGCGCAAAATGGGAATATATTGACTGAAATATTAAGTCCCGACCAGCTTGGGGACTACGATTTCGATTTGATGGAAGAAGTCGTCATATCCCCTCCAGAAAAGAAGGGTAAGAATTTTTTGTGTTGAAAAGTGGATGTTTAACATTTTAAACATTATATTTGTGATCAATGACATTGGAAAAAAAGGGTCAAACTAGAATAATGTTAAAATTACATTAATTAAATTATATACAGGGCTGTGTAGTCGGTAATCGGTAAATTCTTCCCACTCCGACTCCTATTATTTTCTTCCATACGAACGAAATGCTATTACCTCCACACACATAGCTCTGCCGATGATTATTTAGAAATATGCTACTAAAATAAAGTTCTCTGAGAAAAACGATAACATACTGGTCAGTAGTCTGTCACCAACTACTACTGGTATTACCTATATTCAGAGCAGACAGAACAGTTTTAATAGTCATTATTTACATAAAATCCATTGCAATTTTATTTATTTTTACTTGAATAGATATTGCGCAAAAAAGAAGTTGGAGTTGGGAGTTTCAAAAACTGGGGAGTCGGAGTTGAAGTCGAATAATTAGAAACCGAACACACAGCTCTGATTATATCAATGTGAAAATTGCAAAAATTATTATGATGACAATGTGTAGTAAATAATGGATAAAAGTTAGGAAATGTGTGAAAAAATTCAGCAAAACCCGAAATGTGTACATAACAAAGCTGAATGTATGATTTCTTGTAAATTTGAACGTGATATTTTCAGTAGCTCATATTAATATTTTTTTGATAATACTTCATTTCATATATACAGCAGAATTACCCAACGGAACTATAATTTATTTTAGAAAGAACACCCTTATCTTGGTATATCAGAAATTTCACTTCGTCAAGTACGAGTAACAGATGGAAAGCACGAACCATCAGTGACCCGTGCTTGACAAAACATGTTTACAGATTTGGACAAGAAAATATATTTTCATCGTATGTTTTTACCCTAATAACATGCGCTACTGTTTAAACGACCTCTCCTACTGAGATGACAGGTGCTAATTTCACGCATATCTTGTTTCCTAAAGTGCCTACATGGTATTAGTGAAGATTTTATTGCTAACAAGGGATAATCTTCTCCTAATCGTCCATCGCTTTGTTGGCAACTTTTCTATATAAAATTATTTTCCAAACGGCAACCGAAGATTTTGTTTTTGCACACGAGCGAGCTTTTGAAAGGATTTCTGAAAAAGTGTTTTTGAACTACTTTGAATGAGCGACCTTGATCTTTTATTTGGTTATAGCTCGTTGGGATGCCACGGATTTGGGGATTAATTAAAATTTACCAAGAAGCTTGGAAATAAGTTTAGCACGAAACTTTTTGTGGACTCGAGCGATATTTTTCTTTCTTCTACTATATTGACTAGTCTCCCCTATATATCTATGCAAACAGATGGAATAATCGAAATATCTTTAACCTATCCACCAGTAAAAAAAAACATTTACCGTATTCCAACTTAATTTTGCTTATCCGCGAAAAACTTTGTGCCACCGACAGAAGCGTTTAAAATAATTCTCGCCTTCAAAATTGGAAAGAATTTTCAAGTATTAAAATTAAAGGTAAAAAATGAGAAAAAACTAAGTAGTTGACCTTCAGTCAATGATATAGTAATTGGTACTTTTGTTTGAGCGATTTCTTTAAGCCTAATATAAACACAAAAATAATGTCTATACATTTTGGCCACTTTTACTTTTAGGCTCCCCGCGCGAAAGAACTTTATAATGTTGTGATAAGATTCTGCAGCAAAATCAACTATAGTGTCTCTCAGATGGTTGGTCATTTTTGAAGCGCAGATGTGACAAAATAAATTTTTTGATCTCCGGAGTATAAAACAAAATTCGTGATGAAATTTGAACTCCCGAAATGACGAGGACATTTGAAGAAATGCGACTTAGCATCGGAATTTTATAGATTCTATAGTTGACGATGCGTTTGTTTTAAATATTCAACATTAGTTAAGAGCTCGAAACGTATTTAGCATTTGTTGTGTTTTGTGGGTAAATAGGATAGTGACGTCACCATATCACATGGCGGCGTCATAAGTTTACATATTATACATTTCTTCTTTGCTCAGTAATATTGAAATCAAGAATATCGCGAAACAGATCCATTGCAGGTAAACTCACAGGCGTAATTACACATTGCACACTTTTAAAAATAGTAAAATACATGAAAAGCTGCCGTCACTTCTTCACAACTTTTTCGAGTATGTTCGCAGTTGGATTATCTACACGAGATAATTTTAGCGACGATTCCATTCAAATCACCGAATCGAATTGTCGAACTCTAACCCAAAATTGTCAAAATTATTCCAAATCCGAAAATAAGTACAGATAGAATGTGCGTATCTTAATATACCCGAGTTTAACAATGAAAATGCTATTTCAATCAACGAATATCATGCATGCTACTGGATATTTGCACATTCGCGGACCCTGTATACTCACCACAAACAAATTATGATGCCGCAAAAATGCAAGGAATAAATAGGACTAAAGGCGCTTAAGTCAACTAAACGTTCGCAGAAATGGGCGTATTGTGAAAACACATGTCAATTTGAGGGTGATCTCGACCTTTTATATAAAATGAATCTTCTAAATGTGCAGTGAGGTACTCCGCTAAAACAACACATTGCCTGCTATTTTAAGTGCATGATACAACTAGCATTGTTTGTGCGTGCTTTTGCGGGTGTCAATTGAGAGGAGAACAAATCATCTTATTTTGCAAAAATGTGAAATAAATGTCAGTAAATTTTAGATAAAAAAAAGTGTAAATGTGAAAGTACTACTTCGACACAACAACAATATTTCAAGATTCAGGTACAAATCGATTTTATTACATTTATTTTAAGCCATTGAATTCGAACAGACTGATTGTAAAAAATGGACGATTGGAATAAAGGGTCACTTTACAATTTACTGTCGCAATATCCTTTTTCTTATTAACCGAATTCGGCGATCTGGTCTTACAACATTACGGTTCTTTTGTAAAACTGAACAATGTGACTTCAAATCCTTCTTAGTTTAAAAACACCGGCCAGGAAGTTTTGCATGATCGTCTTTTGATCATTGATGGATCGCGTCTCTGATCTGTGGCTTGTGTCCAACAAAACTGTAAGTCATAAAAATATGACATAAGACGAAAAATCTGGTAGAAACAGTCACTTTCGCTTCTTTCTTGAATTTAAATCCCCCATTTAACTACTTGGGTGGTATTTCCAAGCCCGTTCTGTAGTGAAATGATCAGAAACGAATGCTAATTTTTTTAATATAAGCGCCAATGTACGAAAAAACTTAATTTCGAATTTCGGAACATTCGTTGCTCAATCAAACTAACCAGTTTAGGTCGAATAATAGGGCGGGAATAGACTTTTAACATGATCCAAAACAAAGTATATTTTATTTCATAATCTTTTTTTATTTGCGCCGTATAAAAGACTATTTATCTAATAATTTATCAGATAACAATATCGGAAAATTTTACCCCGAATTTCGCTAATCCGTGTGGACCGATGCCTCTACTGTGTTGGGGATTGAACGCCGTACATCTCCTTAGTCTTTACTAGTTTTATATATAGCATTTTTTTGTTTTATCGCTGGTGCGAAAAGGTATAGATAATGCAATTATTGGATTTGGTACTCGATATCATGTTAATCCAAAGTGCTTTTGAAGCACTTTACTCAAACTATCATTTTGATTGAGAGACAATTCAAATGTCACATCTCTAAACATTTAGTGATAATAAAAAGTATAGTATTTATATATTTTACTTTAAGGTTCAGGTAATAAAAATTAAAACTCATTATTCGGATGTTTGGTAAATAGGTCTAAAAGCCGGAAGAACAGAAAGCATATTTTATGCACAAAATGGATCTCATTGGAAAAACTCTCGTCTCATGTTCACATAATCGCGTGAACAAAACTTGTTTTGCAACCTTCCCAATCGGAAAAGAATTTGTCCAGTATGGGTCACTGATTGCACATACTAAACAAAATATATTTTTTCTCACTGGGTTTATATACGCCTAAAGGGATCACGGATACGAAAATAATTTTTTGTTCTGATCGAATATATACATATTGTCTTGAACGATTTATGGAATTGCTCCAAATTCATATAATGTGATATAAAAATTTTGAAAAAAAAATAGATTTCATGCAGTGAATACCAAAACGCATAAATCAATATCTACTAAAGGTTGTCTATAAAGTTTTCGGTATAAGGGTAAAAAAATGACCTTCTTCGTTGAGTACAAAATAAATTACACCCGAGCAGGCATTCCATAAGTCGAACCTGTATATATGCTCGACAGAAATATAAAATGATGGGGATAGGCGTTGCTTTTCAAATTCTAAACGGATTTCAAATTTCACCTAAGTGAACAAGTCATCTTGAGGAACTAGAATACGGTTGTACACACTAGTGTATTTAAGGGCATGGCCCCCTACCCTCACCGACCGAAAAAATAGGCATGTCCTTCTAAGTTAAAACATAGAAAACTCGCTTGCGGCGCCGATAATAACGTCATAGTTTCGCTTTAAGGTTTAAATACGCCACTGGTTGTACAACGCACAATTCGGCATATTCGCATATTTTTTATTCAAAATGACGTGCAGGCTCCATTTTTACCAACTTCGCGTTGGTAAAAACGCCAATTATAATAAAAAAACACTGGATTATGACTAAATTTGAGCATTGTACTCATATCTAAATCCATCATATTATGTCCGATTTATCATTGAAATATCCCAAAAGGCCAGAGATAATTTTTATGATCCGGTAATGCATCCCCGATTAAAAAATGTAGCAAAATTCTGATTGATTTGAGTTTAGTTCAAGCACTCAATCATTATTTTACATTCCACTGAGTATTAGTCACGTCATAGATATTAGTTGTAAATAGTTAATTTTTGGAAAACTTCGTTTTTCATAAATATGCCACCCACAAACTTGCCTGTTGAATAAAAAAAAACAGTTAAAATTACCTAAGATTTCAAAGTATTTCCTCAAACTTAATGCCTATACTCATATTATAAGGACTTAAAATATATACCTCAGGGGTAAGGTATAGGATCATTGCTGTTTTCTCCCTTAAATTCACACGACAGAGAATATATTTAAAAGCCTATATATTGCTAACCAAATTTTATTTGAAAAAAAATTAGTTTGCCATACACCTCTAGTCCAACTGTCAAAATCCGATCCATCTATGGTCAATACCTGACATGCCACTATTTTGACTCCACTTCCAATCGCATTTTTTGTCAAGCATGAGCCCCGGGAAGACCGCGCCTTTTTGAGGGTTAATTGACCTTTTATATTATATTCGAGTTCGTCTGTGTTCACGTGTGTGGTACTAGTTATGCAGAAAATATGCTGATTTTTTAAGAAATTATGGTATGATTGAAACGTATTTTTCTCCTTGATCATCTTGTTATTGATGTGAATTTATTGACTATTTTGAGATAATTCGCGAAAAACGCCTCATATGCAAAAGTATACACAGCTGGTGTCCAAGAAAGTAAAAATATCGCGTCGTTCTTGAAAATTAAAAATTTCCACAGCATGTAAGTATTTTTAGTTGAAATCCATTATTGCTAGCGGAGAGGGCGTGGTTCATGAACACCTTTCCTCACTCTTATTGATTGAAAATTACTATAGTGCATATTTTAAAAACCCGCCAGTTTGGTACATACATTCTATTCTGTAGTATTTGCCCAGGGTAATAGGAAGTCAATCCGCTCTTCATAGCTTTTGGCCGACCTCGTCGGCATACAAAAATTAGGTAGGGGCATTTCCAAAGTTCACGCGTACAAAACGATATGACTTCAGAAAATAAAACGATTAACTCGCCCCCTTCTCTTCGTCATACAGATGTGTAACTGACTAAATGTCACAAATGTTTGTCATAACAAAGACAAACCCTATATTAGCGCTATCGCGAATACACATTGGTAAGAAATAGTATGTATTTAGTGAGTTGACAAATATATTTAGAAATATTGTGGGGTCTGATTAGTGAGTGTTTCCCACCACCACCACGGGGAGTGGGTCTCACACGTAGAGATTACCAACGCACAACTTCAACTTGTAATGAGGATTTGAAACCACCACCATGGCTATTATTACCCAGTCGGTTATTATTTTATACACACACGTTTTGTTAAGCTTGAGTCACTGATGGATCGCGCCGCCCAGGCGCGGTGCGTCTGTGACTTAAGCTTGACAAAATGAAATCTCTGATTAGAAATATCAAAGCAAGTCTCTCGTTCTATAAAAGTCATTACACTATCACACGCTATCTTTACGAGAAAGTACGTCATCAACGTGGCATTTGTTGTCATTTGTAATACACCTGGACGCTATATCAAAGAATGAATGTTTGTGAAATGGGCACAATTAACACCATAGTATTGACACAACGCTTAAATAGACTTTCAACTATTACTTTAAAAAATACAAGAAATTTACTGAAATTGAGAGTTAAATGTTGAACTGTAAAATGTTCAACTCAAAAACGGACAAGCATGATTCTACCATACTTGACAAAATATTAAAGAAGTACACTGCTGTGACGTCCTATTTGAATAAGTTGGTAATATTGGCTGAAAATATAATACGATTAAATGGAGAGTACACATGAACCATCGCACGCTGTCAGAAATTGCTTACCCACTAATGATTTACCAAACATAAGTCACTGATGGATCATCCCGCCGAGACGCGAATTATGCTTGGTATGATGGAATTTCTAATTTTATCTCAGCAAGTCAAGTAGGTATTATATATAGAAGGGTTATATGACCATACTTGGCACAAATGGATATTTTTATCGGGTTGAGGAGGGGCCATATTCATTTTCATGTAAATAACAAATATCCCATTTTTAGTATTACAACTTGTCTCTATTGTGAAAATCATGAATTTATAGTTTATAATGTATATTTTCAATTCACAGTCTACGTCTAAGAGGAACTTTTCATATTTTAACGAAAAAATAAAATCGATATTGGTCAAATTTGGCCAAAATTGAATGCATTTCATCGTTAAAATGAAAACTCTAGTTCATCCAGTTAAGTTTTTTTTCTTATGAACGATTCACAGTTGATTCGAATAAATTATTCGAATTATCGAATCGAATTGTTCATTCTTTAGCTTCAATGCATGTGCACTAAAAGCCTGTGCGAAGCTCCTGGAGAGAATTTTGCACACGATATGCCGAATGCAGATGCTATGCATTAAGGAATTATGCACTCGCAAATATATATTCGCTTTCTGCACGAAATTCAAAATAAGGACAAGTTGGACATAATTAGTCCCCAAATTGAATAAAGTTTAACATCATTCAAAGTCGTCTGGCCACTTTTACTTTTTTTTTGGAGGGGAGGAGTCTTGGTGTTAAATTTTAGAAACAGGACCATCTTTGAAGTCCTTGACTTTTTTATGTCACTTGCCACATTTTGTCTGGCCAGTTATACTCTTACCAAATAAAAATGATTATATCAAGCATGAGTCACTGATGAAGTGCGCCTTATCGACAAATTTTGATAAAACATTTCGGATCTGATATGAGACTTATATACTTTTTAAACCATCACTGTCTATCTAATTCATCGCATTAAATTAACATATATATTTTCAGAGCCATCCTGCAACTCTGGGAAGACAGATCTTGTATTTGTTCTCGACAGTTCAACAAGTATAAGATCAGATGAATATTTATTACTTGGTGAATGGATGATTCGGTTAGTGGAAGCATTCGACGTCACAACAAGAGATGGGTAAGAAGAATTCTCCTTTCATTTTTGTTATTTTCAAGTCCTGTAGGCAGGGACTATAGAGTTAGAGAATAGAGCTGGTCTTACTATCGCCTAGGGTAGTTGCCACCTACTGCACTTTAGTATAAGGGTTCTTTGATACGTTTTCTGTTCCGAGTGCTGTTGCTCGACCTACATTAATTAGTAGCTCTTTGTCAAATAAGTGATTGTTTGTTGGTTTTTTTAGGGGCTTACCGGCCTGGAGGTAATTCCGAATTTCGATGAAAAACATTCGCTCCCACACTAGTAAATAAAAAAAAAATAGAAAAAATTTTGCGTGCCTTTGACGCCTTTTCGCTGAGAATATTTATTTTTTGTGTCCGACCCCTAAGATTTGGCACCTTCCACTACAAATGCATCGTATCTTGTCCGAATCTCAAGATTTTTAATATTGTAAAAAACGAAGCAAATTCAATAAATATTCGAATATTCCATATTTTACAGTGATGACCAGAAGACAATGATCGGAGTTGTTCAATACACAAATGATTCAAAAACTGACATCACAATTGGAGGATACGAATCTAGAGACGATTTATTCATCACATTAGGATCGTTAGAACAAATGGGTTTGTATTTCAAAAGTCAATTTTTTATATATATATATATATATATATATATATATATATATATGAATATGTATAAATATATATATAAAACTTTACATTTGACATAATAAATTAATAGGAATATATAATTGGAAATATATATCAGCCGACTGTAACTATTTGTAGTATTGATTAAATCGGTTATATTTGGTAATAATTGTACCGATACCAATGTCTAAAAATACCAATAACGATATCATCGACGTTCATGATTGCCGATACTCGATGTTGCTGGTGGAACATGGTTTTCATTTCATCTGTTCCCCACATCATACAAATTTCTCGAATCGATTCGTGCAGAAACTATATTCAAAATTGCACATTTACGATCACTATAATTATTTAAAATTTGGGTAAAAACGCCGAAAAATTAAGTTTTTTTTATCACACTCTAAAAGCTATCGGTCGGACCCGCCTATTTGTAAATAAATCGAAAGGATCGATACTAGTCAATATCGATATATCGCTACACTCCAAATTTTAGTAATGTAATAATATCCAATCACAGTACGGAAGAAATAATATACCAGCACATTTACACACCGTCCCATTATATCAAGCATTGCGCTTTACTCCCGTTATATTCTAGGTGGAGAACCACACACAGGAAAAGCACTTGAATATGTACAAACACAAATATTCGAAACTCAAGGTAGAAGAGGAGCGAAGAAAATAGTTGTTTTAATAACAGATGGGGAATCGGAAGACGACGTTGAAGAATCTGCGACGCTCATCAAAGAATCGGGTACGATTAACAAGATAAAAATTTGTCAAGATATCTTTTGTTAAGTATGTGTCACTGATGGATCGCGTTGATGAGACGCGGTCCATTTGTGGCATATACTTAACAAAATAATATTTGTAATTGGTCATGATTGACTATAACTATCTCTATAGCTAGTTTAAACGGTATTGAATACTTGCTATCTAAAAAAGGGATGTTTTGTTCCATCATATCAGTTGAACGAAAATAATAATATGTCAAATTTTACTACGTAAAATTTAGCATATATCATGATTTCGAATAAAATTCTAGAGCGCCGTGCAAAGAACGAAAATTCTCAAATGCTTATATTTAAAATTGAGGGATAAATTAGTTCCGATAACGTTTGCTTAGATTTTGATACAATAAATTTTTTTTCAACATTTGGCAAAAAACTATGCCAGAACAAGAATCGCGTACCGCAGGCACGCGCAAAACTTTGCCTGAAAACCGTTTACTATATTTCTCTTACAGAACGGAACCTCTTGTTTTTATCTCTTTCGTTGTACAAGTAGAGTGAACCCATTACACATGATTCTGACGTCCTTTGTTATAAATTCGGAATATTTCAACTCTTCAAAACATTTGTCTAAAATTTAGCCATTGGTCGAAACGTAGTTATCGAGACTCGAAGCCGACATCTTTAACATTCGATGCCAACATGAAAACTCTTGACTATTACGACAAAGTTAATAAGGAACCAAAATGCATTATCCCTCGTTGACCCCAAATATCCTACAGCTCTTCGATTGACGTCCTTACGTATACAGAACGTGCCTACGCGTAAATTGGCGATGGCGCCACCTGTACGTCCCTCGATCCATTATCTTCTGAAACCTTGGGCTGCGGCCACTGTGCATTCCACATCAAGGCTATAAACACAATTAAATATTGCGCTTTATAATTGTTGTCGATGATTCGAACAAATAAAAAGTCTTTATCTTGTTTGCAAATCCTTACGTAAAGATTTGCATTCCAGTGAAAATCGCTCCAGATCAAACGCTTTTACCCGATCTGATATGCGATGGAGTAAACATGGCAAAATTAAATTAAACTGGAGCCATTTTGAGTCCAGACGGTCGTCCATCAAAGTCTCGTCAAAGACTATAGCAATATCTACTGTTGTCAAGAGCATGCGTTATAGCCTATATTTCATTTGTCGATAATGAGCCACAAATGGACCTTGCCTAGTCGTCGGGAACCATCGGTGACTCATACTTAACAAAATATGTTTTGACTATTTTTTTTTTTGGCTGGGTACCCTAATGATATCTACTCCTGCCTAGCGCAAACTGCATGGTCCAAGTATAAAAAAAATCGTCGTTTAATAAAACTTCCCCGACATGATTTGCAACAGGTCGAGACATTTTGTATTACCAGTCAATTTATGCCGATTCAACGACTATTGGTGTACTGTATGGTATGTGAAATTATAATATGGTGGGTCTTGCGGTAACGCCCAATGTCGCCCGCCTTATTGGCAATATTTACGAGTATCAGATCCAGATTGCATTTCAATAATAATTACTTTTTAATGAACAAACCTAATAAAACACTTCAGATAATGACAATAAAAACGTACCAGAAAAAAAAAACACTTGAGATCTGGAAGATAAGTCACAAAAGTAACGTCCAATGGCGTATTCAGAACATTAAAAGAGGGTTGTAAATGTACGTTTTAAGGCATATTTACCCAAATACGTACTCGGCGTACAATGAAAAGGATTGTTCTTCTTAAATTACACAAATTTGCAAAATTCAAACTATTAAGCTAGTGTTAATATGTATAGGGCCACACCCAAGTTCTCAATTCAATTCATTGAGTCCCAAATAATCCAAAATTTTATTTTGTCAAGTATGTGCCATTGATGGACCGCGTCTCGTCGACGCGATCCATCAATGGCCCATACTTAACAAAAGATGCTTCGGCAAGTTTTTTCTCGATTGGTATATATTGTTCGTGGGAGATATACGTGATGATTATTATTATTCAAAGAGTGAAATATGTTTGATGGGATATTTTTGCGGTTTCCTTCGCGGTGAAATCGACATTATTGTGGGCATTAAATTGCGAAATTCGGCATCCCGCAAACCGAATCGTCATTTCTCACTATTCAGGCTTGTGTGCTATAGAGTAAAATCAATAAGACATCTTAAACTTGGGTTAAATGGAATTCCTTCTATGGTAGTATATCTTTTACAGTCACTTACCTAGCCAAGCCCCCATACCAACGGCCACTTATAGACATATTGGGCATATATATTTTAGTGTTCTTCTAAAGAAAAACACAAAGCTTCACTGTTCAGTCGAACATACGCTGTGCCAAGCTTACGGTAAATTTGTCGTTCATTTTCAGTAATTGTATATTTCGAAAATTTAAAACGTCTTAGGAGGAGGGTATCGGTAATTACCGAAAAAGTCGATACGGAAAACATTTTTTATAGTTTTCTTTCAATATCACCAAATTAAATTATTTTAAAAGAATATCGATTTTACTGCATCTTGTTAGTGTGCCCAAGCTATTACGCGCTGGGCTGAGTGGTCGACTGCCTACAAAAATACCTTACTTAGATTACACATTTGTGAAAAGCAAGATATTTAATAAAATTTGACAGTTCACGGAAATGTTCATTTTATAATTTTATTTTGATAGCAGACCGGAGTGTAAAATAGGCGATTTTACCGCGGTTTTCTTACAGTGTACATTCATAAAACAAAATCCTTGCTATTCCAAATCTGACAGACTACTTCGACTTGATCTTGATAAATAATAAATAAGAACACATATTACACATGCAAAACAATTTTTACAAACCGCGGTTTAAACTTTCGCCCTAGTGCAACTCTTAAATCTTAATATCAATCAAAAAGCGGTCGACCCTGAGCGTTCCGATTACAAAATATTGTAAGTACACATTTTGCCAAGTTTGAGACACAGATGGATCGCGCCTTAGAGGCACGGTCCATCTGTGTCGCATGCTTGACAAAATAGATTTTCTGATTCAGGCGAGTCTTGGAAAGTATAGACCATTAGCATCCTGACCAATCTTTGGTAAAAAATAGTTCTGGCGGCCAGGAATAAACAACTCGTTTTTTTTTTAATTTTCAATTTTAGGAGTGAAGGTATTTGCTGTCGGCGTGGGAGACGTTGCAGAAGATGAATTAGTTGAAATTGCGTCAGAACCAGACAGAAAATTTATGTACAGGGTCGATGATTTTGAAGAATTGGAGACAATTCGAAAGAAATTACAATGGGGAATTTGTCGAGAAACCAGAAAGAAAAAGGATAAAACAAGAGGAGGTATTTGTTTTATTTTAAATGTGGTCAAGGCAGAAGTACAGTGCCCACACAAACCAAATAACGCCGGTAGTATGGCAGCGAGCTACATACAATTTAAAACCAACAACTGCACCCAGGGCGGAAATATTCCATACCACCACTATAGTAGAGCATACTGTGAGGTATCTGCCCTGGGCGATGATGGATCATTCAATCCAGGTTGTTCATTTTTCAGAGAAAATGGGAATCAATTTAGATCATTTTTTCGAAGGGTGCTTTTTATATTTCTGAAAGGAACTTTTTATTTGATGGTTTATAATTAACATCCCTTACATACAGTACATTCGAAAACTTTCAAGTCACCATTCCACGCAATGAGGACGACAAAACTAAACGGGGATAATTTGTAAAAGTGTTAAGCCCGGAAATGCGTATTGCATAGAATTAATATCACCCACAACACGCATTTCGAACTATGCATTTGGAACTGCCCTCTAAATTTGTAATCCTCATTTTTCGAAATTTTATATATAATATTATATATTTACAGGTCGAAAACATAAGAAATGTGGATGTGAAAATGGAATAGACGGTTCACCCGGTAGAGCCGGACCAAGAGTAAGTGACGACTTTAGCAGTTTGGTAACTGTAATGCATGCAAAATATATTTATATCACCTATATCTAGAACATGAACCGCCCACGATACTTCGTCATAGAAAATTCGGGAGCTTATCTCCACGAATTTATACAAAAAAATATTTTGCTAAAAATTGTGTCAAATACCACGAATTCGAATTTATGATATATTACCAAAATCCGTTCCTGGTTTTTTACAAATTAAATACTATAATGGAAACTACTACGAACCAAATTATGCACTATGCCACCCATTTCGTTTTGATCGGTTTTTAAATAATCATCAACAAGAAAATCCAGGATAAGACTAATAATGAAATATTTCGGTAAATAATTAACGCGTCTTTAGTGGGAACAATTCAACATAGCTATGACCAGAATTGTAGCACTTTGAGCACGCCGATGGTGTGCGAATTTTTCGTGAAATTTATTCTTATAGAATCGATTTTTGAAGTTTTCACGCAAATTTAGGCAAAAACCGTATTCGAAACTAGAAATGCGGGAGACAGGCCATTTAATATTTCATAAGGCGATTATAAGCGTTCCTACGTTCCCTGTTTGGATAAGCTTACATCTGTATTTGCAACATTATCCCATTTTAATCCTTACAAATAAGATGATGACTTTTCTGCAGGCTAAGCATGGGCTATTAATGAATCGCGCTATGTCAACGTGATCTATCAACAGCTCATGCTTATTGAAGGATAAGTCGGTGTAGGAGAACTAACCATTATGTTGATAGGACACATTCTCGTGGAAGTGACCATTGTCCACAACTGGTCAATGTTGGTATAACAAAGTGACCATTCAAACGCTGTTGGTAAACTGACGATTGAAACTGATCTTTTGATTATTAATCCTTGGATATACAGAATGATCTAATAGAATTGAAAGAATGTTTTTATATTACACAATGATATTGTAACTATCTAACTATTCTCTGAAGATATACCTGTATGAAACCCTGTGAGCATGCCTTGCTGACGCAAAATCATTAAGGCTGATATATTACTACTTCGTAACTAACGAATCAGCATAAAAATTGAAATTTCCCTTATTTTATTTCAGGGACCTAAAGGTGCCCGGGGAGAAAGGGGTGCGACTGTAAGTAAATTAATGCTTAATTCAAGTGTTTTTTGGTTTTGATTTAATATTACTAAACTAAATTACTAATTCAGCAGAATATATTTTTAAATGTTCAAAATTAGCATTTTTTAGCTTACTTGTCACTAAGTTATTTTTTATTAAAAATTTGCTCTTAGCAAGGCCGGAAGTAGCACCTAAATAAAAAGAACGGACAGACACGCATATGATAAAGAGCTATAGTAAAAAATATAGTATCGGCACTCTGATCGGGAAAATGTTTTCATGTTTCTGTACCCCATACCATTCAAGCCGACTGAATTTGAAAATCTCGTTTCAGAATAATTTGTGAGCCACATTTTAATATAAAACTATTTTGTTATGGCCTGTCAATGCATATAGGAGCTTTAAACACGACAAATGACCTGCACTGTAATACAATTTCATCTAACTGTGAGCATCGAATCGACATTTTACCACATCTCGTTATCACATGTTTTGTTAAACTCGAGACAAAGAACGGGCGATGAGGTGCAGTCCATCTATGGCTCATGCTTGACAAAATATAATTTCTGAATAAATTCAGAAGAACCTTACAGTTTTTGCATAAGGTTTTTAAACTTTTTAAATCGCCTAATCCTTTTACAGGGTAAAACAGGCCCAGTGGGACCACGAGGTCCGCCTGGAAAACCTGGCATACAAGGCGTTCCTGGCGTGCCAGGCATTTCTTCAGGCCGTGCCACAGAAATGGAAATAGGAACAGTTATCAAGGAACTAATGAACGACCAAGGCGATACAATATCAAGAGTACTGACGGTAATATATATTGGAAGAAATTTTTACATTGAACAAACAGAATGCAAGTCATCATATTCAGACATGACTCTGAAAAAATTTTTCGCTCAAAACCACTGTCGAATCGCACCGAATCAGAAAAATAGTAAGACATCGTTTTTGAAAGGCGGACGGCGACACGAAGTTGCACGGAATGGTTCAGCCTAGTCAGTTTTTTCCGTACACCTTTTTTTATTGGGTTCACTTTAAGCAAGGCCGGGAACGGCGCTCAGAAGGAACCAACTAACGGTCACTCCATGGCACAAAGCTACTACAAGATGTGGTGCCAGGAACGCAATGTAAAGCAAGAAAACCATCCCAAACGGAACTGGACCAATATGATGAAGTGCAGTGAATGGTATCTGCCTCCAAACGGAATTGAACCGATATGATGCAGTGCAGTGAATGGTATCTGCCCCGAGCGACGGTAAAACATCTATCACTTTATTTGTTATCTAGTATGGGTGGTGATTAGCATAATATTTTTCCCGGCTGGGAGAATCATCAACGCTGCTACCAGTTTTGATGGTTTTGAAGCATTTTGATCTCATCCGAAGAATATAATATTGAAGGGAAAGCAAAATTCTCCCACTGTTATCCAAATGGATACAATGGCTTAATCAATGTCAACGTAGCCTATGCCAAAACAATTTTACAAACTTTTTTTGCTTATGCATGACAAAGCGAAACTCACAAATAGCTATTGGTAGAGTAGTAGTATCCGAGTCCGAAATTTTATTTTTATCAAGTATAAGTCACGGATGGATCGCGCTGCTAAGGCGGTCCTCAGTGGCCCATACTTGACAGAGCTAGATGTATTATCTAATTTTATAAACTACGTTTACAGGGAGAGAAGGGCGACGAAGGTGAACTTGGTAAAACAGGTGCAAGAGGACCAGTCGGTCCTATTGGATTACCAGGACCACCTGTAAGTATTTTCCTGTTGCATTCTACGAGTCAACCAACCTAATTTCATCTCAAACATCCTGAGGTAGCATAGAGCATTTTTTGGGTGGGGGAGGGGGTGGCTGGGTAACACTTTTACAAGAGAAGTTATTCGAGCAACGCAAGCCTCTGTTACTATTCAGAATCGAATATCTCGTCATTGGCCTGTGAATGGTCTATTTTGTCATGGTGTATTTTGTTTTCTCGAAACATAATTATTTTTTAGAAATAGACCAACAGAGAGAAAATCGTTTCAATATTAGTAAAAAATGTCGTCGGGGAGTTATAAAATATCCTTGCCAAATTTAGTATCACAAACGTCGACTTGCCATTGCTCCTGCACAAATTAAGTCACTTTGACACGAATGCATTTTTTAATATTCATTCATTATATTCATAGGGACCGCCCGGCCGTGATGGAGTACGAGGACCTGTAGGACCTACTGGCGATGACGTAAGTATTGTTTATACAGTTATTCTATGTATAGCTTTAGTTTATATCGTTTAATAATATGTACATATTGTGTACAGGGTGAACCGGGAGAACCAGGAAGTATAGGACTACCAGGACCGGCTGGTCGACCAGTAAGTATTGCTCTATTTATATTATTCAGGCAGAATGTGTGGGTTTAGTCGGACAGCGCGACGCATAGATAACATTTGGACAAAACAAAAACTATTGGGATGGCCCGATTGTAGTTAGATATTTGAAAACTTTATAATACTTTTTAGTCAGGTAATCTCATTTTATAAACAATTATAAAATATGATGTACAAGGCATTTCAAGTATTATATATTCATGTTTTGATTATTACATGAAAGATGAATTACGCCGGTAGATCAGACAAGAAATTGTATGTATAAAGACTAGGGCTGTGGGTAATTTAATTAAGTGATTCGAATTAATCCGAATTGAACTTGCTAAATGAAGTGGAATTTTCATTTTAACAACAAAATAAAATCGATTTTGGTCAAATTTGACGTGGCGCGCAAATTGAAAATGCGTTGTGCTATGTGCTAATATTAGTACAGTATATAACTATAAATTTCTTGATGCTCATAATGGTGACAAGTTGTAATAGTAAAATTGGAATATTTGTTTTATATATGGTTTTAGTAATGCAATCCGATTCAAGGTCGAATCCTAAATTACTCTGTACACAGCCCATAATAAGTCCATGTGTCATACTATTTTATTTGCAATATGGGATTCTTGCCACTTCAGGCTTAATATTGTAATATATTAATTTGGTCAATAATCTGTAGCTACTGGTAGATGGTTTCACTTTGATTTTTCAGAGCCGTTAATTAGCTCATTTTTAGGCTGATTCAGGCCTTTGATAAAGCGAATTTAACCAAAATCGTAATAAAATAAAAAGTTCGAACTATTTCGAATGCTGAATGTGGATAGGACAAAAACATCCTAATCATCGGCTATACTTTCCAGCTTTATTGGACATGAGTTATTCGACGGCGCGATCGATCAATAACTCTTGTTAAATAAATTCAATTCTTTTTCATCTTGACAGCAATACCCAAAGTTTACGTGTGAAAAGAAAAAGGTATTACCACTCTTACTATTTTAACCTCTTTATAACCAGGGCTTCGACGGAAGACCCGGACGAAAAGGGGACAGAGGAGATTCAATATCAGAGCAATATATAACGAATATAGTTCGAAAAATATGTGGAGAAATGATATTGCAACATGCAGACACTGCACATGCAGGAGGCGAGATTGTGTCATCCGCGACAGGTACTTCTCCGAGAATGGTGTTACGACGTGGGCCACCAGGACCGCCTGGAGATAGAGGACCGCCAGGCGCAAGAGGTGAGACTGTTACGAGTATTGTGTGTATATGTATATGTAGTTTTATAATATATGTTCAGATTATCTGTCCTTGTGCGAGACTGGTAATATGTGCATTTCCAAATATGGTTTAGTAAAAAAAATAAATTGAAAAAATAAATTCCGCATTACTAATGAATAAAATTCGTGTGGACAAATATAACACCATAATAGAAACTATTAGTCTGCTCCCAGTCTTGCTTTATGCAAAAAAGCAGCCAACGACGAGTTGTGGCTCGAACACCACATAAAACAAAAATATTCATATTGAGGCATGCTTTCGCAATAAAATAGTTTCTTGCTATCTACGTTAATTTGACTGCACGAAGTACATTCTCAAATCAGAACATAACGTAAGTAATTCTTGCATCTGAAAATCTCAATTGTCGTTTTCCCTTCTTGAGTGAGAACGACCCACCAGCAGAAAACGATTCTTCGAAAAATCCAGCATCGCAATTTCTCAACAACTTATAATTTTAGGTCCACAAGGATATGAAGGATTGCCTGGTATTCGTGGATACAGAGGTATACAAGGACGAACAGGAGCTCGCGGCAAGAAAGGTAAGTTTTTGTGTGATGTATTCGTGTAAAACATTCGATAATATTAGGAACCAAATGGGATATAAGACAGTATTTTTAAGAACTACGATTCTGTTTGGAGTATTTCAGTTTAGCCTATTTAATATACGTGCGGAAAATGAAGACAGAAGATTGTATATGGTATTGCCTTTGCCCAGGACAGATACCAGTATTTGCACTTTTATCTTTCAAAGCACTTTCGGTTTTGTATGAAGTATTCGGGCCACATTAACCTTACAGCTCTCATATCCTAACGGCAAAACTTGTAAAGGTAATGAGAACACCGTCAACAATAAAAGGTCACAGATTAAAATGCTAATATTCCCCCATTGGTCCGCAACACGAACTTGACGGCGCGATCCATCAGTGACCCATTCTTGACAAAAATGTCTACGCAAATTTTAACGTTTCTCAACTGGAATAATATCTTTATGATGAAACATCCAGGTGATCAAGGAGACCGTGGTGAACGAGGTGTACCAGGAATTGGAATTCAAGGTCCACAAGGTATTCCCGGCCCACCGGGTAAGATGTAGAATAGTTTTATTAAATACAACAAGCACCGTTATTGTTTAACCCACCGGAGGCCAAACTTCTTGTGAATCAACATAACTATAATATCAAAACTCGTCAGTGACTGAATGCATTGCCGTATTGAAAATACAATTGCTAATTATACTGAACTAAAATGTGTCAAGAGCTTAGAAGGGCAAGCCTATTTTGAAGCGCGTCGAAAGATTTTCGTCGCATTAGGCTACTCTGGATACGCCTCGAGTCAAGATTTGCTCGAAAATATTGTAGGACATATCTGAAGCGTGCGAATTAACTGTGCATACATACATTTTCAAACTACCTAGTAAATTGAGTTTCAAACTACTTAGTAAATTTAGATAATCGGCGCAGTTTCCCGCAATATACGTGATAAAAATGATACAAAATGTGCGACAATATTCGTGTCGCAAGAGATCTGAAATGGTACTTATCGTACATTTCAATCAAAACTGTGTTTTCTATCGTTCCTCTCCGACGTGGTTGCTGCAGTGCTCGCGGTATAATCTGAAAGAATGGGAAACATATCCCTCTCAGAATTTGGAATAGGGGCGGGCTAGACTTTCAGAAAATTTCTGTCAATAATATCGATCGTTAACACAATGAACACGAGTTATTTTAAATAGCAATAACAAAATAATTTAAGACTGGGAGTCCTACCAACACATATGACAAATGTGCTATTAAGTACCCGTTTTGCAATGCCCAAGCACTTGGTTCACCACAAGTGCAATTCAAAAAGCCTCATTTAACTACAGAGACCTATGTTTTGTGGTAGATTTGATTTCTTTTATGCATTATATATATCCAAATCCCCTCTCGCACTCAGGTCCTGCCGGAGAATCAATTCAAGGAATTCCAGGAGAAGAAGGAATTCGGGGTGAACAAGGAGTCCGAGGAACGAGAGGTTACAAAGGACAAAAGGGTGATCGTGGGGTGTGTGACCCATATCATTGCCAGAATTTCGCAGAATCAAATCGTAAAAAGAGAAGTACAAGAGACCCAGACAGTCGAAGTTGGTGGTCATGGGAATGATGACGTGTACACCCGGAACTATTTAATCAATTATTGCGTCACAATTACAGGTGCGGATTTCCTGCCGAAGGCATGCGTTTTAAGTTCCGCTCAGCGTTCCATAACTTTTGGTCATCATGCTATGCCGCAATTTCAAAATTGAAAACTAACTAATAATACTAAATATTGCTTTTGAAATGTACCACGCGGGACGTTACATTTTAGCAATCAATGTCATTATAACTACCACCCTGTTAAGCATGAACTACCGATGACCCGCGCCTATGCGACGCTCTCCATCGGTGATCTTCTTAACCGAGTAACGCTTTTTTATTTCACGCACCAGCATAAAACCGTTAAGTTTTGATCATTTTTTCTGTAAATCGATTTTTTAGTTCATTTCTTAAAACAGTCTGTCAACTTTTCAGCATAATTTTTTATTTCCTTTTTTATTATTGTCTCTTAATTGCAGAAGCATCAAATGAAAGGTGTTATATACCAGAAAAATCGCTGCCTCCGCACTGCTCTAAAACCGCGATAGCTAGCTAATTACCATCCCGTGTGTAAAATATACCAGAATAGTGCAGCCCACTTGGTATAGCTATTTATCAATATGTACTCATACCGTACGTAACTAGCTAGAATGATGCAGCTTATACCAGCCCAATTGGTCTCACATTTCGTTAGAATCACCCGGAGCAATAACCTATAGCGGTCACTTATGAATGAACTTATGATCTTGGTTAATAAATAGCACGGATCCTAGTTAGGGGAAATTCACCCACTGTTTTGATGCTTATATATAGTGTTACACATATAAATTCAGCCTTTCTTGTGTTCCATTTTTACTTTTTTGAAGTTTCACAAGCTCAAGCATATCGCCGATTCCCATTAATTTTCATTTTATATTATTGTATTATGTCGAATGGTATTATTATTAAAATATATGCTGAGTCTATGTCTATATGAGGTATACGATGTCGGGGAGGCGCAAAACAACAATGAACGGTTGATGTCGCCGCCAAAGTTACATCCTGTTCCACCAGATGTTCGAAAATGAAATTTTTGAAAAGAAACTGCACCGAGACTTCCACGTCACGTATATCATTCGTGTAGAAATTTTCCGAATGCATTAAATAAAAATGGGTTTCTATGACGGATTTAAATTCTTTATTGGAATATCACAAGTTGCCCAAGCAGAATCCGACGCTTAGGGATTTTCAGATAGGGCTTTAATTCTAAGCGCGATCGGATCGGTTTAGATCTTTATCATAAAGCATTTTCAATGTCATCCGATCTGAAAATTGCAAAAAAAGCTCATTTTAGTACATTCAAAAACTACGAAAAGTTCGAAAAGTGTTTTTCGAATATGCAATTACACTGGACAGCAATTACTGTGACAAGGTCGGGCGAGCCCCGTATTCGCCCACTGTTTTTACAGTTCCGAACTGTTTTCACTCCTGAAGGAAGCGGCACTTATTATCAAAGATCCTAGTTCGGCTCTTGCACGCAGATTTGATTTAATTTAACACCTAATATCTCAAATGCGAGCATAATGAATTTGTCGCGTGGTACCGCTTATGATCATCGGAATCCGAGCACGATATTATATCACAGCAATGGAAGACTGGGCGACCTTCTTTTTATCTACCCCCAACAAAACCACGTGCCACAAAGCGAGGAATACATATTGCATACATACTTTTTCGTTCGTATTTAATAAAAAAAAATGGATTCTTCATGCACACAGTACGAAATCGTCAGTATGTACTACGGTAGGGCAAAGCAAAAATACAGGATAAGGAGAACACGGTTGTTAAGACTTCAGCAGGAAGTTCGAGGCGGATTATCTTTTAGTACAACTAAACCGTACTACCGTACTACCAAATTTTGAATATGGCTCCAAACTGATTTTTTTTAACAACCCCGCAGAGATATTCAACTGATTTCAAGAATCAGTGGTTTGTTTGGATCTTTTATGTCTTTTTCTCCTTCGTGTATTCCCTGGTTCATGAGAAATATTTGGCAGACTTGTCTTTAACTTTTTAGATTTTTTACAAGATAGTGGATTTGGGCCTCCGCGCCTTTTTCGTTTCTTTTTAACTTCAGGATCATTTAAAATATTTGCATCTTTCTTTAAAGTCTCAATAGAACTCTGTAAGGCAGGTGTTGGTTCAGCTTTACCCTATGTTAGAGGAAGAACGAATAAAAATAAACGGAAAGTTGGCAGCTTTCCAAGCAGAAAAATTTCGTCAAAAATCTCCACTTAGGTAATCGATGAGATGTAAAAAAGAAAATTTTGTGAGCAATTGACAAACACTACTCAAATTTTTTGCTCTAATTTATTGAACCTATTCTAAAAAAATTCGGCTCATTTGACAGCCTGGCAGTAAACGAACTAACACTAATTATTATGCATCACTTACACCCTGTCAAAAAATAATAATATGGAAGGAAGCTTCAGATACAACAAAAAGAGATACTGCTTTAGTGAATGTTCTCAAAAGGTAAAAGTAAAAGCATTTTTGAAGCAGGATAGGAATTCATTTTTATCTTGCTGGAGAGAAAAGCCGAGAATACAGCTGAACCATATGGCGAACCACAACCTCTCGTGCAGACACAAGTTCAGAATCCGGGGTGAAGGTTTTGACTTGACATTTATACTCATTTTCCTGTGCTTGGCCATGGTTGGTGGAGGAAGTGTCAAACAAACCTCTCGCATATAATTATCCCTCGCAGGATTCAACCCAGCACACTAGTGATGCGTGTTCCCAGCGCTTTACTGATTGAGCTAACCGGGCACCCAAGTAAGGCAATGAAATGGTAGCCCTAATAAGTAACCAATTCCTAGATGTTACTTTCATTAAAAAAAGGTTGGCATTAGGTCTGTGTTTGTGAACAAAGCCCTGCAGATCTCTATTCATGTTCAATGGTTATCGATAAAAAAGAGCCTTTTCGTCGCATTAGGCTACTCTGGATACGCCTCGAGTCAAGATTTGCTCGAAAATATTGTAGGACATATCTGAAGCGTGCGAATTAACAGTGCATACATACATTTTCAAACTACCTAGTAAATTGAGTTTCAAACTACTTAGTAAATTTAGATAATCGGCGCAGTTTCCCGCAATATACGTGATAAAAATGATGCAAAATGTGCGACAATATTCGTGTCGCAAAAGACCTCAAATGGTACTTATCGTACATTTCAATCAAAACTGTGTTTTCTATCGTTCCTCTCCGACGTGGTTGCTGCAGTGCTCACGGTATAATCTGAAAGAATGGGAAACATATCCCTCTCAGAATTAGGAATAGGGGCAGGCTAGACTTTCAGAAAATTTCTGTCAATAATATGGATCGGTAACACAATGAACACGAGTTATTTTAAATAGCAATAACAAAATAATTTAAGACTGGGAGTCCTACCAACACATATGACAAATGTACCCGTTTTGCAATGCCCAAACACTTGGTTCACCACAAGTGCAATTCAAAAAGCCTCATTTAACTACAGAGACCTATGTTTTGTGGTAGATTTGATTTCTTTTATGCATTATATATATCCAAATCCCCTCTCGCACTCAGGTCCTGCCGGAGAATCAATTCAAGGAATTCCAGGAGAAGAAGGAATTCGGAGTGAACAAGGAGTCCGAGGAACGAGAGGTTACAAAGGACAAAAGGGTGATCGTGGGGTGTGTGACCCATATCATTGCCAGAACTTCGCAGAATCAAATCGTAAAAAGAGAAGTACAAGAGACCCAGACAGTCGAAGTTGGTGGTCATGGGAATGATGACGTGTACACCCGGAACTATTTAATCAATTATTGCGTCACAATCACAGGTGCGGATTTCCTGCCGAAGGCATGCGTTTTAAGTTCCGCTCAGCGTTCCATAACTTTTGGTCATCATGCTATGCCGCAATTTCAAAATTGAAAACTAACTAATAATACTAAATATTGCTTTTGAAATGTACCACGCGGGACGTTACATTTTAGCAATCAATGTCATTATAACTACCACCCTGTTAAGCATGAACTACCGATGACCCGCGCCTATGCGACGCTCTCCGTCGAAGATCTTCTTAACCGAGTAACGCTTTTTTATTTCACGCACCAGCATAAAACCGTTAAGTTTTGGTCATTTTTTCTGTAAATCGATTTTTTAGTTCATTTCTTAAAACAGTCTGTCAACTTTTCAGCATAATTTTTTATTTCCTTTTTTATTATTGTCTCTTAATTGCAGAAGCATCAAATGAAAGGTGTTATATACCAGAAAAATCGCTGCCTCCGCACTGCTCTAAAACCGCGATAGCTAGCTAATTACCATCCCGTGTGTAAAATATACCAGAATAGTGCAGCCCACTTGGTATAGCTATTTATCAATATGTACTCATACCGTACGTAACTAGCTAGAATGATGCAGCTTATACCAGCCCAATTGGTCTCACATTTCGTTAGAATCACCCGGAGCAATAACCTATAGCGGTCACTTATGAATGAACTTATGATCTTGGTTAATAAATAGCACGGATCCTAGTTAGGGGAAATTCACCCACTGTTTTGATGCTTATATATAGTGTTACACATATAAATTCAGCCTTTCTTGTGTTCCATTTTTACCTTTTTGAAGTTTCACAAGCTCAAGCATATCGCCGATTTCCATTAATTTTCATTTTATATTATTGTATTATGTCGAATGGTATTATTATTAAAATATATGCTGAGTCTATGTCTATATGAGTTATACGATGTCGGGGAGGCGCAAAACAACAATGAACGGTTGATGTCGTTGCCAAAGTTACATTCTGTCGCACCAGATGTTCGACAATGAAAGTTTTGAAAAAAAAACTTCACCGAGACTTCCATGTCACGTATATCATTCGTGTAGAATTTTTCCGAATGCATTAAATAAAAATGGCTTCCTATGACAGATTTAAATTCTTTATTGGAATATCACAAGTTGCCCAAGCAGAATCCGACGCTTAGGGATTTTCAGATAGGGCTTTAATTCTAAGCGCGATCGGATCGGTTTAGATCTTTATCATAAAGCATTTTCAATGTCATCCGATCCGAAATTGCAAAAAAAGCTCATTTTAGTACATTCAAAAACTACGAAAAGTTCGAAAAGTGTTTTTCGAATATGCAATTACACTGGACAGCAATTACTGTGACAAGGTCGGGCGAGCCCCGTACTCGCCCACTGTTTTTACAGTTCCGAACTGTTTTCACTCCTGAAGGAAGCGGCACTTATTATCAAAGATCCTAGTTCGGCTCTTGCACGCAGATTTGACACCTAATATCTCAAATGCGAGCATAATGAATTTGTCGCGTGGTACCGCTTATGATCATCGGAATCCGAGCACGATATTATATCACAGCAATGGAAGACTGGGCTACCTTCTTTTTATCTACCCCCAACAAAACCACGTGCCACAAAGCGAGGAATACATATTGCATACATACTTTTTCGTTCGTATTTAATAAAAAAAAATGGATTCTTCATGCACACAGTACGAAATCGTCAGTATGTACTACGGTAGGGCAAAGCAAAAATACAGGAGAAGGAGAACACGGTTGTTAAGACTTCAGCAGGAAGTTCGAGGCGGATTATCTTTTAGTATACCTAAACCGTACTACCGTACTACCAAATTTTGAATATGGCTCCAAACTGATTTTTTTTTTAACAACCCCGCAGAGATATCCAACTGATTTCAAGAACCAGTGGTTTGTTTGGATCTTCTATGTCTTTTTCTCCTTCGTGTATTCCCTGGTTCATGAGAAATATTTGGCAGACTTGTCTTTAACTTTTTAGATTTTTTACAAGATAGTGGATTTGGGCCTCCGCGCCTTTTTCGTTTCTTTTTAACTTCAGGATCATTTAAAATATTTGCATCTTTCTTTAAAGTCTCAATAGAACTCTGTAAGGCAGGTGTTGGTTCAGCTTTACCCTATGTTAGAGAAAGAACGAATAAAAATAAACGGAAAGTTGGCAGCTTTCCAAGCAGAAAAATTTCGTCAAAAATCTCCACTTAGGTAATCGATGTGATGTAAAAAAGAAAATTTTGTGCGCAATTGACAAACACTACTCAAATTTTTTGCTCTAATTTATTGAACCTATTCCAAAAAAATTCGGCCCATTTGACAGCCTGACAGTAAACGAACTAACACTAATTATTATGCATCACTTACACCCAGTCAAAAAATAATAATATGGAAGGAAGCTTCAGATACAACAAAAAAATATACTGCTTTAGTGAATGTTCTCAAAAGGTAAAAGTAAAAGCATTTTTGAAGCAGGATAGGAATTCATTTTTATCTTGCTGGAGAGAAAAGCCGAGAATACAGCTGAACCATATGGCGAACCACAACCTCTCGTGCAGACACAAGTTCAGAATCCGGGGTGAAGGTTTTGACTTGACATTTATACTCATTTTCTTGTGCTTGGCCATGGTTGGTGGAGGATGTGTCAAACAAACCTCTCGCATATAATCATCCCTCGCAGGATTCAACCCAGCACACTAGTGATGCGTGTTCCCAACGCTTTACTGATTGAGCTAACCGGGCACCCAAGTAAGGCAATGAAATGGTAGCCCTAATAAGTAACCAATTCCTAGATGTTACTATTATTAAAAAAAGGTTGGTATTAGGTCTGTGTTGATGAACAAGGCCCTGCAGATCCCTATTCATGTTCAATGGCTATCGTTAAATAAGAGCCTTTCCGTGGGTCACCCTGAGCAAGGCAAGCGGGTGTAAGAGAGCGATGTGACACACTACTGATGAGGTTTCAGTCAGCTGTTCCATGCATGCTGCGAATTTATCATAATGCACAAAGGGTATGTTTATGTTCAACTTTCCTGAATACGTATAAATTTCGAGCACAACTGCGCAACTACTTTTCGAAAATTGTACTGTTAAAGGGAGATATGAATAAAATACTACCTGGAAAGATTCACATGAGCCAAGGCTGGCCCAAATAAAGTATGACCAAGGTTCACATTATTACGCCATCACAGTGCCTACTGTAACAGTAGCACTTCTAGTCAATATTGCATAAAAACCCAAAACAAAGTAAAATAAAATATAGGAAATTTTTGCCATAGTCTGTTGCTACCACTGAATTACATATATGTCATTTGGGAAATACATGGATATCGAATACCTACCTCATGGAGACTGATATCATATAAGTAATACAATGACCAATAATACAAACCACTCTCATTCACCAGCCCATGAAAAAAATTGTGCACATGCAATACAGGTTTATACTTACACACATACAGCATTGTGGAAGATGTTTCAATAATGTTGAATCAGATTTTTCTCGAACAAAAGAACTTCATTCAAAAAATGAAAAAAAATATATAAAAAATAACAATAGTCTAGGTATTTGATACTTCATTGTTACCTCTGAATTAATATTTACCTGCGAAACATTGTTTACATGATCTGATGTTGCTTCGGACATTTTGTCAAGAATGATATTATTTTGATGAAGATACAATACAGGAACACCAGGAATTTGATTTGCATATTTGGTCAACTCATAATCCTGAAAAAGGGGATATATTATTTGGCCCATTGTATTTAAAATAAATGAATCCTAATCAAATTTCACAACACCTGAGCGTAGTTGAAACATCTTTTGTTAATTGTCACTGATGCATCGCATCGATGAGACACAGTCCACCAGTAGGGCATGCGTGACAAAATAAAATTGCTACCAACTGTTCTAACAACAATCACACCAAAATCCCCAACCTAAATCGTACAACACCAAAATTTCATAGTAATACCTGGGTGGCTATGAAAACCTTATTTGAATTGCTGTTCTCTAGCAATGACTTCAAACAATTTTGAGCTGAAACAGGCTTCTTACGATGATTACAAGAAAATGTTTGAAATCGTTGTGCTACAATTCTTGCTGTGTACATGGTTTCACCGAGCATTTCTAGCTCTTTCAGGACGCATCTGACCTTAATAAAAAAATATATTAAATCTGATATCATATATCTTAAAAAAATGGTTAAGTAGGTGGAATTGGATGGGAAAATGTCATCTATCATACTTCAAAAATGGCAGCAGTGACAATTAGCGACAAATATCTAGGTATCCTAGGATTCTGTTAAAAACTAGTTTGATTTTAGAATACTCTTAATGTGAATCATTTCAAAATAAATTCACAATACAGTATGTATATATATTTATATATATATACAAATCAAATATTTTATGCTGTAAAATTTAAAAGAAATCATGATTCTGCTAACAATTAGCAATTACGCTCAAAAAGGAGAATGGAGACGTTTCAATTTTTTTACATAAAAAAAAACATCTCAAAAGTGCCAAAGCAACATGATAAAGTGATTTGAATGGTATTTGCTGTGGCCGACAGCAAAACCATCTCACACTCAATGGTTGCCTTTTCTGATACGCAGAAAATTTGTTAGTTCGCAATTCTAAAGCATACATGACTCTAAATTTATCGATACAATTACAAAAAGTTCTCACCGTGTTGTAAAGCATTGAATATCGGATTGAAGATATCTTTCGAGACTTTCCCTAATAGCAACATTATATTGTACAGACATCTTACAAAATGTACCGTCAATCACTATACGATATGGCTCTCGAAAACTGAAAAATAGAAGGAGATGGTACATATGAATGATTTCATGATTTGACATTAATTTCAAAAATGGCAGTCCAAGACACCCCTCAAATAGTATAAATATACTATACTACTATACTCATTTGAAATTCACTTTGGGCATAATACTCGAAAGAAGCTAACTAATGAACTAAAAAAATACAGGGCAAAAACCTAATTGATATGTAAAACCAGCAAGGCAGCAACTGCATAAAAAGAAACATTTAATAGAGAAGTGAAGACCTACAGCAACGTGCAAATAAGTATGATAAAATGGCGAAAGTAGACTCATTCCTTTTTTACTTATAAGGTACCAATGTCAAACAGCTCACCCGAAAAAATTTCTATACGCAGAAAGTAGATGTTTCGCTTGTTTTCTCCTCTTGACTTTCATTTTACAGAGCAAATATTTAAAATTAATATTATGAGACAGATTCTAAGAAAACAAAAAAGGCGAGAAAATGTTAAAGCAAATAAGCAAGAAAAATTGCAAAAAGCCACTGTTTTGAATGATGGAACCAATATTTAATTATGATCGATACGTTTTAAGCCATTTTGGGCCAAAGTTATCATGATTCTGTTTCACATAAATAGAGACAGCGACACCCTCGAACAAAAATATATCAGGAGATCAATATTAGGCAAGATATGGTTAATTCTATTAACCATTATCCATAAACGAATGGATAGCATCATTGACACAATCTGAAGAAATGTAGTCTTCAGAAACATGTTTTGTAACGCATGAGTCACTGACGGATCGCGACATGCAGGCAAGATCCATCTGTGGCTTATCCTTCACAAAATAATATTTTCGATCAAGAGATCAATCCTTCGATGACTCATGCATGATGCATGCAATTTCTTACATTAGAAATTTTTTTATCATTGACCCTGAATGATCTCTCCGGTACCTAATAAATTATTGTTGAGAAACAGACAAACAATGGCATAACAAGATGGCCGAAATGTGTGTGTGACATGCTAGGACAATGCAACAAAAAACACAGAATAAAATTGTAAAAAAATCAGTGGTCAGAAAATCGGTTTTAAGTTCTAAAATAAGACAATCATTCAAAGTGCACCGAACCTACATTCATTAAATGTTCAGGTTGACAACCAATACAGTTTTTGACGCTTAATTGGTATAATGTACTTTGCATTTTTGGAATGTTGATTCAAGGTAACCAGAAGCTCTATATCACCCTTATAGTCGTAAACGTAATTCTCTATCGGTTTTCAGCATTTTTAAAACGAGTTAGAAATCCATAAAAAAAGACATGCATTTCGAAGTCTTTCATCATTAATATTCTATCAAATGATGACACTAATAGATTTTTTTTATAAATTGTACAATGATTACTACTGTGAAGCAGTTGGTCAGAAAATGCTGATATTTATCATACTGTTATAACCAGAGTAATAGCATTCCCTCTATGGGTGATGCAGAGTGACAGAATCTTGTTTTTTCGAGTGTCCGAAATTTTCATGTCATTTTCTTCGAATGAAAAAAATCTTCAAAACCATCAACACTGCTATTTCATAGCAGTATTGATGATTTCAAACCTTTTTCAGGAGTCAGGTTGCTACCATGACTCGAACAAACACATTTTCATCTCCTAGCAAGATATAATATCATGAACATGGAATACTACCAATATAGCTAAATTTTCCTCTAATGACATGACTAAGTAGCATAATATTTGAGACTCTGCCAGTGTGTGGCAATGTATGAAACTGTAGTTTTCAGTTATGTATTTATTACTCCAATTTCAATATTCCTATTCATTATATAGGGTTGGAATAACACTAAATGTATTAAGGCAAGAGAAGTAATATACACCCAATCAGAAAAACTTGATTAAAACATCTTTTTTAAAGTGTATAAGTCACACATAAGTTTACATATCCCTGTTTCTCCCAAGAATAGCAACTGTTGGAATCCATTACATCTGCGAACATGACTACATTTTCTGTTATATATTCTCAAATAGGCCGATGTATGTATTTTTTTTGGTATACAAGATCAAATTGAAACGTTGTGGACAGACTTCGCTATTTGTTAAAGAAAGAGATTGAAGCCAAACATGTACAGTACAGTATGACACATTTGCTGTCAATAGGGCTTTAATTTCCTGTTTGGATAGTTTTCTCTGAAATTCTAGTTCAAATTAATTTATTTTTTAATAACATTCAAGTATATATTCCACGTTAATAGTTTTTGGAACAAAACTAGGATATTTCACTAAAATTATGCTGTGAAATGAGGCAAATGATCTGAAAACTGTCAACATCACTAGGTTTAAAACATTTATGTCGGTAATTTACAATACGATAATTTTAAGTCACAAATTTTTCTTCAGAATTGACTTTCTTTGTGAACATTATTTTCATAAGGCATAATAAGACAGCCTTGATACTAGCAGACTGACAACTGAATTTTGAATATACAACCATGAAACTAAACGGAACATTACTGGAATGGACAAACGTCCGTTGCACCAAAACTACCAATATAGGTGTTATTGAGGAAGAAAAAATTTGATTCGTCATATATCATATCAGAAAAAAATCATGAAAAGACTTCAAAATGCATGTATATTCATACAGGCATTTTAATAGTTTTAAAATAAGTTCAAACAATGAATTAAAAATGCAATGTCTACTGATAAAAAGTATTCAGTCCGGTAAACTAGAGTTCTGGAATTCCTGTAGTTTGATAGATCAAAAATCATCATGAAAACTATTATTCAATCCAGAAAATGCAAAGGTAGATTCTAATTTTACCAAATGTAAAATTGGCAACCAGACAAAAAAATGGTGCACTGCATGCCACTATCGGAATTAGATTTTAAATCTAGATTTTGGATCCAACCTTTTGTGAGGTAAGAACAAAAATACAATTGAGGTTTAAAATAGACAACTCAATCAAAAAAAATTGTGTGTGCTGTTGCTTTGTTAAAAATGAGCCACACGCACCTTGATGGTGCGACCCATCTGTGGCTCATGCTTGACAAAATGAACTTTCTGATCTGGGAAGAATAGAACTAAAATACGATTCCAAATGCAAACAGTAGACAGCTCGTGCATTGAAAAAATGTTTTCACGGATTGTCAACATTTTCTGAAATCATGACAAAGTACAAAACTGACACAAAAAATAGAAAAAAATACGATTCCAAATGCTAATACAGAAAAGATATGGCAAATCCCAAAAATCCGGGAACAATATGAAAGTTACAAAATAAACAAGCTAAACCATGGAATGTCGTGAAGATACAATAAAATATTGAATACAATAATATCTATATTAAATACATGGGACAAAAAGTATGGTAGCTTGAATTTTCCTATAGTAAGTGAGTCACAATCTAGGACAATCTACAATCTTTAGGCCACAATCTATGCAAAAAATTTCCTATTTGAGAATTCTAGCATTTGGAATCGGAAGGGCATACAAAATTAGTAGAAATAAATAATAAATGAAAAGAAAATTTCATGTTTTTCGCGGTCTGAAATAGTTTGTAAGCATGCTGAAACCTCCTCCGGAGTTGAGCATATAAGGAGTGTTTTTCTTTTCTTTGAGTTCTTTTTCAATTCGAATTTGCTCCTCCCTCATCCGAATTTGAGCGAGTTTGAATTGAGCAAGAGGATCTTCATACTTCCTGTAATGTTCCAGCACAGGCCGTACATCGTCAACTTCGTTATTAGCAAGAGTGTGCAAAAATGCAGCGAGGTCAAAAAGTTCTGTATCAGTGTTTGAGCCGTCCCATGGTTTCAAAGTGATACCATTACTAGGCTGTAGCTCAGTCGCACGTTTGTCATTGTCAACTACAACCACTCTTTTCAAATCACGATTCAAATATGTGATGTCTTTTTGATAATAGGGATCCAGTTTAGGCAATTCTCCCTTCATAATATTGCCAGAATTGAAACCTGACTTGAAACGGGCAGCATCACGAAATAGTCTGTACATGATGTACCCCTTGGGGTCCATTGAGTCAATAAGGGGGTAGGCTGTCATCCCAGTTTCACGAGTGAAAATTACGATTTCATAAAGTGGAGGACCAATAGTGGAAAGAAAATAGTCAATACCAGGACGTTTCTTGAAACGCCAGCCAGTAACTTGGTCATAGACTGGATGAAGTAAAACATCAAAAAGTTCAATAACAAGTGTGTAAGGAGGTTGGTAATATGGCTCTCTGAGAGGGTCTGGTAATAGCTTCTGTGATGAAGGTTCAACAATGTCTTTTTCAACTAATTTAATTTCTCCCCATGCTCGCTTCGCATAAGCAAAAGGAATAAAATCATTAGAATATTCATCTTCAATTATGTTTCCCATTTCGTCTCGTTTCGGCGGTCCGAAATGATAAACCAACATAGGCGAACCAATAGCAAAAGTTGCTATCAGCGACCATTTTGCATAACGTTGACTTCTCATGAATGGTGATTCTTTATTATCCTCATCTTTTGCTTCATCTTCATCTTTTTTCGATTCCTCCTCCTTTGACTCAAATTTTACTTTCTTCTCTCCCTCTTCGAACATAGATGAAATAATATTCACCTTGGGTGTCTCAGATTGAGATTTATCGGAATTACCACCACCAGTACTGTAATTCCTTCTTGCAGACACTTGCATATCCATGAAGGTATTTCTACTCCCCAAAAAAGTCGAGTTGCTACGACTATTGTTAGGCACAATTTGGCCACCAAATAAAGTTTTTATAGGAGATGCAAATGAAATGACTGACGACTTCAAGCCTTTGGTTAGTGATGTTGATGTTACTAATGAAGGCAATGGTGTAGCATTGAAAAATGCTTTTTCTTCATAGGTTTGGGTAGGGAAGGAGTGGGTTTCCCCAAGTATCTTAACCGCAGTTTTTTTCCAGGCAATGCCTTTGGTCCATATCCGACCTGCCATGATGGCACGAAGAAATGTATCCAAACTTATTTTCAGGAGAAATATTTTAAGTAGTATTATGAAAATTGCTGAATTATAGAAAATAAGAAAAATAGGATTAGATCATAAAATATTAGTTCTGAACAACAATGTACATACAGTGATAATAAGGTGGTAAGGGGTCATTGCTTATCTTCCACAATAATATAATAATGAAATTATCTTATTCAGAATTGCATAACTTTCAAGTGGTCAGTTATGCCTAAAATATTTTAGGTGCCTAACACATTAAATTAGTGACCTAAAAGTATGGTGTCACCTAGGAGCGCCTCTGATTGTTTGGCCAGTATAAATTTCCGATTAGAACTATTATCAGCACGAAAATGACTCTGCCCATACCATGCAAGCATTTATGCAAGGTTGCCCCATACCCTATAAAAAAATTTATTTTATCAAGAATAAGCCATGGATGGATCTCATTTCAGGAGCTAGTCCATATTTAACAAAACATTTGTTGAGAGATATAAATTTATAAGTAATAGCTATGTTGGTGACGCTGACATTTCATTCATATCATTAGCTGATGTATCAGTTTCATTTTCATTCTCAACCAACTGTTTTTCATGAGCAGACAGTATATTAATAGTATGACTTAATTTTTTCTTCTGACTTGCAACAACTTTTTTATGTCGCTTTGATGTTATATGTATTTGCCATTGTTTATCTGTAATAAAAACTTTTCCCCCACAAACATCACAAACTCTTTTATTTCTGGGAGACGTATCAGCATTATTACCACTTAACGGGTATTGATTTCAACGCACTCATATTTTCCAATTCTGAGGTTGTGAATACTCTACAAGAAGAGTCAATATTTTCAACCCAGTTATCCCATTTCAAAGCATTTTGCAACAGCTTTATCGATGGAAAAAGAACTTTATCATTCCATAACGTAGGATCACTGGAATCAACTGCATATACCGGAATGGGATTTTCTCGATTAACAATTCTTTTTGTTACCCACTTTCTTTGATATTTCGAATATTGGCAGGTTGATAACTTCATTCTATCAATAGATTCTTGCAAAAGTTTGGCTTTTTCAACTTCGTTCAAATTTTCATTTGTTAAATAGTGGTGAAATTCTTTAAAACCAATACTTTGAAAGATACCATGCTCATAATCAACTTGCAAACCATTTTTTATGCGTTCTTTATTATATTCCTCGTGGAAATTTCTCAGTTCAATCAACAACCCAAGTTCTATCATTTTATCAACTCTTTTACTGATTCGATTATTCAATACCTCCGGATCACAGTCGACGTATATCAAACAAACATTTTTAAAAAGTAATGGTCCACCTATTCTTCTTTCACCAGTTTGTAATTTTAGTAAATCACTGTGTTTCTGTCCAGATTGTCGATGAACTTCAATCGATCGTATGACTTTTCTACGATCGTTTGGATGAAGTGATGCTGCTCTTTCAGGGTCAATTTTTTCCAAAATTTCATATAGTTCAGTGGATGATAAATTTTCCAAATCCTTTTTAGAATTATCATCCACTTGCCGTACTAATGTGTCATCAATTCGCAAATTCTCTTTGTTAGTTGGGGTCAAAAACTCCCATAAAATTGCTTCAATGTAATAATTGGTTCCTCCGCAAATTATTGGCAGTTTTTTACAAGACTGAATTGTTGTAATCGCATCAAGTGCTTGCCTTTGAAAGTCAATAATTGTATATTCTTGCAAAGGTGGAAGAAAACCAATGAGGTGATGCTTGCATATCTTTTGTTCTTCAGGTGTTACTTTATTCGTAACAATATCCAAACCTTTATAAACTTGCATAGAATCTGCGTTCACGATTTCTCCATTCAATCGACTGGCAATATCCAACGCAAGTTTCGATTTTCCTGCGCCAGTTGCTCCCAGAATGACAAGAAGAGGTCCTTCATACATCGACATGTCCCGGTAATTGTAAATGCATTTGTACAACTTGCAAAATGAACCTAAAAACTTTCGATACATGCAATAGCAAGAAATCTATACTCATAGAAAAGCACAAATCGCTGTATTTGATATTACAATGTACATCAAATATAACATCCTCTCTGTTTTGCTACAACTTGCTTTCACAAGTTTCATATGGTTATTAACTGTTACCGGTAAGTCATATCATCCAGAATCTGTTAAAATACTGCATACGGTACCCCACAGCATAAGCAGTACCGGTAGGTAAGCTGATAAACATTCACTCAGTCGCTATTGATCACACCCAGTTCTGGAAATACTGATAACGAGTGTTTCGCAATTAGACAGCCCACTGTTCCAAATTCCGAACTATGAACATGCCCTAAGCATTCACCCGCCACTAACCACGCGCAGATCACTTCTAGCTAACGAGCGTTCCACGATGACAAAGTCAGATACCTATGAACACGTGCAGGCGCGTGCCCGTTTACTTCAGTCGACAAAAGCAGAAAGTGGGAAGGAATGGGCTTCCAGCTACGCATCTCGAACCATCACTCCGAGGCGAACGCGGGATAAAAGATTAGTGCTGAGGCGTTTAAGACTTGCGTACTAATCTTGGGTGTATACTAGCATTACAGATTATACTACACATGCAGTTGTTTACGTTCTCCAATACAGTGAACAACCCCAATCCGAGGCTTATTTTTATTCTATTTTTCATTGAAATTCACTTTGGGCGAGGCCTGAAGCTCTGCTGGAAAAAAAACTAACTAAAGCCACTACAAGATATAGTACTAACAACTACACTCCAAATCGAAAACATTTCAAATGGAACTGAACTGCTATGGTAAAGTGTTGTGAGTGGTATCTATCCTGGGCGATGGACATGGTAAACTCATCCATCACTCACTTCGTCTAGTATGTGGCATAGATGGATTGCGTCCCAGCGGCTCGTTCCATCACTGGATTACCTAAAAAATAAGTTTGGACAAAAAATCTTACTGGGGCGTAAGCTACCGTCGCGTGCTCATTTCGCCGTATGGATCTGTTCTTTGTAGACATAATATTAGGCTCGACCTTACACTTACAGCAAAGTACAGTGCATGTTTCGAACTTGGTCTCTGTTTTATGTACCTTGGAACTATATCCTTGATTTGAAATCGATGACTACAAGAAAAGGTCGTGGTGCGACACGTGTTAACTCGGAATTTAATTGTCACGAAAATATAGATAAAATAATTCCGAAAGCTATTAGCTTGAAAAAGTATTATTTAATATTCTCGACTTGCTTCCCCAAACGCCAAAAAATTTTAACGTTCCATATTTATAGTAAGTTGGTTAATCTTACCGTCTGGACATGAATAAACCCTTTTTAAACAAAAAATAATCAGAAGCGCGGGCAAAATCTAGGAAACAAATAGAGGGAGAATACAAGAGGCGAAGTAAGAAAATCCCTATAGCGCGCGTATTACACGAGAGGGAGTGGATAAGATTTTATTTTTATCCTGGGGGAGAGGAAAGTAGAGAATACGACATAAACAAATGGCGAACCACCACCACAAACCATGCAGACACCAGTTTCGAATCGTAGGTGAAGGTTTTTTGGATTAACATTTCCCTCGTTATTCCTGTGCATGGACCTGGTTGGTGGAGAAAGCCGTCAGCAGCGCCTACATGAACCACCATGCGCCGGCGAGTCGTCCAGGAGCCCTCTCGCATATAATCATCCCTCACCGAATTCGGACACAGGACGTTGGAGATACGTAGCTCGAAGTGGATGTGTAGGCGAGGCACTGTAACCCACAGTCTTGGGATCTGTTTAGCAGCTAACCTCTGTTTGGTACGAATCTTTTCTTTTTAGATCCTGCTTCTGATTTTGTTTGAAGTGAATTTCAATAAAGAAAAATAAACTTCGGTTCCGTTGTTACCAGTGTTTGGAATGAGTCATTTTACTTCGGTTGTCAAGTCGAGTCGAAGAAAACACGAGTTGTGCCCACTTTGAATTATCATCTATTTATTATTAGGTGCATCAACATGGATTTCACAGCAGTAGGCTCATTGCGTGTTTTATTTGTTTTATTCATATTTCTTCTCTGATGAGTCACGCAAGGGTAGACTACGTGATTTTTGGAAAGGTGATTGCAGACTCGGGATAAATTTTAATCAAGTCCCGAGTCAAGTTACGTTTCCATTTTGTCAATTCGAGTCATTTAACGTTAGCTAATGTTAAGCCGTCTCGGGTCGAGTTATGCAAAAAGTTGACTCGAGTCGAGTCATTGACTCGATTATGCCCAACGCTGCACAGGAAAAAATTGTCCCCCGATTTGTACTTATTGTTTGCCAAAAACATGCTTTGGCTGAAGGATAGACAAACTTGAAAATAGTGGGATTTTTAGAAGTCATTTATGGCAGACTTTTATCCAAGAAGAAAATATGGCTTATAAAAAATAACATTTAGCAGGACAGATTAGCCAAAACTGTTCTTCCTGCGTGGTTGTTAAGTTATACCATAGTGATAGAAATTGTAACGTTATAGTTAACTTAGGCCTATGCCTACCGTAAGCTAACTTCATGGCCTAATAACAAAATCCTCATCCTCGAATTGGAACTGGTATCTGCAACATACTTTGAGTTCAGACTGGGCGACAAGTTAACAACAATAAACTACTACAACCTCGCAGTCGTTACCGGTAACGTTACCATTTAACTTATAAAGTTTGTAAGTTACGGTAAATAATTTACTGTGGGTTAATAGTAACGCCAAACTCAACTCAATGTAACTTATAACTTAACTTGGTGAAAAGTACCTGAATTACTGCTGCTGATATTCCGATTCCAGCTCCGGTGGTAATATGGTTAAATATGGCGATGCGCAACAGCGTAGCCATTCACAACAGCGCAGCCATTAACTCTGAGCATAGCCTGAGCTTTGGCGGGGAGTCAACAGGAATCGCAAAATATCTGCTCGTAGTCATGGTTCACGTTGCTATGAAACAATCCTTTACGTCACATACCATTATGACCAAATAATATTTTACAACTAGTCAATCATCCGTTGCCAGACATATAGAACTTACAATCCACATATATCCACAATATGTTGAGAGTGTTTATATATATTTATTCAGTGATGTATATTCAGTGAAATACATACTAAGCAAAACAACAATCAGAGAACAAGGCCTCTAAACGTGACCTCATAATGTCTTAAACTTTGCAAATGATTGTTAGCTCTACACCCATCAAGGATTCCAAGCATGGACGATAAGAAGAACACAAAAAGAAAGTATCATAAAATGCCATTGTTGAGTCATTTCCGCGTGACTTTTACTTCGGCCGCTTCAGGCTCGAGTGCATGACAAAAAAAACACTGCTTCTGTGGCGAGTTCCCAAATCCGAACTGCTGTGCTGGCTGATATCTTCGATGGGCGTGGTCGTGCAGGGATATACCGGCCAATTAAGTAAGGACATGAACCCAAGTAAACTACTTTTCCCAATTCGAACCACAGCTATAAATGAAAATAGATGCACTCAGTGACTAGTAGTTACGACACAAATTTAGTACCAGCTTCTGCACTCTAAGCAGAAAATATCCCAAATCACAGCGTGTACTAGCGTATTGGGGCGGGAGTAGAGAGAATTTGTAGGAAATCTCAATCTTTTGTGCGCGACTTCTGCCCTTATTCATTCACTAGGCCCTGAAAACGCGTACCTCAAAAAAAATTTACGCCTCCGGCACGTCTTTTCGATTGTTTTACCGTGATATATAATTTAAAAAGCTGTTTTTTTTTAAAGAAATTGTTGTCTGTGGCGCTCCAGACGACGTCATAGTTTCGTCACGAAATGTTTTGAAATTTAGCCTTCTCCCCTCATTTCAAGGTTCTGAATCGGCCACTTAGCGAGTGGCATCTGTCCAGGGCACAATTCTGCCCACAGTTTTGAGATTGTATACAAAAATATTTTTGAAATAACCAAAATGTTTGCGCGCACTACCTATTCTGCGTGTTTTATTGTTTTGATCCAAAATTAGCCTTCTATACGTCGAAAATGCCAACCCATTATTGCGCGCTACGGGTGCGCACATTTTGGTTGAAAAAGTTTTAGTTTTTAGTTTTAATGTTCCCTCCCCAAGATATGACATCTTCAATTGATAGAAAGGGTGCTTAATAAAATGCTAAAGTTAATTAAAGTTGAAATATTATTGAGTTTAAAACCGGAAAACATTCATGCACCCTGTGCATGCAATATCCCAAAATATTCTTCGGCCTTGATTCTTCGACTTGACTTATCAGTGGCTCAGTGAAAGCTAGTACAGAGCCTTGTTCTGGGTGATCCACTGTAAGAAGTGGCTATAAAAAAAGTGTAGCATTTGGCCAAAGGCGCAGCGAAATCATGACTTATCTCAAATTTTAAAGAGAAGATATGCTATTTACTACTTTTAGATTCAAGAACTACTTTGCACCTACGACTCATTGCGTAGTGTTTCAGTTACGATTCTAAATGTAATTACAATAATTACAATACAAATATTACAATAATTACAATTACAACAATTACAATAACCTTACAATAATATTTTTATTTGAATAATAAATTTATTCCGTGAATACATCAGTTTTATACAAGTGATTACACAATACAAGTAATGGTGAAATGAATATTTTCGCATTAAGCCGTTCATAATCATTTATATACAAACTTGAGCAATATTCCAAATCTCAACATAGTAATTATTGATATTGTAAGGTTTCACTGTAGTACAGAACAAAAATTCTGACAAATAATTCGGTTATCTGATAATTTGACACTTTATTTAAAATTAAGTGAATTTTAAACGCTGTTTAGATACTGATCCCTATTCAAAACCAAACATTTGAATATTCTAGAATTGTTATAGTTGCAAAAATATTTTGGTACTTGAACATTTGAATGACGTAAAAGGCGTAACTAACAGCAAAACATGATTTTCAAATAACAAAATTTCGAACATCAGCTTTCATTTTAAATCTTCCATCTGGAAGATATTTAACAAAAAGTTATGTATCTCCATGAAATAAGTTTCCATAGAAAAGTTGAAAGAGTTTTCAGGAAATAAAAGAATCTTTCTTAGGATACCGGTATTATATTTTACATTTGATCTTTTTTAAAATAAACTAGCACAAGTTCAGAACTAAGGAATTTATTTAGTTTGTTTTCAATATATCATATATTTCTGTTTTGTTGGAAAATATACGAAACGTCACTTTTTTTCTGGTATTGTTGCGTCTCATTGCAATCTCACTTAAGGCTTAAGATTATGAGCCAAGGTTAATGATGTTGTTACGAAAAAACCGAAGTGAAATTGTCAGAAGTCAAAGCTACCACACTTCGCCTTTTCTACACCAATATGACACATTTCCTATCCAGTTATATTCTCGATGAAAAAATATTTTTAACTGTCGCAATTTTACCTCGTAATTTGTGTATTTTTGATCTGATCAAAACAGTTTTGGACTAGCCAATTGACGGAATCTTCAAAAGTATTTTATCAAATATGAGCCACCGATGGAGCGGGGTCTATGCTGTCAGCAATACAAAATAGGCTTTGGACGAGTTTTTACATAAATTATATTACGTCAGCGTTGTAGTTTGAAAAAAATCTTTACGATGATGTCACAATGGAGAAAAATAGTTTCTTCTCATATTCTTTTATTCTCTTTGTTCCAAGTGTCAGGTTCAGGAAGGACTCATTTATTTGTTTAATCATTGTACATTTCAATATCTTGGTAACAATTCAACTTTATACATTGATTTTAATATTTGGAAAATTACGAACTACATTAATCAAAATTTTAAATTTGCGATCGATGAAATTATGCTGCAGTAAATGTCAACTCCTTCCAGGAATGTTTTTTCATTTAAATATTCATCGTTGTCGTGAAGGAGAATTGGAGTGTTACGCATCGGGCTGAAGCCAATTACAGGGTAACCTTGTTCTCTCAGAAAATTTCCGTCCGTGCCACCGCTAAATATTTCCTTCGAAAAATTCATCTTCTTTTCGATGAAAGTGGAAGTGAAAGCATGCCACCAAGGATTCGTTTCATTTGCCACTGTTGTACTTTGATTCGTTGCCTTATACATAAAATCGATGGTAACGCCCTCGTCATGACACCACGCAGAAATTTTACTTTCGAATTCTTTTAAATCGACTGACGGTGGAATACGAATATCAAAAGTGGCGGCAAATTCTCCCGGTACCACGTTTGGTTGCACACCTCCTTCTAGCATAGTCAAATTAACTGTTGTAACATCGCCTAAAGTCAAACTAGGATCGTTTTTAAGTCGCAGTTCTTCCGTCGTCCGATATTCCAGAAAATTGGTAATTACCGTCTGCAACTTTTTAGCTGCGGTATTTTCAATAAAACGTGATCCATGACCTGGGTTTCCCTGACACTTGATACGTATAGCCCATACGCCCCTTTCGCCATAAAATATGGAATATTTATTCTCCGGATTGGCAAGGCCTTCATCTAAAGCAAGGCCTACATTCAATGCTCTAAATTCGGGTGTATCCAAAAATAATTTCATACCCATTGTACCATCGTTTATTTCTTCGTCCGGAACAAATGTGACATGGATCGTTCGCTCGAAAACTTCGTTTTTTGATTTTATCAGAATTCTAAGAGCTTCAAGGTATTGTATACCAACGCATTTCATGTCCTGTGCACCCCTGCCATATATATTTCCCTCGGTATCTTTATGTGCAGCAAATGGGTCGTAGGTCCAATCATTCTCAAACACCGGAACAACGTCCATGTGCGAATTGAGCAGTATGGAGGAAAGATCTGGATTTTTTCCGGGGATTGTCATTAGAACAATCATCTTATCTTGTCCAATTGCAACAAGCCTCACACCAAAGTCGAGTTCTCCTGCATATGCCTCTAAAAATTTCACTGCAGAGTCATAATCGGGATTCGGATGCACAGTTTTAATGCGCAAATACTCACGAAATTTGTGCACCGCGATATTTTCGTTATCGTGTGAAGTTTCCATTTGTGATGGTCGTCAGCAACGAGTGAAATCCTTACGACTATATCAATGCAACTATACATATAACAGTAGTATATAGTACACCTACCATATATAAAATATGAACGCAAAATATCCATTTCAAACTTTATCACGGTTATAATTTAGTAAAGTCCATGTTAATCAATACTGAAAGCTCGAAAAAGTCGTTCACTGATCAAATTTAAACGGTATTCGACGGATTTTGATTGATGTACAGTGTACGTGATCGCTATTGCGGGATCAAAACCTCTTCAACTAATGCTCTATTTGAACGTGTGCCGGTTTTGACATTCCTTTGCTTAAGATGTGATTCGATACCAAAAATATTTAAAAAATAAAATGAATGGTCACTTCATTCATTCTGAATCAGAATATATCACCTGTTGCTCGTATTGACGAAATATATTGTATATATGTCAAGTATGACATTTTAAAATGAAATATAAAATCGCGACGAAAATCGTGACAAAATTTGGGTTTGTTCAAAACCGCTGGATATAGGTCTGGTGCACGTTACGTCATAATAATTACGTCATAACTCAGGAGAGCAAAATGGCTGCACCGACAGGATGCTGATTCAGCAGCGGCACACTACAGCCATTAACGGCGTTTGTTTTCGGTGTGAATTGTTACATAGATTTACCGATGCATTTGATACTTATACATGGCAGCAAACGGGCTGTTCGATTCATGTGCTAAACACATTAAGCATTTGTTTACAGCATTTACATTAGCCTACAACCAGACATACGACAATTATGATCAACTCAAGCAATTCGGTTAACGATTCAGCGCGATCAAATGTATAAATATTTTTTGGTTTCCACAAATATAAAACCATAAATAAAAAATAAATATATATATTCTATAAATATAAAACCACAACCCTAACTTGCATTCACTGAAACCGCCAGAAATGTCGCAAAACAAACGTAGTTCGATCACTAAGCAGCGACGCCTATACTTTATCATTGCGAAATTACGTATTTTGCTCTTCATGATTTATTGTTTTCATGCAGATTATGACGAGGTGCACGAGCCCTATACGAACATTCGTGTCAGATTCTGTGTTGAAGAAATTGAAGGTCGTCCTAATCATTTTATCTCCCTGGTGATCATGTGCATAAACCATTCATTGGAAAACGCTTTAAATTCTCATTTGATTATTGTCTGTTGTTATGTGAGTGTCATGTCAGAAAAGGGCGAAATAAATTTACCTCATCTTATCATTCTTTGATCTACTTTTCCAATCCTAGTAGCTTCTGATGAATATATTATGTAGCTCCCTTTATCAAGCGTTTTATGAAGTCGAAGCGCAAGACGAGTTGTCAATATGCTCATCGAACGATACGAGATAAACGCTGACATTGCCTTGTTTCCTAATAATAAACCTGTCTCCAGGAGAACATAAAAATAAAGTTCTAGCCGCATGAGCATAACCTTCGGGTGGACGTTGGTTGCATGGGCATTCCACCAACTACCAATATAAAATCCAAAAATCTTTTTCTGTTCTCTTTTTATGTTCATAGCCTATGTTTGCTGTAAATGTTGCAAATATCCTCGAAACTTTCTCCCGCTCTTCATTAGGTGCATTCGTTGTCCTGTCCGATTCGATTGCCGGTCGTCGAGTTGGTAAAATAAGATAGTATTGTCGAAAAAGCCAGTTTTGCATGCATGAATGCGTCTTCGCCGAGCTTGACATTCAGCATAATACTAAACGAATAACGAACCATTGGTTAAGGCATTGCGACACTATTTGCGTATAACGACTGTTGGATATAATCTGCACCCACACTTTCTAACTGGAAAAGGTCTATATTTTCAAAACCTCAAAAAAAATATTTTGTCATTTTGCATCGTGGTTTTTCAAATGTTATGTCACTGATTGGAAATGAGCCATTGTCAACGACTTCCGTTATTTTTAGTATAATCAATACAGATCAAGTACATACAGGAATACATATAACATATGAGTACATATAAGAATGGCAATTGCCAAAATAATTATTTCCAAATTGGAATTCATCAATAAAACGAAAATGGTATTGAGTTTTTAAAGACATACTGCTACACTACACTTTGCTAAATACATATGTATGTTCCGAAATTTCAATGTTCGAAACAAATTTATAAAATAATGGTATCAGTATCATTACATATTTCTACTAAGCAAGTTGTTAAATTTTGTATCAAATACAGCTAATGAAAGAAATCCATTCGTATCATATTCATAATTTTTTTGCTATATCCCACATTCTACACCGTTAACGTTATACCTGAAAACAATACAACTATTTACAGTACTCTGCCATCGGTAGTAGTAAGCACTAACAAGCCAGTGATAATATGCGTCACCATCATCTATGTTTGCTGAATGACAAAAAGAATGCCGCGTGCCTATCGCGGCATGAGCAAGACATAGGTTGCTTTAAAAACTGAAATATGCTCATGCGTCAGGATGGCCTTTTCTGCCCCAGGCCTACCTTCTTGTAATTAGACAATTTTATCGCAGAATAATTCGAAATTTCCTCTCAGGTCATAAATTTCCCTGTCAGTCATTCAAGTCACACAGCAAAATTTCATCCGGTCTATGATCGATATTAGATAATACCTTGTACGTTTTGTTGGGCCACGTTCCCAGCCAGGTTAATCAAATACGCTTTTGGCGATCCCAACTATTTTGTAGATTTTGACGTCGTTGAATAGAGAAAGGTTTTGGAACAGGGGTTGAAAGTAGGTAAAGGTGGGGTACAGTGCAAGGCAATGTAATTTTTATTTCGATTGGTATCAACCTGGTAGAAATAGTTGCCGCTTCTTTAACCTTCGTTACGTCCATTGGTTTTTTTCTCGTTACAACGCTTATTGCCAGTATTGATGAGAAATTGCAAAAGAAAGACTGAAATAGTTCAGTTAAAAGAGAAATTCGGTCGCGAAATACGATCGAGAACGGCGTATCTTTGCGTGTGCGGCATCGATACGTGTATTTTGGCCAAAGTTAAGACAACATTGTGTGCGCTTTGCTTCATGTTTTTACAAAGCTTCAATGTCACTTTTTTTATTATTTCAACGGATGTGTTGATTTAAAGTAGTTTTTCTCTCATCCTGCCCAAGACATTTTTCGTGCCCCATCACTGTGGCACATCATCACGTGTCATATTTTCTTTAATAAAACCCGTTTCATTATCTGTCGTTGTACTGTGTGCCATATATACACAAGAGTATAATGCTAGCTGGGACCGAAGTTTGATGATCTGTGAACCTTTACAAGCAGAGACATACAGACTCACAATATTTTCCACCCACTGTGCTTCACAAAGGCTCTTCATTTGACTAGGTTAAAGCGTGACAAATTAACAAGAGTGTCAGTGACCTTGAGGAAAAAAAAGGAGAACAAATGCTAGTATGTTGATGCGGCGTCTCTAAAAATTATATAACTTCAGAATTGTAGCATATATTGCGTTAAATTCGAAAATGAACGAAAGATCAAAGAAATCAAAGGAATAGAATACACTCACGAACAATCAAAGCGTTTATTTTATTAAACTGTTTATTTGCGAAAACTGCAAAGAAATTTTGAATATAAAATCAAACCGCGATAAGCCGAATGACTTGACGTTGCCAGGTATGGTACAAGGAAGAAACGCTCTCTCAAAGAAGAACAACGTCCGCGACAAAGATTTATTAAAATCGCGCTTCCAATATTTTATTATTGTAACCTAATTATCATTTTTTGTCAGTACACCATGGACACACACTCTTGAACTTTACATGTGAAGATATTTTCATTCTTTCTCTTTTCCTCTTTACGTATTATGTATTTGACAATCAAGACTTGATTCAAATTGGCAGATCCCAGCAATTTGTTTTTATTATATAGATTATCGTTAATATTGTTAAACTTAAAAAGATGATTTCTATAGAAATTACACTTCAAGCAAACTTCAACCAGACGTCAAAATGCGTGAACTATTCGTCAAATGCGAGTCTCGTCAAATATTTGTTTATTATCAAACGCTCAAAAGAGGTCAACCATAGGAGGCCACCAAGGCTCGATTTATACCCGCAAAAGACGCGGCTAAATGCAAATCCCAACAGCGAATATATATATATATATTTTATTTTAAACGCGCATATAAGTTATCAATGTGAAACGAATGTATGAAATTGAAAGGTTTGCAAATATCTGTCATACTCAATATTATTTAAACAAACATATCAACTCCTTTAAATCTTCCGAAACATTCATCCCTCTCACACACATCACAACACATCTTTCGAAATTTCTTCTCCATCTATTTTCAGTGTACAGTGTAAGTTTTGGCCATATCAAAATGACCGCATAACATGTTTCGTGAGGGCATAGAGGACAGAGCTACGAACGGGCGTGCCGTAAGAAATAACCGGCCCTTGGCTAGCTGGTCTGGCGATTTACTTAATCTTAATTACTTTTCTTAAAAAATACGTCGAGAGACCTTGCTTATAGTTTGTCAATGACATCAGGATGGACAGGACAGACAACAACTACAATAACAATAAATTAGCTTCTCCATTTGTACCATACTTTGGTACACGGAAATACTCTTTACCCTAAAGAAGGTTACATGTTATTGCTTTGTTCTAAGACCGATAAAACTATAAACTTGTTTTGGTCATTATGTTCTTTATGGAATTGAATAAAATCTTATTCAGTAAAATATATTAAAATCAGTCGAGTAAAAGCAATGAAGCGGTTAGAACTGTAAAAAAGGTGCCTAAAGGTTGTTGGGTATGAGCCCCCGGTAGGCTCACGAACAGGCCATTGTATACAATTCGAAAACCTTAGGAAAAAAACTCACAGTATTTGATATTAGTACGCTGTCAATTGTTTTTATCGATAAAGAAAATGAAAAAAATAACTTTGTCACTCGAGAAATAAATTTGATTTCCTCCTAATTCAGTTGGACTTGTCCGATCAAAAAATCCCTACTCCTTCAACACTGTAACAGCGTGGTTAAACAAAAATAAAAATTATTCTGCTTTTCCTTCTTTCCAAAAGTCACCCATCTGGTGAAATAAACTGCAAAATTTGCAGGTGATACTGTGGCAATCAACGACATGCGCAATTGCGCGAATTTTATTTTGTATCGAAGCAGAACAAAATTAAGTGAACAAATCATGGCGTCATAAGTGATGCAGTACAAGTCTTTGTCTCAATTAAAATTTTTATCGCATATCAGGGTAAAACAATGCAGTCGATGTGTACACATTAGAACCCGCCGCTAAAATAAGAATTTTTTTTACGCTTTTAGGCCTCCATTTTTATTTACTGTTTTGACAGCAGAAACAGTAAAAATCCATAGGAAATTGTTTGCACGTAGAAGACGTAAACTTTTGCTTACACCAATGATATTTTTTATTACATTGTCTTGAGGTACGAGAATTAGAGCAGTGTGTTTATATGGCCTGTCGCTGTATTTATCTGTGCAGCGGAATCAGCATTGTAAATCGGCTGTGTCGGACAACATACTAAGTGAAGCATGTAAGAATTTGCTACTACAGTGTATTGGATTTTGCGCAAAAATATTGACACAAACACCATTGTCTATCGTAAAAAGTGATCCTCATCCTTTCAGCAATGTTTGTTTGGGATATTTCTTTCTCTTTATTTGAATTTTACCCCTTTTTTTATTTTACTTTAATTTTTTTTTGTATTAGATGTATTTACGTATTTATTTTTCTGTACACTATACTCTTGAGTCTTTTTTTACTTGCGTTTTAGTTATGGTGTGAGTGTATGTGTGTTCGGAGCCCCTTTATTTTTTGTGAGGGAGGGTGGCCCCGTATGGTGTGTGTAGCCGAATTTACTGATATTCTTATATATATATATTTTCTTCGAGGTAAGCAAAAGTGTTGCATTCTTTGAATCTTTCTTTAAAACTTATTTTCTGGTACGTTTTTTTGCTTTCCTGATCACTCTGTAATGTGATATCTTTTATGTGTCGACAGATGTGTCGAAATAAACTGTCTATGTATATCTCGGAAGATTTGAACCTGCTTTAAATCCGTCCGATCGTTAAATACTTTGACCTGAGATCAAAGAAATTTGTTTGGTCTAAGTTTTGACCTTCCTTGTTCAAAGTTTTCGTTGCCGGGTCAAAATTTTGCTTATTAATGATTTGGTTGAATGAGTACAAATATGCCTTGTCACCATTAGAAGTTGCGCGTTGTGCAGTTCAGAGTTGTGGTTTGCTTGTACTGTGCACGGTTCTGCGTTTGACAAGTTAGAAGTGATTTAATCAATAGGTTTTATCGCCTAAAAAAATTCAGAAAATTTAGTGTAGAATTTTACCAGATTGGACTTCTGAAATCGAACATGTCTAGGAGATACGATTCACGAACAACAATCTTCTCACCAGAGGGTCGACTTTATCAAGTGGAATATGCGATGGAAGCGATTGGACATGCAGGTCATTTTACTATGATAACTTATATTTGAATAGCCTACCTGTTTTAACTTTGAAGCACTCAGACGTTTTCTATAAGTTTCTAGTTAAATTAGGCCAATGATAGTCGAATCTGTAAGTTAAAGCTGTTCAAAACCGATGATAACTTCGAGGTCTGCCTCAGCAGTGTTGAGGAGACTCTGGTCAATGACTCAACTAGAGTCTCACTCGAGTCACCTTTTTCAATGATTTGACTTGACTCTAGTCGTTTTGGCCAAATAGCTCGACTCGTACTCGACTATTCAAAATGCAGACGACACTTGACTCTGGACTGGATGTAAAACAAGCCAGATTGGGAACTGTTGTCTGCTTGAATGGTCGTGTTTTTCTCTCTCGAAAAATAAAAAAGAAATTCTATCTTATAAACATGTTGTACTTCTTACATCTCGATCTGTTGATTTGCTATGCTCGCTCATGCACAGTGCAAGATGTTTAGTTCACTCGATTGGTAAAAGTGTTATGAATTTCCAACTCTCAATGTTTTCCTCGGGTCCAAGAAGCTTGCTTAACTTGTTTCAAACCTATTTTGGAACTTTCCTTATTTTTTAAAAGTGTGCCATACTATTCTTTCTTGATAAAAATGAATTCGTGTCTAAATTACTTATTACAGGAACCTGTCTTGGAATTCTGGCAAATGATGGGATTTTACTGGCTGCAGAGAAAAGAAATATTCACAAATTACTTGATGAAGTATTTGAATCTGATAAAATCTATAAATTAGATGAAAACATCGCATGTAGTGTTGCTGGAATAACGTCTGATGCAAATGTATTGACAAATGAATTGAGGGTGATCGCTCAAAGGTTAGATGTGGATTTTGTTATTGATGGAAATTTATTGACATAGGACTGGTCTTTTCAAAGTGGATTGTTTTGCACGATAATAAATTATTTGAATCAATGAAACATTAGAAATTATTGTTTGTTTTAAATTTTTTTGGAACAACGCTGAATAGGCAAGATAGGCTATGTGATGTTGACAATGGTAACAGAGCAAAAGTTGCAGAGTTTATATTTTCTTCGAGTGTCAAAAATGTTCTTTTCTTGGAAGAATACAAAAGCTTCAAAACCATCAACACTGCTATTTCATTTTCTCCGGGTGTCTTGAGTAGTGAGATAGCTCTGGCATTCTGCCAGTCTGTATGCTAATTATTAGATAGTTCAAAATCAACAAGTTTCAAGTTGAAAATCAATTTTTTAATTGATTTATACCATGATTAATAAAATCTTTTCAAATCTGATTGGTATCAATTTACCTTATTATACTATTGGAAATTTGGAAAATAGGTAAGGCCTAGCTAAATACATCCAATGGCGTTTCTGCTCGTGATCCATGCCTAATGAAATATGATTCGCTCAAAAATTTCTAACTTGGTAACCCTTAGTCATTGTCAATCCAGTCCATCTGTGCCTCAGGGACTTGAAAAATAAAATTTCTGATTTGAATACCTCTTTCTAATCATAACAATGAGTACTGGTATTCAAATCAGACATTTATCTGATTTGTGAGTCTAAAAATGTCATCCCAATCTATGATTTAGATATATGATTCAATATCAAGAGCCCATTCCCGTAGAACAGCTTGTTGTGAGTCTCTGCGACATAAAACAAGCATACACACAATTCGGAGGTCTTCGACCATTTGGAATATCAGTTTTATATATGGGTTGGGACCAACATCATGGATTTCAACTTTATCAATCCGATCCAAGTGGAAATTTTGGAGGATGGAAGGCTACTTGTATTGGTCATAATAGTCAGGTGAGGTGGTTTATTCTTACACTCAAAGAAAATTTGCATTAAATCGCATATAAATTTAATGAATTCAAAATACCCACTACAGGGTTGATGATCTCAAGTGATGAAGATTTTATTGCAATGAATTTCCCGAAGAGGAAATTATATTTTGTGAAGTGAGTCAAAGATGAACCGCGTCTCTTTCTGGCTGGGTGCCTTGACGTTGTGACCTTATTCATAATTAAGAACTCACTGCACTTTACCAGAGCCGTTGAGTTTCGTTTGGAATGTCTTCTGCTTAAAGTGCAGCTTCAGGTATTACCTACATCTTATAGTAGCTCTTTGCTATTAAGTGGCAGTTAGTTGATTCCTTTTCAGCTCTGCTTCTGGCCTTGCTCTGAGTGAATCCCAATAAGAAAAATAACATTACCTATTTCACAAAATAATGTGTACCATACTATATTTATCTAGGCTGCTGTATCAATGCTTAAACAAGAATACAAAGAAAGCGAAACGACAATTGCTGGAGCATTGAAACTTGCTGTAAAAGTTCTCAGCAAGACACTTGACACTAATAAACTGACATCTGAGAAGGTAAGTTCGGATAGTTGCATTAAATTCGGAACGATACGATATGCGATTCTCTTCATCATCCAAGTTTTTAAAAATAACATATTGACATTCAGGAAAGCCTAATATCACAAGATACTTTACTCAGTTCAAGTTCAAAGCTTTTGATATATCTGAATAAAATTTAAACAAAAGGATGCGAAATATCCCAAATGAACCGCACCGCTACAGGACTTAGTTTTAGCAAATTGGCAATAACTCAAAAAATATATCCTTTTTGTTGAGATGAAAACGCCACTTTTTGAGTTTTGGTTGCAACCGAACTACAAAAGAGTTAAAACCATCAATACTGCCATGAAGTAGTAGTGTTGATGGTTTTGAAGCTTTTTTGGCCACTCGAAGAAAATGGCTTGAATGTTTCGACACCCGAATAAAAACATGATCCCGTCACCATGACACCTTAAACTTTTGAGATGTCATGGTCTGCCATATGGTTAAGCCATATTCTAGGCTTTCCTCTCATGCTAAAAATGGTATTCTGTATTTACAGGTGGAAATGGCTACATTAACAAGAGAAAACGGTAAGACTGTAATTAAAATATTACCTAACTCTGTAATTGACAAAGAATGTAAAATATACGAAGAAGAAAAAGCCAAGGAAGAGGCAGAAAAGAAGGAAAAAGAGAAAAGATTAACACCTAAGAAAGCTCCGAAAAAATGATTCTTGTTGACTGAATAGAATTTAATATTTTGATACGTTATTGAGTTCCGAACTCTTGCTGCTTTTGTATGCCAGTTTCTAGGCAATAAATAAAAGGCAGCAACATGCCAATGGTTTGGCGGTAACACTTGGTTGGTTTTTAAATAGAATACTTTACCCAAGGAAGCTGTTTCTGGGGTTAGCTGGTAGAATGTTTTTCGAATTGTTTCAGACTGCAGATAGGGCTATCCAAAATATCTAATTTTCAAAGTTCAAAAAAGTATTACATTTTTAGTGAATATATGTGAATTTAGATATCATTAGCAGCGTTCTGGGAAAAACTTTTATTGTTATATGTCCGATTCAATTCTGAATGATTTTGGCCGCCCCCAACTGCAGGCTGCTTCTGGAACTGAATGTAAAGCATTTTGTGATCATCAAATAACTGAAGAAATGTATGGATAATAGATAAATTTGAAGAATCGACTTTACAAATACTTCGGCTGTGAAGAAGTGTAGTAGAATGAGTGTCTAACTTGTTATATTCCTATTGGCCCATGTGATGAAATTTCATGGGTAGTAGTCGATTGCTTGTGCTGGTTCCTAATAGTGTTGTGAACTCATTGATTTTTACAGAGTTAAGTAGTCGCAAGTTTAGCGACATCACATGACTTTGAAAGTCTCACAAACTAATTGCAGCGGTATGGTGTCAAAGTTAATTATTGAACAGTTTTCCAGTGCTATAAGATCATTCATTGAAAAGCATGAGCCAGTGAATCTGATCATGCTTATTTTGTTTTTGTCCCAAGAGATTTTCTAATGCTTTACAGAGTGGGCTACTTGAGCAAATTGTGTTAAATTGGCACAGAATGTTAGTCGCATAGGAGAACCAACCCAGATCAAAAAAAGTTAATCTGTTACGGACAATCCCATTTTAAAACCTGCTCCACTGAGCAACTCATTTTTTGCAATCTACTTGCATTCGATTATAGGTAAACCCTCGGTTAGGTAATGAGCATGGGATAAAAAAGCCGGATTGGCTTTCCATTTGTAATGCCAACGTTTCTATCCTTACATATCCCTTATCCAGAACTCTATATACACAAGCAACATAATTTTTCCATCACCTCTTTACATATCCATTAGTTTCAACCAAGAACAAAGAAAAAAATTTAGCGAAAAAAATAAAGCACACAAAATAAATAAAGAAATCAGGAATGGAACTAATCGGATTATAACGAGGCATCGAATATATCTTGGTAATAGAATAGTTGGAAAGGTATTAGAATGGAAAATAAACTTATGTAGTAACTACTTACTCTGGTATCATTTATACCCAAATCATGACACATTCACAAAAAACTGTCTGAGCACATTTGTCAGGCATGATGCACCGATGGGTCGCGCAACACGTTTTAGGCATGAGTCACCGATGAACCATGCCGCTGAGGTGCAGACTCCTGCTTTTGAAAATTAATTTCTGATCGGAGAGTACCAATAGCACCACAGGCACAATTCACAGACACAGTTCTAGTAGGCAGGAGTCCAAATTCAGCAATTTTTCTCAACCACCCAAGTAGGTCAAGAATCTCAATGAGTGAGTAAAATTCCTAGTTTTTGTATCTGGTTTTAACAATTTACTCAAAATGAGAGCTTATCAATTTTCAGTCAGACAATTCTCTCTCTCTAAGCTCTCTCTCTCTCTCTTGAACGAATGAAATCAAATTGAAATTATTAAGAGAAGTTTCTGTAGCTATTTGTAGCGTTTTAGAAATTCAATTAAAATGAACTCAAGCACGTGTTAATTTTCCGTCAGACAAAACTGTAGATAGATGGAAATGATAATAGCATCCCTTCACCTACCTATAGACTTTGCTAAGAGTAGAAAACGAACTTAGTGATACCAGAGTAACTTACTTAAATGAAAAATAAATACTCAAATCACATGCTGAGTCTACATAGTAGACATAAACATAACAAAGTATTTGATTCGAGCGAGAAGTTCGTTTGTCATAAGGGTGGATGGGTATATAAGCATGATTGTGCTTGAATTTAAAATAGGCAGAAATTCAAAAGAAAAACATGATAACGGCACTATTAATATCTACAGCTATGAAGAGATTATAGGCATGTTAGGATATATTATTATAATAATGCGATAGTGTTCCAGTTCAAATATTGTACTATTAGTATTACTCAAGTTGAGTAAACCGATGAGGATGGGCATCATGAATCATAAACATGAAAAATTCATTATAACCAATTTTTGATTTTTACAAACCATTAGCTTAATTTCATTTGAATACGAATAGGAACCAAAATGACTCCTTCACTCATCTGTAATTTCTTCGCAAGAAAGAAGAAAATGGACATAAAAACAAAGGAAAACTAAAAAAATCTCTAATAAAGCCAGCAAGGCTTTTTTAATATAAGACTATTATAGTTATGACAACTAGCTCTGATGCTGGTTTTAATATTTTCATAGAAAATAAATCTATTTGGTTTTCCTACAAATGAAGGCTAATAGAAAAATAAAATTTATAATTAAGAAAAAAACTACTCATACGCACACCCAACTCGGAGTCATAAATAGCAGATCATGTCACCATGTTTAAACATGATCTAACTATAGTCCATGTATGATAACATTAAATATGAATATTCTTCATACTATGGTATGTGTAATTTAGTACAAAGCGCGTCGAATCTGTAAACGAGTTTCAAATGATATCTATATTAAGAAAGATCTCGAAATTGTAGAATCGAATCACGAATATTGCACAGCTCCATAAAATTTAGGTCTAAGTTTCCTCACAAAGATTTTTTTGTTAAGCATGAGTCACAGATGGACAGTGACTCTGCTTACCTAAATTGTTTTAGCAATAACTTCTCTACATGGGTTGTTTGTTCTGCAAGTATAAATGGATAGCACCGCCTAAGCTTGGCTAACCAGAAGTTCATGTTTGACGAAATAATATTCTCTGATGAGTAAGGTTAAAAAGTAAAAGGCAAAAAACAATCATTAATTAAAAAATCAGATGGACTTTGCAAAATTTAACCTTTTCCACATATTTGAAGCACAAAAAGTTGGAAATAAAATGTGATAGATAAAAACCGCAATTTTTCACAAACTGAAGGTTGAAAATAAAAGGTGACAAAATTCACCGTTATTTCACCGAAATTGAAAGTGATAATAATATTTAAAAATCTCACGCACAAAAAGAATCAAAAACGTTGGAAATGTGGATTTATTTACAAGGGTATGATAGAGGGTAATAACAGATTGGCAGCCCCTTGAACACAGCGAAGTTCATATTACTCGTGGTTAAATATAGCCGAGAGGAAATAGAGTCAAAAACAGACCTACAATTAGCGCTTCTTCTTCAACAAAGCAAATTATCAAATTTTGGTTTCGAATACCTAACGAATTGAACAGTTAGCACCAAAAATGAAATGCATGAAAACAGATAGCGAGCACCACGCCTCATAATTTTCCGCAAACAGGCTTCAGAATGCATAAATTTCGCATTATGAATTGAAGTTCAAATACCCCAATGGACTATCGGCAGTGTTAATATTTAATGGATATACCTAACATTGGAATTATTTAATATAGCGCCAAAGTCTGAGCCCTTTCGTTGTTGTTTCATCCACGGCTGCGCGCTTGGTAAATTATGCTGACGAGGATTGATGGGAACACTTTGCCGTCGGAGACCCATTGATCCGTTGTTCGATGGAATCATAGGCTTTGGAATATGCATTTCCGCAGGTTGAGATAACTTTCGCATGTCCTGTAGAAAGATTAAAATTGATAAGAAATTTTGATGTAGATATGATAGTAGCAAATAATTTTAGCAAAATTTTTTCATGTTCTTTCTGCACTGCAAAATAATTCAGCGCTAGCCGGGTGGATTTGGATATCAAAGTACCTTACCAGAATCCAAAATGTATATTTGATTCGGATAATGGGATTCTACTGCTAATTAACATTTGCCAAGTGCATGCGCAGAAAGCATACAGTAAAAGTAAAAAAAGCAAACAGTAAAAGCTTGAGTTCAAGTACACATGAGTGCGATTGCCGGGACGCAGCCTGCCACATCAGTAACTTGATTACAAGCCTCGTACAACGACAACAAATTGGTCTCAACAATTTTGTACTGCCGGGGCGCAGCCTGCCACATCAGTAGCTTGATTACAAGCCTCGTACAACGACAACAAATTGATCTCAACAATTTTGTATTGCCGGGGCGCAGCCTGCCACATCAGTAGCTTGATTACGCGCCTCGTATAACGACAAAAAATTGATCTCAACAATTTTGTATGTTTGCTGTCATACTGCCAAGCAAACAAATAAGGAGACATCATCATTTTCTGGATAATGGCATTTTGGTGCCAGATTAAATGCAAAATGATGAGATTTAGGAATTTAATTTTGGAATAGGATTCTACGGACCCGATTTTACAATTCTGGGATAGTAAAGTACCAGCAACTGCACTCTAAACGGAAAACATCCCAAACGAGATTGAGCCATCATGGTAAAGTGCAGCAAGTGGTATCTGCCCTGGACGATGATAAAACTATCTGCCACTTCTTACAATAGGTGTTTCAAAAGTTATTGTTGATATGTTCCAAAAGCATAAAAAGCCATACCATATTTTGTTGTTGCAGCGTTAAGTAATCGGATTCATTTTTTGGAACCATTACAGTCATCAACAAGCATTTTGGTCCGTTCAATATAAGATCTTCAATTTCTGTGTGGTTTTTCCGCGTTACATCACGATTATGAATTTCTGTTATAAACTGCCAAGCCTGTTATTAGAAATAAGAAAAATATTAGCAAAAAAAGCATAAATGACGTAAAAAATAGTTTTTTTTCATATATCCGCCAAACATAACACATGCTTTCTTATAAAACCACCCTCAACATATTAAGAGACAAATTTTTTATCGTTGAGTACGAGCCACTGATGGTTCATGCCTCCTCGGCACGATCCATTAGTGGCTCTCACTCAACAAAAGCTACCTCACCTAAATGTGACCTAACACACAACACACGCACTGTACAACAACCTCAGGTACGCCGTGACCTAGTTTCGTTACTAATACCTGTGCTTTTAGGTTTTGAAGTTGGACACCCTGAAGTTGATCAAGATGGGGGAGGGATAGACTTAAAAAGGGGGAGAGACTTGAAGTCTGACTTTCCAGAAACCCAAACAATCTAACAAGAGCAGCACCCTCCACGACAGGTTGGAGAGGCACATATCTAATTGAAATATTTTGTAGAAAACTATCTTTGAATCTTCGTAAGTGCCACGAAAAAAGGAAAACAAACCTTAAGTCCTGATTTTCCTGCAGGAGATTCTGGATCAACGATTTTAACATAGCAAGGTGAAGATCCACGAATAATGAATCCATATCCAACAGCATCCGGATATATCTGAAAAAATAAAAATTTTTTAGAGATATCTGAAAATGTCTGTCAATAGAATATAGTAAAAAATGATAAATTAAAGAATTACGTATTCAAGCTAGCGCTATGGAATAATTTTGACACAGGGAAGAGTAGTATTTTCAAAATTGGGGAACACTCAGAAAGCAAATAATTTTTTTGATCTACTCTCAATCACTGCGCCAAATAGTGTTAATAAATAAATTTCAATGGAGTTCATATTAAAAGAATCGTAGTAGCTTAAAAGTGAATCTTTACAAGATTAACAGATAATGGTATAAATTGATTTTGTTTATTCAACATAAAAATAAAATCTTCCTTTGAGAAATCATCATATATATATGATAATAAAACTGTTCATCTTTCCAGTTAAAGTTAAGAGTACGGTAACTAAAGTGTATCTTTCGTAGTCTGATTATAAACAAAGACATCGCCCCCAAAATTGTGCTAAGTATCAAAAGAAAAATAAGTTTAGATGAGATGGGTTATAAAATGCGATTAACAACAGCTTCAAAACTTACTCTCATTTCTTTCTTAGTAAAAGGAGCATCTGGATGAGCTAATGCTTCAGAGGTTATTTTTCCGTCTGGTTTTAATAAAGAGGTATATGATGCTGAGGTACTTGATGATAACATAAGTCTGTAGAAATAAAGAAACTTCTGTAATGACATAATTCCTCTGATGGCCCAGTTTCATTAAACATGCAACAACGATGGTAATGGAATCTCTAAGATGCGACCCATCTTTAAATTATACCGAAATAACCAAAATTCTCATAGCATTTTACATGGAAAGAACAAAAACAATAAATTTGTTTATCTCGAAATAAAACGAAAAACTTACGCTGCATGTTCATTGTATCCGGAATCATCTGATCCTATAGAAGAACTTGATGTGTCTAAAATTAAGAACAATGATAAAAACATTTTAATATTTTTTAAAAATCTCTTATTTGAGTGGATTACAATGAGGTATCCTTGGTCTACTGTTGTTGGAAAAAGCTCTCCAGCTCAGCTAGAGTCTACTCAAATTATTACATTGAGTGGTGGCAGCCGGAGGGTAAGGATTTTTAAACCAAAGTCGCATGGACTTGAGTCTGATATCATTAAATTATGCTTGTAAAGTGTTTTTGATTTGATATTACATACCAGCAAGTCCTTTCGAGTATGCCCATACTTAACAAACATTTTCACCCAAATGACACGATCGTATCGCTCTAAGGTGACACATGCTTGACAAAATGAATTTAAGGGATTTTCATAACCTATTCATATTGTGCTTACTTTTCCGCCTTTTGTTGAGCCCACCCTTGACGTCTTGTACAGAAAGGTCTAGTAACTGTCCACTTAATTGCCTGAAATAAAATTTTACGAATTAGATTTAAATAACCCTATCAGTTAATTATGGGGGCCGCGAATGTGGTTAATTTCAATGTTTTTATACACAATGGGCTGTTGGAAATTGGGCGGGCAGCCGAAAAGATCGAGGGATTGCAATTACTCTCACAAGATGTATGAATAAATCATTGATAACAAACATCTAACAGGCCAAATATCATTTCATGACATCAAATATGTACGCAGGTGTCCCCACACAAAAAAATTTTTAATTTTGATTTGTCAAGCATGAGTCGCAGATGGATCGTGCCGCTGCGACCCAAACTACACAAAACATGTTTTGTACAAATTGTTACGACTGGGCAAAGTTAAATATTAAATATATTCCATTCAGGGTTACGAGCATGAGGTCTAACCCCAATTACATAAAGGGCAAGTACACAAAAAGGACAAGTCGGAAACTGGCGTACAGGGGGCATGGCTTGTTTGTAATTGCCACGAGGCAGTGTCATGGATTAACGATTTGAGTACACACTCGACAATGAATTAAACACAACAACTATGCTCTGAGCACTACCAGTAGTAGATAAGCCCAAATGGACTCGACACGTGAATAACCTTTAACTTCCTGATTGTCGAAAAAGGTTAAATTCACACACAAAAGGATTGGGGGTCATGCATACAATATATTTTTTATGCGAAATCATATGTTTTTCTGTTCTACGATTTAGACGATATAGTCATTTATTTGATTGTTATAACGCAGGATGCTCTGAAAATACAGTGATTCTTTCAAGTATTAAATAGCATGTAGCAGTTTATATTGTTCGCTTCATATGGTAGCAAATAATTTCTTTTTTTTTTTCTTCAATTTTTTCTTTTTTATGAAAGCCATTTTCTTCAAGTTTTTGAGTAGCAGAGTAGCTTAAATTCTGTGACACCTGATCTACTCATCATTATTTTCACATGGGGGTTAATCGCTGGGTAAGACTATGATACAGATATGAGTTGTATGATTTAGCTGTGGTTTACAAATGCCAAAATGAAACTGCTACTCTACTCAAAGCACCAGAAGAAAATGGGGAATATATTTCATGAAATATCTCTTCCTAAAAGATTACAATCGCCTTCTTGTGTATCTGGTAGCAGCCAAAACTGTACAAAAAGTTTCAAAATCATCAATACTGTTATGAAATAGCAGTGTTGATGGTTTTGAAGCTTTTTGGTCAACCAAAGAAAATGACATGTTTTCAGAAAAACATGATTCTGCCATCCTGGGTTGTAACAACAGAAGGAAGTTATTATTACGGAAAAGCAGACAATAAAAATGACCTAACAATTTCCGCCGATCATTAGATCAAATAGTCAACAAACATTAAATCTCTCCCGGAGCAGTGTTACTAGACTAAAATAGCGTATAATATCGTAAATTTTCATTAAGCGTCGTTGTCTACTAAGATGGGCGAGGTATGCTCCTACATTTGTCTATTCCATTTAAAAAATAAGTTTGGTAGTAAGGGTATGGTATTAGTTAATAATTGACATTTTGATACAGAATGACTCGGCCACAGAACACAGTATCATGGCTCTGGGTGTAGGAAGGTGGTGTGTCAAAGGCGGAGTAAGTAAATCATGAGTGTGTTTCAGGTATGAGTCAAATAAAGGTCACTTGACGGTGTTCTATAGACACCAGCACACATTTCACTCGAGTACGAGTCAGATATATTGCGCCTCGCCATATTTCAACAAAATTTTCAGACAACAATGATAAGGCAAATATTACTCATTTTTGTAGTCAAATTGACCTACGGACCATACTTGACTAAATGTAAAGGTATTAATTAAAAAATCGGCCTGACAGTAAATGACAAGGCACTACTGATAAATTATAATACAATAGGAAGTTCAAATCCACATGATGTGCCAAACAAATACCATTAGCAAAATGAAGTTTACTTTTGGGCGTCGCCATGTCCTTGACACCAAATCCTAACATTCATCATGACCCTTTTCCACGAATAAATTAAAAAGCTTCCTCAAACACAAATTTTATATGAATGAGTCTATGAAGAATGAGGAAAACAATGAGATGTGAATATATTGCATAGGAACTGCAAATTTGCATCTTGGTGACATGGTCAATCAATGAGACGGACTTATATATAGCAATATATAAATAAATATACAAGTTTTCCCAGCGAGTGAAAAATACAAATAAAAAGAACAAACCTAATATGCTGAGCTTTAATGTCACCATTTTCTTGATCACTATCTGATGAGCCATTAAATTTTGGTGGCATTGAATTTAATAGTGATACAAAAGTTTGCAGCGTCATCGGCGGTGTTGTATATGAAACTCCAAAGAGGTAGAAAGGACGTCCATCTGTAAATTCTGTAACATGCTTCGATGCTGAAATAGAAAAATATAAAAGTTCATTGAGCGTTATTTGAGTTGGGTATTTCATGTGTAAGTTTTGTACAAACAAAAAAGAGATTGGATTTTGCCACACTGTGGCCCAAGTGCTAAGCAATCACGAGCTTCCACAATCTAATCCCTGGATCTGGAAAACCAAAGAAATTGAACCAAATCCTACGGATCCAAAATAGGAAATGACATGATATTTGATTAGTATACAAAACAAAATCACAGGAAGTAAGATGTATAACATACCCGAAGTTATTTTTGTCAATTACTATACATAGACATAAGTGTCCATCTGTGAATCGTGCCTGAAATATCACAATTCCCGCTAATCCATTCCTACATTGCAAATATCAATGCACAATTTCACATGGCCCACACATAGGTTTTTTACATTATTTAAAAACGGGGCCACACCTCCGATATACCTTCAAGATATTATTATTCTAAATTTGACCATTTACCTCATGCTCAAAAGCAATTATTTGAACCAATTATATTATTACTGTATAGTATGAATATTTACAAAGTCAGACCATACAGGGACAAACCGTAAGTAATTTATAATTTGAGTAAAAAAAAACGTTAAATACGTTATATCCAGTAGAACAACATTCCGGTCTTTGAAATGACCACTTACACACATGTTCCCGCGCTTAGATTACTGGTAATTTATCACAGGTCAGTTTAACAACTAAACAACAAAAACGGCGGGAAAGCTATCGATGAGAATGGAGCAAAAAAGTTCACCAATACACGGGCCTGAGATATCATACAATTTTAACTATAATTTATCTATGGTACATGTACAAATGAAGTGGACACACAATAAAACCGGACATGTTTCTGTGGAAACGATTTGTTTATGTTAAATACGCGTTTCGAAACCCGATGTGGCCTAGTAGCGTAGTGTAACTTGATATCCCTGTTTACAAATAACCGCCACAAGGGTCATCAAACTCGCTTGTGAAGTGAGCAATAATATAAATTCTTGATAGCGAATGATAAACTTTAAGTACCGTTCGATGCCGCCCAGTTTTTTCATGTTTATTAAAGCATATTTTGTCATGCTTGACAAAGGATCCTGATTCGGTTGCGCCGCGTCACTGATCATACGTTGCTATTTAGGCATTTGTTGTCGCCTAATTTACTGAAATTGCGCGCGCGGTAACTCATTTTTCACGAAGAACGGACGGTAAATATAGCCTTGAGAAATCGACGATATTGAACGGATACGCTAGTCAAGGTTCGCAGCTAAAACGAGTTCATTCCTAATAATGGTCGTGTGTTTCACGGATCAATGGAAGTCCTTAGCTCGCAGAAATATTAGCAGACGAATTTCGATCTCACACCGATTGAAAAACAAAGTTCACAGAACAACCGCTTTTCTCTGTTTTTGTTTAACAAGTCACATGTTTCACGCTTCACTGCAACGCGCCACGCACGCATCATCCGTCGGGGCCCTTTTTTGGTTTACATTGTCTGTCACCTTCGTAACTATTGTAGAGCGGAAAGCCAAATAAAAACCAGATATAACCGGATTTTAGTAAATATTATACAATATTGGACAAATAAAACCACACTATACAATTCAGTCGCATGTGTGCTCAGATGAGTTAATGTGCAAGGCAAAATGAGGTGGTTTTAAAGAACAATCCTTAAGATTACAACAACTCTAAATATTGATCTAAATTAGGATACAAAGCAATCTCCACTCCCTCCACACAACAACATTAATTATACATTATAATAACAATAATACATCCGCATCCAAAAATAACCTGAAAACTTCATTTTGATAAAATTTAATAAAGAACGTTAAGAGTAAATATGAACAGGGGTTTTCTCCTGGGCTTCGCAAAAGGCCGTTAAGAAGAAACAACGGAGTGGCACAATCGAAAAATAAGTTGTCCAAACGTCTTTTGTTGAGGGTAAGTCAGGGTAAGACCGCCCAGGCGCAGTCCATCTTTGGCTTGTTCTTGACAAAATAAAATTACTGATACCGAAGGTGTAAGGTTTTAACGGCGCAGCAGATACCACTACTTCGCAGTTCACACTACTATAATGATTCTGTTCTGTGCGTATAATACGTTTTTCATACGTCCATTCCTGGTGCGATATTTCGTACTGCGATATAGTCCATAAATTGATTTATTGTAGATACAATAAAGAGTAAATTCAATATCAAAAATTCGTGGGATATATGTGCCACAATGTAAATTTGATCAATAGAAAAATAATTTATGCATGAAGAAAATAGCATAAGAATGTGAAAAGCAACAGGGCGAAAACCAATTCGCGAAGGGTCTGTGTATTCATTACTAACGTATCCCGAAATAACATGATTTTACTTCCTCTTTTTGCTACAAACAGAGCACAATAATTATGAAATAGTCCAGATAAGCTTGGGGCACATTTGGAGAACGCCAATGAGCCGGGGTCTATCCGTGGTCCACACTTGGTGAAACATTATTTCGGAATTTCAAAAAATGGAAGTGTTTTTATGGTTGTATGCTTTACAATAAGCAATTATCCTCGATCAAGCATGACCCTCTAATGCAAAGAGTGTGGGGCGGGCCCATGTGGTATAAGATCAAATAGAAACGGAGAAGAGGATTTAGAAAAAACATTTTGGAATGTGAATATGAATCATCCTACTTCAAATATTTAATAAATGTTCAAAACACGGGTTATGAAACTACATAATATGCAAATTTGTTACAACCTTTATGAAGAACTTAAAGTATAAATGAGCGCGAACGCGAGTCCAATAGTCTCAATAAAGATTTGGTAAAATTGAGCACGAACCTGTGTCACGGAGAACAAGTGACATGTGTCATGGACAAAAAGTGATAAGCTATCAATAAACTAACATGGTTGAAAAACAGGCGAGTTTATCGGATAAGATGTTAGAGTAAAGATTTAATCGGTTTTCAAATTCAATTCTCGGATTCAGAACTGTTACACAGAGATTTTGACTATAAATTTCCTAGTTTTGATTTTGGCTGTAAGAACGAAAACGTTTATTTTTTAATTAAATAAATGATTTGCCATTTATTATTCACTCTTAGTAATATCAAAGGAAAGGCATGTATGGACTCAACTGGATTCGAACAAGAGAATACCATATACCGTTATACTTGATCAGAGCAAAAACCATCCTTCCCACGGAACACCCAATCATGAAAACTTAATCCGCGCGGTACATCAGTGTCTCGTACTTGACAGAATGAAATTTCAGATTGGGCAGTCTGTTCTCCCATTTTTAGGCTACAATAATACAGACAATGCGGGATTCCACAGTTCGAGCTATAAACAAAAACGGAATCGAAACCGGGGGATAATCCTGAAAAAACAACATAGTTTTTTCACATTTTTCTTCAAAACATTTTTTAAAAACAAAGTCTCAAGCAACGACGAAGTGGCAGCAGATCTATTGCCCTTTGCCCATCCAAACGGGCAAACTTGGACGTAGCTAAGAACACCACGCATTCAATGCTGTTAGTTTTTTCCTAACTGTGTTAAATTTGTTGACGACAATGGGAAAATTTTGATAGTTTTATTTTTACTATATAGACGAAAACCTTCGATAAGTTATGTTTGTGTAAAATCGCAACGAATCCGATCGATTTTAGCTCAAAACTTGGCCGAATGACAAAGTAAATAAGAAATAAAAATCGAACCTCGAAGCCAGAAGGGAACATTCCAGATTTCATAATGCGATTGATTATTCAAATATATTTACTAATCTAACAAAAATTAATCAATCTTGAGATTGGTCATCATTTTGAATCACGACATCACGATAATCATTAACGACACAATTCCCTAGAATTATCTTGTTTTGTCAAATACTGAGAACAGACATATTAGGTAGGACAGAGTTCAGATTAAGACAATTTCTATGTTATAAATTCGTTTTTAATACCAACGACAACTTCCGGGGAATTCTTTGTTTCGAATGAACCGCGACAAAATCAGAATTAATTCACAGACAGGCTTGATATAATGAAAACCAATCATTATAACACTATTATACATTATAATACTACACATCTTAGTCTTCCGAAACAATGCAAAGCATGAAATCGGACTCTACCTATAGGACAGACATAACATTACAACGCCTTTTGTTAGGCATGGAACACTTATGGATCACGCCGATGAGGCGCGATCCATCAATGGCACATGCCTAACAAAGCCAAATGTATACCAAGTATGTCTTGCGGTCATTTCAACCCGATGTCACTTTCAAAAACAAAGGTCAGTCAAATTGTCTGTACATAATAGAAAAATATCAGTTGGGAAGGTTGGACAAAATTGAATATTTTTTGAGTATCTCTTACATTTTGGGCACTGTTTCAGGCCTATCAATTGGATCTGGGCGGCATTGGTTATTTTTGTACCGGCATAACGCCTTCAAAATGAAGGTATTACCGGTTTTCCGGTATTAAAATGCATACCTTTGTGCCGTTTCAAAAAGCTACATGAAGCACGCTCTAATTGAAAAAATATAGGTGGATATTAAAAAAAAACTTCAAATGTTGCTGTTTTATAACAACAACAAAAAGTTCAAAAAAAAGGCCAGGTAGGTAGGCCAAAGACCCGCTTTTGTCGTTACTTGGTACGACATTCATTTAATATAATACAAGCAATCATGGGTGCCAAATTGAATTTTCATTAAGCCAAATCAGGTCCTAGAACTTTAAAATTAATATTTCTATTAGCACGCAAACACAAGAGTACGAGTACAAGAAATTTAATCAAGATATATTTTTTTTTATTTTACACCTGACCTAATCCTTATCGTCGAAGCCGAGTTTCAAACAATATATTATATTTCTCGTTTCTTACGGCCGGTTTTTAGTCTCGAATTCCATTATATTCGAATCAATGCAATTATCAAACGAGATGAACTTAGTCAAAAAAATTCTTTTGTTAAGCATGAGTCACTGATGAATCGTACCGGCGAGGCACGGTCCATCTGTGGCTCATGCTTGACAACATAAATATTTTGACAAACGCAAAGTTGTGGGATAAAATTTTATTTCAAATATAAAATTGCGAATAGATAGATAAAAGTGTGTTTCCATTTGGCGGATAAATGAAAGTTTCTGATAAATTTGTACCAAAATTTTAGAGACGACATAAACTCGGTGTGCGAAAAAATTGTTTTTTTCGAACACATTTACTCTTAAATGAATTCAAATTTTCAATTTGTTTTGGAAATACGTATTTGTTGCCAATACAGCTCATATTATCATACTTATTAAAATACGAAATCTGACCACATATCGTTTTCACCAATGTGACGAAATAATATTGTGACCAAGCTTTGAAAAAAGAACAAGAAAATTCCTCAAGACAACCTTTTGCTATTTCCTTCAATTCAAAACCAATTGAACCAATAACTATTTGGGTATTGGAAACGATATATATGCACAGTAATGGCTATTTTGTACACAGCAAGGGTTGTGAGTAAAAAGCTAGGAAAATACTTTTAAAGCTCAAAAGTTAAAATTTGGAAATACTGTACTTTGTTGAGAATTGAAATGGAAAAGTATTTTTTGGATTCAGATAATCAGATTATCATTGAAGAGGAAAAAGGTTCTATATTATGATAATTTTTGCCAAGCATAAGTGGTGGTGATTCTCTCAAATTGATTTGGAACCATGTCCGATCGGATGGTTCAAATACTCATTTTGCAGTGTAAGGGCAATCTTTGATCTTTTATGCGAATTTTCCATTTTTGTTTTAGGAAAATATTTAACTAAAATCAGAAAAAATAAAAAGTTCTGGCTTCAACGCCAACAAAGTCAGCCGAAAAGTGAGGTTTAACTTTTGAAAGATCAGGGAATCAGTCCATTTGGCGTGTCATGTGTCCTACCTATTTGCATAAGTTTTATCGTTAGCAAGTCAGAGGGAACGTCTTCAGAAATGAATGAGTAATCCTTCATATTAAATTATTCCAATCGTTTGATTGGATATATGGTGTATATTGTTATTGAAGCATGATTCATGCATTCTTACATATTTATGTTCATTATTTTAGTTGTAAAATAAACACATCCTATATTTAAATATCTGATTCCATTCTGCCTGCTGTCCATTTTTTGGCGTTGGGGCAGACACTTCTTGCACCTTTATGTTATCTTTCATATTTATTGGGCGAAACATGAAAATTTTAAAAATGGACTTCAATTCGACCGCTTTTCATGACATTTTTTTCTAAAATAATAATTACCATAACATCATAATCAATAAACATCATTTGTCCACTTCCATTGGAATTAAAAATCAATTGTACAAATATTGGCAACTAGAAGTTTAATTAAGCCTTTTTTTTAAGCGGAAACGAGTTTTTGTTTAGAGTTACGGTAATCGAAATGTCTGAAAAGATATGATGAATAGCAAGAAAATTTATCAAAAAAATTTTGTTTATTTTGTCAAACGTGAGCCACGCATGACCGTGCTCCAGCGGCGCGATCTAACAGTGGCACACACTTGAAACACACCTTGAGAAATTGCTATCTGATTACAAGTTACGACTGCTGAGAATAGTAAAAAAAATGGTGACGTCTTTGACTTGAGAATTGAAAGTAGAGTTTTTCACACTAAACTAACTGGTCAAATATCATCAGCGAGTATGCTTGAAAAATCTCATATATAATTCAATAATTGGAATAATTATAGCAACTGATACAAAATTCCTTTTGGGATTGATGTGTGTGTGCCTAAGACAGTAACAATAAATTTTGTGTAATTCCACGGTTTTGCAACAACCCAAATGGCAAAAATCTATGGCCTCACAAATTCTGTAAAGCCTATTTTTTGGTGTACCGCGCAGTCAATGATTTCCTGCTTAGGAAGGAACATTACCTCTTCGAAAATATGTGTAGATTTTCTTTTTATATATAGTCGTGGTAGCGCTTCTTATTTACTGTCAAATTTTCCCGGTCTCTAGCAAAATGTTGTATCGATGACGACTAAATAGACTGGACACGTACATATTGATTTGTGAAATCGTGATGATTTAATGAGAAAGGTTTCACTCGTTCACACAATTGGCCAAGATCAACAAGTCATATTTTTTAAACGGCCAAGTCATTTAGTACCCTTTACGTGTATAGGAGGATGACCAATGTCCATCAGACCTGCTTAATTGCCAAAGAAAAACATGAAAGTGTAAAGTATAAAATATAAAGCATCAAAATCTAAATCACAGTCGCATGTCCGATAGATACCGGAAGTGTTAGAAAGGATGAGGGCAAGACGCTTTTTTAGTGATTTATTGATGGTTACAGACTTAGTTACCGGTACTCAAATATAAAAATATTGCGTTTTCCTGATATTTTCTTTGGCGATGTTATTTTTTCCCCTTTTTTGTTGATTTCGATTAATACCAATAACGGAACCGAATTAGGATAACGGATGACCTATACCGAACATCATTCCTTTCGAATACCCACCTATTAAATATTGTTTGGAATAAAAAATACCCACTCAGCTATGTTGAGAAAATATCTAAGAACAGTATTTTTTGGTATGCATAAACTATTTAAATTTGAACGAAAATATGAAATTTGCACAAATTAGTGTTGTGAAATTGCCAATAATCAAAAGCTACAGTTCTAAAATAAATCTAAATTGAAATCTTCGTTTCACGGGATCGCATGAAATATCTTAAAAAAATGCCCAGAAATACACGATTCATGAAATTTATCTTTTTATAAATAGGTGATCGACCGATTTTTAATTAGATCCACGCATCTCATTACTAGTTGTTGATAATAATAATATGTACGAATATCCAACTATTCGTAAAACTCAAGATACGCAAAACAAGAGTCCGACGCCATCGCAATACTCCGTTAACGATTCGAAAATAAGCAAATGCACGAGGCAGTTTTTTGAAATTTCGCTGTTTAACTCAATTCTAATCAGCTGTTCTAATTCTAATGACTAGGTCATGCAATTCAACTTTTTGAAAATTTGTTTTATAACCAAACAAATGGGCTAAAGAAATGGCGACTCATGGTTTAATTCGGGCAAAATCCAGTCGACTAACTTGACGCAATTTCAGCCTTCTTTAAAGAAAATAAGTGATTTATTTCACGAAACCGTTGCAGAAACTTTGTCAAGTCAATCCTAGTTATTGAATATTCTGGTATCTGTTTTAAATAAAATCTCATTCCACGGAAATAATCATCAACCAAATTAAGTTATGAAAAGTATGAATTCTATTATGAAGTATGAAACTATTATTAGGATATATAAATATTATTTAGATAAACAGTCGACGCGATCCATCAGTAACTCATACTTTATAAATGAAAGGTAGGCTGAACTAAACTAATCCGAAAATTAGAATATGGACAGAGTAACTTCACTTTAAGATTCGTGATGGTCATTCTAGAAACGAAACTTCAAACTATTAAATAAAATCAATTTTCGTTGAAAAAAAAAAAAAAAAACATGACATCATAAAGTAATATACTTTTTCGATCAGGTGCAGTTGCGCCATTCTTATCAATACATGAAAACGAAACTATAAAAGCGTCAAACATAACGGTACAATGTGTAGGTCAGTGAGTTGACCACAAGGCGAAGTGTGATGTAGTTAAAATTTGCAGAGGGCTTCCGAAAATACCCTACATATTTTCTGTATATCGTAAAAGGTGACTACAAAGGAACAAAGGAGTGGTATATATATGGTTTTACCATCGCCCAAAGCAGAAAGCGTTCAGTTCTGTTTGGGAGGTGTTCCACATGAGTGCATTCACTGTTGCTACCTTTTGTAGTTGCTTTTTGACACATGGGTAGTCATCGGTAAGAATAGACGTTGGTATAATAAAATGAATAGAATTAAAATTATTTTTAATAAGATTGGAAAAAGATAAAAAACATCAAAAATTAGGGATTATCTCAAGACTTTTGCCACGTTTTTGAATAAAAGCGAAAGTTGCAGATTTAGTAAAGTATTATTCTATTAGGATTCCAACAAATGATAGAGATTATGCGATCTTTCGTTAATTCGGAATCAATTCAATCAAAAACCTAAACTAAAAACTAACTAAAAAAAGTGAAACAGATAATTTAACGCATTTCAGAAAGATTATTGTTTGGCGCATACTATTTAACGTGGGCAATATTGATACCTTCACCGACATCACGCAAGGCGAAATAACATACATAATAAAAAAAATACGCTGAGCAATATTTTCCAAGCACGTCTGTTCGTGAATCGCGCTGGCATGGTGATATATTGTGAAAAGGAGAGTTTTCCCTCACTAAAATTGCTTTCATTTAAAACTCAAATTCAAAATTGGTCGTATTGATTGAAATTTTTAAAGATGTTTAATTAAAAAATTATGTTTGAAACTTTCATTACATTTCATTGAAATGGAATAAATATCTCTGATAAAAATAGCATGAGCATCATAACTAATATCCCCATTTCAGTTGAAGGAATTTCATTTTACTGCATTAAAAAAAAACTAATCCCATTTATTTTTACTAACATCAAACCTTCAGTTGAAATTTATCATTTTATAAACTAAACTTCGAAAATGAAAGGACTAACGAAATTCCTCGCAATATGCATCATTTTATTCAACTTCATTAACGACTTCCAAAGATTTGGTGCAGTGAGAGCGCAGGAAAGCGGTGATGGAAAAGCACAAGGGTCAGGAGAATCTCCAGGTGATCAAGAATCTGGAGGAGCAGAATCCGGTTCTCCTCCAGACCAAGAAGGTGGAAGTCCAACTGATCAAGAATCTGGAGACGGAGAAGAATCCGGTTCTCCTCCAGACCAAGAAGGTGGAGGTACAAGTGACCAAGAATCGGGAGATGGATCAGGAGAATCCTCAGGAGACAAGACAGATTTTACTACTACCACTACTGGATCACCAGCAACTGGAGTGGTGGTGACTGTGAATCCATCAATGGGTCCTCCAGACCAAGAATCCGGAAGTGGAAGCGGGTCGGGAGATCCAATAGATTTAGAATCAGGGGATGGTGTTGGGTCAGGGGACAAATAGACATATTCGGAGAAACGATACGTTAAAAATTGAAACAATAGCATTAATCAGAAAAAATAAGAGTCTTGCTTGGTGAACAATTGTTACAAACAAGTAAGGGTACACGAGGTTAGCACAACAGCTATCATATTACTGATGCAATTCCAATTATTATCAGTCATGCAACTTTTACAACGACCGTGTATTGGCATGCTATTTTATTGAAATCATATTAACATACCATTCCAAACAACAGTATTATACAATATAAATCTTCAGTGTCATATGTCTTCTTTATTTTTTTAATTGAAGTTTATTAATTAAAAAATTTATTCACTTCGCAGTAAATATGCAGAGAACAAAATATCTCGCACTGAGTATTCTATTATTGCTTGTCTTGGGGGATTCACATGAAGCTAGTCTGTCAAATTCTGATGAGGCCAGCGGCAATGGTAGTGGAGCGAACGAAGCAGGCGGAAGTAGTTCACGAGGCCAAAACCAGCCTGAGAATGAACCTCGAGATCAACAGTCGGGCGATGGTTCGATAGATGGGGTAGATGGAGAGTCTGCTGTGAATGAGCCAGAAGACCAACAATCTGGTGATGGCTTGATAGACTCGAGTGAGTCCAATGCAAATGAGCCAGAAGACCAACAATCAGGTGATGGCATTAAAGCAGAACCAAAAAAAAACAAATCGCCTGTTAGAAATGAACCAGAAAATGTAGAATCAGGTGACGATGTGCCAGAGCCTTTAGAACACGAACCAGATGACCAGGAGTCTGGTGATTATATACTGGACATAAAAATATCTAAGAGTGAACCAGACGATCAAGAATCTGGTGATGGTCCATCGTCTGGTAAAGAGCCAGATGACCAAAAATCTAGAGGCAGTTCACCAAACACAAAAATATCCGCAAATAAGTCAAATGGCCAGGAATCAGGTGATGGGCCACCAGATACGAGAGAATTATCTGGTGAGGAACCAGATGACCAAGAATCTGGCGAGGATTCAGAAAATACAATAGAATCATCTGGAAATAGGTTGGGTGAAAAGCAGTCAGGTGATGGTGCAATAGAGGCAAGTGAATCTCCTGCAAACGGTGATGAACAAGTGCCTGGTAGTGGTTCCCCAGACATAACAGAATCATCGGGAAAAAAACCAGATGACCAGGAATCAGGTGACGGTGTGCCAGAGCCTTTAGAAAACGAACCAGATGATCAAGAGTCGGGTGATTATACACTGGACATAAAAACATCTAAGAATGAACCAGATGATCAAGAGTCTGGTGATGGTCCGTCTGACCAGAAAGAATCTTCTGGTAGAGAGCCAGATGAGGCAAGTGAATATCCTGCAAAAGGAGACGAAAATATGTCTGGTAGTGGTTCCCCAGACATAACAGAATCGTCGGGGAAAGAACCAGATGACCAAGAATCTGGTGATGACTCATCTGACCAGAAAGAATCATCCGAAAATAAACAAGATCATGGATCCGGTGATGACTCTGTAAAGCCAAAAAGCCCATCAGAAAATGAAGATGGCCAAAGCACTGGCGACGATTTGGTAGACTCATCAGGATATGCATCAGGGGACCAACAGCCTGGTAGTGGACTAGAAGAGGACAAGCTATTCAGGAAAGAACCAGAAGACCAAGAAGTCGGGGATGCATCAACTGATACAGATGAATCTGGGAGTGGCCAGTCTGAAGACGGTCCACAAGATCTGGTACGGTCCGATAATGATAGAGAAAAATCTGTGGATGGCCCGCCGGATCTAAAATGAACACGAAATGGAACACCAGAACTTTCAGGAAATGGATCCGGGTGAGACATTATCGCATATGGTCGTGTTATACAAATTCGCATTCAGAAATTTTAGGGGGACATGCGAGTTTACCCCAGAAAAGCTGCTATGTTTAACCATGTGTAATTATTGTTAGGTAACCGACAAAGGAGACACATACATGGACATCAAGTCTGTCAATTACTGGTGTACATCATTGTTCCATTTCAAAATATTACCAATAAGTGTTATCTATTTGTATTCATTTTTAATAAAAAAAATATACGTTGGCACCGAATCTTATACCGTTAAACAAAAATACATTTACTAGTGTTTCTCCACATGATGATATGGCAGAAAAGCATTTTTTCCCAAAAATAGCCGTATTCACGAATGATACCAAGAAAAAGACTTTACATTTGTCCTTAAATATATTTCTTTTAGGTCTTCAAGAATGTCATTATCTATGCCAAAGCTATGGTAGAGTTTGATTATAACAAATTTTTCAAAAAGCTGAAAATACTCTAAAGTGAGTTCCTTGGCAAGTTATGATATATTGAATTACATTCATGCTGAAGTTTCGAACTGACATGTTATAAATATAATCTAAACATATAATGAAAAAAAATCTCGTGCCACGTTTTGCAGGTTTTTTGCAGTGCAAATTTTGACGCTAATATTACGGTTTCATGCCACTTCACATTTAATAAAGGATTTCATACATAAAAACAACTTTTGTTAACGATGTATTTCTTCCCATACGTAAATGTGGTGGCTTATCTAGCTTAAGTCGTCTGCACGCTATAGGACCTTGGGCGAGGAAAATAACTCGGAAACTTTTTCATGCCATGGCGAGTTTGTTTTTCAACTTTATGCTCAATTTAAAAATAACTATTTAGTCAAGTTTATACGCGGGATTTGCATTGTCGGATTTGAGCAATTGTGGCTGACGGATTGACCGCTGAAAACTGAAAAACAGTCAGTGACAGTTAGAATTATAAAATCTTCGAATCGAATCTAATTCAAGAAAAAAACATATCGGATCAAATATTTCCGAATCTAATATATGTTTTGGTAAGTATGAACCACTGAAGGATAAGGCGCGCATGCACTGTCTACTGGTGGCCAATAATTGATAAAAATTCTTGTTTTGATTTGATATTTGATATTGATTTTTTCGTAGAAATGTTAACTCCTATATATATCTGAAATTTGATGAAAAAGTTGCTAAAATTGTCATCGAATCGCGCCGAAATGGTTATTCGAACTATACGAACCGCAAACGTATCTAAATCGATTTGTGTTTGAACCAAAGTGGCACCTGCAGATATGCATGGCTGGTTAGCTAATTTGTTGCGCTTTTGCATATCCAATAACTTCAAAATAAAATAACCTTGAATCGACTAAAATATATTTCGACCTTTAGACTAATGCCTTCAGGCTGATTTACTATGTTGTATATTAAAGTTACAAATAAAATTTACGGTCAAACGAGTGCGATTCTACAGTAGATTCAAACGAGATAAAAATGTTGTACTGGCATTTTTGAATTAGTTCTATATAAATTTAATTACAATAACAATGAAGTCCTCAAAATGACCAAACCGTTGCGTGATCGTATATCGCAAGAGTTATTGATTTTCGTAGCGAATATCTAATCAAAACGTTTCGGATAGAATTTTCAAAATCGTATTCGACGCAAAAATTACCGAGAAACAAGGAACACCGAATCATAACTTTTCAAATCAAATCTTTCAGAATCGGATTCGATTAAAAAAATTGATTTACAAACAAGTGGCCAATTCATTCATTATTGAATAAAAATATTTTTGTCAACCACGAGCAGACGAGGGATAGCGCTTCAGTGGATTGAAAAGAATTTCTATTTGAAAGTAAAAGTTTTTAAACAACATAAGAAACAAAGGTAATTTGACAAAAATTTTACTCAAAACCGACGTCGAATCATACCAAATCACAGAAATGAGTGTTCGGATCACATATAGATTCGAATCGGTTCGAATTTTAAAGGTAAAAGTGGCAATCGTAATTGCAGCATTAGTAAGTATAATGTGGTCTACGGGACGATCTTGCAAAATTGAGTACAATATAATTTGACATTCCTTCACGTATTGTGTCTGGCTTTTCCACAGAATCAAAACAAATATGTTATTTTCATAATTTTGAGTTCGTATATATTTCTTATGTTACGGCCACATTTGGTTAGACCGCAATAACGCACACGGATTTGTGTACTTTGTACTCTTATGGAAGTCATTCAGAGGACAAAACATGGTAGGTTGAAAAAGATACCAGCATAATATAATTTTTCAACCGCCAATAAACACATTTCAAAGACAATATGGAATACACCGGGGGCTTTCGAATTGTCATACTAAGATATTTTCGCGTCGTAGGGAGACAACTTCTAGGAGGAAAAGAAGTGGATGGGGTTTGTTTTATCATCTCTCTGATAAGACTTCACGCACTGCATCCGCTTTGTTTTTTCTTAGCAGTAGCACGCTACGATACGCCAGCGGTACTAGATTTAGGGGGATAATGCTACCATGCCCCCTCCACTCGCCGACCCCAAAAGTCGCTGAATGGCCGTGGAGTTCCCAATTTTTGTACCCCGGAATCTCTGATTTAAAAAATTTTCTCGCGCTCACGGAGCGATTATTGGTATGTTTTATAGTAATATACAATATATGAAAACATATCATTTTTGACCCGCGGCGCTCATTATAAAGTCAGAATTCGACCTTGATAATTTTTCATTTTTACCCCCCCCCCCCCCCCCCCCTTTTTTTCAAGGTTATGAATACGCCACTGATCAGTGGCCACACATTTGGTCGAGTACAAATCAAAGATCGCGGTATCGAAATAGATTCCATTTGTAACGATATGACTCTAAATTGGATTGCAAAATAAACATATTTGAAGTGGTTATCCAAGATACGATTTCGATCAATAGCCTGTGAAATAGAAACTTTTGTTCACGACACACTATTCCACACTCAATATCAATAATTAGTTTCAGTGTAGGCGTGCATTGGGCGTGACCACATCCCATAATAAGGTCCGAGAAATATCACCAAATAACCACTTATTAGTAGTACCTATCCCATTGCCCCAGGGGAAATCGTCATTCTCAAAATAATAACTTCATAGTATTAGTAGTGAAGGAAATCCAGTCAAACTGCACTTTGTTAACATTTGCCAAAGATGAATGGCGGCCCCAAGGCGCGTTCCATCTTTAGTCAGTGTTCAACGAACAACCAATGCGATGATTGTCCGTCATGTTCTAAAACGTAACAGGACGCAACGTTTGTGGTTACCATATGTCTAGCGAGTGGGTTGTGTTAAGTATTGGCACGCTAAACTTTGAGAAATCCCCTCGTTTTATTTGATTTATAACTAACAGCTGTTTATGAGCGTTAAGTATAATAAAATTTATGGTAGCAAAGCTTGACTGAGCGCCTAATCACAGGTCGTGTTAGTCATATTACTAACGCGCTCCATTATGACCTTTTTTCCCTGAATTTCTTCACTGGTCCAAACGTAGGAATTTGTTGCATTAATACTGCTATCAGAATCGTGTTTGCCCAATGGCTTTAAAACTCGAGTCAATAGGTATCGTATAGAAATGAAGATATCTTACTTCTTTATTTTTGAAATTTTGTTGCTTTTTGCAGTATAGTAATTTCAATATTTCACATAAAAAGTACAAACTTGCTCCGAATGGATTTCGGAAGGAAAACACGTTTACAAATTCATTTTAATTTAAATATAGTGTCCATATGAAAATAAAACATACAGGCAAAATAAAACATTCAAATTCTTTGTTCTGACTTCGCACGCTGTATATAATTTCGAGATGCAAACTTTGAGATGGAATTGATTGACTGCACCATGCAAGCGCAAAACTGGGTTAAGCTTTCAATTGTGTGTTTGTGTTTTTTTTCACCAAAATTCACTGAGCAAGGCCGGAAGCAGTGCCAAAAATAAACCAACTAACGACCACTTAATAGCGCAAAGAGCTACTACTAGATGTAGTTCGAGCAACTGCACTCTCAAGCGGAAAACATTCCAACCAGAACTGGACTGATATGGTGAAATGCAGTCAGCGGTATCTGCCCTGAGCGAAGGTAAAACCGTATAACACTTCACTTTCAGATACACTTACTTTAAAAAAACGGATTACCTTTTTAGGAATTGAATAAATTTCCGAATCAAATCAATCCAATTTCGCCAAAAATTTGGAAACGATATCTTAACTAAAGAGTTGTGCGTGTCTTTCAAATCGAATATTTCAAAATATGATTCTATTCCAAGACATACACGATTGGCAAATTATTTGAAAATATACGCAAATTAGCAAAATATCAATAAATTTTGCTCAATCCAGTCCGAATATCTATCTTATGTACACAAGCGTGCTGTTTTTGTGAAGCCTACGAGGCGCAGTCCGTCTGTGCCTCATCATTGAAAGGAGAATATTTCTTGAATCGAATCGGCAAAATCAAATATAGAACCATATAAGTATTCGAAAACTCGTTCAAATGTTGAATTTAAAACAGCAATTCCCAACTATATCAATATGGCGTAAAACAACAAGAATTAGGATATGACTAAACGCGTCTTTGGGAAGAACAACTTCCTTCCAATTAATGATTGGTTTAAACGAAATGATGAAAAACAATTTCTCCCATCTAGGCAGAATATGCCAACTTCTTTTTTATTGGATTTCAACGTAAAAAGCTCGAGCCACTACCGGCCAGCACCTTGGCGTATTAGGAAAAAGTTTCTGTATCGCTATGACCTTGAAAGGTAGTCGAAGATGGTCCACTTTAAATAAAGGACATTTCTCCTGATGAACCGAGATTTTATTCTCATATTTATTTTTATATATATCGATGACAATTCGACCTGGAACGATAATCTTTTTCAGTACATACGTGTCACAATATCGTTTCCCACATTAAATCACGTAGATTTTAATGTGAAGCGGTAGAAAGTTAATTTTGATCAATTACTATGAACCGACTTTTAATGAAACAAACACACTGTAATGAAAATGTGGTAAAAACACCGTTGTTTGACAGTAATTTTACTCCGTGATATTAAAAAAAAACTTCGTAAAATCGACTATTTCATATCTATTTCATTCGAATCATATTTGACATCAGAAAGGTTCAGGATTTTGAAAATTTACAAAAATACTTCGTGAATGCCAAATTTTTTTCTATTGCAAATCGTATGTTATTTCAATTTTAAAACAAGATCTGATATTTTTCTCAGTTTCGATATTTTTTTTGAGATTTTCACTGGGCTCAGTGTGTTTTCCATTTGGAAAGATTGTTTTCAATTGTTTTTTCAAGTACCTTTACACTACATGTTACAATAATATAATGAAATCGCCACTTTCGACTTTGATTTCACTTGGTGATTTTGAAATAAAACTACAAAATCGAGTTTAGGGTCAATTATGGATCCGTACTCGCGTGAATCTCATCAACAAGGCGACTTCAAGTTTTGGAAATTTAAATTGCAAATAAACAGCAAATTCACCTCACTTGTCGTTACAGCGAACGTGACAATGACATGATCGTCGCCGACGTTTTAAATACACATTTTGACGAATCCCTAAGCTTTGGATTGAATTGAAAAAGAAAAAAATTGTATTCAATTTTTGCTTTGAGATATGGACCCACAATGACCAAGCAAAAACATGACATACCTGTTTTTTTAATCTAGGTACTACCTAGGTTTGAAACAATGAACTACAACAATGAACGTTTGAAAATTAATTCTCCTATTAGAGCGATGTCTACAAATGCAAGAGCCAATAAAGTTATTACTCACTCCTCACTTTTCGTGTTTGATAATTTCACGAATTGTTGTAATTTTTTATATCAAACACAAGTCAACAAAATTCGATTGATATGTTCATTAGATTAAAAAAAATATTCGACTCGTTTTTATATTAAAAAAAATACTAATCTCAAATAGTTTTGCAACGGTTGGGTTTGGTCATTGGTTAATGAGACCTATATTTTAGTGTCTCCGTGGCATTTAAGAGCGAATAAAATAATATGGCGCAGTACTTATCGACAAAGGAGCCGGTAAAAGTGACAGTAAATCAATCAATTGTAATGAGGGTGCTAAAATTGTGAATATTATATTAAGGGCAATTTGTCAGAAGAATCAAATAAACCCAGATGCCGGATTTGACACCCTTGGTTAATCTGTGCGTAAAGTTCGTTTTTTTTTTATCTAGAATTAAACATTTAAGATTTTATTGTAACTGGAATCAGTCTAAAATAAAGAAGACAAGGAGCTATTCGAAAAAGTCATGATACTCAGAATACCTAACTATCCTAACAATTAACATTTACCAAACAATATCTAAGGTCTTCACCCAGTTAGAAAACTTTCGACAAAACGCACTTTGTCAAGCATGCGTCGCTAACCGATCGCTCCGTTGAGGCGCCGTCCATCTGTTACGCGTGCATAACAAAATATATTTTCTTATTGTTTATGACTAAAAGGCATATTTATTTTAAAGAGTGCAACACCATTTTGAGTGTTTTTTTTATTCAAAAGTACCATAATAACAAGCGATTCATCCATCAATATTTCGCTTAGGGTGGCAGAAAGCAAGAATTAGTGAAGTGACATCACCGACAGACACAACGCACTTACAAGCGTCCGTCGACGCTAATTCACGCCTCAAACCGGATAACGGGAACAGATCATTGTCGTTAACGGACAGTGGGGCGTTTTGGAGGCGTTGTATGACCCGTAATGGATAATGGGCATGTGCTTAATAACGAGGCTCGACTCACAATATACTTGAAAATGGTAGCACAACATATATACATACAACATGATCCACAACACTCAGAAATGGGCACAGACAATAAACTCGTGGTAGACAAATATTGACAATTGGTTTACGGGCACAACCCTTAAATATCTGAACTATCGGTATTTTGAACTGAAATTTGCCATGTATGAGCCATAGGCGCGGCCCCCATATTTTTCGTGCTTGGGAAATACTGTGCTCAGTGTAAAAACCTCGACCCGTTTATCTTTTTTATATCAAAGTCGATGATGATATTTTATATGTAAAGTAGCTTGTGAATGCTGTGACTACGTTAATATGATAAAAAAATAAAATCTTATCCAAGGGGCGTGTCTTTAATACTAACAAATTATTGAAAAATACATTAACTATTTGATGCGCGATTGAAATACAATACAGTCAAGATTCAATTACGCCAGCTCCCGTCAAAACATAATAGAGATTTTTATTCGGAATCAAAAGACGGCTCCGAGACAAACTCACCCACACACAAATACACGAAATGCAACTTGACTTCATTGGCGAAATGTGTTATGCCTGAGAAAGCTGTGAATCAAACGAAGAATTCCTACCAATTGCTATTATATGTTTTTTGAGCACGGTCACAAAAGTAGCGCCTTCACTGCATCGAGTGGCCTAATTATATGATCAGGTTCATTTGAAACTTGAGGTGAAGCGGCAATATCCGGTATTGTATCACAATAAAGTTACAAAAACAACTATGAAACTTTGATATTGAGGTACTCCAATTCAAGTAAATGGGGCATCGTCAATACCATCCTTTCCTGGTGTATCAAAATTACAAACAGGGGGGTATTTTGTTTATTTTAACCAGTTGGAAGTTAGAAACGGCAATTAGAGCGGGCTTCGACATTGCCCCAACGCATTACGTACTGAGTGTCGTAAAAGGCGACAAAAGGGAAACATGAGAAGTGGTGGATGATTCATCATCGCCCATCGGAATGTTTTCCGTTCAGATTAGAGTAGCTGGTTTTACATTGAATGTGGATCTTTGCAATAATAGTGGTCGTTTTTTAGGTACTGCTATCAACATCGCTAAGATTGAATTAAAAAGTCTATTTTACCCCATTTATTAAGACTATTATTAGACACGGGGATGTTTAAGGTGGATACCATATTCAAGCGTACGGACGACTTTTGATCTATGAAGTCTTTGGTTATTGAGTCATACAACTATGCGCGAAGACGGATATGAAAAGCCAAATATTAGGCGTGCAAACAGCGATACACATATGGCCCGTGCTTGGTGAGAGAGTATCACGACTCAACGTGCACACATTTGCATTTTAGCAGACATTCTAGGACCTAGTGGTCAGTGCTTACAATGTAGAAATTACAGATGACCTATCGCCCAGTTCATACATTCATTGTTGCGTATTTATTTTCACGAAGTTTGTAAACGTCTGCACGAATTGCGTAACAAGCTTCACGGCGGGCGTATTGCGACGAACGAAACGTCAGTGCACGCATTACATCAACTGTGATTTAGCAAAGTTATGTATTTGTCAATCACGGAAATTCTAAATGGATAATGCGTGAGATAAAATGTGTTAACGCACACACGCAAATAGATCAACGTTTTTATAATTGGATTCCGTATCTCGAGTGATGCGTTGGTAGCGACTCGCGAGGCGTCAGCAACAGAAATTTAAACATGCCGAATGCCTATTTCGGTAATTACTACTATTGTACCATTGTGGTAATTTCCAGACATATCGACTGCAATGAGTCAGCCGATATGAAAATGTAACTATGCCTGATAGGCAAGTTTTGATCTAGCTCCTATTCCTAATGTCGTTCTGCGCAGGAGAGGCAATTTTGATCCCAATGGCGCATGATTGCGCCCGAGCTTCACTTAACCACTGGTTACGCCAGAGTGACAGAATCTTAGCTTTCATAGCATATTGCCCATTCTGCTAAATTTTCTCCCAGCGGAACGAAGTAGGTGTCATTCTGCCAGTCAGAGTTACGACAAGATGAACCAGCCATGCCCAATTGCCTCTGTGTTGGGAATTAAATAGTGGTGAATTAAAAATACTTCAGATTCTAAACTGGTGTTTGCGGAAATGTCAAGGTTCACCGTATCTAAGCCTCTTGTAGCACTTTTATTAAATAGTGAAAAAAAGCCATGCATTGTGCATGTCTCACAATGTTTTAGTCAAACGAGGCCAAGTTATACCAGGATTGGAAAAATACAATATGTGATCAGGTCTGGTGTTAACCAAAAGAACTAAAGGCAATAGCAAAATCCCATCCCTGGACATTGCAGTTTAGACACAAATCAAAGAAAAAGTACTTGTAGGGGTTCGAAAAACCAAATAAAAATATCTGGGGAAGTGATATTGAAATTTTGAGATAGTCGAACCGACCTAACACATGCCCACTGAAGATATATTATATTTTTCTTTACTATAGAATATTGATATTAATAATTAATTACCGTACATTCTACTATTCATATAAATTTATAATAATTTATAATTTTGTCAATAGAGTGTACAAAGGTAATCGAACGGTAGGGTGTCAGAATCTTGGTTTTCTTCAGGCGTCCCAAATGTTCATGGCATTTTCTTCGGATAGACAAAAAATATTAAAAATCATCAACACTGCTACTTTATAACATTATTGATGATTTCGGTCAAGACATGACACTTAAAATCTGAAAAATCTAAAACTGACTGCGACTGGGAAATAAATAAGAGATGTTATTAATAAATCATTTCCTAAATTTTCAAGATTACAGCCCATGACACACCCATCGCACACGAATAGATTATACCGCAAATAACTTTTAATGATATAACATATTGAATTCATAATGATATATGAGTTTTACTTCCTTGAAATGAGATATTGAAATTCCAAATATTATACCTAGCATGGAAAATTATTTGCCAGATTCTTCGGGAAATTTCATCCAATTATGCTAATGAAAATGTTGTATTTGGTATGTTTTATTTGCAAAGCACATCAGTGCCAGGGTTCATCCGAGGATTATATTTGCAAGATTACGCTTCCGCGATAGCTGGGAAGTAGAGAACCTGATTGGAAGAATATCAGCTACTCAGACACCCAAAGAAAATAGCTGCCATCAGAAGATAATTCACTTGAAGGCGTCAACATTTCTCGAAAAAAAAAAATGAATGTCCAACAATATTAGGTACACAGAAGGCTAATTCGAAGACTTCAAAATCGCCAATACTGCTATTTTATAGCAGGGTTGATAATTTAGAAGTCTTCTAGAATTTCAGAAGAAAATGGCTTTAAAGTATTGGACACTCAGAAAAAAAGGTTCTGCCACCTTCTGGTGAATGTATGTATTCTTTAGATCCATTCACTCCGCAATTCAATGATTAAATATGTAAATACAACTAATAATAATTTAACATGACCACAGAGATTATCAAGCAGATTTGCTTTGACGCATGGTTGCATCACATATTTCTTTTGAATGCACAAACTCAAATATTTGGATAGCTCGTCAGCATGACAATCTGTTACTGTACATATTTACCTTGAAGTAAATCACTGCAATTTGCCTGGTACTAATGGTTTGAATATTACACCCATAATATAATGTGTATCACCCTCATTAGAGATTTCACTTTGTTAAATATGATCGACTCTACCACTCTTGGGTGAAGATTTTCTAATCTTCTAACGGTGTGATGGCTTTGTCAGTGTTTCACACATGCATGACGTGTGCGGTTATCAAAAATCATTGAGCCATCAAGCAAGAGCCTAAGATGATCATATTAATTCTCTTGAGTGATTAGTGAGTGGATTATATATGAAAAACAATAAAAACGGAGCAAAATTGGGAAGTATTTTATACAAATTGTAACCTCTCTGAAAGATCATACAAATTTTGAAAAAACAATTCATGAAAAAAAATTCCCAATTGTGGTCAATCCTATTATTATTTTAACAGCCTTTCACTAAGCCATAAAGATAACCCCTTATTAGTATCTAGGATGAGTCATGTTAACAACACCTTGTCGAGGTCAGAAAACATTTTAAGCAATTATAAGCTAATATCAAAACAATTTGCCCATTTTGGCAATAATATTTTGGTCAATAATATAGACAAAAATAAATCTCTTGAGGTATATGGTATAGAAGTAAAAATAAAGTGGAACATTGGTAGAGGCACTTGTTAAAATAAGACAATTTTAATTGGGATAAAAACATCTTAGTGATGTTATTGGTATTTTATACGATTAGTCTATGAGTGCAATTTCTTTATGATCGCAACTTATTCTCTTTGAAATGCGGCTATTTTTTGTCAAAAAAGGGCTTCAGTAACATTTCGAAATAAAATTTTATAAAATACTGAAATTTGAGTATCGCTTTAAACTAAGCTATTTCTCTATTCATAGCTGCAACGCAATCAAAAAAATTATAGCAGTCGATTAAATGACGCTTACCTGGTTTAATAATCCCATGATCAAACATCAATTTGCATAACCGTTTGGCGTCTTCACGATGTGACGCAAGTCTATGTTCTATCGTCCATGCAATCAGATCCAATCCCCGCATACACTTGTCAGAAATAAATTCACCATACTCGCACACACGCTGGAGCAAAGCACAATTTGGACAAGTGGTACTGAAAATGAAAAGAAATAACTTATTCATACAATGAACATGCAAAAACAAATTCTATTTCGTTAATCATGAGACACAGATGAATTAACTGCACCTCGGGTGGTGCAGTCTGTCAGTGACTCATGCTTATGCTCATAATCCTTTTTCGGACTGGAAGCATTATATATATATTATAGTAGCTCTCTGCCATTAAGATTGGTTTCTTTAGGCATCGCTCCCAGCCTTTGCTCAGATTTGAAAAAAATGGCAAGCATTAAAAAATTCAACCTACGTTTCATGTAATCGTTTTCCTTTTACGAGAGCTTCGACTAATCCACAACATGAGCCATCATCAGTAGTAAATCGATATAAAGAACTGTCATTTTTGAATGGAATGTCACCGTGCACTGAAAAAATCAATGAAGATTGAATAAATAAGGAAAAAAGCTTAAATAATCATTGTTGTATATTGTTAAATATGCAAACTACTCCAAGAAAAAAATCAATTATTGTCAAAAATTGAGTGAAACACAAAAGGTAATAAAGAAAAGAAAGAGGGCAGTATTGGAGAAAGATTAATGGAAGTCTGTAATCGGTTCCTTGCGGTTATAAAATTATGCAATTGATTTTATTAAAATTATCAACAGTGCCCGTGTCCGTATCCAGATTATCAATATTATCAACAGTGCTGGTGCCGGTATATGGTATTCTAGAATTATGATTGGAAATTTCTAGATTCTTAAATTGATTTTGCAGTGAAAAGAGCAAAATATGTTCAAATATCAACAATTTAATTCATATGAAATGCTGTAACATCTTTCTATTTTTATAATGAATTTCAAATACTATTTAAAATGAACCATAAAACCAACCCGTAACAGTACTAATGGTCTTAAAGACCGTTAAAAGAAAATAATACAGACATTTCTGACATTATTTTCATACTTTTGCTTTCGGGGATCGTTCCTATAACAAAATTAACAGAGTATTGTCTTATGGCAAATTAAAATCTATTTTAATTCACATAAAACAGACTAAAAGGTAAAAATTCAGAGTACCGGAATCTTGTTTTCTTTTGGGTGTTTGAAATCTTCATATATACCATAATGTTCTTCCAATGGAAACAGGCTTTATAAGCACTGTTGAGGATTTTGAAGCCTTACAGAGAGGTTCAAATAAATTATACAGAAATTTTTTAATGGTACAGAAGCTGGCAGTGACTTTGACTGGTTGTGTGAATTCAATATTAAGTCTTACCACTGTGTATAATTCCAAATTCAACCAAAGTCTTCATCACTTGGGTAACATGTTCTTCAGTAATTCCTATTGTCTCTTGAGTTCCTTCTGATGACGTCGCGTCATTGTTGTTGCTTTCTGTGGAAGAAAACAAATAAATTTATGACTTTCGATCTATAACCATATTAAATTACCATCTTACGCAATTATTTCTACAGAAATAATATCTAGAATTTTACCAATGCATATGCCATTGCTTTATACAACATAGAAATAAAATATAAATGTTACAGCGAGAATGGATTTAAAATTATAGGCTTTGACCGATTTTCAGCACATGTGATACTGAAAATACCATTTTCATAGGTATTGTACAGCAGAATCATGATCTGTGCCTAATTAATTGAATTTTAATGCAATGTGAACCGTGTAATCATATAATCATTGCAAGTAAAAGTTAAAATGCAAAAAACAACTCAAAATATTTCGTTATTCAAATATGAACACGATGGCCGCATTAAAATTGGGCAGAGTGTTATTGTTTTGGAACATCATAAGCTTCCTATTTCTGTAGAGCCTATTCAAGTTATCACACCCTGGGTTGAATGATGAACATATTGGGTACAAGGATGGAACAATGAACCTTGGCTCATACAATTGTTCTTGCCGCACATAAAAACACATGTATTGTATACGATAAAGTGCTTTTCTGATTGAACAGGAAACAAAGCTTCCTTCCAAAATATCTAGGGGCAAAAATATAGATCAGACTAACAAAATATGAGCCACTTTGCCAACTCAAACACTTCTTAAAAGTGGGTCTCATCATAAAAATCTACAAAAAGACAATACTTGACAAGAAGAAATTTTGTAAAAAGGTCAAGGCTTGATGATTCCTTATTCATAAGGAAATGTTTATTTTTTAAAGTACTGTCTCACTGCACTTTGCCATGACAATTCAGTTTCGTTTGGAATAGTTTCCGCATAGAATGTAATTAGTGGTACCGGTACTACATCTTTGTAGTAGCTCCCAGCTATTAAGTGGTTGGGAGTAAGGTTTTCAGAGACTATATACTAATAATAGATTTCTCTGGTACTGAGGAGATAATTCTACACCGTTTTGTTTGGTAATATCGCATGATACCATTACCGGTTCAAAGGAGGCTACCAGTACTATTAAGCGTATGTCTGTCGAATCATAGAAAATAAATATGTTTCAATGAATTTAGGTTGTAGTTTGTTAAAATATTCATATGCTGCTACTGATATTAATTACAACTTGTAGCCGTCAGCCATCGTATCGGGGACGTGTGTATCAAAATCAGATGCGGCCATCATCGGCCATAAAATGGCGAATCAGAAATTTCCCTATTGTTGCTGTTTTATCAGTTATGTGGACAGCACCCTTTATTAATCTTTGACAGTTACATGAAAGCAAATGAGTTTTACCAGATTTCTCTTTTATTTCATTCTTCCATTCTTCAACCCACCATTCTACAGCTTCACTCCCAACAAATGTATTAGGATAACTTCGAAATAATTGTCGACGACTTTTTATAAGGGGTGGCTTGGCCATGAGCAGTCTCTCGCTGAAATAAAAAAATATGAAATCACGTTTTGTTGCTTAGTATCACAAAAAAGTCGCTTTTACAAATAGTGAACTGTAAGAAGTATGTGTATGCCCGATTACAGATTAACTGACTGATCTTATTTTGTCAAGTATGGGGCACAGATGGGCCACAACACGGGGGCATGATCTAGGAGTGCCTATTGAAAATATCAATATCACAAAAATTCAATATTTTCCTATGTACCATATGTAAACGATTCTTTGTATAGCAAAAGCATGATTGAAGCCAAATTTTGCATCAACACACGTGGTATATAATTTGGTCTATATCCTATATTGTAAATAATATGACATAACAGTATTTGACAGATTAAATCAAAAAATATTTTTATTGAAAAATAACGAATAGAAATAATTCGTACAGAAGAAAAAAAAGAATAAAACACTTCATACCGTAAATGCTCGGCAAAGATTGCCACACTCATCATATTTAACTCCATCGTATCGAATTATTTATTGAAATACTCCAATAATCCAATGAGTTTCGATCACAAGTTGAATATATAAATCTTCAAATTTGGGAGTTTTGTATACAACAAGTAATAATTAAGTTTGTATAAGATTAGAGATAGAAAAGTGGTACAAATTTACAACTTTTTGACATTATATGAATGATTCATGATTCGATTAGGTGGGGAGCATGTGCTCCCCGACTGGATTTATCTGGACTCAAACCCTTTATCTTAAACAACATAAAGGCATAAAACATGGTCAGACGATTTGAATTTTTCCAAACTTATATATGGTTCAAATGGTATTTGATATTCACTATATACAGTACAAATAGAGCAATATTTCAAAACTTTTATGCCAAAATTTTTTCTCAATCTCATTGTGTTTATATTTTAACTATTCTGTAATATTATCACCCATTTTTGATATATAAGTACGGTACATTCAAGCCACAAAGCGGCACATGGCTGCCGAGCAGACAGTGTCATGGCTTATCACAATCCATACGTTACCCTGTCATTTCAAATCTCATACTCCAACTTGACAATTTATCCCAATTTCAGATCTATTTACCGCATCATAAATCGTGTATGGCTGCCTAGTCCTGAGTCTGTGACCTGAAGGCAATAATACACAAACAAGAACTTATCTGAACTAAGCGAGGGCATCGTGCCAATCTGACAGAACAAAATACAAGAATATCTTACGCAATCATAAACTCAAAAACAAGAGTTTGTAGATTTCCGAAAAAGCAACCTCCAAACCGACAACTGTTCCGCAAACTATTCCAGAAACGATAGATTTGTCACATTTATGAAGTCGCTATTTCGTCTGGCGCGTGGATTATATCGCCGACCCATGGCGCGATCGCACTTTTCTTAATTAGGGAACATCATATCAAATATGCCGGTCACAATCACACATTTTGAAATATTATCAATTTCGGATTTTTACATAAAAGGGATGGGCCACGCGTGAATAAATTGTTTAATTTAGCGATTTGCCAGTCCTCTGCCTCACTAACCGCTAGGGTAGAGGATATTGCGACCACGTTTTGTCCCACATACACACACTCGCTATTAACTTACGCAAGTTCAGCGTTTAATCGAATAACACTGAACACACACTGCACTGTTTCTGTGGCGGTTACTCGAGCGTTAAGTGACGCGCCCGCGGCAAGCTTATTATGAGTGGGTGGCTAGAACTCAAAATAAAAGTATATCTAGTATTTGGCAACAATATCAATTATTCCTATCGAGCTCGATTAGCGCAATCGAACGTTGGTAAAACTTTTCGAACTATGCACCCAGTCTATAGAAGCCGCCGATTCGAGCAGGCATCTCTCCGCTCGCTGAAGAGTCGTCGCGGGAGAGCTTTTGATGACATTTTTTGGATTAGATCATTGCATTTTTTACCATGCTCATAAAAGTCAGTCAGTCATAGAAGATCAATGCAGTCATCAAATTGCTGTATATACTTGGAAACAAAAAATAAGTAAATGCTGTCAGGCCAGTAGCTAAAGCAGAAGATGACCGGCTCTGTGGATATCCCTTCAATATAGACGGACTCAAATGGAATACAGATTATAGCACCGAAGATGATTGTCTAAAGTTTCTAAACTATGCACATTTTCCATCACACGAGAATGTTGTAAAAGTTTCTATGCATTTCAGCTCCATTGTTCGCTCGTTTACTAGCATGATCGCATCGCACGTCAACGTTAATAATAATTACACCGTATTTCTGTGTTTTTAAGGCTTTCTCACTCAATGCACTGTGTTAACAACCGCCACAAATCTTTGCAAGTTATTTCGAGTACTCTACCCGAATGGCATTATATTCGTGCAAACCAAGATACGTCTGGGGTATTATATTCGCGTGACTTTTATTCGTGTGCTTTTTATTTTTTTGGTAGGCTGACGCGGTCAACCTAAGTTGGCGTTTTAAATCTCCTTACAGATTTTATATATTTTCCTGGTTGTTTTCATAGCCGCTCCTTGAAGGCCCAGTACCGGAGGCCACTTGTAATCATGGTTAGAATTGCTGGAATGATATGATATTTTCCTGTTCGGCTTAGCCTACCCCAAATGTTACACCCTGGGTTTGGTCGTGGGCATGGCGATTAACAAGCGGACTTGTCGGGGCTCGGACCCGAGATCTAAAACCTGCGATGCCAAGATATTTAACATGTAGATAGTGCTGAAAATCACACATTTTCGCGCCAAGGCTTATTTCTGATATTAGGCGAAGATACGCCAAATTTATGGGGTAGCGATGTGGGATGATTAAGTGTTGTGGACTATTTCGCAGTATAACCACTTTTCCTCCCGCACCGAAGAAAACTTTAATTAGTGAAATTTTCTTGTAAAAAACAAAGTTTAACTCAAAACTCTCGTATAATATTCGCGTTCTCCGTTATTGGATGGGAATTCTAATGAAATGGTGGTGGATCAGATTTAAATGAAAATTCCACCAATGATTATTTTTATTCACGTTCTGCCAGTGACGCAATATTGCATTGTAGGCAAATCGGGAATACTTTCAGATAACACGTCTTTGTTTTCACGAAATAATATCCCGATTTTGGGGCAAAGATACTTGAACAAATTGATTAAGCTATAGGCAAGGAGTAATCAATAATTTTTGCAGGAAATTGACAGCGAAACACACATTATTCATAGTCACGAGGGTTAACTGAAATTATGAAGTACTTGGGCACCATTAGCGGAGAAATATAGAGCGCAGGTTGTGCGTCTTCAGATAAAATATTCCTAATAAGGTTCTAATGACGCCACTGTTTGTGGTAAACATCTTGATACCTTCTAAGTTTAGAAAATAAAACTTTTTTCTGAAACGATTTCCCTAACGTTAAAATTTAAAAAAATGTTCATGTCTAAGAAAAGGAAATGTTACTTGATTTTTCTCAAGCCCTTATCCTGATTTGAGACTTTCTACTGCTACCGCTGTCTTGATATGAATGAATGGCCTTTTCAATTCTCTATTTAACTGAATTCTCACTTTTTTTACCTGTACAACAGAATTCGACAGCAAAATTCGGTTATTGATGTATGAATTTTGTAAGATGGTGAAATATCATTCTCTTAAATTAGCATTACTTGCGTTCCCGGTGTTGAATCAAGTAGACATACTGCATATTGTACTACACACCATAAACAGGAAAGAAAAATATTGTAGAGATGTTTGAAGAATATTTCGTTCATTTGTATCAAAACTTATTATTATTACAGTGAAGAACTTGGCCCTTGAAGAGAATAAAGTTTAGAGCTTTATAATTATGTTATATAAATAATGTAATTTAGCGCAGTGTGCACTCGACAACTCGGGAAATTTAGATTGGAGAACACAAAAATTTGCACACAAAATATTCAATGAAATTGATGGTTAATATTTGAATGTTAAAAACGAGCGCGGATAAAGAGAAGGAAATGTGGAATGCAACCCCAGCCAGCCTGTCCCAAACAGCTTAAATAAGGGGAAAATGCGAAAAAATTTTTAAAATTTTGCGTGATAGGACATTTTCTGACTAGATTTTTTTGTTTATCGAAAATTGCACTAAACAAGATTGTAATCCGCATCTGAAAAAATATCGAACCATAATCAACAAATAAACGAAGAGATACAGGAAATGCAGAGTCAGCAAGAGCGATCTAAGGTGCCGCTTAGGCAGGTCCGTCTGTGAATCTTGCTTAGTAAAATAAAATTTTTGTTAGGGATAAACAACTGAATCGGAGGGCAATGAGGGATATATTTCTTGGGTGATCTTCAAACATCACCATTTACGTCGGGGTAATTTAGGATAGGATATCATTTTTATCCTGCGGGAGAGGAAAGAAGAGAATACAGCTTAACCATATGGCGAACCACGACCCCTCGTGCAGATACAAGTTTCGAATCGGGGTAAACGTTTTTTTAGATCGTATTTCTGAGTTTTCCTGTGCATGGACCTGGTTGTGGAGGAAGCCACAAGCAGCGCTTGTGTGAACCACCGTGCACCAACAAGGCGTCCAGCAGACCTCTCGCATATAATCATCATCCCTATCTGGACTTGCGTCATGACGATGCGTAGCTCCAAGCGTATTCCTAACGATTTACCGATTGAGCTAACAATCAACAATATTTGCGTGCACCGCTGGTTAATGCATTCATCATTTTGTCGTTACCAGTGGCGTATCATCTAAATGGTAGGCATGACACTAACGACAATAACTTGCTAATAGTGTAAAGCGTTCAATAGTATGCCGTGTTTAAAATTTTCGGAATGTTATTGATGATAGAAAGTCACAACATATGTTGTATGTATGTTTATTCGCCTTTTAATAATCAATATAAAATTCAGGGATAGAGAAGAATAAAAGACAGGATAGTTGCACAAGGCCCTGTCGACCTAAAACACTGGTGTGCGACAAAAAGCCTTGAATTAAAAAAAAAACAGTAATAATATTTATCTGAAGAAAAAAACACAAATCTACAAGAACACAACATAGAAAATTATACGGCTACACACAGAAAATGCAAGATATATATATATGTATATATATGAAAACTATCTGCATAAAATTAGGCTGCATATAAGGAGTTAAAAAATAGAGCGAGGTAGGCGTGAGGGAAGGCTCTATTAAAATTTGTATTGAGTCTGAGTGACCCAAATGACGATTTACTTGGTTAATATTCTAATGAAAAAATTAAATTTAATATTCATTCTACAGCGGCCGTGAAAAAATCTTTTGTTTTAAGGTGAGAGTGGATTTGTGAGTGTTAAATTTGAAATGGAAGTCTTCATATTCTCCAGGCATGAGCCAGGATGGACCACATCTCGACAGAGCAATCCATCAGTGGCGCATTTGACAAGACATGTGACAATGGGTGGATTGAGGCCGAAATTCTTAGGGATTGGCTTTAAAAACATGAAACCTAATGATACATAAATACGTTCGTAATATTAACCTAAACGATACGTAAAGAGTTTGAAATATAATAAACAAAATCCTGGGTTTAAACACCAAGTATTAATGGGAAAGTAAACAAATAAGCGGTTTTGATATCAAGAAAAAAATCATTTATGACATCAAATCTTTAGAGTGCACTCGCCATTTGTTCGAACATAAGTATAAAACAATATTCGATGGATTGAAATTTGCTCATAAGAAGCGTTTTGACGAGCTTGGTTTTGATTTCAATTATACGCTGAAACAATACAAAAACTTCTTTTCGACACGTCGAAAAAACTGGAAGATTTAAAACTAGGACTCAATATGGAAAAACCTTCAATGCAAAATTTAGGAAATAAAATTATAAAATTATTAGAAATTGATGACGTTCCGGATAATGAAGTTAAATTCATCCTTACGTCGACATATCCAACAATTTTGTTTACAAAAGATTTATTTATAAAATGTCCATGCGGTTACAAGAACCTGCTAGTAATTAATGGTTTACATTTTTCCCATATAAATTTGTTGATAAAAATATTTCACGCCAGTCAGAAGGTGTGTCGCGTTTCATCGGCGCAATCCATCAGCGACACATACTCAACAAATTAAAGATGTTTTGAAAAAAGTTGGAACGGATTTAAAATGCTTTAAACTCCAAATAGAAGCGGTATAATTGAGGTTTTACAATTATCACTTTTTAATCATTTTATTACGATGGGTCGTGTGATTTCTCTATTTTGCATGTTCATGTTAATATAAAAAGACACTTCTCTTTTTCTTTCACCCTATTATGATATGGTTCTGGTACTAGGCTATTTCCTACAAGGAAGTGGTGGAGTGTTTTATCATTGATCAGGGCAGAAACCTGCTTTACATAATATCCTTTACGTAGCGCAATCGCAGACTTTACATATATCATATAGTTCTTTTCGATACTTCTGATCGTTAATTATAGTTCCTTATCTCGTTTGTCCCAACATTACATTGCATATTTTGTTGAGCATGAGGTACTGATGCATCGCACAACAGAGGCGCGGTCGATCAGTTCTTCATATTTGACAATTTTTAATTTCTGCTTGGGTAGGAGGTGAGAAATCCGAAGTAAAAGTCGCGGGGAAATCGAGAAAAACGTTTGTTTCTTTGTAATGGATTCGCAGAATGATGCTCGAACTGCAAAAAGAAAACGATATTTTGTCAACCTTTCGAATATCTATTCAGGTGTTTTTCATCAGCGCGTGATGAAGATGACGCCCCGATGTAGAATATCGGAATAGATATTCGAAACGTTGATAAAACATCGTTTTCCTTTCATCGGTTGAAATGTTGGTAAAACATCGTTTTCGTTTCACCGGTTGAGCGACTAGTCAGAAACTATGAATAACCCTGATAGCAACCACTCGATATTTAGGCTAACTTTGACCGGCAGCCTCATCAACTCGTCAATAATGACAAAACCCTACCTTGACTGATCACGGCTTGCGGAAGTGTACCAAGCCACCTGTATGGTAGAACAAGCACTGTAGCGCCAACGTCTGGCGATTATCGGCCATGTTAATTCCGAGGAGATGAATTTTGCAATAGTAGGCCTATACAAAAATATAGGAAATTAGGAAAAATGTTCAAAGCCTCAGGTTCGGTCCAGCTAAATCATATCATCCCATAAATGTTAAAAAATTCTCTTTATTTTTCAAGCGGCTACTATGAGAACCTTTGTGATCCAGGCTTGCCGTCTATATATCAGACTAATTGGATTAAAGATTCAATTAAACCATGATTTCCTAGAATCGGCTAATTTGTATTGTAGGCTAGGCCTGTTATTGAAGCAAAAGGAGAACTTTCAGACAGGAAGTTGTTAAAAGGGCCATAGGCAGTAGCGGTTCCACAAATGCCGGTTTGGGGATGATTGTGTCGGCGATTACGTGTAGGGTAGGGTAGGCCTCGACATCATGAGCACTCTAAAGTTGAAAGGGAGCACAAGTTTTTTTTACCATTGTTGGAATGGTATAACTGACACCATAGATATTAAATCCCAATGCCGACAAGCCTGTATGTAAAACATTTAAAAAAATTGCAAAATCAAATTCAATTGATTAAATTAGAACTAAAATTCACCGTGATATATTGAAATACACAGTGAAATTAAATATGATATCCTCTCATAAATGCTGAAATTTATTCTTCAAACGGCTAACACAAGAACCTTTTTGATTCAGGTTTACCGTCTATCTACAGGTATGTAAGACTAATTGGATTAAAGATTCAATTAAGACATGAATTCCTAGAATCGGCTAATTCGTGTTGTAGAATGGGCTTATTATTGAACTTTGGCCCTGATAAAAATATTTACGAAGCAAATAGAGAAAATTCAAACGAAAAGTAGTTGAAAGAGTTGAGCTTTAGGGGTTCCAGAAATATTAGTTTGAGGATGATGCGTCGGCGACTACGTGTAGGGTAGGGGCGGCCTCGACATTATGAGCACTCTAAAGTTGAAAGGACGCGCAGCGATTGTTTTCACCATTGTTCGAATGGTATAACTGACACCATAGATGTTAAATCTCCATGCCGACAAGACGCTGTATGTAAAACAATTAAAATATTGCAGAATCAAATTTAATGGAGTAAATTAGAACTAAAATTCATTTGTGAATAATGAAATACACAGTAAAATTAAATGCGATACATGTATGTAAGTATGCTTATTCGTCTCAAAATAAATACATCATTAATATATAATAATAAGAAACACATTATGATTATGAGACAGGCTGTACGTAAATATAATATAATAATGATATTCATAATAATAATATCGTATAATACACATTACCACCTGTAATCTGTATGGTCCTGTCGCCGCCTCGCTGCACTAGTAACATCAGAACGGATTTTTCTGGCTCCATCCACTTTTTGAACATCCGGCGGCATTTGCGTTTGCCAGAAAAAGAAACGATCGTTTCGTTGATTTTTGTTTTCCTGCTTTTAGACTAGGCTGTATTTTTCATATAATCAAAACGAGCGGAAGACTTTGTGGACAATTTTTGCATTGAATACTGTATTTTTCAACTCTTAAAATTTGCGCAATGTACATAACGAAGGATGAGTTGGCTGGATTTAATTCATACAAGGTTAGTTAAAAGTTTATACGTTCAGCGTTTTGCTGTGTTCCGGCTTTGGGCCAAAACTCAATTCTAAATGCAACTTTCCAGCATGTGGTACATCACTTGCGATAAGGGTGGGGTTATTGTATTAGTCAGGGAGGGGGGGGGGGGGGGGGGGGGGGGCAGTCAGAACAAGTTGCGAAAACCTTGACTTTAGGCCTATGCATGGGGCTTTGTTTTCGCGTTTTAGGACCAATTTATATTATTGTAAAATGTTTTCATTTAAAGTTTTGCAGTGTTTTTAAATTTTTGCACACCTCTGACAGGTCTAAAACTGTCAATTTATCGTTTTAGCCAGTGAGTCAGCAGATCAGACCCCCATAATGTTGGAGATTTATCGTCGCCGCTCCTGTTAAGTCACTTTTTTAATTCTTAATCTGTTATCATACTCTTATCTGTCTACATTTTTTTTTTTTGAGGGAATAATGTGGTATGATTGATTGTTAGACTTCTTGTATATTGCCATTCTTTTGTTTGTCTATAGGTCTTATTAACAATAAATGTATCAATCAATTCCAGTCCCAATGGTTTTGAAATGAAGTCTTACTGCTTAATTTCAGTAAAAAAAAATTCAACTGTATATCAAGGCTATATTTTTCTTTTTATTCAGTACAGCAGCATCGATACCTCACCACTATCCAACTATGTAATGCACCCATTCTGGAACCAATTTGTGAAGGTAATTTTATAATATTCTGCTTTATTTCTTTTTTTTATCTTATTTTCTTGTTTTCCCCTTATCTATATCTAAATTTTTTTGATGAGAAGATAACCAATGTTAAGAAAAAAACATAGCAGCTGGCAATACTGAACTACTCCTATTCATATATATTTATTTTGCTTTTTGATCCCTCATCTATATCTTGTTCAACATTTTAATGTAAGTAATATTTTGTGTTTCCATTTTTTATTTACACTATACATCTATTGTTTGTGTTGTGGAAAGATACATATCATGAATTATTGCATATTTGCTACATTTTCTTCAGACTGAACCAACTTTCTTCGGGTGTCTGAGTAGCTAGAATTCTGCCAGCTTAAATGGTGCCTTGGCAGCGACAAGTCAGATCAACGAATACTTTCGACTAGTGTCACATCGAGCATTTAAATCTTTAACATATACCTAATTTGTGTTTCAATATGTCTAGATATTTCCAAAATGGGTTGCCCCAAATTTGATGACATTCAGTGGATTTCTGCTTCTCGTTTTACAAACAGCTGTGTTGACATGGTATGATCCTTACTGGTATGCGTCATCAAACGACTTTACGGAATATCCACCTATACCACCATGGGTATGGTGGCTTTGTGTTTTTACGCAATTCTTCTCACACACTCTAGGTGAGTACTTTACTATTCTAGCTATTTTGCTGGTGTATTTGTGACCAATATTTCCATATATTTTACTTTGTATTGGTCAAAAACTCAAACATGGTACGCTGCCAATATTCGTTTACATTATTGATAAATTTCTTTTTATGAAGCCGTTCTTTTTCTGGAACCATTTTCTTTCGATATATGAGTAGCAGCAATTTGTTGTTTGTACCACAATAATGCACAAAACAATTTTAAGCAAGTGTATCATTCTCGGGGCCCAGACAAACTGGGTGAATGCCAGCTACCCTGTTACTCAGACACCCGAAGAAAAATGGATTATGTCTGAAGAAAATTTAGCAAATTTATGGACAAAATTCCATGATATGTTTCTGGACAGAGGAGTTGAATGACTTTTCTTGAGTGCCGGGTAGTGATCGAACTGTAGAAAAAGTTTCAAAAACTTCAATACTGCTATAAAATATCATTGCTATGCTATCTAATAGCAGTGTTGATGATTTTGAAGCTTTTTTATCCATTGGAAGAAAATGACATGAATGTTTCGGACACCCGAACATGCTCAAGATTCGGCCCATCCAATTGTAGGAGGTGTACAGGATTCGTTTGTCAGAAAAAATACGTTTATCCGTTTGGTAGTGCACATTCAAGTCGTTAATCGTGGATCGAGTAGTATTAATGCTTTAGTTATTTTATCCACATTTCAATTGATGCAAAAACATAAATTTTCCAGATGGTTGTGATGGGAAGCAAGCAAGAAGAACGGGGTCATCTTCACCCATGGGTGAATTGTTTGACCATGGCATTGATTCATGGTGTGTATCAATGTTTGCTTTCGGAATCTATTCAATGTTCGGGAGAGGAGAATTTGGTGCTTCTGGTAAGCTTATTACCAATCACTATTTTTTCCACACAAATGTGACCCATCTACCATCAACCTTGTTATTTCCTAATTCCTAATAAGTATTTGTTTGTTTTATTACAACAACTATCGCTGGGCAGCATATCGGTAAGATGGTAAATACTGTAATTGAGTTTTCCAAAATACCGTTTCGCGTCAATCTTCGCAATGTCGATTTGCCGTAATACCAATATTTCGTGACATACTGCCTAAAATGTTTGCAAGTTGATGCATTATCGCGTCAAGTAATGACAAAAAAACAGGTCTTTAGAACTCTTACCCACTGATATGCTTCAATTAAACTTTTGCAATGTCATGAAACAACAACCCGCCCACATTCGGAAGTATGCAACTGATTATTTAGTTAGGTCGTGGCTCTTTAGAATGACTCTATAGAATGCTTTTTGATAGCAGGAAATGGCTTGGCATACCGGTAATAATGATATTTTGGCGGCGGTATGCCGGTAATACCAATATTTTGGTGGTGGTATACCTTTACTAAATATACCTAATGCTTTATCATCAACCCTTTCAAAAAAATGCTGTAATAACAATTTTATATTCAAGGTATCACACAAACAGTTATAGAATAATACATAGTAATGAACTAGAATTGTCATGCCTTGATTAAGTGTTGAAAACTGGTCTCATTAGGATTAGACTAGAGCAATTAATAACCTAAAAATATGCTAACGACCGGTGTTTGTAATATTTTGTGAAAGGTATTGGGATGTCTGTATAGACCTAAATATGGAACCTTATTGGCAATAAATTTCAATATTCCTAAATTCATACATTGTCATATCCTTCGAGGTATTAGCATAATCTGATTTGATTCAATTTTTCTGGTGATTCTAAATCAACATAACTGAATATTTACTTACATATCTTAAGAAAATATTAATTAAATACTGCATTCAATTCATTTGATTGACAATTTTCTATAAAGATATGTTTTATTGTTTGTTTATTTCTTATGAACAAGTTTTGCTTGTATTTTTGATTCAATATGCAAAAAATAATTCAATTTGTTTTCGAAATTAAAATATATCTAATTTTGGCAAATCTTAATCTGTATAAATAATGTTTAATCAAAACCTCTTGAGGTTGATGATGAAACAATGCATTTTAAATAATCATATTTGCATTGCAATTAAATTTATATATAATTAATTTATATGGCTAGTCAACATATGGTGAATAATATGTCAAAGTCACAGAGTTCTTTGTTTCGATTGAATATTGATTAGAATTCAACATATAATCAATATTGATGTGCCACGGTTCTCTCAAGTTGCATAGTATTCTAGTAGTAGTATTGCAAATAAAATTGATTTTGTTATTCTTAATCTTGATATAATGGCAGGTACTGCCACTCAGAAAAGCAGAACAAAAAAATTCAAAAGGGTTCAAGCGCTTTTGATCATAACTCTTCATGACTTTTGTTGCATCTGAGAAAAAATCTTGTTCAGACTTTTCTTTCTGTATAATTCTAATCTCCAGCTTGTGAGACAAAATAAATTCAATAATTTGTTTATCTTTTGACCTTTTCCCTTGTTTGATCCATGTTCCTTAAACGAATTTTGAGATTGAAGGCAAGTAAAAAAATTATCTTGCCTGATCTATATTTCATAAAACATGTTTAAAATGAAATATTCCAATTTCGTTAATCAATATATTTTAATTATTATTATTATAATATATTTTTACTTTTTTAGCTTGGCAATTCTATTTCATATTATGGATGTTAATGACCTGCTTTCTACTCAGTCATTGGGAAAAATATAACACCGGAGTATTATATCTACCATGGTCGTATGATTTTAGCCAATTAGTGAGTATTTTTACCTCCTAGTGTATGCCTTTTGTAATTAGATGGTCACAAATGACTTAGGTACCGGTATTATTTTTTTCGTGTTGGGGTTGGACAAAACTGAATAATTTGGAATTCGAATATGATTCGGATCATTTTTTGAAATCGGATCGAATCACTAATTCCGTGTATAGCAAATATCCCATTTTTCGTATTACAACTTGTCTCTATTGTGAAAATCAAGAAGTTGATAGTTTATTTATAGTGTATATTTTCAATTCACACTCCATGTCTAAGAGCAACAATTTTCATATTTCAGCGACAAAATACAATTGATTCCATTTTTAACCAAAATTGGTTGCATTTTGTCGTTAAAAATGGAAATTTAACTTCATTTGACAAGTTTTTGTTCCTGTGAACGATTCACGATTGATTCAAATATTTTTGAGTAAAATCAACCCTGGAGTTGCCGCACCCTATTCCTTGCATGTTAAAAGAGACCGTATAGAAGGAAGCAAAAAATGGTAATTGATTTTATCATCGCCCAAAACAAATACCAATTGCTGCACTCTACTATAGCGCTTCAATTCTCTTCGTAATGTTTTCTGCTTAAACTGCAATTGCTGGTTTTTAGTGTTACATATACCAGTCCGATACCTTTTTGCCATATCAGTGGCCAATAATAAGAATTCCAATCTTTTTCAATTGTATGATTTAGTGCTTTAAATTTTATTTTTTCTGGCGACAGCAGATTTCTTCGGGTATCTGGGAAGCAGACTAGGCGAAATTTTGCCAGGGTTTTTGGGCGTCCCAAACTGTCCCGGGTCAGTTGCCTCTGATCAATCTAAAGATTCGAACCACTTTTTAAAAGAGAATGAAAACTTGCATCTAGCGTGCTACAGTTTAACTTGTACTCAGTCACCCAAAAAAATTGGTTTGGCATCGGAAGAAAATAGAGCAATTTGGCAGTATTTCTTGATATAAACTCTTGCGAGATTAAGATTAAAATATCTTTTTCAGAGTAAGCGTGAGTGCTTTTCTCGGTTAAAAATAATCAATACTCGGCTATAAAATAGTAATGTTGAGTGTTTTAAAGCCTTGTCCAACCGAAGAAAAACAAGATTCTGTCACCTTGTCATGTTCCTGATGCACTGGTAGAAAATGCTGTCGTCCCTCAAAAAAAAATTTATAGCAGAGTTTACAAAAAATTAAAATTTATTTTTTGGTCACTGACTGAATATTTGGTAATCATAAATATTGACAATGCTATGAACTGACAGTATTGGTGGTTTAGAAGTCAGAAAAGGATGATTTGATCACATGAAAGAATTAAGTTTGTGAGACCCGTTGTCTCTTACAATATTCCACAATCAAATCCTTGCATTGTATCTGTTTTAGGTGATGGCTCTAGGTTATGCGGTATGTGCTATATATGGAACAGAGATTTGGGTTGGATATATTTACGGAATCAAAATTCGGGAATATATTTTAACTATTTTATATTGTGAGTACATTTAACATTTGGTTTTTAATTTAAGTAGGGTTACCCTTCTCAATTGAAACTTTTGTTTTCGAATCTAATCTCAAATCATATTACCAGTATTTTGAATTGAATCTTTTGGAATTTTGACAAAATATTCTATATCATGATGTAAATTTCAGAAGTATATGTGAAATTTCAATATGGCGCCTCTCTACACTCATCTTAAAATTTACTCACTGCCTGCAGCATGCTAACACGGCTTTGGTTCAAGTACCATTATAGCTAACTCGTTAAATAAAACTAACTGTGGCCGCTCATAGGCTTTACCAGGGTGACGCACTCCATTGGAGTGCGATCTATCAAAATATATCAAAAGTGCGATCTATCAAAATATACTTAACAATAGCAAAAGATATTTTGACTGTGTAGAGAGATTTGAATTTTCATTTTTTTTTCCAGCTTCCGGATTACTTTTCTCAATACCTGTCTGTTTCTACAATGTTTATAGGTGAGAGATATTTGTTGAATATCAGCAGCAGGGACATATTATTAGTATTTCTGAAGGGTTAGCTTGGCTATTCTCTTGGTGGTTGGGTGGTTATAGAATTACGGTGATTGGGTGACTTGTTTCCTTTGGGTTTTCACTAAATTCTCTTCAATTATATTTGCTTCAAGGATGAAAAACGATTGGGTTGTTAAGCCTTTCGCACATTTTTTCTGGCAGAAACCCGAAGAAACCCGAATTTCTTTGCACTTTCATTGGAAAAGCAAAAAAAAGTGGTAGAGCTGAAAATTGAATCTTCAAAAATTTTGTTTGTTCAATGATATTTTTATATCAAATTCCAAATCTGTTTGATACCGCCTAGCCCCAGTGGCCATGAAATAACAACTTCACCTTGGCAATTATGTTGAGAAAATTTGAAAATTTCTGCCGTTTTTTCGAGTGTGTCAAAGTTAATGGGGATACACTTTCATTTGCCCTTCGCGGGATCCTCTCATATTCAAATCATTTGTGTGCACTCCATTGTGTTTGTTTATACCGCTCAACACAAATATTAAACAAATGAATATTATCCATGTTTATGATTGATTGATTGATTGATTCTCATTGCAAGATATCAACGAATCACATAAATTTATGAAGGTGTTGAATACATTTGCTTTTCCACAGATCTTATGTTGACAAAACAGGTAAAATGCGAACAATGTACGAAGCATTCATTCCCTTGCTTTCTTCTGTAATTGTTTTCATACTATTTACAACATGGTGTTATTTTTCGCCTGGAAATATTTTACATCAGAGTCCCAGATGGATGTTGTCTGCCGTCGGATGTGTTCTTTCTAATATAGTGGTAAGAATTTTTCACATTTAAGATTATTGCATACCACATTAGGTAAATGTTGAATCAGAGTGACCGTGATCGAGATCTTTTATTTCGGATGTCTGAATTTTCTATATTTTATATATTTTTCGGATAGGCAAAAAGGCCTAAACCTTCAACACTGATATTCCATAGTAGTATTGACGATTTTGGACCTCAGTCAGGTTACTACTCAAAATGAAACAGTATCATTTTCTCTTCGCAGTTATCAAAGGTATCCATGTCATGTTTCCTTAGTGAATCAAAGAGTCTGAAAATTATTAACATACCTACATTAAAATATTACTATGAATCTGTTCCGTTACTGAATGAATTTCATACAGTCTAAAGTTCAAAGTCCAACTAATACTATCGATGCGTATTCACTTTGTGAGCATCATAATTTAATTAAACACTTAAGATGAATTTGTATAATGAGTAAGACAAATAAATTCGTTTTGACAATCAGAAGTACCGGTATGGTATGCACTTTATAAGTTCATCGTTATATATTTCTATCGAAAGCAGAGAATTATAAAATTCTTCCTTAGTGCCTCACAACTACAATATACTTCCAAAATCATTACCAGTATTGTTCGTTCTGAAGCCTGTTGCTTCGAATAAAATGGTATGAGATTTTTGAACACTCGGCAAGATGAATTAGGAAAACATAAGCTAACCCAGTGCTTCTGTGTGGCAAATCAGAATACAGTGGTCTTTGGCCCTTAATTATATCAAAATATTCTAAAATAGTAAAATACAATCTAGAATCCAGAATACTGAACCCTTATTGTTAAATTTGATCAAGATTTGATTAACATTCAAGTTCAGTCGACCATAAGAAACATCATTTTCTTCATTGCTCTGACTTAGTGTTAGATAATCAAATCTGGACTTGATAAAAGTTGCCTTTTTGATCTATTCTTCTTTATTCTTCGGATGTAATGGAAGTAAGGTAGCATATCTGAATAGAAGTCACTTGTATTACTCTCTCATCTTATATCAACGCCATCCGATCAGAAAAATATTGTCAAAACATCTTTTGCCAAGTATGAGTCACTGATGGATCGCATCGATAAGATGCGGTCCATCTGTGGCGCATACTTGACAAGATGAAATTTCTGATTGGCTATTAATCTCGATTCTCAAAGACAATGTAATCACATGAATATTATTTACAGTGCCGACTTATTGTAAGCCAGATGTCAAACAGTAGATGCCACGTCTTCAATTCTTTCATTGTGCCAGTATTTTGTGCTGTTTTTGTCTCGTTATTCTTCAATGATGCCACGATTGAATCCTGGTGTCTCAAAATTCTCACTGTATCTCTCATATTGTCACACATACACTATGGAATTGTTGTGGTAAGTGCAATATGTTGTATTTTACTTTCAATGTTTTAGAATACCTTTTTTAATTCTGGTTGTCAGCTAATTTTTTTCCAGTCGGGGAATAATCTATTTTATGATCGCTGACACGTTTCGCTATTGAGGTAATATTATTGGTGGGTCATTTCAGGGATGCCCAAAACAAAACAAATATCGAGATGAACATTCGATGATGTAGATATTTAAAATATTAAAGTTCTTTATTATGGGTATCAGTCAGAATAGTTGCTTACGAAAATATATTGTTGTCTTGCATATATCTTGAGAGGATGATCTTGTTTTTTCTTTTCAAATTGATGCACTTACGTGATATGAAGGAAATTGTGGATGTTATTGTTTTTCTACATTTTAGAATTAGTATTTTATCTTAAATAAGTCGTAATGTTTTTTTTCATCAAAAACATGGAGGAGCTGAATTTACAATGTGTTCGATATTTTATATTCAAAATTATTTTTTCAGACTTTTCGAAATAGTAACATTTTCGGATTTGGTCATTTCTAGATCATTCCCTCACATCAATTTTATCATGTTATAGTTAAAAATTCATATTTCACTATTTACCATTTGTTAATAAACAGGTTGACCAACTTGCTGGCCATCTCGGAATTAGAGTATTTTCTATAACCAAACAAACAAAAAAGAATAAAGATTGACTACAGGATAGCGAAACTTCGCAAGAAAACGTAGAAACAGGGTACCAGAAGTGAAAACCACAGGAAAACGGTTCAATCATTATCATTGCTTGACTTTACTAAAATAAATATTTTTATTCTTATTCACTTATTGACATTTTTTTAAACTTGATCAAAATGTTCATTTGGTCAATAATGAGTCAAGCGGTGTGGTCCATGAGTGACCAATTATTCATGAATTTTTCAGTAGAATTTTTGATTGAAAATGGATACTGTATAGTGTATTCTTTTATTTATTGATATTATATTAGATGGGGCAAATATTATTATACAGAATGAAACGAACCATAATTTTAAACAGTTCCAAGTTATGTGCAAATGAGTATTCCATCTAGATTTCTAACTCATTTAATAACATCCTGATTAGACATCTTGCTTTCGACCTTGCCCAGAGTGAACTTTTATGATAAAAAAGTCACTGGAACCTGACTCTAGCGAACTTTATATGAATTAAAATACGTATTTGTTAAATTATATAGTTGTAACTGTAACATAACAGTTCAGTAATGTCTTTGTATCAATAATTTATTTTTAGCAAGATGTTTCGATTTCGAAATACTATTTACATCCGCTTTTTTTTTAATTCAACATTTCCTGAAAACTTTTTTCCTCGCATAATGAAAAGACAATTTATTTATGTTGTCGGTAAGTAGGGCTGGACAAACTGAATCGTTGGGAATTCGGATCTGATTTGGATAAATATAACGAATTCAATCACTAATTATATAAAAATAGCTAAAATAACTATTTCATTTTTACTATTACTGTGCTATCATTGTCTCCATCATGAAAATTAACAGAAATTAAAAATGATAAATTACAGATATTTCGTTATATAAACACACATAAAAATGCTTTACTACTCCCTTTAACGGGTTTTTGTTCCTATGAACGATTTACACATATTCGAATAATATGTACTTCGAATCACTGAATCGAATTGCCCAGCCCTATCTATAAGCTTTAATTATTATTATCATTTAAGATTTGGCGTCATTCACAATCTTCAGATATATAAATTAACTTAACCTTTTTACAATTTATATTTATATAATCATGACGAGATAAGGGGACCATAATATATAGTCAATCCATCAAATTTTAAATCAATATTTATTATTTAAAATTATACAACACCCAAATCAGGTATTTATATTTTACTCATCAATTTTTAAGTGTACCTGTCTTCAAGTGTGTGATTTCAAATAATGTACTGAACATCTGTTTATCTATATATAAATCAGTATAATAGTATAATAGTATCAATTATACATTCCAATCATAAATTTTATTTCGTCAGTGACTCATACTTAATGAAAGATACTCTGCTGAAATGCTTCTGACTGAGCTACCTGCTAGAGCTGGACAGTTTTAAAGTCAAGTTTTTTTTTTATTTAATTTAATCAAAATCTTCTGCTGATTCTATCTATATCTTGAACTAAGTCAATAAATATTTGTTTTTCTGACTTTGGGTGTGGGAAATATAAGCCATATAATCTGTATTTTTGGAATAGTATCAATTATACATTCCAATCATAAATTTTATTTCGTCAGTGACTCATACTTAATGAAAGATACTCTGCTGAAATGTTTCTGACTGAGCTACCTGCTAGAGCTGGACAGTTTCAAAGTCAAGTTTTTTTTTTATTTAATTTAATCAAAATCTTCTGCTGATTCTATCCATACCTTGAACTAAGTCAATAAATATTTGTTTTTCTGACTTCTGATCAATCCAATTTATTTGTAATTTTGAATTTAATAATAGGAAGAAAATGAACGATTTTGTTGTACTATGCGGCATGATCATGATTCTGATTATTTTATCACCGAAAATCGCCTATCAAACCTTTTTCCATGAGACAAATACTTCAATACTCCCAGTTTTCTTCAGAAGCGCTAAAAACACAAATAATTTAGGCTCAAAAGCAATGAAAATTTAAATGTTCAGAATATCAGAGGATTTGAATGTCGTACTAAAAGTTTTCACACCCTAATTGATAAATGTAACAAAGTTTTGTCTCTACATTTGATGTTTATTTCGAACCCTGCCCTTTATTACACATGGGTATCCTAGTTCATCAGGGCTAGTTTGTGCTTTTGTTGTCATACCGTAGCGCATGGTGATTAGTAGCACTGTTTAAGGTATTTTTTTAAATATATTCTGATCAACAAAATGTTGCTGTCTACATATTGTTGCTTGCGTTTTTGACACGGGAAAAACAACGGTAGTCGCACTCGAAATGAAACTGCCTATCTGAGACTTGCAGTTTTCAGTATTTTTACCTCTTTCAGCGTTTTATCAAAAAAGTCCCAATACTTCTCAATTGCAGAATTTCAGTCTTCAAGAATAATAGGTTGGTGCTATGTTAAACATGACTACTGACAGATCATGCTGTCTGAGACTTTATAAATTTGACAAGCCGATATTCTTTGCTCATTATTCAGAAAATATCTGTATACTATTTATATAATGAAAGAATTGATAGCTAATACCAAACTGAGAATAGTGCACTTGAGAAAATTAATTTTTTTTGTCAAGCAAGAGCCACAGATCAACCGGGCCTCGGGGGAGCAATTATTCATTGACTCATTCTTAACAAAAAATGCTTTGCCAATATTTTTTTTTAACTGGGAATGTCCTAAACTATCTCTTAATATTGAATATAAATACCCATTGTATACTGTATTGTATTATATATTTTGCACATCTGGTCTGGATTTCATTTCAAGTCTGAAATCAAGTTTTGTGCTATTTTTTAATTTTCTTATATATTTTTCAAAAATTACTGACATAATTTTGTAAAATTTTATTTCATATCAGTAGAGCTGTCATTCGTAGTCTAGAGATGTCACTTTTCAGGATTTTACAGGAAATATAAGTTTTGTTTCTGGATTCTTTTTGTTTTTAATTTTATTTTCAAATCAAGTTTGGCACGAATTATTCTTAAATAACTGTATTTTTAATCGTAGCAACATTATTTTTTATTTGAGTAAATCCATAGGTTTCTAGTTAATCTTTTCTTGGCCTATTCAAGCATGAATATGATGTTTGGATTCGAAAAAAATATAATGGAAGAATATTTGGGACTCAAGACGGATCCAAATCTTGAAAATGGCTTGATTAGGCACCAATCCTAATCATTAGAAACTTTTACCCTTGACGTTCATTTTTTTAGTTCGGATTATGTTTTTTTGATCATGTTTTTGATGCAAGTGTTTCAATATTAGGCAAATATATTTGTAGCAATGTTTTATTTATCTGATTTTTATCTTATCATTAATAATCAACGGTATCTGTTCGTTTCAAATGGTTGGGATATGCCTGCCGTTCAAATTTTGATGTCTTATGCAAATTTTGTTTTCTCCCGTTTTTGTAAAACTATCAATTTCTTCAAATTGTTTTTTTTTTTTTTCGTTCTGCTTTCAAAATCAGTGGTTCCTTTTTTGTACTTATCACCATATTTCACTCGAAAATTTTATTTGGCGAGCATGAGCGCTGATGGACCGTGCCTCTTCGGCACGTTCCATCAGTGGCCCATACTCAGCAAAAGATGTTCTAATTGAGGCTGTCGAAAGTATTCGATTTGCGATTCGCGAATTATAAATTATTTGATTTGATTCTTCCAGCGGTTCAAAGATGACAGATTCAAAAATGTATAAATTTTGACGAAATAGTTGTAAATTTTGACGAAATAGTTGTAAATTTTGATGTATTTTACACTTTTGTGGAAAAACATCTTTTTTATTATAAACCTATAATTCGAATATTCGATTCAATTTGCAGCAAAAATGATTCGATTACATTTCGAAATCACAAAATATCAGATTTTGATCGGGATCTCGTTGTTGTTGTGGGTAATTTGTAGGACAAATAATTCGAAATAAGCTTTCTTACTGTGTGTGTTGTTTTGCTATGTGGCATTACATATAATACCAGGTATGTAATGTGTCATTATTTTGGCTTATATGCATTGTAGGTTGATAGTTGGACCACCTGTTTCTGATGGTTGTTCATTACCCAATGTTTTGACTAAAAATGGATTATATATTTTTTCTGGAGTAATTGTAGCACACTTTCATAATATTCAAAATTACTCTTTTTTTAGGGCTGGCCAAAATCTTCAATCAAGAATATTTAAAAAAATATACAAAAATATCATGTTCTCTTTCCACAGAAATATAAGTTTATTGTAAGCTTTCGCTAGAACATATTTTAACTTCTTCAGACAAGATTGAAATCGTAAATAGTTCAATAATTTTAAATTTTTTCATAAATAAGTGTAAATTGTCAGCTGATAAAAGTTTTTTGTTTTGTTTATTATATGACTTTCTGTTCGATTCGGGGAAATTTTTAGACTTAGCATATGATTGTCGTGATGTGAAGGTCCCAAGTTTTGCTGATTTTGATCATCGACCTAAGTAATTCAAATCTTCTATCTATCTATATTTTCCAATCCTTTGTATGTGATGTATGTATTCTGTAGCACTCTATTCCCTGTATATATCTTGTTTTCGTCTGTCGAAATTGTTATAACCTTTTTGCATTGGGTTTCAAAACTGAAAAATATGCCAATATGCAGATATAAGAAGTGACAAGGTTTTGGGTACTATCATTGTAAGCAAACGTAAAGTCCATCTATTTGTTCGTACATCACCACTTTTATTGGTTTGCATGTTATAATGTTGCTGTTACTACTGTATTTTATTTAATAAACATCGATTCTGTGGATTGAATTTTATGTGTATTTGAACAGATTAAAGAAGTCTTCTGAGATCAAGTTGCCAGCGGCCTATTTTCCTGATGATCGTGAATCTAACAGTTTGTGAAAAGCCCTTCATCTCAGTTAAAAAATTGTCCATTATTTGTAGTATTGGGGAGACCATGAAATGTTTCGCATCCACATTTGTCCGGTGAACTCGATCGCTGGCTTATGCCCTACGTATCGATTAATAAAATGGTCAATTATTTGTAGTGTTGGGAAGACCCCGAAATATTTTTTTACATCCGCCGCAGAGGATTTGCGCACGTCCACCCCTATCCGGTTAGCTCAATGACTCGCTTTCCAAAAGCATTTATTAATCAGGAATACGCTCCTACCCGCAAGACGCTGGTTCGAGTACACTGGTTCAGCGGGATCGGGAGGTATCTTAAATTGACCTGAAATTATAGCTCCCAAGACGTCGGTCGTTGTTCTCGGCATTCGTCAGCCTACTATGAAAATCACGTCTCCTACCATGCAGAACGAGTCCTCAGAAACGAGCACAACACCAAGTCATAAAATTGCTTTAATGCATTGCACAACATAACACTTTTCGTATTTTGTAGTGCAAAGAAATATGGGAGAGTAATAAAAAATATTTATGTACAAATAGAAAACAATGTATTACGATGGGCAACCTCGTTACAAAATATTATAAAAATGTACAGACAAGTCTTTCACTTAGTTCCATTCTTAAAATGCCGTACTTGTCAAACAATCGGTTGGATATCTTGAAGAGGGACAGTTTCTACCAAGTTTTTGAGATTGGCGCACAACCCAATCAGAAATTTTAATCGAGTCGAGCACAAATTTTGTTTAAATTGTTTTGCGAAGTACAGGTCACTGATGTACCGCCTGGGCGCGATCCTTTAGCAAAAAACATTTGACCAGAATTTTTTTGCATTCCATCACTTGCTTGTTGATTCTATTGCATGTGTTGCAGGCAATAAATTCAATATTTGAGATAAATGTTTTTCCGATTGCACGTAGGTTATAGGCATTTTATTCGACATAAGAAAACGTAAAGGTATTTGAATATATTTACATTCTGACACAATTTAAGTACCTATATTAAGCGCATTCAGTTTTCCTGAAATGGTTATATTTGTTTTATAAAAATTCGAGAATACCAATAAAAATAGTAATATTAAAGAAGCCGGCCGGAGTTTGGTGTAAGTGCAATATCCTTGTTCGACCTTTTTCATTTGTTTGCAACGATTCGAGACAAAGCTTCTTATTGCTTTGAAATATTATGATTTATCTGATGTGATTTTCATAAAATATTGTTGCCTTTTTATTGCACACGAATAATTGCTTCTCAAATTTGCACAGTAAAACGATTACGTAACGTTACGCCATAATCGTTGATTGAGGTATGCGTGACGTTTCACTCGCTTCATCTTCTACAGATGTTAGTAACGTGAGTAGTTATGTCATAACCACGTCATCATCTTTATTATTGTTTCTATCTAAACGTCTTTCTTTTCGGAGTATCATTGCTTGGCTTAGAATGGTTAAAATACCAGCGATCAAAGTCATAGTACCAGTAAAATATTGCGCTACTTTGTATGTACCAGTCATATCAATAAAATAACCAATTGAGGGTGGTATGCCTAGGAACATTATTCCAGATGCTAATGATCTGTAACCAAACGCACCCGCCAGTTGCTTGGTTCCAAACATGTCCGCCAAAACCACGTTGGTCATCGAGGTCACTACACCTAAAAACAAATAAATATATATGTTAATATTTTCCTCCTCCAAAATTTGACCAGGCCCAAAAACGGAGGGTGAAAGGAGCAATTCGCAGAAAATGGTTCGAAGACCACGACGGTGGTGTTCTACACGCCGACGAAGAAGTAAATTGACAGTTGTATACAAACGAAAATACATGGCAGAAAAAAAACTCACCATAACAAAACCCTAGCATAGCAGCGTATGCCACAAATCCATTATTGTGTTTTATAATAGTTGAAATTGCGATAACAACTGCCATCAATATTTGAAAAGTTCCCAACAAATAGGATCTCCTGATAGATGAAATTATTCGACGCATCCATTGCACAAACTTGTGTTCTTTTCTTCGACCTTAGAAAAAATACTGAATTTTGAAAACTGGAAGATTGTTGGAACATAGAGATGTGGACCACCAGCTTATTTAGACTTGAACACGGTGTCATGCCCCTACGCTATACAAAGTTTCGTAACTTTTTACTAAACACTGCCGGAGGCACAACTGCCAATATGATTCAAAACAGCGAGTGGCCGAAAACACCGAAAACACATGTTAATGCCTACATGTGGAAAATCACATCTGTACAGAGCCGATATGAGGAACCAACAATATTGTACCAGATCAGTAAAACAGTGGCTGCTAATAGTTCACATGATTTTTACTTAATGGGTTTTGAAGCAAAATAATTCAACAACCTGGATTACAGACTTACTCGTGTTCCTTTTTACGCTCGTCAAGAGTCCGACCACTGGAGTCATGGCGAATGAAACACTTTCACATACTGTCAGTTCCATCGCCGCCTCTTGATCCTTTATCCCAAATGCTTGTGCATATCGAACAAGATAAAGTCCAGATAAAATCCTCGAACTGATGCTAAATCCACAAGAAAGGCAGTAACAGACAAACCAAGGATCTTTCAGCAAACTTACGTCAAAAACCGACGCAAAATTTGTTCCTAGCGCCGCGAAGCGATCGTAAACCGACGATTTTCGTCTCTCAAGACGTCGCTTACGTGGACTAACAAAGGGCGTGGTTGATTGCCGGTGCTGATTGTCTCGTTCCAACTCGTTATCCGCGAAAACGTCATCTGAGTTTGACGTAGAAGTTCCACCATTTGAACAGGAATCTTCTAAAAAAATTCCAATAATTTAAATACAATGCGAAATAATTACGAGTGTTGTAAAATGTTGAAAATGGAATACAAGTAATGTCGATTCCAAAGGTCTATCCTATTCAACAAATTTTTCTAACGTTTCGAAAAAACCGTTAAAGAGTCCGAGAGGCATTCGTCTAACCGACAGGTTTAAAAAACCTAAGTCAGTCTATCGGGTCGGGAACCTCCAGTCTAAAGTAGATTTCCTCTATCTCATTTTTCAAATAGCTGTTGTGTCGGATTTGGTCAAAACTTACCAGATAGAGGCATCGTCAAAAATTCCATCCTCCCCCACGGGGTTGTGTTGGTTCTTCAAATCAGACAAAAACTAATTTATATCAGCCATTGTTTGCATTGCTATTTAAATGATTTCTTCAAGTATTTCAAGTTTCAACTAGACTATTCACACATGCCCCCCCCCCCCCTCCCATCTGTAAACTTGGGAACATACACATTCTCCCATTTCAAACAAATGTGTTCACATAAATGACGCTGAATAAATAATATTACCTTCTATGTCATAATGATTCTCTCTTGCGGGAGATTTTAAAACTCTTAAAATCAGTGCAGTTTCTCTTTTTCGGACGATTTCCAGATAAACAGGCTCCAGCGCAAATCCAAAAGCCACGCCATGGAGGCAATAAGCTCCAAGAATTAACAAGGCGCCACGCCAAGTAAAAGAGTCTATGCATAGCTGTAGTGCAGGACCACCAACTGCCACAGCTGTGGAACCACCCATGGAAAGGGCGCCAAGAGCAACTGGTCGACTTGTATAGAAAGCACGTCCCAATAAAGTTAGTGTTGCTACGTTTGACAATCCAGCTCCAATACCTAAAAATAAATGAAAGAGGTTTAATAGAGTCTATTCAATTACAATAGGTCCTGAGTCGTTTTCTAAGTAAAAAATATAATTACCGGTATTGTTTTTCATCCCAGTCAATGCACAAGGAAAAGCCCCATTGGAAATCACAACTGTAACGACTATTATAATGTCCCCTTGGTCAATATACAGACATAAAAGTGATGTACGAAGTTCGCACGCATGTGAGGCTGTGATGCGGAGTGTTGTTTTCCTGCATTGCAAGTATGCCTCAGATTGACGATGTCCTAGTTCCCACATGCTTTCAGTGGAACTGCGTCCGAAAGAACAGAAGAGCTCGTCTTTTCTCTAAGTATTTGCTCTGCTACACGATATGCTGATGCACTACTGTGGAGTCAAAAAAAAATATTCACCTGCTATACACATAAAAATCTGTGTAAAAAATAAGTTAACGGCGAAGAAGCAGCTTCCAAATCCTATGAACATTAGAAGACCAGCTAAAGCATACGTGGGTTTGATACCAACTGAATTGAACACGGCTCCGTAGGCTGGACCTGCAGAAAATAATTTTCCGCATTTAAGGGCAAAATTGTGATGAGGGATTAGTCTTTGTATGGGACTATCTAGCCTATCTAGTTATCCTTTCTCTATGCTTTCTTTAAGTTAACAGATCCGTACGTAAATGCAATGATACAGTAGCAAGAGTATGACGGTCAATCATACTTGCCATAACTGACAAAATAAAAAGACATATTGGCGTTTTTTGTTTGGATCAAATCGCAATAGTAGAAGTAGTAGAATATTCAAAATATAATTTCTTTTTTTTCGGTGCTCAAAGGTGGTCAGCATTTGGTAATATTTTATTCGAAAACTTTCTCAAAAAAATAAAAAGATTGAAACACTGTTTACATAACGTATAAGTATCAGCTTCGTGAAGCTTGCGACCGACAAAGATTAAATCAATCTACCTGTTCTTATAGATCATTCTTCTAAGCTTGATTTAATTATTTCTGATGTCACGTATCATTCACGAATGTGTACGGATCAGAGAGAGAAGCTATTGATGAGCACGGAAAAAGGTCTTATGAGATTGATTGAACAAATGTTGGTGTAGAAAAATTTCATGTTGAGTAGTAATATCTCTATATTGTTATGTTTGCAAATAACGCAGAGGGCGTGCCTTTCCTTTCGATTAAACGTAGAAAGGTTATATTAAAATTCCCGTGTTATAATCACTGTCGAAACGTAAGTAGGTCTATATTGTTCTTTAGATTTAAAACGCTTATTACATTCACGAAAGAAATTTTAAAATATTGTGATGAAATAAATACACAACAAAAAAACGATGCCAGTGTTTCAATAATCTATGCTACACATGGTAAAAAGAGGGGTTAAGAAATTAAGATGAGAGCCGGGCCTAGTACATTTTATGACCCAATCAGAAATTAGATTTTGTTAAGCATGAGCCACAGACGAAACGTGCCTCGGCGACACGATCAACGACTCATGCTTTTTGTTTATAGCCACTCCTTTTAGCGGATCAACCGGTACCAGCGGTCACTTATAGACCGGCATGGCGCCGGACTCGCACTCACGATTCTCAACCTGCGATGCCAAAGCGATAACCACTAGGCCATCGCGCCCACAAGGAAAAATAAAAAAAACTTTCTCACCTCCCATGAAAACGACAGCACTTGGTAGACTGATAGTAAAAGACGCTTGAGCTGCCGATGCACCAAAATCATTTTGAAGGTGAATGAAAAATACTCCAGTCGTTTTGATGAGTGAAAATGTAGTCAGGAACATGCAATATCCATAAAGAATGCATTTGATTTGTGTCGCCCAACTCGCTTTGCTGCTGAAAATAAATTAATTTATAAGATGGATGAATAGTTGAAAATACTTTTGTTGCGCATTCGACAAGCATTTTCAAAATAACGAAATATTGCAATTATTAAATCATGATGGCAAAATGAGGATAAAATTTTCAAAAATGTGCCAAGCGTTTATATGATTGTGATGCAACATCTTTGCACCACAGTGTTCTGTCTTGCCCCGATACCGTTAGGCTTCTTCCGCGATATCTAAATATTAACTATAACCAAAATGGCACGTTTATTTTGAAAAGAGTCTCATCTGTCGTGATAATTGCAGATTTATTCGGCAAATTAAAATCCGGCCGCGCAATTCCTAATCAAAAATTTTAGTTTGTCAAGCATGGGCCACAGACAGGATCACGCCATACTTGTGTTTATGTAGAAATTTGAGGATCATCACTCACCACGCCCAATAATATATAGTTTGGAAAAATATTTCCGATTGTATTGCCGACCATATTCAGCAAACATTGACATACGTTGAATTGAAAGGAGTATTGGATTAACTTATTTTATTTGAATCGTCCATTCATTAGCAAACTCGTCAACTTTGCGCATTCCTAAACAATACTTGAACTTTGTATCCAGAAATGTCGCCCAATAATGCGTTCTATATGACAGAACAATTACTTTCTCAATACAATGAATTGAAGATTGCTCGAAATTGTGGAACAAAAACAACAGAAAGACGCTTTGTAGGAAAATGACACGATTACATTATCAAATCAGAGCGAAAGCCTAATTTTGCCAATAGCTATCAGCTTCGTGGAAAAATCATATTAGAAGCGCACAAAACTTATGGTGAAACCTTTAACTTATCGTAGTATACTCCTTAAAGCCATTTTCATTCGTTATGTTCCTGCTAAAAATCGTTTTCTGAGTTTGCCGCAATATTGATAAGCTGTTTTCCGTTTTTTTGGAAATCGATTTCCGCTCAAAATGCTTGCGCCAGCCAAGCTTATTGTAAATCTCTTAGTAAAGTCTCACAAAGTGTATATATAGTCCCTATCAAAAATTTCATGTTATCAATCATAAGCCACCGATGGACCGCGCTCCAACGGCGCGATCCAACGTTGACTCATACTTGATTAAACATGTTAGAGTAATCTTTATCAGATCGGAATATACCTTGAACGCTTTTTAACCTAAAGTAAAATTCCTAGTAGTTAACCTACCCGTTCGTTTCCATCCTAGATATTTTCCTTTGTGTCAAAACTGGATTATTTTGCAGAGTTTTTGCCATTCACGGTTGCTTTAATTATCCTCGTATCGACAATTCTAGCAATGAATAGGCAATTTTCGCCATTGAATCCAACACAGCTCGACGCGATACCGCGCGTTAGAATATTAAGTAAAAGGGTGTTTAAGTGGTATTACTGTCGATTAAAGATAGAAAACAAAAACGAGAGAATATTTTGTTTAGGTTAGGGAAGCTATCACCGGAATATACTGGTTCGAACATTTAGGCATTGCGGTATTAAGGAGAATTCAAAGTTCAACGCGTTTCTAAGAAATATTCAAGCAACACACTAGAATGATTCATTGTATATTGCAAAAAGGAAAATAGGTCTCATTTTCCATTTTGAAAAGCATGTACGACGGATGGACCGCGCAGTCCATCAGTGGTCCAAACTAGACAAAACGTGTTCAGAAGATTCTTTTGTGCCTGTTCGCCCGTTTTTTCTGTATAAGTTTACATATGGCAACTATGGTGAGAAAGGGCGATCCATCAAATATTTTTTGTTTAATTTTATGGAATAGACGATGGATCATACTACCTAGGAGAAAGCTAAACCCCAATTCCCAACTTGTGACTATATTAGTAATCGTTTGCCTAATGTTTAAACCATATCATCGGCTTGCCACTCTCAGAGGATATTATTGATTACCTAATTCTTTGAGCATTTCCGGCCCATCTAATGCTCTTGACGACTGCTTTTCTTTTTTAGCTGGTTCCAACATTAGACTATTTGTCCTAATAGCGCCGCAATGACAATAATAATCTCTTAAAATTTACTGAATATTTTTGATAGAATGTCTATCTTTTTGTCTAATCTTTACGAACGACAACAACATCAGTATAAAATTCTGCACTGGTTTCCTAATGTTTTTTCCTTATCAATTCCTGTTTTCTCTTATTTAAAGTTGACCAAAATTGTTCGTACCTTTGCTACACTTTTTATCAAAAGTGTGAGTATTATTAAGATTAGAATGTCTGTCTGCAAGTTTGAATCCCTGCTGCAAACGCCTCAGTCCACTGGAAGCCCGCTATCAGCTGATCGGTACGCCGTGACTGCAAGCAGTTATTGCTATTTATGAACGTGACGTGGCGGCATTGTCGGTACTCAAGTACCCGCTAAATTAACAATGAGCCAAGACTGAACGGGTTGTTCGAGATTGTCCAGTCATATTCACTGACGGAATGCGTGTTGTGTTGATTTACCAAGCATGTGGCAGAGTCAGATCTAAACAACACAGTTTATCTAGAGCGCTACATATTCTCCAGTAAGTACCCCTGGTGTTTTTTGTCCTCGAAATTGGCAAAACTTTTTAACAGTGCGAGAAACGAAGGCCAATTTGGGAACTAAACTGCATTGCAAAATAGTGAATTTTGTTTCTTTGTGTATGCGAATTTCAAAGGACTTTTTTGTTCGTCAATATCAGCGTAGACGGTGTTTTACACTCTACAAATACTCTTTGTATTTTCGTATGTGTATAATAGCTTCCTGTTGTCCTACTAGACAAATACTACATTAAAGCTAGCATTGAAGTTTAAGACGCCCGTTGGCTATTTTCGCAAATTCTATATTCTGCCATAAATTTTGTGGAAATTTTAACACCCAACTACTAGACAGTTCAAGTACCTTCTGATATATTTAGATTCATCGTGGAAAATTGTCAAGTCAAGTGTTCATCAAATTTTTCAGAAAATTAAACAAAGCAACGCTATAAACAAATGCCTCTTTATTTGCGACACATTTTATTTTATTATGTCTTAATATATGGATTTTTCCTATCACTGTGCAATTCCAAAATTAAGCTTTGACTTGCCACAACATCTCTTATAACTTTTGAACAATCAAAAGGTGACATCCAACTTTGTTTATAATAATTTGGATTTTTAATCGAAATGATATATTTAGTTTAAGCAACATTATTGTTATTTGTAAAATATAATTTGTCGAGTATGGGTCACTGTTAGATCGCGGCCCAGACACAAAAAGGTGTACTTACAGTGTTTTCATTTTTTGACAGTTCATCATATAGCTAAAATCAACAATAACAAACATAGCCTGCGAGTCGAGATAATACAGCTTTCGACTTTGGTCGAAACCAACCTAAAATCTTCAAAACTGGATTTGACCGGCTAAATCCGGGACGACGCGCCCAAGATTAAAAAAATTGTGTTTACGGAAATGATGCGTATCATATTGATTGAACTCGATTTCAGTCACTCTTTTTGAATGTAAGCAATTCATTTTGGCGAATCGAATCCACCCAAATCACAATGTATTCGAATCAGGTCTGAATCGTTATAAAAGTTCCACAATCAGATGAAATTATCATATTTCAAAGACAAAACAGAAGATAATAATTACGACTTTGAATCAAATTTATTCGTGTCCTTGGAAGAGATCTTTGGAGTGGAATGAAAGTACGCTTGCACAACAGCAACTGATTCAAAAAAATATTATCTGTTCAGAATATATGATAAAATATAGAAAATGACGAAAAATTTCAATATTTAATGCTCGTGTTCAACCCAAAACATGTTAATTGAAAGCGAAAATATTCTATTACCATAATATACTCGGACTCGTTCAGCGGTTTTTGATACTACAGTATATTGTGATGCAAACCCGATCATAATTTTTTGTTGCTGTCAAGCATGGGTTAATTATGGAATAGACGGCACAATCCAGCAGTGAGCATGCTTAACAAAACAGCTGGCCAGGGATTCATTTTATCTTAAATGAATCGGGCTGCTATGATGCCGCTCATGTCGCCTTTGACTCGTGCTGAACAACAACGCAATCATAAAACAACAATCAAGCAACGATACATCAAAATAACCCCCTGATTGAGTATCGATAATTGCTCAACCACTTATGCAGTATAAAATAGGAATGCCGTTAAAATATATCAGGGTTTAAATCCCTTCTGCACACGTTTGTGCATAATAGCTTCCTGTTGACTGGTTTAGCTGCGTTTGTCCTACTAGTCGAATACCACCTTGTGCAGCGGTCGCATGGCAAATGTCCGGCATTCTACATTAACTGCGGTTCTCTTTGACTTCTATTCAGTGCTTGATACCCAATGGGTATAGACTATAGATGAAACAAGATTTGGTAGGTCTACACATATTAGAATTGTTACAAGGACATGCGTTTCAAATTCGAATACACTGGTGATATTTCATGTCAGTGGTATTTCATGCCAAGCAAACTAAGGCGAACGCAAATGCCTATGACTGAAAATATCGTACATTCGAAGTCATACCTTTACGTTGAATACAAAATTTTCGATTTCGTCTGAATGAAACCGGCCCAATCAAGATTTCAAAGCATATTTTCATGTTAACATCTTTTATAATCGACTCATTCAGGTCTAGCCAAAATGACGACCTTTATAAACTACTCATTCAAACCTTTGCAAAATTGTTGCATCGACAATACTCTTTACCTGCAAAATTTCTTTCTTTGTCTATGAAAAATGACCTGGAACAAAGGGACTCCACGACCTTTATCTTATTTTTGCATAAAAACAATCTCTCGTCTTGATCTACAAACCGCTGAGTTCTGATATAATGAATCGTTTATTCTGACAGCGTTAACCACAACACTGACATTATGAGATAACAACATTTTGGTTCCTCGCATCATCAACATAATTCATACCTTCACATCTAATACTGTCGATCGCTATACGAAATGTTTTTGAACGACCAAACATGGCCGATCGCATTTAATATATATCAACAGACTTGACCTTTCTGCATTTACAAAAACAAAAATCGATGAAATACATTTCTTATTACAGTATTTTTTATTTCAGAATCGAAACGGTGGTCCAATCATCGTCTTAAAATAAGTTGTCTAACATAACATTCTCATATATGTCACATATATCATATTTAAATATATTTTTTGAGAATTAATACTTATCCAAATTCATGGATTTCGAATCACTGGCAAAATCGAGTCGAATATGTTGAACACCTTATCTTGACATTTTTTTGTTCCGATCACCATATTACTTGGAAAAAATATTCCATTCCTCGCCGCAATTTTCAAATAATACCTCTGAAACTAAGCTTTTGCTATACAAGTCTAACTACTCTAACGAAGGAATCCGTCCGACGATACTAATTCCGAAAACATAATACGAATCGCAGTTGCCAAAAAATTCAGCGGTTTCAATGTTAGATTATTAGTCCTAATAGCGCATTGATGACAATAATACTCATTTAATATTTACTAAATATTTTTGAAAGAATGTATATCTTTTTGTCTAATCTTCACGAACGACAACAATATAAATACCAAATTCCTCGACGGTTCCCCAATATTTCTCCCTTATCTATTCCTGTTTTCTCTCATTTAAACTTGGCCAAAGGTATTCGCGCCTTTGTTACACTTTTTATCAAAAGTTTGAGTATTATTAGGATTAAAAAGTTTGCAATTTTGAATCCTTACTGCAAACCCCTGAGTCAATTGGAATCCCGCTATCAGCTGATCGGTATGGCGTGACTGCAAACAGCTATTGCTATTTAAGAACGTGACGTGGCGGCATTGCCGGTACTCGAGTACCCGCTAAATTAACAATGAGCCAAGATTGAACAGGTTCTCCGACTTTATCATAACCCAATCGAAAAATTTTGTCAATTCATATTTTATCAAGTTTGGATCACTGACGGATTGCGTCGACGAGACACGGTCCATCTGTGATTCATCCTCGACAAAATAAAATTTCTGATTGGGACAATCAATGCGTCGCATGGGCAAGTGGTCTTGACTTACCAAGCATGTGACATAGTCAGATATAAACAACACAGTTTATCTATAGCGCTACATATTCTTCAGTAAGTATCTCTGCTGTTTTCTGTCCCCGAAATTGGCAAAACTTTTTTAAGACTACGAGCAACAAAGGTCAATTCGGGAACAGGGAATGAATTTTGTTTCTTTGTGTCTGCGAATTTCAAAGGACTTTTTTGTTCGTCAATATCAATATAGACGGTGTTTTACACTCTCCAAATACTCTTTGTCTTCAAACAAATATTTCGCAATGTTTTCAAACATTCGCATTACCTTGCGTTTGCGTAGTATAACTGCATTAGCATTGCAATAAATAGCATGACTATCTATTATAACTAACTATGGAACCGGGAAGGAGGGACATGTCCCAATAAGACTTTGGATTTTATTCGGCAATATTGATGTAAAAAGTCGAATTTACATACTTTTTTATTTGCCTTATATACATTTTTATTGTCTCACACAATTGGCCCCTACCCCCTTATCTTATTTTTTTGTATAAAAAAATCTCTCGCCTTGATCTACAGAATGCTAAGTTCTGATATAATAAATCGTTTATTTTGGCAGCGTTCGTTGCAACACTGACATTATGAGATAACAATGTTTTGGTTCCTCGTGTCATCAACGTTCATATCCGCACATCCTATCATATCGATCGCTATACGACATGCTTTTGAACAACCGAGCATGGCCGATTATACTTAATATATTTTTAGAAGTATTTAATAAACCGTATTATCAACAGACTCGACGTTTCTGCATTTACAAAAACAATATTCGATGCAATATACGAGTATATTTTTTCATTTCAGAATCGAAACGGTGGTCGAATCACCCTCTCAAAATGAACAAATAAAGACGTCTTTCAAGAAGTTGTCAAATATAGCACTTTCATATATGTTTCATAAATTCATATACCAATCTAGATATATTTTCTAAAAATTGATACATATCCAAATTTGTTGATTTGCAAAATCACTGGCAAAATCGCGTCGAATGTGTTGAACACTACTAATCACGACATTTTTGCACCGATTACCATATTACTCAAAAACAAAACATCCCATGCCTTCCGCGGATTTTTAAGTAATAACTCTGATACTAAGCTTTTGCTATCCAAGTCCAGCGACTCTAACGCTGGAATCCGTCTGGCGATAGTAATTCCGAAAACATAATACAAATCACAGGTGCCAAAATACATTTGAATGAGCGTCGATTACGCATGGTAACGTCTGTAATACGCAGGGTCGTTTGTCACGCTTGATTTAGCTGACCCGGTCACCTTTAATTATTTAGCTAAATTTGTCCACTCTGTATCTATCAATCGACACCCTTTTTATAAACAGGAAATCGAGTCATGACCAGGCACATATCCGTTGCTACTTAAAGTTCGTGATAAAATATCAAAGTTCATAAGATCTCTTTGTTTGGAATCCAAGTCATGTCATTTATAAAATCCCACCTACGAAAATCATCGAAATTGGTCACGGTTAAGATTGCGTTTCAAAAAATTTCCCCTCAATTTCTCTCCCTTCTCTCGATCAGTGGACCAAATCCATAAATTTACTTTGTAACATTGAAGTTTAAGACGCCCGTCGGCTATTTTCGCAAATTCTTTATTCTGCAATAAATTTTCTGGAAATTTTAGAACCCAACTACTAGACAGTTGAAGTACCTTCTGATATATTTAGATTCATCGCGGAAAATTCTCAAGTCTTTATTAAATAAATTTCTCAGAAAAAGAAAGAAGGCAACGCTATAAACAAATGCCTCTTTCTTTGTGACGCATTTCATTTTATTATATCTTAATATATGGATCTTTTCTATCACTGTGCAAGTCCAAAATTACGTTTTGATTTGCCACAATATCTTCTGGAACTTTTGAGCAATCAAAAGGTGACATCTAATTTTGTTTAATTTGGATTTTTAATCGAAAAAATATCCGCATGTCACACAGACGACAGAAATGCCGGCCTGTCATCGGATCATCGATCCGGTGTTCTTGTTTTCCAAGGCGTGGAAGAAAATATACTATTGGCAAAAACAAAGATATTTTTCACGATCACTCATGTGACAAACTTTTGCGCGATACATGTCAAAGCGATAGCAGTGTAAAGCGCTCATTATAACACGATCCAATCGGTTTTAATTTAATTGTCAAAGTATTTTTTGTTAAGTATGTGGCACTGATGGATCACGTCGTCGAGACGCGGTCCATCTGTGGCACATGCGCGATGAAAATACATTTACTGACCGGGAATCAGAATACACTTGACAAGGTTCGTTACGCCCAAGCGACTGATGGATCGCGTTCCATCTGTCCCTTATGCATGACAAAATGAAAATTGTGATGATTTGCAACGTTATCCACCAATATCCCACACTTCAATAACGGCTATTTCTCTCTTGCCAAAACTGAGTTATGGCATGTTCTTCGATTATACATTCCTGTCATATGTCTTTGCAAAGTCTAACTAAGTAAAACTATACTACACTTCTTTCCTTCCAAGGCGATATTCTCAGATCAGCTTCTCATTCTTTTGATGTGTCCCAATTCCTTCTTCCGATCAAATACTTAAAGAGGAAAGAGCTTTTAATTGATTAACCAAGGTTTCTTATATGATGCGCAAATGTTTTGTTTGGTCCCTATACTAAACATTCATCTCTCTCAAATCTCAAACAGATGTACAGAATCATGCCGGAAGGGAAGTACTGTAAATTATACTGACGTCATATAGTACCGGCAGAAGTTTGCAAGATATAAAACACACTGTGCTGAATTTTTATGACTAAGCTAGAGGCTGTGACCAATGTAAAGGATGATTTTAGAGCCAATATTCATCATAAAACTTATTTGTAATGTAACTTTTAGGCAATTTTGCCTTTAAATTTATTTATATTTTAGTCAAACCGATGATCATCGAATTGATTCGATTACAAATGAATTTGTATCAAAAACAGTGCAAAATTAATGATTATTTTGACATATTACTAATTAATCTAAATTGAATAAATCAGATTATTATATCATGCTGCTCACCACTGCTGATTGTGAACCGTGTGATTGCACATTTATCAGAAAATTTGCAAAAATATGCATCTTTAAAAATTCAAGATCTAAGATTAATATTAGTGATGGGCCGATGTATCGGTATCGGCAAGTATCGGTGATTTTTGTATTATCGGTATCGGTACTGGTATCGGAAAATTTTCATCACCGATACCGCCGATACCAAAACCGATACCGGATACGTCTTTAAAACGGAGTGTACGAATACGCTTTATTTACTGATGATAAATGGAAAGACCTCGCATTCCACTGATCCGAAAAATAATTAAAACGGGGCATGCTTCGCGTGAACAATTTTATTTACACTTCGGGTTTTATTAAATAAAACCCATCAATCCACTGGCTATATGCTCTTTTTGATGCATTAAAGGGTGTTGAGGTCGTATTAGACGTTTGCGTAGGTTGCGTTTTTTCATGGTTTGTTTGATTATACCATTGCGTTTTAGGCATGCGCAATGCTCTGCATGCATCTACGTTTCCCAATGAAACAAAACGGTTTGCTATGAAAGTGCTTGTACCGCGAAGTGCTTGTTTCTTTTTTTTACGTTTGTGCTTTGTAGGCATGTGAACACGATTAACGCAAAGCAATGCAGGCGTGTATTGCCGTTTTTATTTTATTGCTCGAAACGTAATGCAACGCATCGGTGAGACAACTTCACGTGTTTTGTGGCCTTCAGGTGTCACGTTAGTTGTGTAACCACGAACATTTGCACTCAATCTTTGGACCCATGTGTGCTTGAACGCAGCAACAATTCTTTATATTTTCATCCATAACTCAATGCACTCAATGGGCTGCAAGAGTTCAAGGGTGCAAACGTATGTAGCCGCACACTTACGTGGGTGCAACTATAACAAGGGCATAAGTATGTAGATACAAAAAGGCCTTCAACATATTTAACAAAGTACTCGGTATCGGAATATGAATTAAGAAGGTGGTATCGGTACTTGTATCGGTATCGGCAAAAAATTTGGTATCGGCCCATCCCTAATTAATAGAACTCCTAAACGGGTCGATAACGTTGGCTACAGATGGCTACTCCGAAAATGGCTGAAAGAATACGTTCTAGCGCATCTACAGATTGCTCAATTGCTAGGCCTTATATTTTATGAACACACGTTGGACTGGCATACTATACTAAGGAAAATATATAGGGAAACTGCTACTGGAAGCATTTTCGATTCGGCAGAGTTCATCCAAGTTATTACACTTTGTGCTGAGTGGGGAACATTACCAGGACTCAAACTTAAAATTGACATCTTCATCCTACGACGCCAACTTGTTTTTATTGAAGCATTTTTCGGGCCCGTAACTAGCCCAGAGCGACAATGTAGCAAATGGATTCAGGGGTGGGTGTGTGGCGAATTCCGACATCATAATAACAGATCCTAAATGACACCGGAGTCGCAACTTTGTTTTGAAAATAAGGTTTCAGAATCAAGAATTAGCAAAATAAATGCAATAATTATTGCGTGCCAAAGGTGCGCGGAAATTTTTTTAGAATTTTCTACGTTTTGAAGCACTTAAAAAACCCTTCTGCTATTTGTTATGAGACTTGTGAGTAAATTTTTGGTGCGATTTGACTTAAACGGGAGGTTTCGCTACTTACGGGACTGACCGGATGCAGCACCTAGAAAGGGCTGTAAAGGACTGCGCTCTAAATAAAAATCATTTCATTCGGAACTGAACCACTAAAGTGGAGTGCAGCGAGTGGTATCTGCCATGGACCATACCAAAACCAGGTCTTTCCAAACGCCAGCAAAATCATGCTGGCCTTCTTTGCTGACCACGCCTGACTTATTTGTCATCTTAGACAAACCTATCTTGTTGTCTTATTAGCTTGATAGAAATCTCATTTTTGCGCCACAGTTCACTCACAGTTGTATGAGCTTGTATGTGAACACGGCTACTGACTATGCAGTACCAGTACTGTGGGCTATCTGCGGCTATTTATTTCATGTACCCAGCATACGATACGTACACAACGAAGCATACAGAAAAGGTAACACCGTCACAACAAGACTACCGAAATATGCGCGCCAGAACGAGGAAACGTTCAATTCGGAGAATCCAACAATTTATTTTCCACATCTGAAACTGCTCCTATGCGCCGTTAGTGACAGAGTTAGTAAATGTAATGAAAATGAATTTTTGTTGCGATGGCTAGCTTGTTTTCCAATATTGTGCTTATTTAACTAAGCATATGTGCGAATTCTCTGGCAAAAAATCAATAGATCTCTATCCAACCTTTGACCCGGGCACAGTAAGTAAATCACTGTAAATTCACCCATCTTCACATAATTTATCATCAAAAACCCACAAAAATTATCGAAATACTAAAACGACGTCATGTTTACAAAGCAGTCTGAAAATCTGCCTGAGCGGAGATCTTAAAGTTGCAAAACTACGTTATCCTGTACAAATCAATAATAGGTTCCAGCCAGGTTTCTTTTTAGATCAGTGGCTCCAGCCAGGAAGTAAGATATCTGGTCGTGTGTATCCGAGCGTGTAATTTATAATATGCAAGATGTTTCGATCTTAAGAGAAAGCGTGCCGCACTGCACAGTTCACGGCATTGGTATCCTGTGTTTTTGTTGCTGTTTCCTATCAATACATGTCACAGATTAGCAGGCGTTTGTCATCATACGTGCCACGTGGGAAATAAAGTAATTTGGCGTGTGTCCTTAACTGAGTTTAACGTTAATGTTGTTGAACATTCGTGGGGTCTTTCTGTCTTAGGCTAGCACGAAAAAGAGGGGATTAGAAGTTTTATTTCAAATTCCTACCTTTGACATTTCTGTACAATTTTTGGGTCTCATGAAGTTTAGTACCATATATCCGATTATCATAATAATTTTCCATGTTACAAGCGACTCATCCTAACCCGGGAGACAATGCCAGATGCTTGCAGCATTGGCGCCCCCTAGTTAGGATGAGAATATTCTGCCAGTTTTTATTTTAATGACATTCGGGAATATGGTACTAAACTTCACTAGACCCCAATTTTTTGTGTCATTGGGCTCATCGGGGTAACTCAAGTACGGAACTTGAAGCATAATATAAAATAATATCTTCGTGTTATTCAATTGCGTTCTCTATATTAAACTCTGGAAATAATGAAGGTGAATGCATCGCTACTGTATCATAATTTGTCTCACTTTATCACGTTTACAACTACTGCAGTGTGTCGGATTCGCCGTTTTTAGGTTACTGGTACAAAGATTTATCTTGTGTCTTGCTGTTTCATTCAGTGTGGAACCAATGAGGAACCGCTAAGATTATGGTTATCTGGTTTGGTTAGCCGTGGTATACAGTGCCTCGCAAAAAAAATAACCTAATCTTGTGCATCTTGTTGTATCTAGCATTAGCAGGTGATGACGCATTCAACATTCATTGCGGTGCTTATGTTATTGTCTTTGAATGTGGTCTCTGGTGGAGATGTATCCAAGAAAGAATCAGTCTTTGAGCATTTAACAAAATCATATGCTCTGAAAGATGGTCGACAGGTTTATGTGTTTGACGGAGTCATACCTGAGGAAAATCTTGTTGCATTGAATATTTTTATGTCGACAAATGATAATTGGAGGTAGGTGGATGTTCATACTAAAATATTTTCATCGGAAACCTAGCAATTTAGAATAGGTACTCCTCCTGCATTTTTAAAATTACTTAATTGAAAGATCTTTCTGGTATAAATTCTAGTATTCGTTTCTTATCGTTAAGGAAATTCAACTTAAACAATTTAAAATTTAGTTTAGTCAGTTAGAAAAGAGTTGGAATAATGTATTCAATCTAAAATTCTTGAAAAACTATCTACTCTATTTGCACAATGATATCTCTTTTAAAATCTTAAGTTACTTCAAATTCCGAGTAATCAGGCATACATGGCCAGAGATTGGCACCATGCTGCGGGCTGTTCTGTTCACTCATGAATGCTATTCAAATTTTTATTCAATGGATTCATCTCACTTCTTTTTCTAGGTATGTCTTGCCAGATATACATTCCGGAAAAAATGCAACTGTTTATGATTCTGGGAATGGCATACCATGGAAGTCATGGCAAGATCCCGCATCTTTAACGAGAACCAAAGTTGGAATGGAGCTAAAAAATTTGGTTCAATATATTGACGCAAAGGAACACGATGGACGTCAAGGTAATTTTCAAATGAATGAAATTTATGCTGGACTGATAAGGAGGGGTGATAGAACCAAAGTTTATCAAGAAACAACAACAGAAGCGGAAAAGTCATACACAGTAGCTATACACCAAAATGTTGTTTGGAGGAAAAATGCCTATGGAGAGTTGTATTTCTATGATGAGGAAGGGGAAATCTTTGCTCCAATTCGACACAAATTTGGTCGTATTGTTGTTTGGGATAGCTCAATTCCCTACATATTTCGCCCACCAAGTATTGCGCAACTTGCAACGCAAGGTCTTGTCATTGCATCGTTCAGTGCTGATGAGAAAAGAAACTTTCAGAAGCTATCTTACTTCGAGAATTTTCTATCAGAGCTGCATAATCCGCCTAGTTTATACAGTTGGATTGGCGAATCTTCTAAAGCTTCAAATATAAATCTTGACAAGCATTTGACAATGTATCGTCAAAACAAAGCTGGTCATTTTGTAGCAGTCTTCGATGGTTTGTTCACTGAAAAAAGTTTGCGTGCTTTACGCTCGTGGGTTATCAAGTACGGAACTTATTTTTTCGATGGATCAATTGATGTAGATAGCGATAATGTACAATGGATTGCTGGCATTAATGTTGATGATTTTGCATATACACACTTTTGGCCAGTGATAAAGAAAATGTCACGGTTTGTAACAAGCAACGACACAGATTGGTATCCTTATGATGTCGCTTGCAATTTAATTAGAACTCATGATCACACTCGATTTCATCTTGATGTATCACACACAGAAGAGAAAGAAATGACATTTTTGTTATACCTCAGTCCGAACTGGACAGCCGCTGATTATGGTGAAACAGCATTTATGGAAACAAATGACAACTCTCCAGACAACGAATATGTAGCAGAAGTAGTTCCTATGTATGGGCGTGCAGTTATTTTCAACGGTCAATTTCCACATTCTGCAAGACCACCTGCGGTCACACATTATGACGCTAGATATACTTTTGCAGTGAAATTATCATACACAAAACTGTTGGCAATTAAGAAAACTTTTTCAGAGGAATTTAAGCATGAAGGAAATCTCATTAGTAGTCTCTCATCAATATCACAATTAAGCACCAACCCTGAAAAAATAGTTGCTACTCATAAATTGGAAGCTGTAGCTGAACACTTGAGTTCTCGTCACTTGCAGAAGGTACTCGGTGGACAAAACATTAAACTAGAAGAAGAACATAATGATAACAGTTTTAATGACCAAAATAAACTACATATGGCATCACATGATGAAGAACAAAGCGAGTTTGAAATGATGCGTTCATCTCTGCCCCAAAAGGAACAAAAATTATTACGGAAAATGGAAAAATACCATAAAATATCTAATGACAGAAAAGACAAAGGCCCAGGAATGCTGAAAGAATTACAACCTTTTGATGAGGATCGTAGAAAGAAATCTTGGAAAATATGGAAAAAAATTGCTGCAAATGATCCAGATGTGTTGAATAATTATGTCGAACTTTACCTTAAACAGAGAAATTGGCTGAAAAATTATATTTCACAAAAAATAATTGCTATACTATAAAAGCATATTCTCCCAATGCTGGTCATGTATTGAATATTTATTTTAATATATATATTTGGTCAGACTCAACTTCTGATTTTGAATGAAACAAGGATTGGATGACTGAAACAAGAACTTGTCCAAGGCCATATAATATGCTTGTTTAAAAACGTCTGTCTTATTTGGCTTGTAAATGAACTTTCGGTCTAAAATCTAGGTTTTTGTCACAAAAATACTCTAGCTTGATAAATTTTCATACACATATAATTATGCCAGTGTAACACATGCTATTCCAATCAGAAATGTCATTTTGTTGAGCATGCTCCACAGGTGGGCCGCGTCTCATCAATGCGATCCATCAGTGACACAAACTTAACAAAAGATGATTAGAAACAAATTTTCCTGATTGGGGTCATAATTTTTGGGTTAGTGTAAACATTAGATTGACTTAATTGCAGATTGTGACACCATTGGTATTGAAGCGAGTTTTGGATTTTCAATTATTTGTAGATTAGTTCCACCTGTAATTTTGTTTATTCAGTCAGACTTCAACAATTAACATCATTTCAATGGCACAAGTGTTTAGCCAAATATGTTGTGATGTAATCGCACAAACTTTATTTGTGTTGGGAGCTGCTCAAAAATTGTTTTTCAATGTATTTTTCGTTTGGCAAAGGATGACCTGATCTGCCAAATTTTTCACGGATCACTATATGTATATATTTATGTAATCTAGTCTTTGTTCGAGAAGAGTCCTTGGGATATGACGGATAATTTTAAACTATTATTTTTCTGTAAATAATGTATTACACACTGAACCTTTCTCTGCCAGGCTTCTCCAAATGTTTATTTGTAAGGCTTATATGTGCCTTTTTTTCCAATTGATTTCGCCTTTCAACATTTGCCCATTTTTTGCCACATGTTGCTATGAGATTACTGTTTTATAACCCACGTGTATTGATATATGCAATGTTTCCAAGTATGGTCTGTAGATAAACCACATCCGCAAGATATGAATAATCTACGGAACATGCTTGGTGTCTGACCTATGCAGGCGTGTCGTTTTTCTTGTCTTTAGGAAGTGATTCAAATGATGTGTAGACAGTACTATATGCATTATGCAGTTTCCTTTTCTCAAAATATGTCCTATTGTAGCCATATGTTCCCAATATTACTTGCCTGTGTTACTCAAGAATAAAATTGCCACGTGCACAATTTAAGTAAACTGGGTTTATTACTTTGGTATTATTGTACAGATCCAAGTAAAAAATAATTCTTTAGTTATCAAGGACTAATTCCTGATATATCAACAGGGGTTGTGAAAGAGATGAAATGGTTTCTGAAATAAATAATGAATGTGGCTGAGCGACCACTTTTCATGCATGAAAAAATTAATTTAATCACAACTTTGTAGCAAAGTGACCCAATCGGACAACCTCAGGCAGTCCGGCCTGTAATATAAGGCTAGAAGGTTGCTGTGTTACGTGTATTGGAACTTTTTAGATATACTCAAGGATATTAGTTAGTCTTCAACGTGGTGTCAATAGAACGGTTTTCCCCTGTAAAACTAGAGCTTGAAAGTCTATGGTAGTGAGTGGCCTTGCAGGGTGAAGATCTTGAATTCATGTCTCCGGAAATTTAGCTCATGGATCCACTCGTACCAGGATGAAATAACTGCACCAGGGTGGCCCAAACCAGAATGCTCAAATCTTACCACCAACACTAAAACCATGTCCACATATAAAGTGGTTCCTACACTTTCTTGTTGCAACAGGCAACAATTTGGTTATGTGGGGCAAGGGTGGCAGTGTGGTATGGTACGGAAATTTTATCGTATTTCGAACAGTAACTTTCAAAAATTTTCCTTACCATTCTGTACGATATTGATTTTTTCGTACATCGTACCGAACTTCGTACCAGTACGAAATCAAGTTTGATTAATATTTTTCATTTGTCGTACTGAATTTCATACCAGTACGAAAACAGGTACGATTCGCCAGGCCGCAATTTCTAACCGAACCAACTACCAATGTCAAAAACAGTCTAATTTGTAAAATCTGGCCACCTCAAGAAACATCACCAATATTTTAGATCGAGGTGATGCAGTTTTATGCTATCTGCTATGATTATGCCCCCCTTTACCATACTGGCAGCATTGCGTCGTAACAAATAATTCTCCCACGACGAAAGAATGTCCGTTCCGCACCATCCATGGGGTTGGTGCAGTCTTGTTGCTCAAGGCATAGATGAAAGAACATTTTCATTGTGCATCTGGCGCAATTTAAGTTCTCTTCACATTCTTGAATAATGCTATTTATTTGTTCATACCAGACAGACGTATTCCTGACATGTCACGTAGTCTATATATTGACTTGACTGTTTTTTTTTTTTTTATTACAAAACATAATTGAGATGAGCATGGGCTAACATTCAACTCAAAACGGCCTAAAAATATCGTTATATCCTGATATTTCTGCTCTGATAATATACTTCTACATGTCAGAGTGCACACAAAACGTAGTAGTTGTGGTTACTGGTTAACTCAATTGCATAGTTGGTCAGTGAGAGAGGTTTTCATTTCATTTTCATACAATTTTCGCGCGCCTGGGACGCGCAATATTTTCCCCCGATTAATTTTGCGTAGTTCGTAGCATTTAGCTATTAAAGTAAGATTTTTTATTCAATTTTTTTCAAAAATCTCAGCGAGCTTCCGGTGCACAGATACATTTTTCTGTCTGATAAGCACATCGGCGATGCTAACGATATATCCAGAAAGTACGCTGTGGCTTTTACCATTAAGAATGTTTCTCATCTTGTTGGTTTTAATTTAGTTATTACTACTTTCTTATTAAAAAAAAAATAATGCATTCCGATCATGGCGTCTTAAATCAGTGGCCTATATATATTTCCCCGCCATCACAAAGTTTTACGCCACTGCACTAAAACTGATATAAGACTTAGCTCATCTAATCAGCTCAATTGAATCAGTTGCATTTTTATTGCCATACCTGCGCCGCTTTAAATCGTTTTAAAATTGCCCTTTCGTTTAATACTTTAATTTAATTCTTTTATAGAGACAATTTATATTATCAGCGCCCCATTATGAAACGGCAGAGATGTTAAATGAAATAATTTTTTTGAATTTTTATAAGAATAATGCGTAATGCGAAGGTACGGAAAAGAGTACGGTAAGAAATAAATATCGAACTTCGTACCGTACCAAGTACGAAAACTGAAAAATGAATCGTACCGTAATGTCGTACCGGAAAATTCAATCGTACCCTACCGTACTACCAGCCTTGATGTGGGGTCAAAACTGAGGAAGAATAATAGTAATTGTCCCTACAAAGCACACTTCAAAATTTAGAAATACTGTCCTTGGATGTACGGCACAATGACATAAGACTAACAGGATAGTAGTAATGAAGTTAAAAGTCGGACTAGCTTAGCACAGAAAAGAAAACCATCAATGTCTGACTCATGGCACAAAATACTATTAATAAAAATAGTTTATTATAAAAACATTGTAATAGCATACTTAATCAAAACTAGGAAGTACTCGACACATCAGCAGTCCAATCATGAGGTTTCCACCATTCGGAAAATTGCAATGAGCGCTTGGTCTGCTCAGTGAAATGATCTTTCGGTGGATGTCGCCACAATCTAGGTTCAACGTCAAGCATCCCTCCTACAACTTCTCTTCCAAAAAAATGAGGAAATAAAGTTTCGTCTTCAACTACATGGGCAAAACCTCCATCGAGTCCAAAATCAACAGTGAAATAGGGAAGACCTTTTGGTATACAATTTCTAGCATCCTTGCCTCTGGTATCGATTAGTTTTTTGTTATGGGACCACTCGCTTTCAGATTCCTGGATCGCTTTTTTGAAATAAATTGGTGCCATTTCACCTTCCTCAATCGGCATTGGAACACAATCAACGAAAAAATGTCTAGATTTTTTTAGCCCTATACACGTTTGCATGAAAATACAGTCCATGTCTTGGGCTTTAAACATAACTTGTAAAGATTGCATGAAGAGTTTAATTTCTTCCCAAACATCCTCATCAACCCCAGTTCCTGAAGAGCAATGGTGCATTGGCACAATAAAACAATGGCCCAAAGACAACGGTTTATGTTCCGGAAGGCATAAATATGACTTCTTACCAATTGCAATCAACAAATGCTTTGGTAACTCAGGATTTCCAAAACAAAGCCGACATTTTTCAAGACGTTTGGCAAGTTTTTTATGATCTGAAATTGCCTTTTGTTTTTGTCGAGCCTCTTCTTCAGTACGAGTAGTTTGCTGTGAAGCTTGTGACACGTACATATCATCGAGAGTAAAGTCATCAGAATCGGTCGCTCGAAACTGTTTTGAAGCGAGGCGTGAAAACATGGCATCTTGATCTTCTGCCTCGTCCATTTTTTCACGACGCACAAGGTCTTGTAGACTATGGCGATCATCGTCAGCAAAATATCTCTCCCTTTCACCACTCTTATGAGTGGGAACTTTCTTTTTCTTCCTTTTTTTGTTTGAAACAGAATCATATGACATATCAGAGTGTTGAACAGGCCAAGTTTGTCCATCTTTACCAGACCTGGTCAAAACAACCTCCTCCTCACTGCTCCCAGACCCACTTTCCTCTTTATTGACAGAAGTTTCAGTTGTTTCTTTCATTACTGATTCTGCCTGTCTTGCATTTTCTAGTTTCAGCTTTAGCGTTTTAGCAAGTTTATCATTCCCCATTAGTTCTGCTTTTAAAATTTTTGCAGCGAGTTGATTTTTCTCTTTTTCCGATAAAATTGCAATTGTTGGTTTTTCAATTTTCTTGGCAATAACTGAAGTAGCGGTTTCTTTGACAGCTTGAGGCATCGAGGGTCTATATTCAGGACTAACCTGTCTATTTTGCCTGTTGTCATTTGCACCAGAATTGTTTAAGGAGGTATTTATAGGTTTATGAGAAAGATTACGATCCGTAGAATCGTCATTTGATTCAGAGTCCTTATTCCGCGATCGATGATGCTCTGTATTCTCTTCAGATTCTGTTACTTTATCAGATCGTGGCTTCTTCCATGATGGACGATACCGGTCATCACCTTTTCTTGATGATCTTTGGTTTGAATCATGGCTTCTGCGATGATCTCGTTCTTTATGATGTTTTCGATGTCGATCTCTTGAATGCCTTTGATCACGATCTTCATCGCTGTTTTCATCCTCTGGTCTCATGAAAGCATTTTTGCCCGGTTTGCTACTAAAATCTTTTCTACGATCCCGTTCTCTGCTTCGCTCTTTTTTATTTTGAGGTTCTGTTTCTCGTAAAAGATGTTGAAACTCTGTCCAAGAACCGTACCGCTCAGCAGCAATTGATTGAATAGTTCTTCCTTCCTCTTCGGCTTGCTCATTCATGCGTTTTAACGATTTGAGCAACCAGTCCTTGGAAATTTTGTTTTGTTTGAAATTAGAGGTTCTTTTTTCAGATTTTTCTGGAGGTAAACCTTCCCCACCATCTTTCCAATATGGGTTCAATTCTTTCGGATGTTGCCCAATCAATTCTTCCTCTCTATTTTTTGAAATTAGATTTGCTTTCTCTTTTTTTTGTTTTTCTTTCACAGATTCTGATGTGTACACTTGATCTCCACTGATAAGATCATCGAAACTCATCATATTTTCAGTAGGTTTATATGTTGGAATCTCTTTCGATGACGATTTTTCTTCCCAACATTCTTCTTCAGAATCTGATTCAGCACTGTCGCTGGATTTTTTTTTTCTTTTTTTCTTCTTCTTTTTTTGCTTCTTATGTTTCTTCCCAAGCAATACAACCTTTGATGCATCTTTCTCTATTCTCTTCTCAATTCCTGGTAGAATCCATTTGTCATTGCCACTTTCTCTATGTTTTTCTCTCACTCTTTCCTTTGCCAAGAATTTACTTTTTTCCTCATCTAGCAATGTTTGTCTTGCTTTTCGTTTTTCTGCCCGTTTAGCATCAAGATCTCTGGAGCTAACAAATGAGGCCATAACTTATTTTAAAATGGAAAGTAAATTCTGTAAAATATTAGGCAGAATTTGATTAAAAAGAGAACAAAAAGACAAAATATGATTTTTCACAAAAGTTCGCCAAATCTGTTTCCGTTACCTAAGTGCTTCTCAATTTTTCAGTAAACTAAATATACATACATAAATTCTAAAATACACATCAAAGTATGAAGCTTCGATGCCAACTTGATAATCATCTGTGCCGAAGGGTAAACTTATAATTGGAAAAAGGTGTGTGAGAAAATGTTGGGCAATGTTTCACAACAACAATCTTATCTTATCTCAACCAAATTATCTTATTTGATGGCGATTTCGTGTTACAGTAGTATTGAGGGGGGTCACGTTGAAACATGACCGAATGGTGTCTTCATCAATTTTGGCGAATTTACGAGGCCAACAGTCTAATATTTGATTTGTTCGGATGCCAGTAATACTCATCACCATGCAATCAGAATTGTGACAAGATTATGCTACAGATTAATAGAGTCTTGTCGGCCTTAATATTTAACAAAATACTGACACACTTATTGTTGCAGAGTTCTCGGACAGAACAGGGGGAAAAAACGCTAATTTTGACTTGCGACCCAGGGGTTGAGAAGCACTGTGTTACATGAACAAGAGAAATTAAAAAAATATGGCTGTAGAAATTTTTCACAAACTGTATTTGTGTTCATGAAATGACATCAATGTATCATTTTGAATATCTACCTAAAAATGCTGATGATTTTTTAAAAAGGAATTAGAGATGGGGATTTCAGAATAGCTTATCAGATGTACAAAGATTAGAAATACTAAACAAACTAAAATCCAAAATGCAATTTTATAAGGAAAATAGGATGCCAAACTTTAGACTTATAACCAATATACATATTTCCTACTTAATTTCAATCCGCAAGTAGGTGGGAATTTATATTTGTTAATCAGATAAATCTTTCATGATAAATGAATTAATACATACAACAATTGAGAAAATATATCTTAAAGTGAATATACACGGACATACAAGAACTGTTAAATATCATATTTATAGTTTTGACTCGATACCAAGATCTTCAATGTTGGTGATTCTCACAGGGCCTACTTGACCATAGTTCAATCTGGTACTACACACTACAGAAGCAAGTCGAACTGCTGGATCTCCACCTCCTAACAGGCAGTATCTGTTTTTTGACTTCAAAATTTCTTCAAGCGTTTGGTTGAGTGTGACAAGTTCCTGTTTTTGTCCCAACTCATCAGCATCCTCGGGATATTGAGAGTCTCCTAAACAGAATGTTAGATAAAACTTATCGATGCCGAAGTCATTCAAAACAAAAAACTGATGATTCTAATAAGGGATTAATAATATTCCCTTCAAAAAATTCTTCATAAATCCTTCAGAACACTGTTCAGCCAGTCAAACGCAATGGCCTAGTGGTTAACACGCTGGCATCTCAAGATGAATTTCTTAGGTTCAAGTCCTGGTCAGTTTGGTAAGCACCACTCAAATGGGGGCGTAATAACTTGGTTTGTTTCGGCCGAACCAGAAAGATGCCAACACAGTAACGCAGCAGTAATCCTACGGCTCCTGCTAAGGGTGATTCATGCAAATGAGTACAGGTGACCATAAAGAAAATGTCTAAATAGATTTGCCTTGCCTGAACGTTTGATAAATACGATCAGCTTGAGTTCTGGCTAATGATAGGGAAATTTTGAACTGTCCTACACAATTAAATGATATTATTTTGTCAATCATGACAATGACAAAGAGACGCTTACACATATTTACCTTGTATTAATTCAATTAGTTGTCCATCTTTGGTGAAAGTAAAATGAGGCATAGCCCTTTGCATCCCTTTAAGTGCTCTCTCATTTATGTAACTTGCCAAACTTTGCATAGTACTAAAATTCATCAGCTTTAACGTCTCCAAAATTTGAGGGGGAGCCAGAAATATCTTTTCTGTTACGTATCTGCAATGAAATGGATATTTTTCGCTTTGGACCCTTTTTCTACAATTTGGTGGTTGCTATCAAACACTGTACAAGGAGTATTTTAGTCTTCTAAGAAAAATATAACATGGAAAATTGCCCATTTGATAACGCTTCTCTTGTTGGGACCCATTTTCTTCGGGTGTCTGTCGTCTGAGTAGCTGACATGGAGTGGTAGGTCGATACATTACAACTAGTATCGTCTTCGTAGTTAGTTTGAACAGTATTCAAATTTCACTATATAAATAAAATTATTTTTCAGCACTTCTGATAAGCAAAATAGGCAATATTTAAATAGATTTTGCCCATTTTGTAGCAAAGTTATGATTTACTTTATCATATCACATATCATGATTTCAATGCGAAATGAATCGATTTAATAACTAAATAAAAATTAATTATAACAGTACAATATTCTGATAGGGTCAATATAAATTACAATAAAAATCAACAAATATGCTAAAATATATAATGATGCTTTTTAAAAACGTTTTTCCTGCACTTTTATTATAAAGAAAACATAAACAAAACTATCTAGGGACAAGTCACTACCAGGTACTGATACTGTGACATTGTTTACAGGTGATGCACTCAAACGACTAAAAGGAATTTCATTACTTTATTTGTCGAGAGAAATCGAAATGGTCATCATGCTATGACCCTGTAATTTCAATTTGTATCCTATTTTGTGTTGATTGATAGCAAATAAATTTCTAAAATACCATGGATTGTTTGAATATAACATAATGGAAGCATCAAAAAAATAAGCAACCTTCGTAATATTTCCGATGGTGCAATCCATATGGACTCTGACATTTCAACTTTATCATGAACAGAATAAGATGGTGTTTGTTTCAAACAGCATGTATAGAACACAGTGTCATACCTGAAAAACGAGAAGTTACATCATTGATCAAGCAGTCATTTGAATTCGAAAGTGCCCAGTATTGACAGTACGACAAGATCATGGTAAATACCAAATTCAAATTTAACACACCATATTGTAATTTCAATATAAAATTTCGCTTTCTGCACGCCATGCTTACAAATCAGACATTTAGTTGAATACAATCAACAATGTTTCCTTAAGCTGTCTATCAGATTCAGTATAGATAAAAAAGCTCTGTGTTTGAAGTTGATATCTGAAGCGAACATCTTCAGGTTTCAGAATCTTATCGAATTCAAATCATTAGTCACATAATATACAAACAAAGACATCTTTTTGTCAGCCTATAGTTTAAGTAAAACTTCACACTTATTTTTGAAAAAATTAAAAATTATCCTTTTAACTATTTTGAATTATTACAGAAATCGAATTGAATAATTTATGATTCGAATATTCCGAATAGAGTATTTTAGACAGCCTTACTATGTACCTGCATATATGGCACAGCACAATCATGAAAGCAAACGATGCCAGTATAAATTATCCATTTCTACCCAGGTCAATTTCGTACCAGTATAAAATCCCATTAAGGGCGATTTGTACCCTTAACAAAAATCGTCATTGATCAATTCTTATCCTTGCCAAAAATTCGTTGAAACTTACCTGCTTTCAAATTCTGAAGTAGCAGAAAGGAAATTGAATTTAAAATCTGCGGAAATAGTTACATAGCTCAGAATCGAGGAAAATTCATTTGCTTTTGTAGTCTGTGGCTCGAAATAAAATTCGCAGAAATGGCCATGAACATGATAGGACGTAGTTAATCGGCACTTGAAATACAAAAAATGCCTGCTGGGTTGAGATGGGATTTTATTTTATCTTGTGGGGAAAGAAAGCTGAGAATACTGCATAACCATAAATATGCCAACCTATTCCCTTGAATATTTTCCTCAGACTAAACGACTTTTAGATAGGCTAGATCAGAACTCAGACGGGTTATTCAATATGATTTTTTAATTTGTATTAGTACCATATATCTGATTATCATAATAATTTCCCATGTTGCAAGCGACTCATCCTAACCCGGGAGACAATGCCAGCATTGGCGCCCCCTAGTTAGGATGAGAATATTCTGCCAGTTTTTATTTTAATGACATTCGGGAATATGGTACTAAACTTCACTCGACCCAACATTTCTTTTATGAATATTAAAACAATACATCCAACTACAAATGAGCTATCTCAGATTTTTCACAGTAAGCCCATTGCAAATTTCATCAGGGTACGAATTGACACATGTACCATTTTTTCAGGTATGAATTGACCCACCAAAAACATATTGGTACGAATTGACTGGCAACCACTGGAAATTACTTAAATCTAAAATAGCAAAAGTGATATAACTAACCGCTTTTTGATATTATTAGTCTTCACATTTCTTGGCAGAACTGGAGTTAACCATTCGCACCATTCTTTTAGACTCCAAATATCAGGAACTTTATTGAGTTCGATACAAAGATTGAGAAATTCATTTGCATCATTATGAACTTTAGTTCTCCAATTTTCGATCATATTTTGGGACATAGAGGAAGTTACAGAAGAGGCATGTACGGTGTTTGGATTGAATCTTCGACTTTGGATATCACTTGTTAATAAAAGTAACCCACTTTCTTCAAACGTCTCTCGTATTGCACAAATTCGAAACACGATTTCATTTGGTAAAACACCATTTTTTAACGCACCTTTATCGCCAGAAAACAAGGGTGATCGTTTGCCATCATTTTGATTTACAAAGAATTCTTTTTCTACATTATCACAAAATTGTGAATCTATGTTTTGGAACAATTTGATCCATTCAGGATCCTTATCAGCTGGATCTACTACACCTCCAGGATACACATATGCATTTGGAAAAAAAGAAGACTTGGCAATTCTCTTTAGGAAAAGGATATTATAGTCAGAAGGATATTTACTGTTGTTGGTCTTGACTGATGCTGGAGCTGCAATGATCAGAGATGCAGAATCTCGCCACGGCTTTTTGTTTACAGTCGTTCCCGATTTGTTAACTCTCATGCTGTAAAGTCTTTGCCAAATATTGCGCATTCTGTAGTGTCATGCCACCGAAATCACATAAGATACAACAGTCTCTCACAGGGTATGCAGTATGAATCGACAACTAAGCAAACGCAGAATGTTTATTTTAGCATGGTATATAAATAGTTACTGGTAAACGCATTTGATGCTACCTTCAACAATAAACCAGCGTTAACACCGGTCTGCAAACGAAGCTTGCTCAGTCGCTAGGTCGAAACCTTCGCCAGTCTCCGGTTTCTTTATGGGTCAGTGCTTGGGCCACCGGAAGTGAAATTTAAGGGGAAACACCTGGAAAACGAAGCCAGCACTTTTTACCTTTTTTGTTTTCGAATTATTTGTTATGGTTTGTCCCCAATCCGGTCTTATACCCAACGCCGCAGGAGCTGTGTTCAGGAATTCATTTTTATCCTGCGGGTGAGAAAAGCCGAGAATACAGCTTAATCATACTGCATATGGCGAACCACCAGTTCCGAATCTGGGTGAAAGTTTTTGGCTTATCATATATCTCATTCTTTTCTTGTGCATGGACCTGGTTGGTGGAGGAAGCCGTATGCAGTGCTTACGCGAAGAACACCGGCGAAGCAGACGTCTCGAAAATAATCATAATCCCTCACGAAATCCAAAACTACGTCATGACGATTAGAGATGCGTAGCTCGAAGCCTAAGTATTGCGTGTTACAGCTACTATCGAAATGCATTACTGAGCGGAGCAGTGGGTGGTGAAATGGCCAAGCATCGGACGGTCGGCCTCCCGAACAATACGATCGCACGTAATCGACCGATCGTTCGCAGAGCCAGTAGGAGGCACCAGCAGTGGGGCATTTAGAACCTTGGTGAGGGGCATAAAATTTGAAATTTCCGAAGTCAAATTATGACGTCAAAATATGCGCCAGTGGCAAAAAATGTCCTTGGGGGAATAGCGTATTTATTGTACATTAAACGTCCTGAAAAAGGGGATATCACGACCTAAAATTGTACTAAATAACCTATATATTGCCATAAAATAAGCTAAGACCAGCATTTATTGATGAATGGCAGAATGAGTAGCTACTGCACGTCAATTGTACAATCCGCTGTTTCAGCCGAGGAATTAGAAAAGCATGAAAATACACTTTTTTACAGTGATCTTTTTAAGTTACAACCTAGCTAAAAGTCTTTGTATAGTTACGATTCAGTTAAGAATATCTCATGGCATGATTGAAGAAATGTTCGAAAGGGAGATGTGTAACGTGAAATAAACTGGAGTCCAAACCTTTCATTTCAACTCAAGAAGTTAAACAATGAATCTCCGAGCAAACGGTTTATCTTGGGTAACCCTTCCGGATGAGCGTGTGTTGCTGGCTGATTAAAGCTTCGGTTCGAGTTCGTGCCCTGGCGAGTTTGGCTCGTTAATTCATGCCCAAAACTCGACCCAGGTTGTAATAACTTGGCTAGGCTAAGCCGAACAGGGTAATATCATCTCTTTCTAGCAATTTTAACCCTTTTAGTCTATAAGTGGCAACTGGTACAGGTCCTTGATCAGGGTGATCCACTCCAAGAAGGGACTATAAAAAAATGGAAGGCAAAACAAGACTAGGTTGGTTTTAGTAATATCATGATATATGCCATATTTTGGTGTAAAATTTGACACAAATCATGACCATGCTAAATGGACAAAATATGGTAAATTTTCAACAATTTCTGAAAAGTTGATACATTCTATTTATGTAGTAAGTTTTGAATATTGTTTAAACTTAACAATATCTGATAAAGACAACCCTACTGTGCACATACATAAGGGTTGGAGTGTGGTGATCGGCAAACGCTCATGGACAGTAACATGTTCCGAAGAAGGAATTTGGGAACCTCACGAAAAACAATGTGTCGCTGACAATCTGACTCACTCGAATTTTTTTTTTGAGGCAACTAGAAAAATTGATTACCCAACTGTTGCCTACATAAATATTTTCATCCAGGGACAGCCATTATGCTCATTTTTCTGCCTCCATGATTACGTGATCATAAACTGGTTGATTGCGTTGTTTACAATAAATCGCTTGTCCAATGCAAACCTGTGCTAGAGGCTACATTTTGATGATGTTAGGCGATACAAAAGCACTTTCGAAATTTTCAAAAAAAGTGGCGTTTTAGTCGATAATACGTGCGGAGAACAGTAAAAAAATAGCTGGGGCACACGGGAAACAGCAAAGACTACTTGTTTTTATTCATGTTTAAAACCAGAAAAGTGCAAAATTATACGTGAAAGACTGAAATAGGTCAGTTTGAAGAGAATCAAATAAAAGGCTGCAGAATTTGGTCAAAAATGCGTACTTTTTTGATGGCCGACATGAGTGAGTGTGTCTTACTTGAGACAAAAGTCATGAGATTATCGTGTTCTCTCTCATCTGTATGTTTTCGGCAGGTTGCGATATCATTTTCGATTGTATTTATTTCTACCCCAGTTCATTTTTCAGTGTTCCCATCTCAGGGGCTCATTGGTACATCTTATCATGTGTGATATTTTCTTTGATAAACTTCAAACGTTTCATAATAGGTCGCTGTAAGTTGCGTCATATATAGCCGAGCGGATGGGTTACTCATGGCCGAAGTACAAGTGAAGATATACTGACTCAAATTTGTTTCGTTCCATTGTGGTTCAACTTCCCATCATCTGCACTCTAGGCGGAAAATATCCTTGCGCTTGGAGATGTTAAAACCATTTACCACTATTTTGTTTATTTTTTGTCGACTCTCACAACAAGCAAGAAATGCGTCAGGACAATTGTAAAGCTCGCATACACAAGGCAATGATTGGGTTTTGTTGCTCACCAATTGGGCTTTCAAAATACCCCGTTTTTTGGTTAATTAACGGATATTGTGTTTTTCATATGCGGTCTGAATTTATTTGCCCATTTTTCATTAAAATTCACTCTGAGCAAGGCCGGAAGCATTGCCTTAAAGAAACCAACTGGCGGCCACATAGAAAAGAGCTACTACAAAATGTGGTACCAGCAACTACACTCTAAGCGGAAACATTCTAAACGGAACCGAACCGCTATGGTAAAGCGCAGTGAATGGTACCTGTCCTACTACTTCTATGTTTCTATTTAGTCGCCTCTTACGACACGCAGGAAATACGTTAGGACTATTTCAAATTCAGTACCTACAAATCTTATAGTCAAAACAAATATTGATTTTGTATAGCAACTTCGTCTTCGATCTCACACGTGTATGGTTATTCAAGCTTTGCACGATGTTATTTTACTCACATAACACCTGAGTTTCAGGCCGTGTACCCCCTCCTAATTTAGGGACACAAAGTTTTGTAACGCTTATATGTTAGTATGTAATGCCGAACACTGGACATACTTACTTGCGTATTCGTGAATCACTATTTTTTTCTGTTCTGCTGAGTTTTAAGTAAGCTTGCGTTGTTTTTATATGTTTTTTAATCTTGTAATAGATTTTCCAATATTTTTAAGCAAACGCCAAAAAGTATATTTTTAAGAATGTTACAGCACAGATGTTCTAATCAACATTTTCCCTCCAAGTGTACCCTCTATTTGTGTAGTCTTGCGCTAAACTGTATACCCATATATGAGCTTCGAGTTGGAGTTGAGACCCACTGGTTTGTACTAGTTGGGCGTACCCCGTGGATTCAAATCCAGACTTATTTTATGGGTCCCACCTGACGACTGCACATGAACCTTAGCATCTTCTAGTCCACGCATGTAGGGGGAGTAGTATACCGATTCCATTCCCGTGGTTGCGCCTCTAATAGCTCGATATTGATCTAGATTGTAATTGACTGGACAAATAATAAGCAAAAAATCAATTTATTTATTTTGTGTTTGATATTCTGTTATGTCAACTTTAAATGATATTTATTTTCCTGGCCAACTAATACTAATCAAATAATTTCTTTTCACATGCGAATCCTATCGGACAACCGTTTTTCCCGTCTCCGACTGAAAAGGAAAACAAGAATGATTTTAGTGATTTATCTATACAACATGGGGGCCTAGTAGTGAGTTGTCCTGTTGGTATCATTGGTTGGAGGCGTCGGGAGAATTTTTTGATCAATGCAGACCATCCAGTCAAAAAAAAATGAAAAACAATAACCAGTGGCGTGTTTAGAACGTTGAAATGGGGAGGGGTCAAAATATTTAAAATTTTGACGGATAAATTATGACATCATAATGGGCGTCGTGTGAAGAACATTTTACTAAGAATATAGGTTTTTATTAATATAAAAAAACTCTAAAAACTAAATAAGCATAAATACTACTGCGCGCGTCAAAATTTTTCGTATTCCCCACGTTTTAGGGCACCTAAAAGGCCATCTGTAATTTTTTTTCGCTCGGCCAAGAATTACCAATCGAATATCCCTAAATACGATAGTGACCATAACTATGAGTCGAATACTATCGGCTTTGTTTGAGCTCACTACTGAGTTCAAAATTTTGCAGTCGATTTTCATTTGAATTGAATTTGAATTTCGCTCTAAGCAAGGCTATCTCCCGAGATACGCTTTAAAGGAACCAGCCAACGGTCACTAAATTACACTATAGGCCTGAAAAACATCCTTGGGCGATGGTAGAGCCTCTTCTTTACCTCTTCTTTTTTCCGTTTGTTCGCCTCTTACGACACACAGGGAATTTTCCGATAAAACGATTGTATTGCGAATTTCAATATAATTAATAAGTATAATATAATTCTAAATGCATTGGTTCGCATCCAGGTATTACGGGTGAATCGTTTTCGATTTGAATTCACTTTAATTAAGGTGGAAATCAGCACATAATAGATCTAACTAACGAATAACTGAAGTCAAATAATTTCAACAACTGCACTCTGAGCGGTAAACATTACGTACAGAACCGAATTTCTGCAATAGGATGCAGTGAGAAGATAATGAAAAAGGCCAGGCGCGAACTTTTTACAATCATAAATTTTGTTTTGTCAAGCAAACGCCACGGATCATTCAGTCAGAGACCCATACTTGTCAATACCAGTTTCACTAACGTAAAGTTTCAGTAACGCTGAAGCAATTCTTTTGCTATCCATTCTAATGATCATATCAGTATTATATCGCCAGCTTTGTTAAACATGAGCCAATGATGGATTGCGTCGCCTAGACGCGATCCATCTGTGGTTTGTGTTTAACAAAGCAAAATTCGTCATAGAAATTTTGTAGAAAAAATTCAATTCATGTGGTTTTGGATAATGGGTTTTTAATCTCTCTTTTATGATCCATACTTACCTATGCGGTACGTGGTTTCTTCTGTAATTGTTGCTGTAACGGTAAAAAAGTGGAGTGCATTAGCAGATATATACATACCAATCATGGTATCGTAGTTATTAAAAAATAAAAAAGCAACAGCAACAATGAATACCAGTAGTCGAGTGAGCCTAGGACCTAGCTTTGCTGTATTAAAATTCCAAGTAAGGCCCAAATTCCCTTTTTCTGTTTTTTTTACACTATTTTTGAGTTAATTATCACGTTACCGTCAGTTATCGCATCGTTAACATATAAAGAAAAAAAATTTTCGAGTATGTCCTGTACATTTTTGGCTACCAGAAACGTCAATTTACTTTTTCCCGATAAATCGACGAACTTATATCAAACATTTTCCACTCCCCTTTTTGGTGCATGTACATGTACATTTAGTATGTACATGTACAAGAATTATTCAGAATATAAAGACAACGAGATAATGCGAAACTTACGATTTAACAGCGCTTCGTCTGTGCATGTTGCGCCCGGTGGACAATCTGCCGCTGCAAAAATTGAAATTAAAAAAATGTGTCTTTATTTCTTATTAAAACCCAATCTATACCAGGGCATATACGGACGGCAAAGAGCTGCATAAAAGTGGTACCAGCAACGGCGGATTCTAACGCGAAAACATCTCAAGCGGAAATGGACCGCAAGTATTTATGTTCGAAACAATAACAAAACGGGTTTCACCTTGTTGCTACATTTTAGTCGCCCTTTAGGACATGCAGGAAATACGTAAAGGCAATAGAAGTCAGCAACTGTTACTAACTCGGCCGTTTTCCTCTCTCTCTCAGTAATTGAATTACTTTATTGTATGGGCTACAACTAGAGCTGGACAAAACCGAATCATTTGGAATTCGAATCTGATTTGCGTATTTTTCTCGATAAAAAATAAACAGCTCATTTATACTCTTACAAATTGCCTCCGTTATGAAAATAACGAAATTTTTATCTCTAATACTAATATTAATTACGAATATTAAATTAAACAGACGTAGAGACAATGCATTTTCAATTCGCACTCGATGTCTAAGAGCAAAACATATCATAATTTAACAATATGCTTCGGTAAGTGCGTGAAAATTACATGAAATGAGGTACAAAAACATTAAGGATCCTAGTATAAATAATTGCGATCGTATGGATAAAATACTCATCAGGACGCACTATAACCTACAAGTTGTTAACATTGATCGCTTCATACCGCCCTTGGATGACATTCATCTGTACTTCTACTATACCGAATACTCACACGCCATCTGTGCGACAACAATCAACCCGACGATCAGTAACAGAGCAATTTTCAATGATGACGCCATCTTTGTAGTTTTTCTAGACTTAAGGGGGGTTACCTGTCATCCAAATTATATAATACACAATATACATAAGTGGGAAAAATATATAGGAGAAGTATATTAAATGAATAACAAAAAACGCATGTTTAAATGTAAAATTTTCTCTCAGTTTGTATAAAATAAAACTGGTAAATATAACACCAAAACGCTGGACTAACATGCGCGAGGTATTTCAACTATAATATCTTGCTCGACTCATTTTCCAGGTCAAATTTTCTATTAAATAGACAGGGAATGTGAATTTCCAAGAATTCTAAATTTTCGTTGGTAAAAAGCCGCCAATTTGAAAACGAACGAGTTACTAACGAAAACTCAAAATTGGGATTTGATTTCCTTGAAATTTTTCGTATTATTTGAACGTTTCCGGTAAACATAGCGGAAATATCACATCGAAAAATGCTTTTTTACTCGATTTGACCTCAGTGAACCAATCCCGACCATGACAAATTAACATATTTCAAGAGCGAGACAAACATAAATACGTGAGTTGAAAATACGTTGAGTTGACATTTTTTTCTATAATATTTTTCTAATCAAAAATATTTCGACTATACTGGTGCCAGGTATGGATCACTGATGGATCGCGCCATTGAGGCTCGGTCTATCTGTGGCCCATGGTTGAAAAATGAAATGTAACAGCATGTATAAACATACAAGTATAAACGCAGCACGCAGAAAGTTTCAACTATTTTTTTAAAAATCGGAGTGTCCTGATCAGAATACACGAATCCAAATAAATTTTAAGTTATTATTAACCATCATAAACATTTTGTTTTTGGAGTGTCAACATCAACTTCGGCATTGTGGAGCTCCCCTCGATCAAACAAGTATTGAAAATCGTCTGTTTGGTATGGATCAGTTAGCGTGCGTACTTTCAGTTTAGTTAAACATTTGTACATTTGTATTTATTAACTTTTGTATATTAGGCTACACTTCGGCCTAGACGCTCAGAAAGCGCAACGAAACTCTTTTTTCGGTAGGCGAGAACTTTAGTAGACATCATTATTGATATATACCGAAGTTGGGACTTGAGAAAAAAGTTTCACCAGAATTAATCGAAATGACGCAATCATAGCTTGCTTATCCAATAAGAAATACATCAGTGGCTCATACATAACAAACCATAAGTATGCGCAATTTTATTTTATTAGGTGGGTTATCATCTCTGATATTCGAGTATATTGATGATAAATAAGCGTAAATTCAACCATCGAGCATGCTATGTTGATAAATGGTATCTACTACTCAACAATGAACAAACAGTAGATTAGTTTTTTAGACTAACGATCTCGCCAAAAGACGATAGCGCGATAGTTTCCAAGAATTGGCAGAATGTCATTACTTTCTACCATACCGGTTTATATTGGCAAAAAGGAGCCAATGATAGAACACTCCTGAGTGACAATTTCTATCAGTAAACTCAAAATATTATTTTATATGAAGAGCGGTATTTATTGAGCTTGTAAAAAATGTGTGCGACATCCCAGCTATGATTGAGGAAATGAGCCGCTGATCTTATATAAGGGGTTTTCCCAAGTGAGGGAAATGTATTTCTCTCTCTTAATTATTGATAGCGACGTACACGTGGACATCAAACCTCATTTGTGAACGCCCTTGATACGAAGAAGAGCTTTTTACATATCTTAAGAACCAAACTTAGGCTTCCAGGTAAGAATTCGTTTATTGTGAGAGTTTAATTGTGACTTGTTGTATATTTCTCATGGCCATATTTCTGCAATACCGATGTCAATTATAAATTCGATTTATACCTTTGACAATTGAAATTACGCTAGTTCGCCTAACGCAGGTAGGCCACATACACACCCAAATAATTTGGCATAAAAACATTCCTAATATCCTTGAAACAGTATTTAGAGTGTAGTGAAGTTTGAGCCAGTACTATTTAGGGCAATTCTGACGACCGCAGTTACAGAGGATTATTTGCCTACCTTTAGTCCTATATTTGTATTATTATCACAGCGAGAACAGAGAACATGGATCCACAGGAAAAAGCTAACAACGACAATCATGCAGATCAATGCAATCCAAATAACCCGGAGTAAGACCTCTGAGCAAATATTTTTATTTTTGTCCCTACAAAAAATTTCTTTTGTGGTGTAATTAAGTATCGCGAAGACTGGCTATGTTTTTGTGTGATGCAGCAAGGCGTAGACCAGTTTTATTCTTATCTGTACAGTAAGGTATTCTAGAATTCTAATTTAAAGTAAGTTCGTTTATTTTCAACTTGATTAATTTTGCTGCAAAATTACAAATCAAGCGCTGTAGGCATGGACTTTCGAAGGTAGGTACGGCTTAGTCCTAAAGCATTGCCTACGTGTGGTGAGAAACGATTCTAAGGATGCGCAGATGTGATATATGGTTTTATCAACGCCCAGCCCAAGGAAGATACCACTGACTGCACTTTACAATGGCGGCTCAGTTCTGCTTGGGATGTTTTCCGTTTAAAGTGTAGTTACTGGCGTTATACCTTTTAGTAGTTCTCTGTTATTAAGTGACCGTTAGTTGATTCCTTTTTTGCACTGCTTCAAGCCCTGCTCAGAGTGAATTTCAATAAAAACCATGGTCAAATAAATTTCGTTTATCCGAAAAGTTTAAATAAATATACTAATTTCAATTCTCGTTTAAACTAAGAACAGAAAGACGGGTAAAAATGAAATGCAAATTATATATGGATTTTTAAGCCAGAAAAGCATAAAAATTATTCCGTTAAGACTAATATTCCTCTATTAAAAGTCCTTGATTATTATGATTAATTGTTAGAAGTCAAATAGTCAATCTAAATTGAATTGTTTCAGATATAAAGGCTACGAGTCGGGATATTCTGGGACAGGAGATAAAGCTGATTTGGACAACCATGCCAATCAGATGAATCCAAATAATGAGAGGTATTGTAACTATTAGTGATAATAAGTTGGTCACTTTTTGAGCACATTCAATGATGGATGATCCATAAATTGTACAAGCAACAAAATGTGACCAATTTTCATCATATATTGCTTTATTATCTTACATTTATGTTCAACGGTTCATATACAGACCGGCTGAATGTCGGCTACTCAGACATCCAAAATAATGGATCCCATCCGTTTGTGAACCACAGGTGATCCATGGCGACGCTATCAATGAGTTACATATCTAACCTGACAAAATGTGTTTGATCAAATTATTTTGAATGGTAAGGGAGTTTTAAATTCACGTGTCCAATAATTGACCGAACAGGTCATTTCACAAATCTCTTGAAATGAATGTTAAGCACCGAATTATGCAATTAACGAAGGGATTATGCGAATGTGAGCTACAAAGAGCATATATTTAAATATATGTAAATTCACATTCGTCCGTCAATCTCTATTTGCTTGGTCTGTCGGACACATGTCCTATGAAGACTTTTTATCACTTCTCACTGGTATTCATCCCTCTATATTTCAGATATCAAGGAAATAAGTAGTCTCTGCTCGAGAAGACAAATACTTTCAAATTTTTGAGTTTTGAGGAATTATCATCGTTTTTTGTAATTTTTAATCAAACAATTTTTTTTCTCCCAAGCATGTGTCAAGTCTCGATTATCCTATGGCACATATATGGTATAATAAGACTTCGTGATCAAACTTCATTTCTGTTGAAAATATTCGTAAAATAAAAATAAATGTGATGTAAGAGAAATTTTAACTGGCGTTCAAAATACGAGGTACTAGTAGTTGAATGGGTTTTGTTGAGTGTTGAGCAACATTGCTGAAAATTTATGTACAGTAAAAAGGAATTTTTGTTGGGAATTCGAACAAGATTGGAAGTAAGTTACGGAAAGTGCGAACTAACGACTACTACTGACAAAGAGCGACATAAAATATGCAAAAAAAGAAAGATCATCCCAAGCATGAACATCATTTACATAACTGAACTATTATAATAGAGTGAGCAAGTCGTATCAGTCCCGGGCGATGACCAAACTTTCCACCCCTTTGTTCTCTTTTTATTCGCTTTTTATGAGTCGTAAAAAGTACATAAGAGTGAATCTAATCAAATCATAAATTTTTATTAATAAGAATGAGCAACAGATAAACCGCGCGATCTATATATGACCCATCCATGCCCAACGTTACTTGGTTAAAAATTTCTGATTGGGAAGGTCTGAGCCCAAAGAGTTGAAAAGCTTTCTTATATACTTTTTACTGACAGATGGGTTTGCGTGTATTTTAATGCAGTAATGTCCAAAACGAGTCGAATATTCGGATACATTCGATATAGTAAAATTCTTAAATTTTTTTTTAGTTTTTTTTTTAGAATAGCGGAATAAGAAAATAAGTCATTTTTATTGCATAAATCCGGACAAAATCAACAGATAAATTTATTTTTGCTTTCTAAATTAACAGAGTTTCACAAAATAAAAAACAAAACAAAATTGTGTACTAAACTCATAATTTTCTAGATATTTGAAGTGCTGAGTTTCATCGAAAATATTTATATTCAAAATAATTTTTTTAGAATGTATTGGAAATGGTAAAATATTCGGTTTTGACCATCCCTGGTAATTCATGATAATCATAGAAAACAATACGCTTTTGGAAAGATGCATGGTCTATAAAACCTGATTAAATAACCGTTTAGTTGAGTAGACCGGGAAATTGCTTTAAATGAAATGATTGCTTCAGTCGTGTAGAATGTAAAATTGACGAGGTAGCCTATGACCTTGAATTTCCGCTCTCAAAGTAATGTTTAAGCAATGGTAAATAATTGAAATTATGAAACAAAGCAGGCCTTGGCTGATCTTGAAAAATCTATTGCCCAACAAGTTATAATGTCGGACCGATAAGCATATGAGGGTGAGTCTATAGTCGAAACGGGTATTTAGAGCTCGAGTTTTTGTACGGGATATGGAATTTTCCCAGCATATTTCCTTTGATAGCTTTACCACTGCCTAAGGCGGATAACACACACGGCACTCTGGTATAAAGAATCAGTTCACTTAGCGATGCTTTCCAGTTAGAATGTAGTTGTTGATACTACATTGTAGATAGTCGCTTCCCGAGTGTATAACGTGTTCAGAATCTGCTTCTGACTTTGATAAAGGAAAATTCAACTCAATTTCTAATCTTCCTAAATCATGCCAATATAAAGAGTCTGAGGTATTGTCAGCTCACCTTGACCGCAGTCATAATTAGGTGAATAAAATGTAATTTCGCTGTATTTAATAATTTTTTTTACAAAAATTGCCTGTCCGGAAATTGTTTATCAATAGGGAGCAATTTAGCAATAGGCGCTTTCCAGGGCCTGTTTAGTTGATTATAAAAGCGTATTACATTGGCTGCGAAAGAGGATTGGAGGCTTCAACGAACATTCCCTTCATCAAGGCAATTCGCGAGTAGAAGAAACACATTATGTATACATAGTTGATAGATAGTTTTGTGCAGCGAGTTCTCACCACCCGCGCTTCTCGAAATATTTAGACTTGTTTGAATACTTATTACATTTCAAGTAAAATAGCATCTGCAACCAAGTTGACGCTCCGGGCGCAATTGTCTTCTCACTTGCGATAAACACGCTCACACCATATAAAGATTCCGAGTTCAGTTAGATGAAGTCAAAACTGCGAACTCCCACCTATGCTGTAACAACCAGTAAGATCGGACAATCGGGGAATGTGTATGATTTTCCTACGATAATAAAACTGTTCTATAAAGGGCCTTCTGTAAAATGCCTTGCCTAGGGTGAGCACCTAAAAGAACGAACATGGAATGAGTCGGTCAAATTTTTAGTCGAGTGCTGCAAGAGTCCAACTTTACAGGCGAAATTAAAAAAAAAAACTCTGGATTCATTCTGTTTTGTATTAAACCGTAGCATAAAACATGATGAATTCTTGATAATAATGTTTAGCAATGACACGATATGATCCAACCATTTGCATCTTGATTTATATACTTAACACCAAAAGCCAGTCGGACAAATAACGTCCTCTCTCTCTGCAATATATAAAAAAAATGGTTTTAATATATTTAAGATAAACATAATTAACTTAGACTTTCACTTTTTATATTAATTCGTGGCATATATTGCGATAGAGAGAGAAGGATGCAGACGGTTTTTGATTTTAGAACAGGTCAAGAAGGTGCAATGATTTCTGTATCCGCCTTATTACTTTCCCCATCGATAGTGGTTGCTCTGTTCGGTACATGAATAATATAGTGTAGGCTGTTTAAGTTTTCAAAAAGCTCCCCTGGCATGGCACGCTCTGTTAGGATGGCAATCTAGGCCATATTTTTCGAATTTAGATAAAGTATTACTAGGTAACCTAATATCGCTTCTAAGCTAGATAGTGCTTTGATTGAAAACTAGGTCATCCTGTTTGGATTCATTCAATGCATTTTTAATAGATTTGAAAATTGAAACTACCAAATATTCAATAACAAACAAATAAAAAAAAAGCTTTTTGTAATGAAAATATGATTTACTTCGTTTTTTTACCAGGTACTAGAACTAGTTTTTTTTAGCAAGTTGTAAAATATATTAAATTTACCTACTTTACCCAGTAAATTTACTAGGTAAAATTTCAAACAAAACCTCGGTATAAAAAGTTAAACTAGGTAAGAGTACTTTGAAAATAAATTCGGTAAACTATGTATACTAAGTACTTTTAAGCGTCTTTTTAGATGAGAAATCCGCTCTTGCGGGCTTCGTTGAATGTTTATTGCAAAATGTTTTTCGAGTTCGGTCGGGGTACGCAAATATGGAGTAATATCATTTCGAGGCAATACTTTGTCGAGTCGAATTAAGTTTGATAAACAGTATTGGGACTAATAAAATCTTTTGACGCGGATCTCCATTAGAAAGAAATAGAAATATTATACTAGAGATCGGTAAATAGTCGGGGTATATATCACGTGAGTTGTACGTACCGAAATGTTTATTACACTTCATCCGCGTTATATTTGATATTCTTTTTTCCAAATACGGCTGGATTTTTATCAAAAATTGTGATTCAATTAAGTTTTGTTACCCATTACATGATTATCATTTGTCATGGATGAACCTTGCCTTGATTTGTTCAAAGTTCATGCATGGTAAATGTATTCTCAAAATGCATAAATCGTTACTTACTTAAGGTATGCCCAAGGTCGACCAATCAATTCGCTACATACTTTAAAGAAGTATGAATTATTGGATTGAATTTCAAAATTATATTAAAATGAATAAAAAAGAAATTTTTCTGAAAGCTATGGATTTGACGTTTTTGACAATTTTCGTATAATATATATCCGTTGGTTTGATATTACAGGTGGCACTTTGAAGAAAGGGCGACTAACGTGACGAGACATGTTCAGGCAAATATTATGCGATTGGGACGTGAAATTAATTTTTTTATTGAAATTCACTCTGAGCAAGGCCGGAAGCAGAGCCTAAAAAGAACCAACTAACGGCCACTTAGTAGCAAAGAGCTACTAAAAGATTTAGTACCAGCAACTGCACTCTAAGCGGAAAACATCCCAAACGGAACTGAACCACCATGGTAAAGTGCCGTGAGTGGTATCTGCCCTGGGCGATGGTAAAACCCTCCACCACTTCACCACCAGGAAATACGTTACTGCTATTCTAAAGCCCGTTCCTACACGACGTGGACTTATCATTATGTGGCACCAAATAGCCCCTTTCAATTTTTCAAAGAGAAGTCGTTGATGTCGGCATAACTACGTTACGTTACCCGAACGTCGACGTGATGTGGCGCCACGACGTTGAATGATACCAACGGCGTTGTTTGTGTATTTGGAAAGACGTAAGGACGCAAGCCGTGCGTCAGAACTGATCGCCAACTTTTTTGAATTACGTTGCAAGTTGATCATACAAAATTGCGATAAAGACTGTTCTAAACGGACATCAGAGTGCATTCAACTATCGATAGAAAAGGGAATTGATTTCACAGCTATTCATTTCGCCCCTTTAAGCAGAATAAAGCTAGAAATTAAAGAATTATACAAAAAATGAAATAAATATATATATTGTTAAAAACAATAATTGAACATTTTAACCAATAATTAATTATTTTCCGTAGAGGTTTTGCGTAGTTAACATTCTTAACGTTAATTTCCCATGCTGAACTCCGAAAAAACTATAATTGCTGAGTTATACAGTTATACAGCTTTAAACCCATGCAAACTTTCCATATTTTATGTCTCGGCTCGAGTCAGAGCAGTGGGCGCTCAGGATTAGAGAGCACAGCCATTCTTGCGCGTCCGAGTTCGAAGAGTCAAAGAAGAAAAATTAGTATACGAATGTGAATTTTTGAGAATTCTAAAATTTTGTTGGAAAAGAACCGCCAATTTGAAAAAGAACGAGTTAACTTAAAAATACTATCAAAAATCCAAAATTGGGATTTAAATTCCTTGAAAACTCTTCGTAATATTTGAACGATTCCGCCAAATATAGCGGAAATGTCGAAAAATGCTTTTTACTTGATTTGACCTCAGCAAGCCAATCCCGACCGTGATAGATTAATATTTGAAAAAAGAGACAAACATAAATGATTGTGTCATACCATTGTCAGGTATGCGGTACTGAGGCGCCATTGAGGCGCGGTCCATCTGTGGCCCATGGTTGAAAAACTGAAATACAACAGCACGTATAAACATACATGTATGAACAGCAGTACAACCCAAAAAAGTTTCTATTAAAAATTGAAGTATCCTAAGCATACTACCCAAGCATATCCACAAATAAATTTTAAGTTAATTTTAGCCATCAGAAACTTTTTTTATTTTGGAGTGTCAACATCAACTTCGACATTGTAGAGCTCCAAACAAATTTTGAAAATCGTCTGTTTGGTATGGATTAGTTAGTGCCCGTGCTCTCAACCTCTCAGTTTAGTTAAACAAAATCCTGCATATTAGGCTTACACTTCGGCGCAACAAAAGCGCAACAAAACTATTTTTTCGATGTGTGAGAACTTTAGTAGACATCATTATCGGTATTTACCTAAGTTGGGACTTGAGAAAGAAGTTTCGCCAGACCTAATCGAAATAACGCAAATAAAGCTTGCTCACTCAATCAGAAATTTAATTTTGTCAAGCTTAAACCACAGATGTCCGCACCTTGAGGGCGCAATCCATCGGTGGTATTAATAAACGACATTGATTGATCAACGGTTGATCGCTGCAAACAATGAACAAACTGTAGACTTGTTTTTTAGGCCAACGATCTCGCCAAAAGACGACAGCGCGATAGTTTTCCAAAATTGGCAGAATATTATTACTTTTTTAACATATCAATTTATGTTGTCAAAAAAGAGCCAATTAATGATAGAACGCTCCAGAGCGACAACCTAAACTCAAAATGGTATTTTATGTGAACAGCGTTATTCATTGAGCTTGTAAAAACTGTGGCGACAGCCCAGCTATAATCGAGGAAATGAGCCGTTGATCACATATAAGGTGTTTTCCCAAGTGAGGGAAATGTGTTTTTCGCAAGTGAGGGAAATGTATTTCTCTCTCTCAACCATTGATAGCGACGTACACGTGGAAATCAACCCTCATTTGTGAACGCCCTCGATACGGAAAAGAGCTTTTTATATCTTGGAACGAAACTCAGGCTTCCAGGTAAGAATTCGTTTATTGTGGAGTTTATTTGTGACTTGTTGTATATTTCTCACGGCTATTTTTCTGCAATCCCGATGTCAATTATAAATCCTATTTATACGTTTGACAATTGAAATTAGGCTATAGGCAAGTTCGTCTAACGTAGGAAGGCCACATACACACGGAAATAATTTGGCATAAAAACATTCCTAATATCCTTGAAACAGTATTTAGGGTGCGGTGAAGTTTGAGCCAGTACTATATTTCTGAATATCATCAAAATGAATATTAGCGGAATATTTCTCCCCTACCGCCGCATCAACAGTCGGGTTAGGCTAAGATGAGTCGCTTCTTATTTTTGATGTTACACGTGAATAGGCTACGATACTTCACTTTATTAGACCAAATACCAGACTACCTGCAATCTCACAGCAAACAAAAATGCAGGGTATATAATGATACGTTCCAGTCCATGGCTTCTTCTCCAGCGCTATAGTGGGAAATCCATGTCGAGTAAACAGCATTAATAAATACTCACAATTAGGGGTGGTCAAAATAGAATATATTGTTATTTCGAAATCGAATCGATTAATTACAGACATAATACAAAACAAAATATCTTCCAATAAATTTGTAATTTTACAAATATCTCAGAAAAGTTTTGCATTTTTCCTCAGCAGCGTGATCCATCTGTGACTCATACTACGTTAAAAAGATTGTTTAGATGTTTTCTGATTTGGTCAGTCGCCTGTTGCAAGTTTGGATAGGCAGTGAATACGTTAGGGCAATTCTGACGACCGCAGTTACAGGGGAGTATTTGCCTACCTTTAGTCCTATATTTGTATTATTATCACAGCGAGAACAGAGAACATGGATCCACAGGAAAAAGCTAACAACGATAATCATGCTGATCAATGCAATCCAAATAACCCGGAGTAAGACCTCTGAGCAAATATTTTTTATTTTGTTCCTACAAAAAACTTCTTTTGTGGTGTAATTACGTATCGCGAAGACTAGCTATGTTCTTGTGTGATGCAGCAAGGTGTAGACCAGTTATATTCTTATCCTAATAGTAAGGTATTCTAGAATTCTAATTTAAAGTAAGTTCGTTTATTTTCAACTTGATTTGTAATTTTGCTGCAAAATTACAAATCAAGCGCTGTAGGTACGGACTTTCGAAGGTAGGTACGGCTTCGTCCTAAAGTATTGCCTACGTGTGGTGAGAAACGATTCTAAGGATGCGCAGATGGAAGATACCACTGACTGCACTTTACTATGACTGTTCAGTTTTGCTTGGGATGTTTTCTGTTTAAAATGTAGTTACTGGCGTTACATCTTTTAGTAGCTCTTTGCTATTAAGTGGCCGCTAGTTGATTCCTTTTAGACACTGCTTCAGGCCTTGCTCAGAGTGAATTTCAATAAAAAACATGGCCAAATGAATTATCAGCAATTTCGTTAATCCGAAAAGTTTCAACATTTATAGTGGTTCCAAATCTCCTTTAAACTAAGAACAGGAAGACGCAGAAAGAAAGAATGAAATGCAAATTATACATGGATTCTTAAGCCAGAAAAGCATAAAAATTATTCCGTTAAGATTAATATTCCTCTATTAAAAGTCCTTGATTATTATGATTAATTGTTAGAAGTCGAATAGTCAATCTAAATTGAATTGTTTCAGATATAAAGGCTACGAGTCGGGATATTCTGGGACAGGAGATAAAGCTGATTTGGACAACCATGCCAATCAGATGAATCCAAATAATGAGAGGTATTGTAACTATTAGTAATAAAACAGGTTGGTCACTTTTTGAGCACATTCAATGATGGATGATCCATAAATTTTACAAGCAACAAAATGTGACCAATTTTCATCACATATTGCTTTATTATCTTATATTTATGTTCAACGGTTCCTATACAGACCGGCAGAATGTCGGCTAGTCAGACACCCAAAATAATGGATCCCATCCGTTTGTGAACCTCAGGTGATCCATGGCGACGCTATCAATGAGTTACATATATCTAACCTGACAAAATATATTTGATCAAATTATTTTGAATGGTAAGGGAGTTTTAAATTCACGTGTCCAATACTTGACCGAACAGGTCATTTCACAAATCTCTTGAAATGAATGTTAAGCACCGAATTATGCAATTAACGAAGGGATTATGCGAATGTGAGCTACAAAGAGCAGATATTTAAATATATATAAATTCACGTTCGTCCGTCAATCTCTATTTGCTTGGTCTGTCGGACACATGTCCTATGAAGACTTTTTATCACTTCTCACTGGTATTGATCCCTCTATATTTCAGATATCAAGGAAATAAGTAGTCTCTACTCCAAAAGACAAATACTTTCAAATTTTTGAGTTTTGAGGAATTATCATCGTTTTTTGTAATTTTTAATCAAACAATTTTTTTCTCACAAGCATGTGTCAAGTCTCGATTATCCTATGGCACATATATGGTATTATAAGACTTCGTGATCAAACTTCATTTCTGTTGAAAATATTCGTAAAATAAAAATAAATGTGATGTAAGAGAAATTTTAACTGGCGTTCAAAATACGAGGTACTAGTAGTTGAATGGGTTTTGTTGAGTGTTGAGCAACATTGCTGAAAATTTATGTACAGTAAAAAGGAATTTTTGTTGGGAATTCGAACAAGATTGGAAGTAAGTTACAGAAAGTGCGAACTAACGACTACTACTGACAAAGAGCGACATAAAATATGCAAAAAAAGAAAGATCATCCCAAGCATGAACATCATTTACATAACTGAACTATTATAATAGAGTGAGCAAGTCGTATCAGTCCCGGGCGATGACCAAACTTTCCACCCCTTTGTTCTCTTTTTATTCGCTTTTTATGAGTCGTAAAAAGTACATAAGAGTGAATCTAATCAAATCATAAATTTTTATTAATAAGAATGAGCAACAGATAAACCGCGCGATCTATATATGACCCATCCATGCCCAACGTTACTTGGTTAAAAATTTCTGATTGGGAAGGTCTGAGCCCAAAGAGTTGAAAAGCTTTCTTATATACTTTTTACTGACAGATGGGTTTGCGTGTATTTTAATGCAGTAATGTCCAAAACGAGTCGAATATTCGGATACATTCGATATAGTAAAATTCTTAAATTTTTTTTTAGTTTTTTTTAGAATAGCGGAATAAGAAAATAAGTCATTTTTATTGCATAAATCCGGACAAAATCAACAGATAAATTTATTCACAAAATATAAAACAAAACAAAATTGTGTACTAAACTCATAATTTTCTAGATATTTGAAGTGCTGAGTTTCATCGAAAATATTTATATTCAAAATAATTTTTTTAGAATGTATTGGAAATGGTAAAATATTCGGTTTTGACCATCCCTGGTAATTCATGATAATCATAGAAAACAATACGCTTTTGGAAAGATGCATGGTCTATAAAACCTGATTAAATAACCGTTTAGTTGAGTAGACCGGGAAATTGCTTTAAATGAAATGATTGCTTCAGTCGTGTAGAATGTAAAATTGACGAGGTAGCCTATGACCTTGAATTTTCGCTCTCAAAGTAATGTTTAAGCAATGGTAAATAATTGAAATTATGAAACAAAACAGGCCTTGGCTGATCTTGAAAAATCTATTGCCCAACAAGTTATAATGTCGGACCGATAAGCATATGAGGGTGAGTCTATAGTCGAAACGGGTATTTAGAGCTCGAGTTTTTGTACGGGATATGGAATCTTCCCAGCATATTTCCTTTGATAGCTTTACCACTGCCTAAGGCGGATAACACACACGGCACTCTGTTATAAAGAATCAGTTCACTTAGCGATGCTTTCCAGTTAGAATGTAGTTGTTGATACTACATTGTAGATAGTCGCTTCCCGAGTGTATAACGTGTTCAGAATCTGCTTCTGACTTTGATAAAGGAAAATTCAACTCAATTTCTAATCTTCCTAAATCATGCCAATATAAAGAGTCTGAGGTATTGTCAGCTCACCTTGACCGCAGTCATAATTAGGTGAATAAAATGTAATTTCGCTGTATTTAATAATTTTTTTTACAAAAATTGCCTGTCCGGAAATTGTTTATCAATAGGGAGCAATTTAGCAATAGGCGCTTTCCAGGGCCTGTTTAGTTGATTATAAAAGCGTATTACATTGGCTGCGAGAGAGGATTGGAGGCTTCAACGAACTTCATCAAGGCAATTCGCGAGTAGAAGAAACACATTATGTATACATAGTTGATAGATAGTTTTGTGCAGCGAGTTCTCACCACACGCGCTTCTCGAAATATTTAGACTTGTTTGAATACTTATTACATTTCAAGTAAAATAGCATCTGCAACCAAGTTGACGCTCCGGGCGCAATTGTCTTCTCACTTGCGATAAACACGCTCACACCATATAAAGATTCCGAGTTCAGTTAGATGAAGTCAAAACTGCGAACTCCCACCTATGCTGTAACAACCAGTAAGATCGGACAATCGGGGAATGTGTATGATTTTCCTACGATAATAAAACTGTTCTATAAAGGGCCTTTTGTAAAATGCCTTGCCTAGGGTGAGCACCTAAAAGAACGAACATGGAATGAGTCGGTCAAATTTTTAGTCGAGTGCTGCAAGAGTCCAACTTTACAGGCGAAATTAAAAAAAAAACTCTGGATTCATTCTGTTTTGTATTAAACCGTAGCATAAAACATGATGAATTCTTGATAATAATGTTTAGCAATGACACGATATGATCCAACCATTTGCATCTTGATTTATATACTTAACACCAAAAGCCAGTCGGACAAATAACGTCCTCTCTCTCTGCAATATATAAAAAAAATGGTTTTAATATATTTAAGATAAACATAATTAACTTAGACTTTCACTTTTTATATTAATTCGTGGCATATATATTGAGAGAAGGATGACGGTTTTTGAGAGAAAGGATGCAATGCATCCGCCTTATCACTTTCCCCACGATAGTGGTTGCTCTGTTTTTGATAATTAGTGAACTGTTTAAGTCAAAAAGCTCCCCGGTGCACGCTCTGTTAGGATGGCAATCTAGGCCATATTTTTCGAATTTAGATAAAGTATTACTAGGTAACCTAATATCGCTTCTAAGCTAGATAGTGCTTTGATTGAAAACTAGGTTATCCTGTTTGGCTTCATTCAATGCATTTTTAATAGATTTGAAAATTGAAACTACCAAATATTCAATAACAAACAAATAAAAAAAAGCTTTTTGTAATGAAAATATGATTTACTTCGTTTTTATACTAGATCCTAGAACTAGTTTTTTTTAGCAAGATACCTAGTTGTAAGATATATCAAATTTATCTACTTCACCCAGTAAATTTACTAGGTAAAATTTCAAACAAAACCTCGGTATAAAAAGTTAAACTAAGTAAGAGTACTTTGAAAATAAATTCGGTAAACTATGTATACTAAGTACTTTTAAGCGTCTTTTAAGATGAGAAATACGCTCTTGCGGGCTTCGTTGAATGTTTATTGCAAAATGTTTTTCGAGTTCGGTCGGGGTACGCAAATATGGAGTAATATCATTTCGAGGCAATACTTTGTCGAGTCGAATTAAGTTTGATAAACAGTATTGGGACTAATAAAATCTTTTGATACGGATCTCCATTAGAAAGAAATAGAAATATTATACTAGAGATCGGTAAATAGTCGGGGTATATATCACGTGAGTTGTACGTACCGAAATGTTTATTACACTTCATCCGAACCGCGTTATATTTGATATTCTTTTTTCCAAATACGGCTGGATTTTTATCAAAAATTGTGATTCAATTAAGTTTTGTTACCCATTACATAATTATCATTGGTCATGGATGATCTTGCCTTGATTTGTTCAAAGTTCATGCATGGTAAATGTAAATGCAAATTCTCAAAATGCATAAATCGTTACTTACTTAAGGTATGCCCAAGGTCGACCAATCAATTCGCTACATACTTTAGAGAAGTATGAATTATTGAATTGAATTTCAAAATCATCTCAAAATCAATAAAAACGGAATTTTTATTGAAAACTATGAATTTGACGTTTTTGACAATTTTCGTGTAATATATATTCGTTAATACAAGAGGCGCTTTGAAGAAAATGCGACAAACGTGACGAGACTTGTTCAGACAAATATTATGCGATTGGGACGTGTAATTAATTTTTTTTTATTGAAATTCACTCTAAGCAAGGCCGGAAGCAGAGCCTAAAAAGAATCAACAATCGGTCACTTGATAGCAAAGAGCTACTAAAAGATTTAGTTCCAGCAACTGCACTTTAAGCGGAAAACATCCCCAACGGAACTGAACCACCATGGTGAAGTGCCGTGAGTGGTATCTGTCCTGGGCGATGGTAAAACCCTTTACCACTTCTTTGATTCCTTTTAGTCGCCTCTTACGACACGCAGGAAATACGTGAGCGCTATTCTAAAGCCCGTTCCTACACGGCATGGACTTATCATTATGTGGCACCAAATAACCCCTTTCAATTTCTCGAAGAGAAGTCGTTGATGTCGGCATAACTACGTTACGTTACCCGAACGTCGATGTGGCGTGGCGCCATGACGTTGAATGATACCAACGGCGTTGTTTGTGTATTTGGGAAGACGTAATGGCGTAAGTCGGGGTCAGAACTGATCGCCAACGTTGCAAGTTGATCATACAAAATTGCGATAAAGACTTTTCTAAACGGACATCAAAGTGCATTCAACTATCGACAGAAAAGGGAATTGATTTCGCAGCTATTGTAGTAGAATAAAGCTGGAAATTAAAGAATTATACAAAAAATGAAATATATATATATATATATATTGTTAAAAACAATAATTGAACATTTTAACAAATAATTAATTATTTTCCGTAGAGGTTTTGCGTAGTTAACATGCTGAACGTTAATTTTCCATGCTGAACTCCAAAAAAACTATAATTGCTGAGAAGTTATACAGCTTTAAACCATGCAAACTTTCATATTTTGAGTCTTGGCTCGAGTCAGAGCCGTGGGCGCTCAGGATTAGAGAGCACAGCCATTCTGGCGCGTCCGAGTTCAAAGAGTCAAAGAAGAAAAATTAGTATACAAATGTGAATTTTAAGAATTCTAAAATTTTGTTGGAAAAGAGCCGCCAATTTGAAAAGCACTTAAAAATACTATCAAAAATTCAAAATTGGGATTTAAATTCCTTGAAAACTCTTCGTAACATTTGAACGTTTCCGTCAAATATCGCGGGAATTTCATGTCGAAAAATGCTTTTTTACTTGATTTGACCTCAGCAAACCAATCCTGACCGTGACAGTTTAATATTTGAAAAAAAGAGACAAACATAAATGAGTCTGTCATAACATTGTCAGTTAAGGGGTACTGAGGCGCCATTGAGGCGCGGTCCATCTGTGGCCCATGGTTGAAAAACTGAAATACAACAGCATGTATAAACATACATGTATGAACAGCAGTACAACGCAAAAAAGTTTCTATCAAAAATTGAAGTATCCTGATCATACTACACAAGCAAATCCACAAATAAATTTTAAGTTAATTTTAATCATCAGAAACTTTTTTATTTTGGAGTGTCATCATCAACTTCGACATAGTAGAGCCCCCTCGATCAAACAAATTTTGAAAATCGTCTGTTTGGTGTGGACTAGTTAGTGCCCGTGCTCTCAGCCTCTCAGTTTAGTTAAACAAAATCCTGCATATCAGGCTTACACTTCGGCCTACACGCCCAGAAGGCGCAACAAAACTATTTTTTCGATGTGTGAGAACTTTAGTAGACATCATTATCGGTATATACCTAAGTTGGGACTTGAGAAAGAAGTTTCGCCAGACTTAACCGAAATAACGCAAATAATGCTTGCTTACCCAATAAGAAATTCAATTTTGTCAAGCTTAAACCACAGATGTCCGCACCTTGAGGGCGCAATCCATCGGTGATATTGGTAAACGGCATTGATTGATCAACGGTTGATCGCTGCAAACAATGAACAAACAGTAGACTTGTTTTTTAGGCCAACGATCTCGCCAAAAGACGATAACGCGATAGTTTTCCAAAATTGGCAGAATATTATTACTTTCTACCATATCAGTTTATATTGTCAAAAAAGAGCCAATTAATGATAGAACGCTCCAGAGCGACAACCTAAACTCAAAATATTATTTTATGTGAAGAGCGGTATTTAATGAGCTTGTAAAAACTGTGGGCGACATCCCAGCTATAATCGAGGAAATGAGCCGCTGATCGCCTATAAGGTGTTTTCCCAAATGAGGGAAATGTATTTCTCTCTCTCAATCATTGATAGCGACGTACACCTGGAAATCAACCCTCATTTGTGAACGCCCTTGATACAGAAAAGAGCTTTTTACATCTTAGGACGAAACTCAGGCTTCCAGGTAAGAATTCGTTTATTGTGAGAGTTTATTAGTGACTTGTTGTATATTTCTCACGGCTATTTTTCTGCAATGTCAATTATAAATCCGAATTATACGTTTACAATTGAAATTTGGCTATAGGCAAGTTCGTATAACGTAGGAAGGCCACATACACACGGAAATAGTTTGGCACAAAAACATTCCTAATATCCTTGAAACAGTATTTAGAGTGTAGTGAAGTTTGAGCCAGTACTATATTTCCGAATATCATCAAAATGCATATTAGCGGAATATTTCTACCCTACCGCCGCATCAATACTCGGGTTAGGATAAGATGAGTCGCTTCCTATTTTTGATGTTACGCATGAATAGGCTACGGTACTTAACTTCGACTACCTGCAATATTACAGCAAACAAAAATGCATTTTGCCTCAGCAGCGTGCTCCATCTGTGACTCATACTACGTTAAAAAATTTGGTTAGATGTTTTCTGATTTGGTCAGTCGCCTGTTGCAAGTTTGGACAGGCAGTGAATACGTTAGGACAATTCTGACGACCGCAGTTACAGAGGATTATTTGCCTACCTTTAGTCCTATATTTGTAATATTATCACAGCGAGAACAGAGAACATGGATCCACAGGAAAAAGCTAACAACGACAATCATGCAGATCAATGCAATCCAAATAACCCGGAGTAAGACCTCTGAGCAAATATTTTTATTTTTGTCCCTACAAAAAACTTCTTTTGTGGTGTAATTATGTATCGCGAAGATTAGCTATGTTCTTGTGTGATGCAGCAAGGTATTCCAGAATTCTAATTTAAAGTAAGTTCATTTATTTTCAACTTGATTTGTAATTTAACTGCAAAATTACAAATCAAGCGCTGTAGGCACGGTATTTCGAAGGTAGGTACGGCTTAGTCCTAAAGTATTGCCTACGTGTGGCGAGAAACGATTCTAAGGATGCGCAGATGTGATATATGGTTTTATCAACGCCCAGCCCAGAGATACCACTGACTGCACTTTACTATGGCGGTTCAGTTTTGCTTGGGATGTTTTCTGTTTAAAATGTAGTTACTGGCGTTACATCTTTTAGTGGCTCTTTGCTATTAAGTGGCCGCTAGTTGATTCCTTTTAGACACTGCTTCAGGCCTTGCTCAGAGTGAATTTCAATAAAAAACATGGTCAACATGGTTCCAAATCTCCTTTAAACTAAGAACAGGAAGACGCAGAAAGAAAGAATGAAATGCAAATTATACATGGATTCTTAAGCCAGAAAAGCATAAAAATTATTCCGTTAAGATTAATATTCCTCTATTAAAAGTCCTTGATTATTATGATTAATTGTTAGAAGTCGAATAGTCAATCTAAATTGAATTGTTTCAGATATAAAGGCTACGAGTCGGGATATACTGGGACAGGAGATAAAGCTGATTTGGACAACCATGCCAATCAGATGAATCCAAATAATGAGAGGTATTGTAACTATTAGTAATAAAACAGGTTGGTCACTTTTTGAGCACATTCAATGATGGATGATCCATAAATTGTACAAGCAACAAAATGTGACCAATTTTCATCATATATTGCTTTATTATCTTATATTTATGTTCAACGGTTCATATACAGACCGGCTGAATGTCGGCTACTCAGACATCCAAAATAATGGATCCCATCCGTTTGTGAACCACAGGTGATCCATGGCGACGCTATCAATGAGTTACATATCTAACCTGACAAAATGTATTTGATCAAATTATTTTGAATGGTAAGAGAGTTTTAAATTCACGTGTCCAATAATTGACCGAACAGGTCATTTCACAAATCTCTTGAAATGAATGTTAAGCACCGAATTATGCAATTAACGAAGGGATTATGCGAATGTGAGCTACAAAGAGCAGATATTTAAATATATATAAATTCACATTCGTCCGTCAATCTCTATTTGCTTGGTCTGTCGGACACATGTCCTATGAAGACTTTTTATCACTTCTCACTGGTATTCATCCCTCTATATTTCAGATATCAAGGAAATAAGTAGTCTCTGCTCGAGAAGACAAATACTTTCAAATTTTTGAGTTTTGAGGAATTATCATCGTTTTTTGTAATTTTTAATCAAACAATTTTTTTCTCCCAAGCATGTGTCAAGTCTCGATTATCCTATGGCACATATATGGTATTATAAGACTTCGTGATCAAACTTCATTTCTGTTGAAAATATTCGTAAAATAAAAATAAATGTGATGTAAGAGAAATTTTAACTGGCGTTCAAAATACGAGGTACTAGTAGTTGAATGGGTTTTGTTGAGTGTTGAGCAACATTGCTAAAAATTTATGTACAGTAAAAAGGAATTTTTGTTGGGAATTCGAACAAAATTGGAAGTAAGTTACGGAAAGTGCGAACTAACGACTACTACTGACAAAGAGCGACATAAAATATGCAAAAAAAGAAAGATCATCCCAAGCATGAACATCATTTACATAACTGAACTATTATAATAGAGTGAGCAAGTCGTACCAGTCCCGGGCGATGACCAAACTTTCCACCCCTTTGTTCTCTTTTTATTCGCTTTTTATGAGTCGTAAAAAGTACATCAGGGTGAATCTAACCAAATCATATACGTTGCTTGGTTGAAATTTTTCTGACTGGGAAGGTCTGAGCCTAAAGAGTTGAAAAGCTTTCTTATATACTTTTTACTGGCAAATGGGTTTGCGTGTATTTTAATGCAGTAATGTCCAGAACGAGTCGAATATTCGGATACATTCGATATAGTAAAATTCTTAAATTTTTTTTAGTTTTTATTTTTGAATAGTGGAATAAGAAAATAAGTCATTTTTATTGCATAAATCCGGACAGAATCAACAGATAAATTTATTTTTGCTTTCTAAATTAACAGAGTTTCACAAAATAAAAAAAAAACAAAATTGTGTACTAAACTCATAATTTTCTAGATATTTGAAGTGCTGAGTTTCATCGAAAATATGGCTGAGTTCAGAATGTATTCGATATTTCATATTCAAAATTATTTTTTTAGAATGTATCCGAAATAGTAAAATATTCGGTTTTGACCATCCGTGGGTAATTCATGATAATCATAGAAAACAATACGGTTTTGGAAAGGTGCATGGTCTATAAAAGCTGATTAAATAATCGTTTTAGTTGAGTAGACCGTAAAATTGCTTTAAATGAAATGATTGCTTCAGTCGTGTAGAATGTAAAATTGACGAGGTAGCCTATGACCTTGAATTTTCGCTCTCAAAGTAATGTTTAAGCAATGGTAAATAATTGAAATTATGAAACAAAGCAGGCCTTGGCTGATCTTGAAAAATCTATTGCCCAACAAGTTATAATGTCGGACCGATAAGCATATGAGGGTGAGTCTATAGTCGAAACGGGTATTTATAGCTCGAGTTTTTGTACGGGATATGGAATTTTCCCAGCATATTTCCTTTGAGAGCTTTACCACTGCCCAAGGCAGATAACTCACTCGGCACTCTGTTATAAGGAATCAGATCACTTAGCGATGCTTTCCAGTTAGAATGTATTTGTTGATACTACATTATAGATAGTCGCTTCCCGAGTTTATAAGATCTTTAGATTCTGCTTTTGACTTTAATAAAAGAAAATTGAACCCAATTTCTAATCTTGCTAAAGCATGCCAAAATAAAGAGTCTAACGTATTGCTAGCTCACCTTAACCGCAGTCATGATCAGGTGAATAAAATTTAATTTCGCTGTATATAATAATAACTTTATTTTACAAAAATTGCCTGCATTGAAATTGTTTATCAACAGGGAGCAATTTAGCAATAGGCGCTTTTCAGGGCCCGTTTAGTTGGTTATAAAAACGTATTACATTGGCTGCGAAAGAGGATTGGAGGCTTCACCGAACATTCCCTTCATCAAGACAATACGCGAGTAGAAGAAACACATTATGTATACATAGTTGAGAGTTTTGTACAGCGAGTTCTCACCAACTCCCCTTCACGAAGTATTTAGACTTAGTTGAATTCTTATTACATGTCAAGTAAAATAGCATCTGCAACCCAGTTTGCGCTCCGGGCGCAGTTGTCTTGTCACTTGTGATAAACGCGCTAACACCATATAAAGATTCCGAGTTCAGTTAGCTCGAGTCAAAACTCCGAACTCCCACCTAACCCATGCTGTAACAACCAGTAGGCTCGGACGATCCGGGAAGTATATGACTTTCCTACGATAATAAAACTGTTCTATTAAGAGCCCTCTGTAAAATGCCTTGCCTAGGGTGAGCGCCTAAAGAAATGAACATGAAATGAGCAGTTAAAAGTGTTAGTCGAGTGCTTCAAGAGTCCAACTTTACAGGCGAAATTAAAATAAAAACTCTGAATTCATTCAGTTTTGTATTAAACCGTAGCATAAAACATGACGAATTCTTGATAATAATGTTTAGCAATGACAAGATATGATCGACCCAACCATTTGGTTCTTGATTTATACACCTAACACCAAAAGCCAATCGGACAAATAACGTTCTTTCTCTCTGCAAAATATAGGAGAAATGGTTTTAATATATTTAAGATGAAGATAATTAACTTAGACTTTCACTTTATATTGCTTCGCGGCTTATATTGTGATAAAAAAAGAAGAGGATGTAGACGGTTTTGACTTCAGAACACGTCAAGAAGGTGCAGTGTTCGGATGATTTCTGAATCCACCTTATGACTCTTCCCTATCAATAGTGATTGCTCTGTTCGGTACATGAATGATATAATGTAGGCTGTTAAAGTTTAAAGTGTAAGTTCAAGGTAAACTAGATACTTTTACCCAGAATTGCCAACACCAATTTGTACCATAACGATGAGGCATTTAATCTATTTAGAAAAATACTGACAAAACAAGTTTTGGTAAGCATGGTACACTGCTGGGTCGCACCATGGAGGCGCTGTCCATCTGTCGTGCTTGACTTTTCTGATTGGACAAGTTTAAGGATTCTTATATCATATTGTTGTAAAGTAAGGAGTCGTTGGACAGCGATATATTTGTACACAAAAAGGATATTATTTTTAATTCATTAAAAGCCAATAAATAATGTTATTTTTATAAATACTAATGATATATAAATAAATATCGCTCACCAATTATAACAGCAGCCTCAACTTCTTTCATTAGAGTAAGTAGTGTTGCCATAGAAATAATAAACGAGGTAAAAACCTTCCGCAATGGCGTCATCTTTTATATGTCTTTTGTTGATTATTATATCTATTATTATATATCTGAACAAAATGTTTAATTTGTCAAACTTATATGGTTCATAGATGGCCTGCACTTCGATGGTACGTGCTAACATTGTATCATAATATTTGAGAATGTTATATTTATAAATATACTACTAACGTGTTCGTCAGTAACGAATTTCCATCCAGAACTCTACACAATAAAACCGTTGGACCCAAAATTTTCAGAAAATGCTCACATGCCAACACCGCGTTTCATGACACTTTTCGATTCTTATTTATTAAAGGAATTTATTTAGCTCTATTTGTTAATAATTCCCAAGGCGGGGAAATACGTGAGTAATCAATTTGAAAAATGAGAACTGTCTTTTGTGATGAAAGATTAAAAAACATAGATTATAAGGTCAGAAACACTTTTTTTTCTTAGCCGCATTAGCCGCATTTTTCTGCTATCTACCCTGCCTTAGTTCCTTTTTTTATTCTGACGCGTATTTGTTGGCGTAATTTTCTGGAAAAAAAATTAACAAAGTTATTTACTCGATATTGTCTTATCCTAATCTGACAAAGCACTTTTCACTTTGCTTCTACACGGTAAGTCTGTCGAGATTATGTGACCTTTTGCTCTGCTATCTAGCCTGCCGTTTTTTTTTGTTTTACATTTCGTTTGTGTTTTATATTCACTGTCGTATCATCGCATTTGCCGCCGTAGAGATTTATATTTGAAACGCTGGCAAATTGTGCACTATTCCAGCGTAGAACCGCTTCTGAGATACAAACCAGTAACAAATCCAGTGTTTTGTTGCTCAGGGTACCAATCCATAATAAACAAACAATATAAGCAAATATTGCTCCCGTAGTTTAAAAGTCAAAGCATCAAACGAACATACAATGAAGTACGTTAATCGGTTATCGAAATTTTTTTTGAAATCTGTAATCGGCGACACACGCTGAAACAAAAGCGATACACCTTTGTTAATTGTATACATTTTTTAATATGTTCCGTCCGATGACATATGACAGGCGGATAGCGGAAACTGCTTGTTGACAGACCATTAAGCCTGATGCCTATCAGAGCGGTTTTTACCTTTGGTGCTGATTGTGTAATACCTTTTGTGCTGACTGATACTAGTGCAAAGCAGGTATCGTTGATTGACAGGTATATATTTGTCGTAAGAACTCCCAGGAGAAGTATTGTTGCCATGATATATAGAGTCTATAGCTCTGCTATAGCGGCTATTGGTATTTTCGAGACACCCGTTCTGGGGGCAATTCCTAGGTAACAGTTTTTCTTTTTAGTGGTCGTTGATTAGTTTTTTTTTACCGTTACTTCCAGTCTTCCTTGCAGTGAATATCAATGAAAAAACATTCTGATTGAAAATTTGATCGATTCCATCCGTGCACTGTGCCTTTAGTCGTAAACCGAGCCTAGTCAGGCGTTCACGTATCACAAGCTAACTCTATAACACTTGACACACGCTTCTATGTGGAGTAGGCCTCCATTTTGTAAGTTAAGTCCTTTGTTCGATTTTCTCCCGGTTATGGGGCGTGGCCTGCATTGTTTTAACAATCGTCCCCAAAATGCGATTTTCATTTTGTTTCTTTATTATCGCCTGGGAAGGCCTGAGCGTTCACGGACAATTTCTGTTAAAAAGGTTAATATAAAAGTCGAAGATACATGTCGAAGTATTTTAGTAAAAAATATAATGTTGCTCAAACATTTTTCTTAAGAAAGTGTCACTCATGGATAATGCTGGTCATTGATTCTCCATATTTCTCGATGAGAAAAGGAACCTCTCTCGAACGGTCTAGATCTGTCAGGGATTTTTTTTAGCAAAACGACGTACTGAAATTCAATTTTCTCCCCTAACGCTAAATCTAGCAAGATAGTCATTTTGGACACGTGATTTTCGTTAACTTCAATGCACATTTTATTGTTTTCAGTTGCCTATCAATCGTATAATATTGTGAAATTCTGGATGATGTACGCGCGTGAATACGATTGTTGTGGTTTTTTTTAATATCCCACATTCTATTCGGTTTAAGCCGATATAACGATTTTATTAATGCGAAGTAAACAGACCGTTCTATCACGCGAAGTTTTTAATTTATTTTGCGTGTTTTTATTTTTCGGTTGGCTACCATTACGCTCTCAAACTGCGAAAAAATGTTAGGAAGTACTGTGAAAAACAAAAGTACAGAAGTGTAAGTTCCCGCTCACTGCGGAATCTAGTGGTGCCCTAGGAACAGTTCCTCTCAAAGCAACATTATATATAACTTGGAATTTTTAAAGTTGTCGCATTCGGGGTATTTTCGGGGCAATATCATTATTGATAGATTCGAATCTATTCGGATACACGTTCCAAACGGAATTGAACCGGAATTGTTTGTTGACGGGCATAAAAGACTAGCACGCAATCCATCGGTATGATGGTATTTGAAAAATGTACGCACGCGAATGCGCATTCTATTTCATGTAAGCCAATTCGTTAATTTAAAACACATAAAAAAGAGAGTTGAATAGATCGTTCGAAAGCGCGACGACTAGTCGTACATAAAACAATAAATAAATGTTCACTTTTATTCAAACCTTTGTGTTTGTTTCTTGAAGCATGATCAGGATGATAGCTACCGACGTAACAAATATACCGAGGAAATGATAAAAAGTTCTCGTCCTGTGGTTGTACAATTTTTTGTACAATAATTTTTGTGTACAATTGGGGTATACCAATTAATGAATTAGCAAAAAGAAAAACAATAAAATGTAATTTGTATTAGTAAGAACCGGGCGATATGAATAGGGAGGTTTTAGAGTAGCCTGGTGATTAGGGCTGGGCAATTCGATTCGGTGATTCGGAGTAACAATTATTCGAATCAATCGTGAATCTGTCATAGGAGCAAAAACATGCTTAATAAAGTGGAATTTTTCATTTTTTAACCACAAAATGCAATCGATTTCGGTCAAACTTGACCAAAATCGATTGTATTTTTGTCGTTAAAATGAAAATGTTTCCCCTTGGACTGGAACGTAATCGGAAATACGCTTTTAAGTCAGTTTATGCCAATATTTGTAAATTTGAATTCCTGATTATCATAATGGAGACAATAAGAGTAATACTAAAAATAGGATATTGGTTATTTTTATGAAATCAACGATTCGATCCGATTTGAAAAAAAATTTCGAATCCAGCACGGTGCGCTCCATTTGTCATCTACATCTCATTCTTGACAAAGCAAAATTTCTGAATATTTCTTGTGAATAAATAAATTACAAGTACAAACAGTGTATATTTTATTTTAAAATGTGTGTTATAGAAATAGTTCTTTTCGTTCCGCATTATCCGGAATCTCAAATTTCAATTTAGTCATCATAAAAATGGCAAATCACCAATCAAGAAACTCCTTACTCAACTTGCTCTGCTCTGCGTGTTACCATAAGCTAATCCAACTTAGCCTCTACTAAATATAATGCCTTGTATTTTAATAACTGCGTTAAAATGTGGACTTTTAAGTGATTTGGATACTCATTAATAACATTAAATAAAACGGAAATAAAACATTATGTTGCAATTTACCGAGGCCAATGGAGTTAAACCAGTATTAACAAATTTGGCAACATTCGGAGAGAACTTAGAAATAGAAAAAACAGTTAATCTTTTGAATAAATTTTATATTAAACAGAATTATTCACCACAACAGAGCCCGGAAAGTGTTAGCTGCCCATGACGGTGCTACTTTAGTCGCTGCGGCGAAAGCGCTTGAACGTTCAAACGTTTTTTCTTCATTGCTTTGGCGTTAATTTGATTGGAAAAAATTCAATGCCATACGTTTTGTGTGTTACTCGTAGCCTTTAAACCGAAGTAAAACCATCATTTGTTTAATTCCAAAGGGATGTTTATTTTCACCCTCATCAAGACAGAGTACATTCAAACTCTATACTTATTTCTCTGTAAAGTACATAAGAAAACCTTGAACAACATCTCTCTAACGGTATACCAATTTTAAGCAGCAATTCATCCCGACAGAATTTAATGAACCTTATAAACTACCAACACCTTGATGTTGAAAAGTTAGGAAATATTTTTCTCGAATTGATTATTTTTTATTTCACGAATATTCAACAAAAATGCAATTTGGTCACAAAGCTAATCCACATGTGCCATAGGCTCGATTTTCCTATGAAACACTCTTGGCCGGAGCAACTGATGAATCAAAAAGTGAAAAAAACAGATAGAACTTCCTCAAAACTCCGATGTTTGAATATTCGTCTTCGCAAAACAGATTTTACTTCTTCCCTTTAAACCTAAAATATAAAGGGAACAGATAAGAGATAATGACAATTCGCAGAGCATTGATCAGACATAATAAAATTCGCTCACTGAAATGGCCGAAAAGAGCACCCAAAGGGGAACCCGCCAACGACTTATATGGCAAAATGCTACAATATGTAGTACCAGAAACGTCGATTTACGTTGAAACAGCTGAAATACCACAAAAACGCTATTTAATAAAGTACAGTGGGTGGTATTACCCTAGAGCTATATGGTCCTATGCATTTAGTTTTTTATAGTGAGTCTAATTGCTCAACTGGTGATGTGCAAACGGTATGGTGAATTGGCAATCAAAACCACCCCAACAGATTCTAAAAGAGATCAGTTGTGACTAGCCTCATCAATCGCGCCAAAATGTTAGTTTCAGATGAAAGGATCAAAGAAAAAGAGATAAATTTAGTTAAAAAGTATACCTCTGATTAACGGATTCATCCTATTAGCATTTTCTAGTCCGCTTTGTTTACGTCAAGAATAGAACAGATTTGAAAGATCTGAAAAAACGACTCAACTTTTTTTTGCTATATTTCCCTTTGTCATTGCTTTTCAGTCTAAAAAGTAAGAAAGCATACTGATGAAGCAACCATCAGAGTGACATACAGGCCCACTAATAAGTTAGGTGATAAATATTTGAAAGTGCACTTCACAAAGGGACCTAAAGTTCTATTGGGATATTTGAGTTTTGAGTCCCTGTTGTAAAGACTGCAAAGAGAGTTGTTGCTATACATAGGAGAAACAAAGAGAAGTTTTGCCATAAAAAAAAATAGATACACCAGCGAGATGTAAAGAAAATGTGATTATGAAAAGTCTGGCATATCCAAGCATGCATACTGCAATGACCACAGAATAGATTCAAAAGAAGCTACTATATCAGAGAAAAGAAGATCATTACAATAAAAGACTATTTTAATATCTTGAAGATATGCACGTTGGGCAACAGCATAATCACAAGCTGTTATTCACTATAAAGACTTAAATTTTGGGCAGCTGTAACAAAAGTACAGTCAATTTACTGATAAAGTTAGACATTGCATATTTTCGAAGTTAAACAACGTCATATTAATGAAATTTATATGCTAAGTATGGGCTGTTGATGGACCGCTGTTGATATGCTGCATATTTTTTTACAATGTACCTCTCATTATTTGGATTCAGCTGATTGGCATGATTATCCAAGTCCGCTTTGTGTGCCGTTCCACAATATCCGGATTTGTGGCCTTTAAATCTAAAAAAAACGTTACTTGGATATATTATATATATTTTTTATTGATTTTCGCTCTAAACAAGGCCGGAAGCTGCCCATAAGCGGAGTGCTACCGCAAGATATAATGCCAGAAAATTCATTCTAGGGGGTTAACGTCCAATACGGAATTGAACCGCCATGATTAAGTGCAGTGAATAGTATCTACCACTTATTTCTTCTTTCTAGTCTCCTTTTACGACACGCAAGAGATACGTAAGGCTGTTCTGAATTCTGCAAGGTCGTTTTTGAAAAGTAACTATAATAAAAAATATTCATGTTTTTTCACCAGAATACAGTTTAGTTCCATGTCTCTGCCTGAATAATTGTATCGCAAAAGACTTTTTGTTGAAGAGAAAAGGACAAAAATAAAAATATTTGGTAATAGGATCTCACTCTGGGTTGTTTGGATTGCATTGATTTGCATGATTGTCGTGATAAGGTTTTTTTTTATTGTCCATGTTCCCTGTTCTCGCTGTGAAAAATAATACAAGGCTAAGACTATGCCAGTTTGTGGACCATGCTTGACAGAATAAAATTTCTGACTGCATCGCATGGCGCGTTTTATTTGTGTCTCGAAAACTGTGTACCGCGTCTCAAAAACTGTGTACCGTGTCTCAAAAACTCTGGATGTACTGGATGTAAGGGATGGACTGGATGTACTGAAGGTACAGGATGTACTAGATGTACGTGATATACTGAATGTACTAGATGTACGGGATGTACTGGATGTACTAATTGTACGGGATGTACTAGATGTACGTGATTTACTGAATGTACTAGATGTGCTGAATGTACTGGATGTACGGGATGTACTGGATGTATGGGATGTACGGTATGCACTGGATGTGCAGCATGTTCTGAATGTATAGGATGCAGTAGATATGCGGGATGTACTAATTGTACGAGATGTACTGGATGTGCGGGATGCACTAGCTGTATGGGATTTTTGAATGCACTAGATGTCAGGGATGTACTGGAAGTATGGGATCTACTGGATATACGGGATGCACTATATGTACGGGATGTACTGGATGCACGGTATGTACTGGTTGTGTGGCATGCACGGACTGTACGGAATGCACGAAATGCACTGTACGGCATGTACGTGATGTACGGAATACACTGGATGTACGGCTTGCACGACATGTACTATAGGCACGGAATGCACTGGATGTACTGGATTCTCAGTATGTGCGGAATGCACGGCGTGTATGGATTGCGCTGGATGTAACGAATATATGATATAGATGTGATGCACGGGGTTTACGAGATGTATGTCATGCAGGGCATGCATCGGATTTATGGTTAAAAAGTCAACCTCATCCAATCATTGTTGTGGGTATAATTGATGAAAACCATGTTTTGACCTAAACTACTGGGTAAAATATTACTAGGTAATCTAATTTCACTTTCGAAACTATATAGTAGACTACTTTGGTTGAAATCCAAGTTAACTATAGGTAATAATTGTTTGTTATCAGTTTTTTTTAGAATTGGCAACAATGGAGTATATTAATACTGAAAAGAAAAAGGGTTTATTAAGACAAATTTTCCAAAAAACGTTGGCTTTGAAAGCAGGGAATACGCCATGTGTAGGCCTACAATTCATTTTTGCTTGCTGCATTATTTCAGATAACCTAGACATAAGTTAAGTACCATATTTTCGTAAAATATCAGAAATACAGAAAATATTTGAAGCTACTCGACCCAGATTATCCCGAGTATCACCCACCCAAAAAAATGCTTCAAAACTTCTTTGTGAAGCATGAGTCACTGATGGATCGCGTTGAAGAAACGCGGTCCATCTGTGGCCCATGATTGACAAAATAAAATTTCTGGAATATGTTAATATACTTTACTAAACCCGAAATATTGGAAATACTGTGAAATATTTTTACGCTGTGCTCACCTGGAATCCTTGCTTGTTTGCTCCTTTATGATCAGAAGCTCTTCTCTGTAGCAAAGCGTTCCCAAATGAGGGCGATGTCTACTTGTATTTCTATATTAACGAAGGAAACATGGAGAGAGAGCCTTCCCCCGATCGGGGAAACCCGATAGATAAGATAAATATTTCATTTAATTGTTATTCACGAGAACTTTGCCCAATGTCTCATTCAAAGTTGAATGAATAAACGCTTCGAATAAAATGTTTCTCTACCATTTCAAGTTAATCAGAGTGAAAAAAAAAATACATAGAAGTACGTTCATTCCATGGGTAAACACCTTATAGATATTTGCTGATTATTTTAAAAATTCGCGCTTTTTGACTAGGTTGATGGTTAAAAAAACGGTCCGATCAAGTTAGCTAAAATTGCTCATGATTTCTTAAGTTAGAGCAAGGGTGGGCAAACTTTTTTAATCAGGGGGTAATTTTTTTAATTTCCAACAGGCGTGCCTTGGTGAGAATATAGCTATAAATACAGCAAACATGAATGACCACTCTAATGCGTTTTAATTTGAAGTATGAAAATTGATCATAACTTCTTTTTTGCCTAAGCATAATAATGCGGCGTTACATTGGGTATGGCGATTGTCATAATAGATTTGTTGTGTATATCAGTCAATTGAGATTTTTGCCAAAGATTTGTTCCTTAGGCTAAACGTCAGTTCGCAAATTTAGGTAGAGCCCAACAAAACCAGAATTCACTGCGCCATATTTCGAATTTAGGGAAACCTGGCATCGCTTAGGGAAGCGTGAAGCTCATTCAGGTTTAAATACTTATTTAGCTGTGACGACAAAAAAAACTGATCCATTCGATGTAAAAAGCAGGCAGGCCGGATTAACGGGATCGGCAGGCCGGACTTGGCCCACGAGCCGTAATTTGCCCATATCTTGGCGCCGAGACATCATGGGCTATCTGTTGTTATAAACTTGACAAAATAAAATTTGTGTATAAATGAGCTAGACTAGAACCGCCAGCGCTATTTCAATTAATTCTGGTGAAACTTTTTTCTCGAGTCTCAACTTGGGTGGATTCCAAAAACGGTAGCTGAAGTCTCAATCACAGAAAGAAAGAGTTTTGAGGCGTGTTATGGAGGCCTTAGTACGCTGTACTGCTCTTTATAACCCAATTGGAAATGTTACTTTTCAAGCATGAGCCACGCATTAGCACCAGTGGCTCGATCCATCAGTTAACAATGCCTTTAAACCCTGTATAGTCGAAATATTTCTGCGACTAGGACATGCTAGAAAAACCAAAAGATTCGAAAAGCAAACTACCCTTGTTGGAATACTTCCTATATGTTGGTATAGCGTTTTCGCTGCTATATATAAATATCAGTTTTATATTCCACAAATTGATGAAAGATTTTGCTTTTTAATATGTTGTTTTTTATCATTCAATATGCTTCCCTAAATATATTCTTCCTCCTTTTGTATATTGTGTAATATATAAATTGAATGAAAAGTAAACACCCAGGGTCTAAAACTACAAAGATGACGTCATCATTGAAAATTGCTCTGCTACTGATTGTTGGATTGATTGTCGCCAGAGAGTTGACGTGTATTTGATATAGTAGAAGTATAAAATAACAGGGGCGGAGGGCGCGATTCATCATCAGTTATGAATGCTCACAAATACAAGTTAGAATGCTTCCTGGTGGATATTTGTACATATCATCGCGACTAGAATCTTTGATTAGCAGTTTGATATACTTTTTAAGTTATTAAGCACAAGCTACTGATGGGCCTGAGATATTTTTACGCTGTGCCCATGTGGTATCCTTGAGTTTGCTCCTTTATCATCTTAAGCTCTTCACAAATTAGGGTGATGTCTACGTGTTTTTATATTAACGAAAGAGACAGGGAGAGAAAGACTTCACCCTATGGGTAAAGCCCCATAAATAAGATAAATGTTTCATTTTATTGTTGTTTACGAGAACTTTGCCCAATGTCTCTTTTAAGCTCGAATAAATAAGCGCTTTGCATAAATGTTTTCCTATTCATAATATTAGGCACTTCGCACGGCAGTATTTCAAGTTAATAACAAAAATAACAAAAATGAAGATCAGACTGGTGGAAGCTGGTGGAAAAGACTACATCCCCACATTTTTCCTTTTACAAAAAATTCACAACAAAATACAAAGACGTCTATTTAGACACGCGATGTTCATTTTCGTTAAAGCACGTCTTTCCTGCCTTCAACTGCCAACCAGACGTCGTGAAATTTTGAAGAATGTACGTGTTTGTTGGTTTGCCTTACTGCATGTATGCACGTATACGCTATTATGGCGGTTTCTCTTTGTTGACGTATTTATACACAAATAATATACGATACACAAATTTGAACATACATTTATTAAAAAAAAAAGAAGCTGCTATCATTGATTGGCTAACGCATAGGCAGTATTTGAAACTTAGTGTCAAAAAAATACAAAGCAAAGTAATCATATTAATACTGAAAAAAGTAAGACCAGTCAAAGTTTTGTTATATTGTATGGATCACGCTCGTTGGGCCCAATCTGTCAGCGACCAATGATCAATAAATCGATTTTGATAAAAAAATATCCAGTCCACTGTCCGATTTTATGGTTTTCACAAGAAAAGCTGCTTGCCACAAAAACTTTGAAAATCTTCATTTTTGCTGATATTTTGTTGTATCCTACATCATGCCATTCCTGGTAGTGCAGTTCCATTACCGTTCAACTCCGGATTCTCAACCGGAGCTGGTGGTGGTGCAGGCGATTTGTTCTCCGGGCTGAACGAAAAGTTTAATGATGATTTCATATACCAATCATGCAATCTTTTGCCAAGCATGAGCCACAAATGGACCGCGTCTTATCAACGAAATCCACCACCCATACTTTGAAACGTATGCTTAGAACCATCTTTTCTGACGGGAATCGTTGTAATTAATATATATTATCTGAGGACATTGCAATTAAGGGGCGCTAAAGAGCCGAGCACGGGAAGTTTTCTTTTACAGCCCCTTCTTAAAGAGAATCACCCTGTAACAGCGGCCACCTATAGACGGAAGGTTACAATGGCCTGATAACAGTTCGCTTAGCCACCTATTAGAGTTGCGGACAGGGTTACAATGGCTCGAACCCGAGTTCTTCAGATATGCCAACTTTTCCCGTTTAGAAATCGCTAAGGTAGTTTTCCTACTACCAAGTTATTAAACCCTCTGGTTTACAATCTCCGTACAGGGTGGCGGCTTAACTTTTGGATTAAGCGAAGCTGTATATGAAATTGCCGGAAGTTTCGAATTAACCCGAGTTAAACCCTTCAGCGATGCCGAACATTGTTTAAAAATTTCACCGAACGCCAGTATGTTATGCCAAGCTTTCATGATGTGACTGGATTACAAGCGGAAGAAGTTAGTGAATAGCATTGATGGTGGTAATTGCTAAAAACCCCGTCTATTTTTTTTTATAATTTCAGTTTAGTTAGCCTTGTTCAGGGTGATCAACTCAATTAGGTAGCTATGAAAATAGCAAAACCAAATTTTGCCGAGAAATATGCCTATACAGATAGGGCTGAACAAAACTGAATCATTATGAATTCGAATCTAGTTCAAATAATTTTTTCGAATCGAATCGAAAGATTATATATGAATGAATAATGATTTTTACTATTACAACTTGTCTTCATCAAGAAATTCATAGTTACAAATTACTAACATTAGTAAAACAGCCTAACAGACAAAGTATTCTCAATTCATATTAAAGGTTTATTGGAAGAATTTTTCTTAATTTTTTGACGACAAAATACCAAAATTGATAAAAATCTATTGCATTTTATTGCTATAGGTTTAATAAGCCTAGGCTTTACTGCTCAATTTAGGGTGTAAGTTGTTGGTAGGAATCGATCCGAAGCACAAATTACTCGAATCAATCGTGAATTGTTCATAGGAACTAAAACCGCTTATGAAGTGAGATTTTTATTTTAAAACAAAATGCAATCGATTTTGGTAAAATTTGACTAAATCGATTGAGTTTTGTCATTGAAAATGAGATATCGGCTTTCAGACATGTATAGAGTGGGTTTGAATCAAAGTCTTAGATGGTTTTAGCATCGTCCAGTGCAGATACCACTCACTCATAACAGTTCAGTTCTGTCTGTAATAATTTCCTTTTAGAGTGAAGTTGTTGGTACTAAATCATCGCCTCACATCTGTTTATGATAGTATCAGTAATTCGTAATTGTAAATTTCTTGATTTTCATAATAGAAACAGTTGTCATAGTGACCTTATATTTGTAATTGGGTAAGAGATAATTAATCTGAAAGAAATGCTTTAAAGAGGATGTAATTTGAAAGGTTTTCTACCTTAACAGTAACACCAAAGTATAAAAATCATACTTGTGTCCAATCTTTCGCTTTTTCCTCCATGTTGCGAGAAAATCTTTCTTGTGTGTGTAAGCGTAATACCCGCCTGCTCCAACTAACAGTAGAATTGCAAGAGCAGCCAGCAGAAGTGTGAATATATGGCCTTTTGAAATGAACCATAAAAAATTATAAATGTAAATAAAAATAGTTATGAACGTAAGAAAAACTATATGCGAATCGAATCAAATAATGTTTGCGAATCGAATCGAATATTCGATTCAGGGTCCTATAATAACAAATAGAACCTTTTTCAAAAAAGTTACCAATGCATCGAAAAGATATACAAATTTCTGGTAATTTATACATTTTTGATTCTGTTGATTTCGAATTGCTAAAAAGATAGAAACATCGAATAATTTATGAATTTGCAAGTCACGAATCGAATATTTTGGAATCTCGTCCAAAGAAAGTGTCTTTAGAGTCTTTTTTCGAAATTAATCTTTTATTCGTTATCTTCCAAACTGAAGCAGAAATATGCTCAGAATCATGAGACACTGATGGATGGTCTTGTAATCATTCAAAAACTAATAGGGATTTGATTCTTATCTTATCTTTTTTCCCAACATAGTAAATATTGAGTTACGCCAAAAAATATATTTAAATATCCAAATATACCTCCATCCGAAGGCGCAGGTAGAATCTTGTCACGAATTGGATTTCCTGTAAAAAAATATAATCGTAAACAAGATAAAGCCATCCTAAATTTGAAGCAACGTAAGAACTGAAATAGTTGCATTAGGTTTGCATTTTGCATGGATGTTTGTCTAAGAATGTGCATAAATTTTGTGTAAACTGTGTGTAAAAATTTTTTTTTCAAATGCGGTGGCGTAATGAAAGGAACAAAGCTGCCAATGGCGTGGGTTCAAGATCGATGAACGAAAAAGCTTTCAGAAAGAAATACATGCGGGGTGCCACTGGCGAGGCAGCCACAGCTTTGGGATGATGCTCGATAACCTTTCCGGTTCCACACTGGAAGGAATAGCAAGGCGCAAGATAAATCTCGTAACCAGATATAATTGTTAATGTTGTTAATTGCATACAGTGAAATAAAGTTCATTTTATTTCTTAATTGCTGCAAAAATGAGATCGCACAAAACACACAATTGGATGTGAATCACTTTGAACAAACACGCATATCAGAGGCCACCTACAGACAAACAGGGTTAATATTGTTGAAAATATATTATTTTTAAACAAATTATTACACCTTGGTTTGAGTGGTGTATATGAATTAACAAAAGATGGGTTTGACGGAGCTCGAATCTGCGATCTTCATCTTCTGATTACTTATAGTCTATATGTAGATTTCAGCATTACTACCCACGAAAATCAACGTTTAATCAATACTATAAATTTGGTTTAGTTTTATTTCAATATGGCACCAGAAAACACTTTGTTTAACATAGGCGCCCAAAAGGAACGATAATAATAAATAAATGTTCGTCATATATTTGTCACGGTTGATAGGTTTGGGATTCTAGAATATTCTTGGCCTATGTTGCAATCGTTGATTTTCTAACGTTACCATTTTGTGTCTTTCCGCCTCAACGGTATTAGACCCATCTGGTTTTAAATATCCTATTTAATATTATGTTAGATAGGATTTATACATTTCATTCAATATTGTGTTATTTTAGACGATTGCTGTATAATCTAATTGGATCGCAGCCTAAAATATTTCTTGTTGAAGTATAAAATTCGTATCCGTATTTCTGGCAACAGTTATTTCTACCATGCTTTGTTTCATTTGCTGGAAACTGCTCAGCGGCGCGATGCGGTATATGTGCTTGTGTCTTTAATTTGCTTAATCGTAAGTAGTTTACTGTTATTTATGTTCAATTTAATTTGTGTTTAGGACGGAGGGTCATAAAAATAGGTTTGAATGTGTTAGCATTAGAATAAATTGGGGGTACTGATTTTCAATACTGGATTAAACTTCAGTTTTATAACAAATGGTGGATGATAACTGTAGTATCGCGCTTGTTTGAGTATTTTGGTGATACACACGCAAGATATCACTCCATTGCTCTAATCCCAGTTCTTCAAAACCTGTAATGGGTAGGTAGCTCTGCACTTTTCCTGCGAACTGTGGGTCACTTTGGGGGAAAGAGCGACTACAAAATGTAATAGCAGCAAATGCACTCAGAAAACCTCCCAAATAGAATTGAATAGCCAAAGTAAATGCAGTGAGTTGTATTTGCCTCGGACGTTGCAAGAACGAATCATCTCCCCCCACTTCATTTCCATATCTGAATATCCATTTAAAAATTTACGCAATCTTTATTGGATTTCCGTCAAATTTAACTTACTGCATAATCTTCCGTCTGGACATGTATCATTAACTGGACATTCTGAACATCTTGGTCCGACTTTGTAAAGTTTCTGTCCCTTGTTGTTTCCGCTATAAAAAACGACATTGTAAAATCAAAATTGATATTCCGGACTAAGAAATGATGGTGATTTTGATGTTGATGAATTTGAATGTAGCTTTGTACAACAAATTAGACTAATAAATAAGTGAGCCCTTAGTAGAATAAATATTGCCCAACTTTTGTGATGTCAGCAATGAATCACGGTTCACCTAAGGCACAATTGTAGGACAGAAACGACATAACATAATGTGTACAAATTTCCACGTCTGGCGGTTGTTGGGTTTATGGCCTAATGAAGGTGCACAGAGAGTACATAGCCTAATATAGGGTGCTGTCCACATAACCGATAAAACGGCAACGATCAGGAATTCCCGATCCGACATTTTAAGGCCGATGATGGTCCCCGATACGACGGCTGACGGCTAAAAATTGTTAATCTCTCTACAATTGATATTAATATCTGCATATGAATATTTTAACAAACTACAGAGTAAATTCATTAAAACGAGTATACTTTGAGGATTCGACAGACATACGCTTACTAGTACCGGTTGCCTACTTTGTACCGGTAACGGTATCATGTGAATATCCAAATAATACGAAGTAGAATTATCTCCCCAGTCCCAGAGAAATCGATTATTAGCATCTACACTTTGAAAACCTTACTAACAAGTCAATACAAACCCCAAAACCTGCAAGAAAAAGTCGGTCAGTCGTACGGCTCTACGACCAAGTTAAACTATTTCAAATTTGTCGTATAGCCTTAGTTGCAAAAAATTCATCCGTGCCAATCGCATCGGTCCATTAAAATCGGGGATGTGTGCATTGGGAATCGGCGACAACCGTCGTAGCCGTGCATATGTGCATCGCCCTTAAGTTTTATTTATGTATTCATATCTATGTACCTGTGTATATAATTGGTTATAAAAGGCATGTCTCATTCAAAAATGCTCCCTTAAAAGCCAAGCATCCCGGGAATTAGGCGTCTTGTAGAATCCGTGATTTGCTGTAAAGATTTTACACCAAATTGAAACATTTTGCAGCTTTTATGCGATTGGGTTGCGATCATACCCTCATACTAGAGCAATTCAAATACCACCCCAAACATGCTACGGTACAATAATTCTATCACTCTCTTAGACTTACCCAGGGGCATAGTGGCACACCATGTAGGCTGTGTCAGTCCATATTTCTCCTGCTGCTGTGTCGAAGGATGAACAATTTAACCAAGCACAACCAACTTTATAGCTCTTTGCCCACACAATCTAAAATAAAATATCTTGTAATTGAAACTACATTTTTCAATTTTATAAATTTCGTGAAAATGGCTTTCTACTATACAAAACCTAGCAAAAAATGAACATTTGGTAAAAAAACGATTTCGCGTTATATCAAATGCGAAGCCTCAATTTCGTTTGTCAACATATCCTACATAACTAGAATCGGTAACCCGACTCGATTTTTAATTCGGGCTTCAAACAAGGCGCGAGGAAGCGCCTAAAATTGACCAACTAGAGAGCACTTATTGACAAATAGCTACAAAATGTAATGCCAGCAACTGCTTCACACTATGCAAAAGCATCCCAAACTGAACTACTATGGTAAAGTACAGTGAGTGAGTGATATGCCGACGATAGATTCGCCCATCACTTCTTAATTGTAGTCGACGTTATAGTAAATCAGGTAGCGAAATATTATATTTTTTTAACCTGGGTGTAGTGACCGCATAGCTTTCCCGGTTCACAATAATGTGTGTCGAAATCGTAGTCCAAGTATTCCAAAAACCAAGCTTCGATTCCCTGTGCACAATCAAAATTTGTTCCACCATATTTTCCTTTTCCTGCCCATAAATTTTCACCATTCCAACCCTGGAATATTGTTTATTCAATAAGAAAATCATCACTAAAGTGGCCAAAAATTAAAGATAACATTGGAATTCGTTTTTTATCCATCTCCTAATTTTTAAAATAGAATATTGGAAGCGGAATCTGTGTTTGAAAATTATTTATCGGGTCAATCTTATATCATGGTTTTGGGATTATGCTAATCTCTTGTATTAGAAAATGTTCGATTAAAATCTCAAAGCAACCTAGGGCTTGGGCTTCGCAATTCCATTCGGTGAATGGGATCGATCCGAGGCACAAATTGTTCGTGAGAGGTTCATGGGAACTAAAACTTTCTAAATTAAGTGTAATTTTTATTTTTACGACGAAATGTAATCGATCTTGGTCAAATTCGACTAAAATCGATTGTATTTTGTAATTAAAATGCAAAAAAATTTAACCTTAGTTATGGAGTATGTATTGAAAGTACATTGCCTCAAAGTTTGTTTATGCTAATATCAGTAATTCATAACTATCAATTTCTTGATTTCCACAATTGCGACAAGTTGTAATAGTAAGAATGGGTAATTTGGTTTTTGATTCGGCTTTGTCCAACCATACTTCAATCTGGAAGATCGAGAACGTTTTTCATTTTTTTCGCTAAACACAGCCAGACAATCTTTGACCAAATAGCTCTTTAAGGCGCGATTCATCTGTGGTTGTATACTGCTAGATAAATCACAGTTGAATCGCACATGATTAATGTATTATGTCATGTAGTGGTTCCCACAACATACGTTAAAACTAGTTTTGGAGTAGAGCAAGTTGAGCAGACAGTAGGAGCTACAACCTAATGTCCTATACCTATACGAATTGTCCGGTATTCTAGAATTGTGATCGAAGATTATTTCGTTATTCTTGTTGTCTTAAATGGATTCATTTTATAGAAAATTATAACTTGCTTTTAACTGCTTGTGTAATTATAACTGCTGCAAACTTGTGATCAAACATCAACATTCTCGTTAATCTAAAATGTAGTGAATTTGGAATGGACAGCATCACTTTAAGCAGGATGCAAAGTAGCGACTCATAAATGTATACTACAACGTCGAGACCTGATACAGGTGTCCAACTTTTACCGCCCAGTCAAACAACTTTCCTTGTCAAATACCTTTCCCTGTCAAATGACCTTCGTGCAAACGTTTTTTGTCTGGTTTGAGTCACTTGCGCCTCATCGGCGCAATTCATCTGTGGCTCTTGCCTGACAAAATTCAGTTTTTCATAGAATCCTGACAGACATCTTAGTTATTTGAATTTCTCACCGGATAATGCGTAGTTTTACGTTCATCGTCAGTGCTATGTTCAAAGATACATTTCTTTGCGTAAATCAAAGAATTGATGGCCAACTCCGGGTCCCATGTCTAAAAAATTGAAACAGTATTACTATAAAATAAATGATATGATGTGCATATGATATGTAAAATATTTGAAATATTCTGGGGTAAAAATATTCACTAAGAGAAGATTAAGGTTTTACAGGCATAACATGGATTATCGAAGCAAGCTTTATTCCCGAAAATTGCGGTTCTCTGGAGCTCCCTTCACACTTTTTACCCGAGAATACTCTAGTTAGTTAATCGTTAACTTTTTTATTCGTGTTCGTCGTGAGTGATGGAAATTTGCTTTCAACAAATTTTACTAAAAAAGTAGTGGATTGGATGGATCAGCGAGGGCTAGTACGTAAGCGGAAAACCAAATACTCGTTTTACAAATACCGCAGGGCTCTATAATACCAAAACAGCAATAATCGAGTCCGTTCCGAGATTAAATACAAACGTTCCTAGCCAGAAAAACGTCCGACAACTATTGTTTCGTCTAGCATGAGTTCATGATGGACGTCAAGACTCGGTCCATCATTGGCGCATGCTTGATAAAATAATATATCTGATAGAATACACAAAACCTATATCTGTTGGTGTCATCCACTGTACCATATACAGAACATAAAATACCAAGCACACTAACTATTAAGAAGTAAATCGTAAGTCTACCATATACAGCATATTCGACGGAATCGGTTCATCTCCCTCGTCTCCAACCGTTGCTCTGTGTAGATTATGTGCATCTACCGCCCTCTTAGAATTAGCTACACTTGGTAAAGATCTCCTGCGCCTGCATAAGGATGCACTAATCAGGGCAGATATCACTAACTGTACTTAACTATAGCAGGGAGGATTTGCGTGAAAAATACTACGATTTAGGTGTTTAGGTCAAAATGAAATAATTTCATCCCCAACTTTTTTTTTAATTTGACAGTTTATTGAAATTTTACTTCTTTAATTACTTCTGTTTAAATAGAGTGGAAAATTTAGAGTTTTACAACGAACAAAATGCATTATTTTCAAAGGAGGCTAATATTGACGTTTCCTCCAAAGATTATTTTGCCGACCACCACTAGTCAATGGTTATCAAATATGTATAGTATAATTGAACGTTCCTATCTATAATAATTCTTTCTAGGTTGAATCGTATATGCGGCAGGTGTTCTGGTGAAATAGCTTAATGTTCCGAACCTACCGAATCCTTGTTGTATGCCATTGTCAGACATAAGTCGTGAACCTGTTGCAAGACGACCCGAAAAAATACACGCAGAAAGTACTTCATCGAGTATTAAACTATTATTCAAGTTATAAATTGTAAAATATCGAAGTTATTATTTTAATTAACCACGCACCTTATTCTTGGTGGATTTTCTCCATCTTTATATTTCGACACCCACTTAAAACTATCCGGTTTTTTATGTTTGAACATATTTGAACTCGACAGAAAAACGTCCCCTTCTTCCATGGATGTGTCACAAACCACAAATAATCCATAAAGTCCACAAAAAATGATTTGAAAACATATCATTCTAGCGAAAGCCTGTAAAAATCTCATTCTTATTGCTGATAGACCAATGTCAAGCAATGTCTCGTTGCTACACCTTGATGTTTTAGCATTCCATGTTCGTTCGTGCGCCATTTTTAATCCAAGATCTTCAAGGATTACCTCCTCCTTAGATACAAAGTTTAGTTAACCCTTGGATTATCTGGTCTCCAAAACACTTGATACGGTATTAGTTGTGTATTCATTTTGGCAAGAGGTTACCATGATAGCGTCATCAGCACTAAAGTAAATCGATGGTCGTGCGGGGAAGCGGTTCAATGAAAACCCTCTATAAAAATTTTCAGTGTTGTAATTTTTGAACAAATATGAAGCCTGCGTGATCTGCGTTTTGAAACGCGGGCCAGGCAAGTTTTATGGTTGTTGAAATCTAAGTTACAATCAAAAAGCTCTCATAAAACAATTGATAACGTATATTTTACGATTGCATGTAGAGAGCGACTTTTTCTCCCGGTAAGGGTGTGTCGATAGCCCTTGTTTTAAAGCGAGGCGAGTGGCATGACACAAATACCAGTCCACATAATCGATATTTTAAGGCCACAGAGACAACGAAAAATCATGTTTTCTCGATTTTGAGCCAAGACAGACAGTACTTGAGTGGCCCTCAGCAAAATTTAGCTTTGACTTCAATAGCGGAGCTATTTTAATTAACAACTCTCAAGAGCAGGGTAATTAATATTCGACGAAGAGAGGACCATCGCGATTGACGAGCAGATAGCGAAGTATGCCCCGGTTGAAACCACTCGGCGTCAAGACCGAACACTGTGTATTCGAAACTACGAAACGGAGGGTAAATTAAAGAGAAAAAAATGATGGTGAACCTAATGACTTCATAATTGGTGCAGCAACCAAAACAAATTTTGCGGAAAAAATGCATTTTTATTGAATATCACGCTAAAACTGTTCACAATTTAACAAAAAATATTATTTAGCGCTTGAAATTAGCTAAATAAATGCTGCGAGGCGATATTGCTCCCTATCTAGGTAGAGTGGTGAGCATGGATTAACGAGTCGGACTTAGCATTATAATCACACTAAGCCATACCATAACATACTCAGTCATAATGAAACAGCGACAATAATTTTCCCGCGAATATTCACTTAAATCAAAATTTGTATTTTTCTGAATGATTTTCGAATATATTGATTTGAAATAGCTCGAAATATTTAATACTAATAATTTATGCTTCGCGAAATTTACATGGAAGAACAAATGTCCGGCGGTCGGCTGGCTATTCCATATATCAGCCGGAAACTCTCCGTCCGAATACCTTTTGACACGGTTTATATATGGCCCATACTAGGCAAAAGTTATCACCCTGAACAGGTACCAGTAAAAATGGCAATTTTACCTTTTAGTTGCAGTGTTGTGCATGTTTGAGAATATCCCTAAAAAGTTCCCTTCGTGTAGTAAAACTAGCCACATATCAGAATATTTATTTAGGTCGACGCGATCCATCAGTGACCAATACTTAGAAAAATATGCTTTGACCAGATTTTTGTGTGGGGAGGGGTCAGTCAGTACGGGCGGATACCACGGACTGCACTTTCCTATCGCGATTCAGTTATGTATTGTTATGTATTGTTTTTTTTGTATTGTTTGCTCTAAATAACCTTTTTGCCATATATTATGTGGCTGTTAATCGGTTTGTTTCACTGTAAATTCACTGCAAAATAAATTTCAATAACATATTAAAATCATCATGAATAAGATAAGAAATTGATTCTAATTGTTCTGATTTGTGAAAACTTGTATCACAACCCCCGGAGCTATTAATTACAAAATCAAGCAAAAGCAAGAATTGTAGTTGATTTTTTTTTTATTTGTTCATTTAGTTTATCATCTGAACTTTACATTATTCTTCACTGATATTCGTAAATATCGTCGCAGTTGAAATCTCCATTCGGACACTTATAGTCTCCTATTGTAAAAACAAATAAAATTAGGATTAAAAATATGTCTTATAATGCTGAATAGGAGCGATCAGAATATATTGTGGGTGATATATCATTCACTAATTATTTTTAAAATATCAAAATTCAGCAAACATTGATAACATAAAATGGGAATTTTAGTCATTCTTTCAGCTTTTATCTGTAAAATGTAAAATATGTCTTGTAAGTGCAATGACAGTTTTTAGGAATTTCTTTCTATATCTTAAAAAAAAATTGTGAAAGCTGTTATAGGTGAAACTAATAGACTTATGTGCATCAAAGGCAATCGAAAAGTTTGGCATATTTAATAGAGATGTACAGATTTATCAATATTGTCGATTTTTGGATTATCGGTATCGGACTTAAAATGGCCGTTACGGTCGATACTTTACCGAACATGTCAAATACACAGTAAATCAACTATTTTTATTGCTAAGTTATGAATAACATGTTGTGATAGTAAGCTTTCTCATTTGGGAACAAAATAGGTGAATTTTATATTCTCTCTGCTGGATTCAAATATTTTAAGCGAAGAACGAAAATCGGAAAATTACACAAAAAATAACACAGTATAAGGTTATTTAATTTTGTGAGTTTGATCAAGATAAAAAGTAACGGCATTCGTATATTAATCGATAAAAAATATCCATCGTTTTTTGTCTTCTCTCTTTTTTCGTCATAATCTTTGTAGTTTGAAATTCGTTCGATATTTTTTTCTCGAATATATTGTAATTGACAGAACTTTCATTCCATCGCATGAGTGTTAATGAAAAATAGTTTAACTTTTGGGTTTAGATTCGGGCAATTATAAAAGGCATTGGGGACCTATCGGTATGGTTCGTTATCGGCAATATTGAATATTGGTAGTATAGGTATCGGCTCACTCCGGAGTATAGTTTTAAGCATAGCCGTCGACAAAAAGGGATGTCGGTGTATCTATTTTATTCTTAAACTAGATATAAAGATGGACAAAATACATACATAAAACTAAGTAAAGCATTACTAGTTAACGTAGTTTCGCTTTCCAAACTAGGTAATACTTTGATTATAAACCAGGTGAACCATAGCTAATTATTAATGGGCCGCATTTTTAATAGACTTGAAGCTTAAAATCACCAAATATTCAAATTTAGACCCTTTTTTTCACAATCAAAACATGATTCACCTAGTTATTCATACCGTATGTCTTTTTTTTCAACCTAGTTTTTGTTTGTAAAAAAGGTAAATTCACTGGGTAAAACGTCGACAAGAAAATTCGGTAAAAGGTAAACTAGGTATTTTTCTAAAACTATGTAAATTTACTTTGAAAATAAACTCGGGAAACTAAGTATATATCTAAAACTGGTACTTTTACCCAGAATTGCCATGAATTGCATCCCTTATTGAAAAATCCTAATTTATTTTTACTCTCAACCTCTTTACCGATTTTTCTGTTCATGGACTTAGGTGGCGGAGGGAGCCGTACCCAGCACAGTTGTGCGAACAACTATGCGCCAACAAAGTGTCCTGCAATCCCCTCGCACATAGTTGACCATGAGATTAACGATGCTTTTAGCTTTTTTTAACGACTAAGCTGGTCGGGATGTATATTGATGGTTACGATGGATCGTGCTGCGGAGACACGGCTCATTCGCTGAACAGTTATATTTTAGTTAAATAAGTGAGATTTAAAATTCGTTTAAACACCCACCTGCCGCAACAAGTGTTAAGATCAACGACATCATCAAAAGTATTGCCATCTGGTATAACGACGTCATCTTTTTGTGGTAGGGTACTATGAAGTCACGTTTTTATTTTAATTTCAAGGCCAAAACAAAAAAAACATGTTTGTTAATAGAACAAATGAAAATATATAGGCTTAAAACTTCATATATTCACATGCTAGGTATTGTTTTGTTTATGCCAGGATAACTTTTATCGAACTGAACATTGGTTCTTATTTTAATAAGAAAAATGTATGGTGATTGACCATTCCTATCTTCTACCATTGGTATTAACTCCGACAGCTATGGCGTTTTGTATTTTTTCTGTACCTCTACTTCAATTTGAACCATTTCGAAATATTTTAAATGAATTCTATTATGATTTCTAAATTTGAAATTGAAGACACGATAATATCTATGTAACAAAATTTAATTCCAACTCCAGGAATGAATATAAATTGATTAATTTGTGATTTCTAAAACTTAGAACTTAGAATTAAAAAAATTATTAGATTACGTATTCGAAATGAAAATTTTTCCTAGTTTTTTTTTTATTATTAAAATTCACGCACAGAAAGGCCCGAAGCAGAATCCTTAAGGAACCAACCATTGGTCACTTAATGAGCAGAGAGATACCAAAAATGTAAAACCAACAACTGCATTTTTAAATGAAGAACATTTCAGAGAAGACTTAACCTATTTAAAAAAAATGCAGTGAGTGATATCTGCTTACCATCTACTACTGTCGTGCCAATAAAGCAAAATTATTCTGTTTAGGTGCTGTCACTGTATTACAAAGGGGTCAAGTCGTCAAAGGCCTCGACTCACTTTCAACGGACTACTATTTCAAGCCAGTTCGTTATGAAACTGTAAAACGAGTGTAAGTATGATTTATATCGTATGTTTGCTTTTATACATTTGTACAAAAATTATACAAAGGCTCATAGTTCAAAAACGTTAAATATCATCCCCATTTTCAGAGAAAGTTTTAACCATTTTTGTATTGTTTCCGTTATTTCTAACTCCCAGAATTTCCCTCGGAAATGAAGCAAGTGAACTCAAAATTCTCCTTTTTTTTATTAAATTAGCGCAAAGCTAAGCTAGATGAAACCGACTACTTAAAAAAAAACTAAACAGGTATAGCTGCTCAATTTCAATTTATTTATGTCGGTTCTTCGAGTCACTAGTGAGAATTAATATTATCCTTTTAGTTTCAATTATGATAGTATTGGCCTCTAACGGACACAGGAGGCCACTCGATCGCGTGTCCTCACCCGACCGACCTTTGATATTGGCATTAAGAGACGATTGATTATTTCGACAACGATTGAACTATTTTAGTTTGACGAAGCCATGGTCAGGAACATTTTGATAGCTTATTTTTTTAGCGTACACCGGTAATCTATGACACGGTTGACAAAACAAATGATTTCTGGAGGAAAAAATTAATAAAACGGTAGTATCGTTGTAGTAAAATCAAAATATAAACAAATCTAATATATTGATAACAGCTGGAATAGTATAAATTTTTGAAATCATCCAGCAAAGGTAAATTTTTGTTACATCAATTTGAAAACAAAATACTTAATTTTTACGGTATACCCAGGGTTTATATTATGCAGTTGATTTTCAAAGAATTGTCTCATCAAAACCTAGACGGGCAGGTATATTCACAGCTCACACTACAATTCTTTTTCTGAGAATATTATAGGATTGCAAAGGGTAATGCAGACTAACTTCCTTATTATTTTCCATATGAGATATTTTTCTTTGCAAATTCCAAGGCTGTGGCATGGTGTAAATGTAATAGTATTATACCCATAAGTAGACAGACAGATGGCAGCGCTGAATGAAACTATGTGCCCCACGCATGATCTACGTTAGAATCCTATAGCCCTAGCATGTTGGGTGGGAAACTAACAATTCCCAAGTATAAATGAATAGTCAAATACGTTCTTTCTGGTATGGGCAGCTGATAGATCGCGCCGATCAGTGACGCATATTTGACAAAATATATTGATCTCATGTTCTAAAGATTTGATTCAAACGATGCAGATCTTTTTATGGAAAGATACAACGTGTGTTTTTGCAACTTCGACATTGGCGTAGCCAAGAGTGCGAACGTGGTCTTTACCCCTACCCCCGAATTTATGTTGAAAAAATTAAAAAAAGATGTCCCATTAAGAATTTTGAATTTCTTATTAAAATGTTTAAATAAATAAATAATTTGAAATAATTTTGAAATAAGCAAAATTTCATCGCGCCTGCGGATCGAAATTTCATATAGTATTTCCAGTTTTTGCTCCCGAAATGCAAGAAGAAATTTAAAAAAATTGAATGTTCTGCTACAAAATATATCATTTTATGATAAAATATGATCCCTGTTCGGTAAAAGTAAATTGCTGGCATTACTTAATCTTGCAAATATGTATCCTTGGAATACTTGGGTCCGATTTTAGATGATCGTTGTGACGTTATAATTGACCTCTCAAGTTTTTGCCACCATCATTTTTTCTGATTACGTCTTGGACCTCAATTTTTCTACTGGAGCTGCCTTTATAGTTTAGTTGAACGATATTGAAATTTACTACATTTATAGAATAATGATTCAAAATTTCAGAAAACCAAATTGTTTATATTTGATCATATTCTGAAGTAAGTCACGATTTAAGCCACGTGTTTAGGGCTCACATATTTGCAATACCACTGGAGTATTTAGCAAATAGAAAAATTAGTAAAATGTGAAAAATGTTGGTGAATGAAATATGACGTCACAGTTTGCGCCGCAGATCAAAAAGTTTGCTCAAAACAATACATTTTTTATTAGCAATAGATTTTTTACTAGCATTAGCATCGACGACGTTATAAAGCATTTAGAAGGCTAATGTGTGTCGGCGAGGGGTTGCTAGATGGCACCGTGATTTATTTTAAGCTTTTACGTCTTCAACAGTTGGGTTTAGAAAGTTGAATTGATCTAGCGGGTGATTGAAGATTGATTTAAAATCATTGGGCAGAGTCTTTCGGTTACACATGCTTGACAACAACATGAGACAAATAACAGCAATACACCCAGCGATATTGAGGTTTGCATTCTCGACGTAAGCACAGCCTGACGTAGTATCGAACATCAGGCCTTGGCACGAACACGACCACGCACAACTGACCGAGCTAAGCCCGAATCAATGTCCTGCCCGTCTTAGATTGAATATCAGCGTCGCGAGTTCAGAACCAATTAAGATTAGTATGCCAATTTTTTAACAACTCCTCGTTCGATCCCTAAAAATACATAGAAAAAAAAATATTGAACTCCACTCTGTCCCACATGTTTGTCAAAAAGTCTTAGTACATTTATACCATCACCTTGTTTGTTCTAAATTTAATTAACAAATAGGGAAAATGCGTTTACATCAAATTTGACATTTACGCTGAAATACATGTAGCATTACTGGATATTTTTAAAAGCAAAGAAATTGAAATTACTAAAAAATTCGAGTAATTTGGCAAGTTTTTAAAAGCTTTTAAAAAACTTTAGTAAAATTTATAAGCATTTTGCAGTAAATATCCTATTAAAAAGATTCAGTAAATTTAACATTGAATTTTAAGGTAAATATTACTTTTAAAAAGATTCGGTAAAGTTAACGTGGAATTTTATGGTATATTGTACTTTTAAAAAGATTCGGTAAATTCAACATGGAATTTCATGGTATATTGTACAATTAAAAAGATTCGGTAAATTTAACGTAATATTTCAGAGTATATATTGCTACTTAATAAATTCAGTTAATTTAATATATTATGAATAAAAGATTTATACATTTAACATGAAATTTTAGGATACCAAATCATTTCGAAGAGATTCGCGTAGTTTACGGGAATTTCATGATTAGTACAAAATAGAATTTGTTTCTTCTAACACTTGGCGGGCCCGCACATTTGCTTGATATTGAACAAATCATTGGCCACCACAATTAGTAGTTCGACAATTACAACCATACCTCATTTTCTTTGGTGGCGGTTACCCGTTTTCCTGGAGGTATCATTCTTATAACTTGTGTATTCTGTTTTCTGTTTGTTATGTATATTCATAAACGAATGGTGTTGCTGGTGATTCATTGTTAATCACAGTTATTAGATTTTGGAATCTTGACATCCGAATGTCATGAACGAACTTTGTTTGTAACTTGCTACTGATAGAGATATAATCATTTATTACATATTTTAGCAATGTAGAACAGTAGAAATGAAAAAAAAAAATGAATTAAAATCGACAAATGGGCACCGAAAACAAGTTGGACATGACCTACTGCCGTTTACTGAGTCTTCTTGTGCACGGAAGGCTTGGCGGGGAACACCGTAATCGCCATGCTCTGTTTTGGCGTCCAGCAATCTCCTCGCATATACTCATATCCTGCATGAGATTTGAATCAAGGAGAAGCAGAAATGCGAAGCTTGAGGTAAAGACCATTCCTAACGCTTTTACCGTTGTAAATGGAATCGAAACACAGTGGTCAGCGCGAAGTTATGGCGTAATAAATAGATTTCCATAATCTGAAGATGATAATAACAAATCTGTAAAAAAAATTCACGCGGTCCGCACATATGAGTAGTGAAACGTCCAGAATCTGACCGCCATCCGTCATTTAGAAAGCCATTTGCTATTGTCAACAATCACCATAAATGTTGTGTTATTTTTGCAACGAATAACTTGCAATATTGAGTGCTTGCCAGCATAATCCATATACGAATATTCATTTATGCAAATGTAACTGCAAATATTCAGTATTATCAACGTTCAAATCGAGCACAAGGACGATAAAGTAAAAAAAAAATAATTTTCAGCTACAAAATATGTCATTTTGTGATGAAAATATGAACACTTTTCGGTAAAATTAAATTGCTGACATTACTTAATCTTGCAAATATGTATCCTTGGGATAATTATTCAGAAACTTGAGTTCGACTTTAGATGATCGTTGTGACGTTATAATTGACCTCTCAAGTTTTTGCCGCCATCATTTTTTCTGACTACGTCTTTGGGCCTCAATTTTTTCTACTGGAGCTGCCTTTATAGTTTAGTTGAACGATATTGACATTTACTACATTTATAGAATAATGATTCAAAATTTCAGAAAACCAAATTGTTTATATTTGATCATATTCTGAAGTAAGTCACGATTTAAGCCACGTGTTTAGGGCTCACATATTTGCAATACCACTGGAGTATTTTGAAAATAGAAAAATTAGTGAAATGTGAAAAATGTTAGTGAATGAAATATGACGTCACAGTTTAAGCCGCAGATAAAAAAGTTTGCTCAAAACAATACATTTTTATTAGCATTAGAATTTTTACTAGCATTAGCATCGACGACGTTAAAAAGCATTTAGAAGACTAATGTGTGTCGACGAGGGGTTGCTAGATGGCACCGTGATTTATTTTAAGCTTTTACATCTTCAACAGTTGGGTTTAGAAAGTTGAATTGAACTAGCGGGTGCTTGAAGATTGATTCAAAATCATTGGGCAGAGTCTTTCGGTTACGCATGCTTGACAACAACATGAGACAAATAACAGCAGTGCACCCAGCGCTATTGAGGTTTGCATTCTCATAAATTCACTCGGCGTTTCTTGCGTCGCAAAACAAAAACCTAAGAACAGCCTGACGTAGTATCGAACATCAGGCCTTGGCACGAACACGACCACGCACAACCGACCGAGCTAAGCCCGAATCAATGCCCTTTCCGTCTTAGATTTAATATCAGCGTCGCGAGTTCAGAACCAATTAAGATTAGTATGCCAATTTTTTTAACAACTCCTCCTCGTTCGATCCCTAAAAATACATAGAAAAAAAATATTGAACTCCACTCTGTCCCACATATTTGTCAAAAACTCTTAGTACATTTATACCATCACCTTGTTTGTTCTAAATTTTATTAACAAATAGGTAAAATGCGTTTACATCAAATTTGACATTTACGCTGAAATACATGTAGCATTACTGGATATTTTTAAAAGCAAAGAAAATGAAATTACTATAAAATTCGAGTAATTTGGCAAATTTTTAAAAGCTTTTAAAAAACTTTAGTAAAATTTATAAGCATTTTGCATTGAATTTCCTATTAAAAAAAAGATTCAGTAAATTTAACATTAAATTTTAAGGTAAATATTACTTTTAAAAAGATTCGCTGAAGTTAACGTGGAATTTTATGGTATATTGTACTTTTAAAAAGATTCGGTAAATTCAACATGGAATTTCATGGTATATTGTACTATTAAAAAGATTCGGTAAATTTAACGTAAGATTTCAGAGTATATGTTGCTGCTTAATAAATTCAGTTAATTTAATATATGATGAATAAAAGATTTATACATCTAACATTTAACATGAAGAGATTCGCGTAGTTTACGGGAATTTCATGATTAGTACAAAATAGAATTTGTTTCTTCTAACACCTGACGGGCCCGCACATTTGCCTGATATTGAACAAATCATTGGCCACCACAAGTAGTAGTTCGACAATTACAACCATACCTCATTTCCTTCGGCGGCTGTTACCCGTTCATTCTTATAATTTGTGTATTTTGTTTTCTCTTTGTTATGTATATTCATAAACGAATGGTGTCGCTGGTGATTCATTGTTAATCGTAGGTATTAAATTTTGGAATCTTAACACCCGAACACCTTAAACGGTCTTTGTTTGTAGTGCTGCTACTGATAGAGATATAATCACTTATTACATATTTTAGCAATGTAGAACAGCATAAATGAAAAAATTAAATTATTAATGTTAACAATTATATCTGGTTACTAGATTTATCTTGTCTTGCTCTTCCATCCAGTGTGGAACCAATGAGGAACCGGTAAGGTTATCGAGCATCGTCTCAAGGCTGCTGGTTATAGTGCTTGGCCCAGGGGTTTTTTTTCGTTCCCCGGTCTGAACCATAATTTGCCGGGGATGGATCCTGCGTCATTCATTGGGTAATATGCTCGGTAGCTATCGTTGCTTTCATCACGCCACCGCGGCCCACCGAATAGAATCGAAACACAGCGATCAGCGCGAGGTTATGGCGTAATAGATAGATTCACATACTTTGACGATGATAATAGCAAATCTGTAAAAAACTTCACGCGGTCCGCACTTAGGGGTAGTGAAACAATATCACCAGTCACTCACCATAACTGTTGTGTTATTTTTGCTACCAATAACTTTTAATATTCAGTATCTGCCAGTATCTGGGTGGTTGTAGTCACGTGCACGAGAATAACAGCAACTCCTATCTTCTCGTAAGTTATGCCCGAGTGCATATTACACGACGTTTCCACATTCGCCTCTTGCTTTTTTGTTTTCGCTATCTTTTTTTAATTGCTAGTCCTTGTGCTCGATTCAAACGTTAATAATATTGAATATTTACAGTTACATTCGGATAAATGTTTATATTTAGTATTATTAAACGTTTACCTTCCACCACAAATGGTAGATGGAAAGTGTTGGTCAAGATCATTGAAATCACGGTACCGGATTTCGTCGAAAAAGGGAAAATTTCGCTGTTCCACGCTGTGATGAATATGCACGATGGCTTTTCGAAGGCTTGCGTACCTAGAATGAACCAGCTCACAGCCACGCACCGCAAAAACATACAAGATAGAATTGACAATAATATATACGTCCAGGTGGTGGTTTAGTGCGGGAGTCTATTGGCAACCACCGTAATTATTAGATAAATCTTCGGAGGTATAGCTTGGTATGGTATTGCTCGTCGATGAAGCTGTCTTCTAATACTACCCGTGCCGTTTTTGCTGATGGTGTTGTGTGATCGTACATATTATATTACGTTTTTGTCATCGTGGGCATGTGTGGTATGTTGTTGGTCCCTGTTTACTATCTATGACGCAGGGTCTCGGAAATAATAACAACCGCCACAAATAGTGTGTAATTGTAGTTTGACTACCAATACTAGTGATAATGTATATATGCGTTAAACGACTTGAGCTTGATTAGCAATTTAACACAGCCAAAAGAACAACCAGTTGAATTTTGCATCCTCCAGTTAATATTATTCTGTGATCGCCAGCAAACTTAGCCGTCACTAGGGGGGCGCGTCTGCCTTTATGATATCGATCCTTCCCGTAAAGAGAAGAAGAGCCACGCCTTCCCGTTTGTTTAGGCTCTTGACACAAAGTTGATGGAAAGTGTGTGAATTTAAACTTTGCAGGTTACATTCATAGTTTCAATTCTCAATGTGGGTGCTACTTTCGACCTCGTTAAAAATACAATTGTGTCAACATCAACACAATTATATTATACGGACGGACTAAATGAACTAATTCAAAAACGAGATACAATCATACAGATACATCAGTGACTCAAGCTTTACAAAAACGTAGCTGTACGTTATATTTCTGACTGGGTACAGTTTCACTGACATATTTAGAAACCCTTTAAATCTGGGAAAAAGGTGAGATTCTTAAAATAACTGAGTAGTTAAATTATGACGTCAGAATGTGCGCCCCATTCACATTTTTAGTCAAAAAGTAGCCCGTTTATAGTGAATCAGGACAAAAAATCGATATTAGCGTTATAGACTCAAACAAATTTTTTCCTAGGTTTCAAAGCACTTGGAATGGGTACTATCAGTTGATTTAAGAATGTTTAATTGATTTAGAGGTGATTTGAGGATGAGAAGAATGATATGCTATCAGTGAACATAACGTATCGGCGTCAAATGCTTGAAAAATCATGCGACAAAATAATGATACTTTTGCCAAAAATATTCTTGTTATTTACGTCGCATATTTTTTACCTCAAATTCACCTCAAAATCCCCTTATGTTTTCACTGAAAACCATGCTAAGCCAAGTTGATTTTCAAAGAATTGTTTCAGCAAAAACCTTTGCAGAAAGAACTATTTACAGCTCAAACCACCGTCCTCTTTCTAAAAATATTCCAGGATGACAGAGGAAATTGAAAACAACTTCCTTTTTATTATTTTCCTCCTTAAGAGATCGTTTTGCAAGACTGCAATACATATTTTATTATTGTCTGCTTTTGTTAAGCAATATGAAATATTTGTAAAGAATATGTCCCTGTGACAATGCAGTATGTTGTAATATGTGCTAGGACAGGCAGGTAACAACACTTGGAGTTGTGTGTGTGTGTGTGTGTGTATAAACAAGGACACTATTGGAGAGACTGATGTTATGTAGGACGGAGTATTCAAATTGTTTGCCGGGTTATTTTCAAATCCATTCATTCTTTGAGTGTCTAAAAAGTTAATAGGGGAGTATGAAACGGCCAACAACGGCCAGGTCAAAACTCTGTCATTTTTAGCCCTTTTATCAAAGAAACGTAACAATATATTACTAAATGATGCTGCGGGCCGAGTTATCTATCATTACCTCGGAGGCAAAAAAATTGTATATCGTAGGGAATTTTAAAAAGTGTCTGAACGCATTCTGAGTTGGACTTTAATATTCTGGAATCGACGTTGATAAAAATAGAGATGTTATGCATGATGTCATTAATGCAAATTTAATTTCTCTTTTAACATTTTTTGAATATATATTTATTACAGCCTTGAACATAAATCGTGTGTAACACAGCTATACTGGCGAAATGGGTTTAAACACTTTTATGTACACATTGACAATAATGATAGTCTCGATGATTCTTATATTTACAATATTTCCCAGCGGAACAGAAGCTATAGGTAAGCAATAAGGTTGCTAACGATAGTGGCAAATCCCTGAACATGTTTGGTAAGTATGGGCCGGCGATGACTCTCGCCTGATCAGCGACATTAGACAAAATAAAATGAAGTTAAAATGTTTCAAAATCTTGAAATCGAAGTTAATACGAACCAGTTCTGATAGTGAAAAAATGCAACAATTTCTTCCGACGCAAATGGTATTTTATGATGGCGGCTCCGCGAAAAGAATTTTTATTATGTTACGTATGACAAATCGCTGAGCAAAAAAATTGCAATTGGAATCTGATTCGGATAATTTTTTCTAATCGGAGCAAATCACTATTTCTATTTGTGTGACAAATATCCCATTACAAAGTTGTCTCGATGATATAAATAAAGAAATTTATATTAACGAATCACTAATATTAGCATAAGCAGACTCTAAGGCAATGTATTTTTAATTCACGTGCATATATCTAAAAACAAAATATTTTTATTTTTGAAGATAAAATACAATCAATTTCGGCTTTTTGTCGTTAAAAATGAAAATTCCACACGCTTTTGTTCCTTTGAACGATTCATGATTAATTCGAATAATTTGTGCCTCGGATCGATCCGAATCTAATTGCCCAGCCCCAATGACTAACTAAAGGATCGTATAGCTCGTGTACATAGAGGGCACTTTACCCTATCTTTTATCAAGGAAATCCTCTCTAAAATAAATGCTGCAATTTGATTGGAAACGGCAAACCCAGTCCTAAGTAGAGAGGTTCAAAGTCTTGCTTCACACTTACACAAATTTATTTCTGTAGAAAATAAATTTATGTAAGTGTGAAGCAAGACTTTGAACCTCTCTAGTTAGTCATAGGTACTCTTACTACTGTATCCTTACATGCACTGCATACGGATCCGCGAACACAAAGACACAGAGGAAGGATAAGTAGTTAGTCCACGCCCCCCAGATCAATAGCACAGTCCTAAGTAATGCCAATTACAAGCATAGTATTAAAATTTATTCTTATAATAATTATGTGTATCAATCCGAATGTTTTGTGAAACTCGTTCAAAAAAAAAAATATTTTGCTAAGCTTGAGTCACTGAGGGATCGCGCCGCTGTGCTGCGCTAAACCCAAAAACACTCAACCAATCAGAAATATTATTATGCCAAGCGTGGGTCACGCCTTGGTAGCGGAATCCATTGGGGATTAATGCTCAACGGAACATACATGCTTGAATATTGATTGGGTAGGCTACTATTTTGTCGCGTATCTCGTAAGCAGCAGTAACGTGCTAAAAATAAATATTTTCGTGTAAAGACAAAATAATTTTTTATTTGAGTTCAACGCTATTTTAATCATGTTTTTCTACAATAAAAAATAATTTTTATCCAATGTCTCTTTGGACGTTTCAGAGTTTTGTGACAAATCCGAGTTGCGTGTTTTCAGATTTTATATATACATACACTTCATTTTATCAAGTTATGGTTGTATTATAAAACATAAAAATGTTTGAATTTCACAGAAATGGATACGTTTGATTGCCTGTCGGGAAGATGATAAAGAATGTCTAGAAGAATGGAAGGACCCAAAATAAAATTATCATTTCTATTTCCGAATGTTAACTTTGTATGATAAGAAACAAGGCGGAATAAAAATGAACATTCTCTGATTTTTCTTCTTTTCCGGTATGCAACGAAGGTATTAAGTTTGAGACTATTTATTATGTACTATCACAATAGTGCAGAAAATTTACTATACATTTTGCAGTAATTGTATTTCCAAAATTCCAAACTGCCTTGTTGATTTGTGCCAATTAAATATCGTCGATTAATCGCACCTCGACGGTGCGTTACATCAACATCCCATAATTGGAAAAAAGTTGATTCTATTGTTTTCTTTCAATACCACTTAGTAAAATTACTGTCAAACGGTGGTGATTTTACTGCATTTTTGATACCGTGCTGATGAAAGTCAAAAATTAATTTGAGATGAGGCAGAGAAAATTGAATGAAGATGCCTAAATGCTAATGCTATCAACTACTGCAGACAATTAAAAAAAAAATTTTCTATTGCACATATGTATCTGCCCTGGTGGATGAAAGGAGGTGTGCATATTCTCTCCAAGATTAACTATAATCAAGTCTACTCTACTTTACCACTTTTGCCATCACGACTGTCATCCACCATCCATACCAATCCCAACACGACGCCAACTCGCAGCTTCAGTGTGGACAGTGGGGGTGGGGGAGAATACAATTATACATCAATATCTTTTAGTTTATTGAAATTCACTCTGAGCAAAGCCGGAAGCGGTATCTAAAAGGAACCAACTAATGGCCACATGGTAGCAAAGAGCTACTAAAAGATGTAGTACCAGCAACTGCATTCTAAATGGAAAACATCCAAAATGGAACTGGACCGCAATGCTACAGTGCAGTGAGTGGTATCTACCCTGGGCGATGGTAAAACCATCTACCACTTCTTTGTTTCCACTTTAGTGGCCTCTTACGACACGCAGGAAATACGTTATAGGACTATTCTAAAGTCCGTAACTACGGGGCTTGTAAGATAAAATCGATCAAAATGAAAATTATGCCGAAATTCCAATCGTAACTTTGGGGATCGCCAATCCTACACACTGTAACAAAATCACTGGTATTTGACAATCATCTTACTTGGTGGTATTGAAAAAAAAATCAAAATTGACTTTTTTTGACCAAATATGGGGTATTGATGGAACGCACCGCGAAGGTGCGTTCTATCAACAGCCATAATTAGCACTAATCACATCAACATGTTTTTTATAACATTGGAAATACGCAATTACTGCAAATGACCAGTAAAATTACTGTACTTTCGTGACAGTGTACTTTTAAAAGTTTTTCCTGAGCCTTGGCGCATTAGATATACAAACTTCGTCTAGGCGATGATATAATGGCGTTTCAAAAAATTGTTCAAAAAACTTTATTCCCAAAAATTATTTCAAGTTCAAAAAATTTTCGAATCACTTAAATTCACCACGATCTCACATTTTCTTCCTCAAGTCAAAATGAAGATTAAAACTTAAATATTCTCCCTTCGTTCTCGCAGTAATCATACTATTCACGAATAAATGCTATGCCTGGAAATATAATTTTCAAATATTTAATACAAAGGTTCCAACTAAATAGCATACGAAAATATTCGAGTTTTTAATCAGCAATAGTATATAGCTTAGCGAGAAAAAGCGTAAGCAGAAATGTCAAAGAAGTTTTTCAAACTCTTTTATTCTCGAATATTTGATTACCAGATAAATCAAGTCATGCAGAATTTGTAATTGTTTTTTTTTAGCAATAATGGGTACCAGTTTGTTTAACAGTTGATACAAATAGTTGTTGGAACATTTACGATCATTTAATGACGTAATTTTTGAAAATATGAAATCATCAAGGGGGGTTAGAATTTTGGACGCCATCGTAAAGAGCCTTTTATCTGTAATTGAATTAATATTGAACAGCATAACAATACCAATTTTATACTACACAATTCCATTTTTTAAACATTGGCCCGTATTAGTGGCGTCATAATTATGACGTAGAACAAGAATAACGCTTCATAATATATTCGTATTCTTCCAAAATATCGTATGCCTTGCAAGTATTGGTGTTGCTTCGTCCACAATTTCCTGGATTATTCGGCCATTGTTCCAACCCAGGAATTTGCATCGAGAAAATGCTTGTATTTACTAAAAACAAGGTTCTTTTTTAAAAAAATATATTCAGTGCAAATGTAAATATGAAGTTGGGTATAAATAAAAACAGCACTTTGGACAAGTAGCAAAGGCGTTTTGTTGATTTTGCGTCGTAGTTGGAACACGCTTAAACGACGTGAATCCGTCGTTTCTCTCATTTAGTAGAAATATTATATTGTCCACAGGAAAATAAGATGATTTGTTACTGTAACGGTTCTAAGTTTGGGCGCTATGGCCTTGTGGTTATCATGTTGGCATCGCCAGTTGAAGATCTCGGGTTCGAGTACCAGCAATTCCAGCTCTTCTCACCCCTCAACCTATAGAGTGTAATACCTTTGGTAGCCTAGGCAGAACCGGGAAGATCAACGATCTTTCTAACTTGTGGTTATCATGTTGGCATCGCAAGTTGACCCTGGGTTCGAGTACTATAGGTTCCCGCTAGTGGCACCCCTTGGTCAAGGTGGTCCCCTCAGGTAGATATGAAAAATGGCCACAAAACTCACCCATCGCTTGTAGCCAGCACCGCATGACCAATCACTAATTGGTCCTTTCTGAGAGGAAGATTTTTACAAACTCGTTTTGTCCAAAAAATATGGCTTGTTGATTCCCTGATTTCTCTGCTTGTACCATCAGCATGTCGATATATTGTTTTTATAATCCCATCATATTGAAACCAGTCATTTGAGAAAATCGTCTTCTTCGTGAAACGTACTTTGTACGCTAGAAATACAATAAGTCAATAAATTTCTCAGTGGTACATGTTATTTTAAGTATGAGTCACTGATGTATCGCGCAGCTTTAGAAGGATTGACTGAACTATATGTATATTCAATGCTGAAGAAAAACGCCTTTTTAAATTGGATTATTTACTCCACCCAACTTCCTCTCGACATACATAATTGTTTTAATTTTGATAAAACATGCTTGGAACTAATAAAATCGAACACAAATGACTGGTAAAATATTCTGTACGAAAATATATTTTAATTAAGGAGTTGAGTACGTTAAAAATAAAAAAGGGATATCAATGGATCATAAAGAGGCCAAAGATAGTTTAGAAGATAATTAAGGATATTAATATTATTTAAAAAAACATGACTTGCAGAATAATTACCGAATGTGCTTTTTCGTCCACAAGTCATTTCCTTTCTTTTATCCAGAGTATATTTAAGAGATTTTTTCGACTTTATCGGGGTCGAGCAGGTTTTTCCTTTTGCACATACACATAGTTCCTTAGACGAGGCAGTTCTCACCGGACAAAATGTTACGATTTGCGAAGGTAAACCGGGAAAGTTGTAGAATTTTTCGCAAGAGTTTTCTGAAAATGAAAGAAATATTGCATTGCATTTTATAGGTACTACGGAATAAGTTGATTGCATTGTCGAGAATTCCCCCAAAATAGTAAAAACGATATACGCACCACATAATTCTCAATTAAAACAAATTAAATGCTTTATTACCTGGTGCTGCTAGAGGATATATTTTTATCGGAATCGGTTCATCTTTTATATAAGTATCAGTTATTCGAAATACTATATCTTTGTCTCCGGTAATATAAAACAACGCAGATCTTCCGGTCACTCGATAATGGTCAATTATGTGCTCGATTGGATTCGAAAGCTAGTCAAGAGAAAGGCGGAAATAAAAAATATTTTAATATAATATTAATGTTATAATAATTAATTAAAGTCATATTTTATATAATAAATTAGAAATAAAAATAAAATTTTGTGGAGTATTCTTTTTTGGCATATTCTTATTAAGTTAATGTAACTGTGACACTCATGAATGCTATCATGATGCATTATATGTGAGAACCGAAATACCCTCGGTTGAGTGTATATTGTGACTTTCCTGTGAGTAAAAAAAAGAAATCGGCAATGATAATTTCATAGACCCAAGATATTTCCTAGATTATTTGTCTATGTTATCAGGGCCTGTGACAAGAATTTCTGTTTATGGTTTTTCCTGAGCCTATTCTAAATCGTTCATTTTATCAAGAATGAGCCACGAATAGACCTTTACCTCGCACCTTGGCGAAAGACATTTAAGAAAAAATATATGAGTGGGATCTGGAATTTTGTACTCGAATTGAGCAAGTCAGATTTGAAATTCGCGACCCGTTTGTATTTTCTTTACAACAGCTTCAAAAATGCTTTAATTAAATTTGCAATGGCAATGCTTCAGAGTGTTTCCTTATATCCCCAACATTACACTTAAAAATAAAGAATATTAAATCATTCCAGTTAAAACTATCACCTTTTGTAAGTCACTCTCAAATGCTTTCGACCCAACGGGTAGACCAAATTCAACAACATATGATTGGAATTCCTCATCCGAGTTGTAAAATTCGTTGATTTTTACTGATAATCCAACGTCCCAGGCCAAACGACTCCTTTGAGATGATCGTGATTGGGGTAATAAAACTGAAATAAAAAATAAATTTACTGTAATAAAAATGCAGTAAAATAGCCGCTTTTTGACAGTAAATTTAGTTGGTTCTGTCCAAATAAAACTATAAAATCGACTTTGTCAGTAAATAATAGGCTGTTGATGGAACGCACCACACCGTTAGATTAGAGAATAAAAAAAATGGAGATTGAGAAAAATAGAAAATGACGAGAAAAGCCTTTTTATTTTACAGAAAATAAAACATAAACATATTTAAAACTATTTTATGCCAAAAAAAAGGAAAAACGATATGTTGACCATATCAGCAGTTTTAATATAATCGTAAAATGACGGAATAGTTAAACTAACCAAAATTGAACCCGAAGACCTTTCTATGGTCACTTATTTAAGTCTTATTTAACTTTACTTTATTGCTTTGAAATATCAGTAAAATCATTTGGAACCGCAGCTATTATCTTGATTGTCCACTTACATGTTCTGGACGATTCTTGGAGACCCACAGTGACGTCATAAATACATGATGGTAATTGAGCGTGACTTGACTTGACCGACTTGATTGGACTGACTTTGGCTCGACTCGATTTTACCGTTGGAGTGGCAGTACGGTAAGACGTGTCAATCTAAAATTGTAAAACAGAACTTGGTCAATTTCTTTTCTCGTTATGTTGTGTTCTCTTTGTTTACATTCTCCTATCATAAGTTCTATTTTGCCAAGCATGCATTATAGATGGACCGCGTCTCGTCCACGCGATCCATCAGTAACCCATACTTAATAGAAGATGCATAGACACCAGGTTTTTCTCACCAGGTCACCTTCACAAGTGTGTAATTCCTGATCGTTCACTGATATACATAGAAATGGTCAGTGACGTGGGAAACTCATGTGCTTGCCGATTTAGCCCAGCTAACACAAATTATTACACCCTGGGTTGAGTGGTGGGGGTGGGTTTATGCGATGAAATTACAGGGAATCTAACCCAAGATGTGCGTTCCGCGATGCGGCCATGGTAACCAGTAGCGGATCCAAAAATTATCTTGGAGGGGATGACTTTAGCTGTCAACTTAATGACGTCATAATGTGTGCCGCAGGCGAAATTTTAAGTAAAGTAATCATGCAGTCTAATTGTCCTATAAAGAAAATAACATAAAAACGTGGTGAAGGCGTGAAACTTCAAGCAAAATTTTATGGACCGAAAAGGTGAAAAAACTCGCGTTTGGCTAACTTTGATGCATTTATAATTTGTAACATAAACTCTGAAATAAAAAAATGTTCAGCATTCTTTCATGATTTCATTACATTTTTGAAGTTTTAAAGGCTGGTGGGTAGCGCTGGGCAAAATCGAAATAATTGAAATTCGAATCTGATTTGGATATTTTTTTTCGAATCTAATCGAATCGCTGATTCTATAAAATAACAAATATCCCATTTTTACTATTACTCATTGTCTCCTCTATGAAAAATAAGAAATTGATAGTTACAAATTAAAAATATTAGCTTGACCGAACAAAAAATAATATATTTTCAATTACACTTTTCATTTTTAACGATAAAATATAATCGATTTTGGTCAGATTGACCAAAGTCGATTGCATTTTGTCTTTAAAAATGAAAAATTCCACTTCGTTTAGCAAGTTTTTGTTCCTATGACCGATTCACGACTGATTCGAATAATATTTGCTTCGAATCACCGAATCGAATTGCCAAGTCCTACAGTGGTGGGCTGGGGTCGGGGGAGGAGGTTCACCGCCCTCACCAACTTTACGCACCAGGCGGTCACTAATAGGCTATAGCGTCCGACCGTGAAAAAAAAAAATAAAATTAACAGTTATCAAAATTATCTCTCGTTGAGTGTTTTCTCAAGTTACCCAAATAAAAGTACAATAGTATCTTCCATCTTACCTTCAACCAAGCTTTTCCTTGTCCAGTTGTACTATAGCTAATAGTTGGACTAGCAATATTTATTTTAAGTTCTGCACCGGGATCTCCAATATTGTTACTGCTTACACTAATATTTGTGTTCTTCGTATCGTCCAACTAAAATAAGAATATTTTAGTAAAATTATAAGCTCCGTTGGATCTTTTTTTAATTCACTCTAAGCAAGGCCGGAAGCAGCTCCCAAAGGGAACCAACGCACAGTCACTCAATAGCAAAGAGCTAATAAAAGATGTAGTACCAGCAACTGCACTAAACGAAAAACATCCCGAACGGAACTGAACCGTCATGATAAAGTGCAGTGAGTGGTATCTGCCCTTGGCGATGGTAAAACGAAATGCCTTTCAACTTTCAATGAAATTCCCGAATGGGAAATGTTTGCGGATTAGCCGGTAACTTTCGACGAGAGGGAGCGAATAAAAGAGAGTTATCAAGAGAGAGAAAAAGAGTCTTCAAAACGGTAACTTTCGGGGAAATGGAATAAGAGAGATTTTATCTAATGAAACTAGCTTTGTTCCATCCAATTACGACTTGAAGTATGATGTTCCAATTCGTATACATTTTGTATTTAGTATCGTATTCTATCATAATTTTTTTCTTTAATTTTTTTAGTTCAAATAATACATACCTCGATTCTGAATGATTCCATAAGGTTAGTTACATTACTACGTAAACTATAAAGTCTCAATGCTTCCATGGCCGCCATATTTGCTCGAAAGGAGGTCCAATGTCCGTCTTGATTTCTCTGCATTATCAGCCAATTAGCGTATTCGTCACCTCGAAAACCTATAATAGATAAAAGAGAAACATTAACTTGACAGGAATGGATCCAATGATATAGCCTCAAGAGTAACGTCACCACACTGTTTTTAACGGCTTAAAATTCAAGCTAGTCAAGGTATACTAGTGTCCTATGCTAAGAATGTGTCACTGATGGATCACGTCGACGAGACGCGTTCCATCTGTGGGTCATGCTTGACAACATAAAATTTCTAATTGGGAAAATTGGAGAAGCCGTAAATATAGGGTATTTCACATAAAATTTTAAAACGAGTGTTGTACAAGAAAACACAATCATTTTACTACCAATTTACCTCGTTCTTGCCTCTTACCTTTTAATAAAGCATGACTAAGCATATGCGACGTTGCAACAATATTATTGGTGTCAATATCTTTTTGATCCAATACTCGTCTCGCTGGGTTGTAAGGTCGATTCTGAAACAAAACCATACCAAACCATATATCAACCTATCAATATATATTATCAAATTGGCATGGAGTACAGAGTCGATATCAGGTAAGTAAAAGGAAAATTTTGCAACGAATTTGGAAGCAAGTCTTTTTTGAACTTTTACAATTATATGGCAGTTTGTCTAAATATGTTTTGTGAGTGTTAGTCAATGATGGATCTTACCGTCAAGGTATGATCTGAAGCGCATGTCTAAATAAATATTTCAAAATGATCTATATAGTAAATACTGACTGAGTATCATGAGTACTAGGTCAAGGATGAATTGCGGCTTGGCAGTTTGAAATTTTTAGTATTGGACTTCGCTCTGAGCAATTCCGGAAACAGTACCCATAAGGGACCAACTAACGACTATTTGTATTGCAAAAACCTTCAAAAACGTAGAAATCTCAATAGGTATATCATAAAGTTCAGTGAGTGCCATTTGCTCTGGGCGATGATTTTATTGTTTCATTCCCTATTGAGGTTAGACGATTTCACATTAGGAGATAGATACCTGAATCCAGGCAATATCAATGTCATTATCTATTGTTCCAAATCTTGTTCTTTTCCAAGTTTTTGCTCGCACTGCTGCTTTGAATGAAAATCTATCTTCCAGCCTTTTAAAAACTTCAGCAGCTGCGGCAAATGCAGTAGAGCTGTATTGTCGTGCTCCTTGACTTATCACCTTCGAATTAAAATATTTTAAAGAAATTAGTTGATCAATTCACTGCTCGCACAATGGGCATTTTATGCTCAAGGAAATCTTCAGTAAGACACATGCCCACAGCCTCAAAAAACGCCCTAATTTTTCGATACATTGCGCTGACAAAGCCCAGGGCAAACCCGGTTTGCAATGCCTATATATATTTTAAATAGATTGTTTTAAACCATATTGTCTGTTTTTAACCTTGTGTATGGAATTCAAATAATAGAAAAAATTTGATTCGATTTTAGAATATCCAAATATTTAAAATAGTCAAATTAATTTAAATTCATGTTGCGACGTCGTAATCATTACACGGATTTTTTACAAAAAAAACACTCCGGAAATATATTTTTTTGTATTGAAATTCACTCTGAGCAAGGCCGGAAGCAGCGCCTAAAAGGAAACAACTAACGGTCACTTAATAGAAAAAAGGTACTAAAAGGTATAGTAACAGTAACTGCATTTACTAAAGAATCACAAAAGTAACAGAAACGCCAAGGTAAAGTGCAGTAAACAAGGTATCTGCCCTGGCCGATGGCAAAACTATCTACCACTTCTTAAATTTTTCAACGTATCTATCTCAAACAAAAATGATTAATGAAATTAATGACCACGGTCCATCAGTAGTCCATACAAGACATAAAATATTTATAATTAATTTCATTTTTTTGATGAAAAAAAACTTACTTTCGTAATTCTTTTTCTCAAATATACTTGTCCTTCAGATATAGACGTTAATATAGTAATATAGTCCTCACTGTTCCTATATAAAGTTATAAATATTGTAATCATATTCATATTTTTATTGTCAATTATAAAAAATTAAAATTTGAAAAGCTTTTCCATCGAAGAATATTCAGTAACTTCCATTGACGATCTTATTTGAATACTATAAATTGCGATGCGATTAAATGCGAAATAAATAGATAGAAATTGTAAGGTGGTTTAATGCTAAAATGATCATTCTTTGGTTATAAAATCTACCAATATATCCCAGAATTATGAAGAAAGAATATTGTAAAAATGATGGCTTTGTCCTCATTAGCGCTTTTGTTTTTACAAAAATTCAAAATTGACTTTTCTACGAAAATGATTATGAAAAATGCATTTAAAAAGTCGCTATTCCAAAATAATTCAGAAAAATGAATTTAGAATCTATAATACCACATTTTTTTTCTATTTTAGGACTAGTTTTCGCTTCAATTTTGTGGATTTCGTAGCAAATCGACCGTTCATCGATAATGTGATTTTCACTTACCTATCGAACGAAGGTTCATTCTCCATCGTATTTTTAATCGAAATCAGATCCAGCATAATTGTGCTTGTGAAATAAATCTCAAAAGAGAAGAAAAGGCAAATTTATAAACATGAACTTGTACTGAATTAGGCATATTTTTCTAGTATTCATATAATGTTGAAATATTTCAATTTTTCATTATTCCATTTTCCACCTATATCAACAAGCATGACTCAAGCATAACAAAACGAAATCAATAATCATGGCATTTTTTCTGTATAAAATATTGAAAATACATTTACCCTCTTATCCGACGCGGACATCAAAAATCTATCTTTCGCAGCATTGCGTTTCCTCCTATTAGAAAATATGAAAAACGATCGGTTTTAGTTACGTGATAGTTACAAACTGGTTTTTATACCATAGTCGTACCATAATTTATACCATTTGATTAATCACCATGGACTCCCACTGACACTCTTACCTTCTCAAAACCGTTTTATCAGCAACTTCGGAAGTTTTAGTTTTGAAATAACCTGTGGATGTTTGATGGTGTATAATCCAGTACAGAGATCCTCGGAGTAGTTTCTGTCAAAATATTACATATGTCATATTAACAGGTTAGTAGTTGTTGGTGAGTTACTTTGAGGTACTGCTCCAGCCTTGCTTAGAGTGAGTTTGAATGAGCTGTTTAAAAAAATTCGGTCATCGATTATTTCTGTTTGTCGTGTTTTTTCTTATTATTGAATTTTACTCTTGTTGAGTATGGAACATTGACAGATATAGTTCATGTTATAGGCGTTCGGGCAACTAAAAGTATAAGAAGAATAGAATCCATTTTAATTTGATAGCTATGGAACACAGGTGGATCACATTCGAATTGTAGTCGTTTTGAATTAGGTAAACCTATCAAGAATAAAGAGAACTAATAACAAATATGTATCATTCGAACTGCAGAACAAATTCGTACCTTTCCCCGACTGTTTTAAAATACACTCTTTTCTCTTTTTTTATAGCCACTTCTTTGAGTGGATCACCCTGTCCAAGGCCCTGTAACAGCGGCCACTTATAGACGGACAGGGTTACAATTACTGGAAAGATATGATCTTTCCTTGTTCGGCTTAGTCTACCCAAGTTATTACACCCTGGGTTGAGTGGTGGGAGTGGATAAGCGAGCCGGACTCGCTGGGACTCGAACCCGAGGTCTTCAACCTGCGATGCCAACATGTTTAACCACTAGGCCATCGGCCCACTCTTATAAAATACACTAATAAATATACAGTAAATTTACTGGCCATTTGCTGTAATTGCATATTTCCAAAGTTAACAAAAAATTTATGTTGATGAGTGCGTTCCACCAACACCCCGTATTTGGCGAAAAAAGTCAATTTTGAATTTTTATCAATACCAGAGATTTTGACCAGCGATTTTGTTGCATTTTTTGTTACAGTGTAGATATAAGATCTATTTACCAATCGAAAAAAAAAATGTCAAAGCATCGAAAAGCATGGTAAATTTACCAGAAGTAAATGTGTATACTAAAATTCGAAACCACTTTGCTGATGATATGTATCCCAAGTATGGGCTGTTGATAGACCGCGCCTCGGCGGTCGTTACATCTGCAGCCCATATTTGGCCTATCGAGTCGATTAAATAATTGTATTTCAATATCGCAATGAAAAAATAATTTGATTTGACTAAAATATCCGATTCAATTTTAAATATTCCTTATTGATAAAATTCCATAGAATAGAATCATAAAAAATGTTCTCAGAAGCTCTGTTTTCCAAGGTACAGAGTTTTGTATAATTTCAAGTTTGTATAGTTTGTATAAATTCCGGAGTGATATCGGACCGTATACATATATCGAACCACTGCAAATTTTGTTCAAATATTTCACATCGCGGAAGTTGAAATGCAACCAAATTATTATTATAATGCTATCATTTGTTGTCATTGCAAAACCAAAATATACTCACGGTATCAATTTTTGTAAATTGTTTAATTCGATATAACAATTTTACGACAATTGAAGTCAGGTGCATTGTGGGAGTCGATGACGTCACAGGTGAATAAGAGAATCCATAATGATCAGGTTCATCCACACCTTTGTTAACAAACGTATATTAAAAATAATGTTTGATGTTTTGGTCTAGGAATATTTCTTCAAGCGCGAGTCATGTGCAGACTAAAAAAATTTAATTTCCTCAGTACTAGTTCGTGGTTCGTATTCTCGTTTTTCCTCTCTCTCAGGATAGAAAGGAAATCTATCCTATTCCTCACTGGTTCATTGCCCAGTAAAATTATGATTTTGTTACGTAATTGCTCAATATGTCGAAACAATAATGTGTTCATTTATCCGCTCTTTCCAATATGCATGGTTACTTTTGGATTCTGGTCACACTAGTCTTTACTATAAAAAATTCAGTAAAATCGTCGTAATTTTATTTTTTTGATATGGAAAGAAGGCTACAAAATCGACTGTTCTGTCAACTAGGTGCTGTAGGACGAACGCACCGCCGAGTTGAGATCCCTCGACATCCCATAATTAGCATAAATTTAGTACATTTTTGTCACAGTGTATTTAGGTATTGTCGTGTTATATGAAAAACCTTTGCTACGATGAAAACTTACTACCAAAATCGTGCTGTCTTTCATTTTTAACTGGTTGCAAATATCCAAGTAGTCCATGGTATGACTCTTGTATTGTAAGTATAAGTTTTTCTTCAATATCAGGTCTAGATGTTCCACTGTTTCTTAAGAATTCCAATCTGTTATGGATAACGAAACAAAATATTCGAACTTTTTATAAAAAGCCGTATATAAAAATTAGAATTTGACTGTCCTTAGTGCAAGCGCAATCAAATATAATTTATTAATTTGTTTCCGTGAGGGGGCTTATGCCCGACAACCAGTGAGAACAAAAGTTTGTAGTGAGTGTGAAAGCATTATAGAATTAGCTGCCTGGGATCCCAGACTCGAAATCCCTAACAGGCGATCCCAATGTGTTAACGATCATGCGCTGCATATTCATGTTTGAATGAAGAATTCATACTTTGAAATGGCTGGATATAGTTGATACAATATTTCTTGAATGGTAGTTGACTCTGTAGTTGATTTGGATGGATTGTTCATCGATGCTGAAGGTATACTGAACGCAGATATCTTAACCTGGAAGCAATGGAAATGCCGGTTATTGGAACATTAAATTATACCCATTTTTTAAAAGTAGTAAACAAATGGATGCCGATTTATTTAGTAAAAAGGGGGCATGTATCGATGAGTGGGGTAGTCACGTTTACTCAGTGTTGCCATGTACGTTCGTATTCAAATCGAAATTTAAATCATATTATTTCGAATCGAATCTTTTTAGATTTGATTTTAAGACTTCCATCGGAAAATTTCGTAAAACGGCAAACTTTGTCCTTGTATTGGCAGAAATTCTCGAAATACAATATGCAAAACTTGACCTACGCAATGAAATTGGTTGCTTAGAGCCTTCGTAAAATAACAAAACAAAAATGAGTGTTCAAACAATCCTAATCATGAATAGGAATGCATCCAAGTTGATTTCAATTTCGAGATTGTGATAGTGGTATCGCTATAACCTAGGTGGCACTGTCGCACAACTTTTGTTATATTCATAATTCGTGGATGAGAACAGGGTTTTTGTCGTATGTTGGCTGATATTTCAAGAACACTGTGGCATAAGTACAAGTGAATTTACCATTTACTATACTAACAAGCAAACGAATGTTCAGATTTCCAATGTTTGGGTTCAAATTGAACATTCAAACTTTTAATTCAAGCTCTGTTACACACCTCATCCGTTCCCGGTATAGCATTATCAGGAATGAATAAGGGAAGGCTCTTCTTTTTCTTTTTATTTCTTCTTAATGCATAACCTTTATGATTTGAGTCTACAAGTACCCACGATACTTGTTTCTTTAGTTCTCCATCTGGCAAGACTTCCAATATTTTTTCAACTTGGTCAATATTTGGCCTTGAATTTCCGCCGTATCTTGCCAGTAGTTTAAACTGTAAGAAATTAAAGTTTTAAAATATAATTTTTGAATAATACATTCGTTGCCATTGTGGGACTGATTTTCATATTTGAGTGATTAGTAAGCTCTGTTTTTCAATGGGCGCAATGGCCTAGTGGTTATCATTTTAGTATCGCAGATTGAAGATCTCGCGTTCGGTTCCTGTCGTGTCTGGTTCATTTATCCATGACCTCCACTCAACCCAAGATGTAAAATTTGGGTAGGCTGAGCCTAACCTGCCAAACGCAATGTTTTGAGCTCTAAAATATGTCATTAAACATGATGCTGCTGCAGAACTAACCATACCCGTACAAAATGAAGTTTCTAATTATGATATAAGTAATTTTTTGAATATAGTGATTACACTAAGTTAAAATCTCTTATGTGCGATTAAACCCAATACTTTCAAGTTGAAGCAGAGATTCCGAGATGTTCATGTCATCTTCTTCGAACGTACGGTAAAGTTTATAAACTATCGAAGTGTTGTTGTTCTTGTTCAAAGCAGTATTGATGATTTTGAACCGTTTTCTACAGTTTCGTTGCAGGAAAAACGCGGAGACATTTTATACATCTAGCAAGACTTGCGAAATTTTTTTCTGATGAAATCCATTTTCTTGGGATGTCTGAGTAGCCGAGTAGCTTCAGTCAGTTTGGTAATACCATGATTATTAGCACGTCTACTGTTCTATAATCCCTTTTACGTTACCACTACTCGAGCGAAGCAAACCTTCCTAGCAATTCCTGGTCTCTGATCGGTTCTTACCTTGACTTTCAGTTTTCCACTTTTTAATGGTATCATTGTGAAACGTTCAATAGTTGTTGTAGGATTGTTTCTGTATGCTGGTAACAATGTATATCGAGAACCTTCATAATTTTTACGCAGAGTTGCTTTACTACATAACCTGTCATCTCCCTCAAGATAAAGATGGGTCTGTCAAGTTGAAATTGTTAGAAAAGAAAAGTGCAATAAAAGGTTGCTATTTGATGAAGGTTTGTAATGAAAGGTAATGAATATAATATGATGGAATGAAGTACAACATGGTTTGAGGCTTTGTATAGTAAGAGATCTATGTTGTCATGCCCCTTTCCCTTCGACAACTGAAGGATTGTACAATAGCTTCTAATTGATTTGAAAAGTTGGGAAAACCCCAACAATTCAGAGCTCAATTTAAGTGTCCGAAACATCATTTTCAAAACATCATACTTCAAGTGGTCACATATTGATTTATGATAAAAATTTCAAGTGGTAATTATAATTTTTATGACCCCATAACTTGACCAACACTATTGTTCAAAGTTTAATCCCCCCTTTTCAAGTTTTCAAATAAGCTTCTGATAAAACCATATGAAACTCGAACGATGTTTGTTTTCGGATAAAAAAACTCTTCAGTTTTGTCCAAATCGTGACGAAGGCACACACAAATAATTGATATTATAAGAGAACTTTGAAATATATAGTAAAAACTTCTATATTCCGAACGATGCAAGTATCAAAATCTTCAAATGAAATAAAATGAACTGACTTTTATTTCACAGTATGCATTTAACAATGTTTATAATTATATCTGGTGACGAGATTTATCTTCCGTCATGCTATTCCATTTAGTGTGGAACCAATGAGGAAACGGAAATATTATCGTCCCAAGACCGCGGGTTGCAGTGCCTCACCCAGGGGGACCCGCATCTGATGCTTATTGAGGTTTTTTGTTAATCGATCTTGACCATACTTTGTCGGGGTTCGAACCCGCGACATTCATAAAATTAATAAAAATATCCAAAATCATAAATTTCACTCTCACCTCAACCTCCTCTTCGATATGATTATATATTGTAACTTCAGCCGAAACTTGAGTTCCAACCACAACTGGTTCCCCACTCATTCTCACATCAATATAAACATGGTGCTCAACTGGTAATTTGAGTGGTGTTCCAACACACAATGGTTTGTCCTGGATTTTTTTTTTGTTGTTGTTTATTCGATAATTTATCTGAATTACTAGTTAGTACCGGGAATTTTTTTTGTCTTTTTTGTTTTTGTTTTGTTGAATATGAGCCATTAATTTTATTTAAGTCAAGTTCGAGTCACCGATAAAGCGCGCCTAGTCGCGGTCCATCTGTGGTGCATGCTTGACAAAATAAAATTTCTGATTGGAAACGGAATAAAAGATATCATAATAATGTATAAATAATAATCAATTTAATAAATAAATTGAATAAGATTAAGAAGCTTACTGCAGATGAACTGATGACGTCAACATTCCATGTAGTTATTCTGTCTGGTAGAACTGGGAGACTAGGCATTGATGAGTTTGCCAGCATCTTTCTTCCGTTTCCGCTAAAAAGAAATCAAGATTTTATTTCAAATTTGCATTATACATGTTATAAATTATACTCATGCTTTTAATCTCTTCTATCTCTTCGAGTTCAATCATACTTTAACACTTGTATAGTAATTATATAGAAATTGAATAGTAGGAACATGCTGTATAGTAGTAATATTGTAGTGGTATAATATTACTATAAACTGACACTAATTTTCTAGTGTTATACAGTGAATTTGTGTAGGTGAAATATAGATGTAGTCAGATATAAAGAATTTAAAGATTGAGGTGAAAATAAAATAGCCTTTCCACTCACTTCATCTGAAAATCGAGGAAAAACCATGTAGGGTTGAAATTTTTGCGCCGAAGTTCAACTGATTTTTCCACCATGAAAGACGTCTTCATTTCTTGAGTGAATGGTGAATAAGTACGCGTAACAGTGCGTAGAAATACTTTCGTTTCTTTATTATGGCTGAAAATACGAACTTGAGTAATTTCTTTTTACGGGCCATAAAGAGACTATAATATATGAAATAGGTTTAATAGATTTACGAAAAAATGATTTAAATAATTGGACTTATTAAAAAAAAGCAATAGGGACAAACTTTTTATCTGATCCTACTGTTATCAATTTTATTTGCTGTAGATTATAATGTACTGAAAAGGTCATTTTTGAGAAATATTCTTTGATCAAGTGCCCATTAGTATCATATCCCAATTTTTATTCTTATTTTACAAAAAATCACTCCCAGGAAGGCCGGAGGCGAAAATAATATCACCGATGGTTTTTATTATGTTTTTATAGAGAATGCCTATAATAATTAATGCAAATCTTTCAGTATATATAAATACGTATTGCACCTATGCATACAACTCTCCAAATTATTCCCTGTATTTCTCATACATTCAGCAATAAGACAACATTTCATGAATGTTTGTTGACAAAGATGTCCAACTTGTACTTTTGTTCGTCTTTGATGACAAGTCATGTTATTATGTGAATAATACGACGACATATCTCTCGCCCCGACAATACAACAGTCAAACATTGCTCCAGTGTATTTGTAAGCTGAAGAGATGTAAAATATATCAATTATTATCAGTAATGGGTCGATACCAGAATTTTAGCCGATGCCGATAAGAGTACCGAGACCACCCTTTTAATTTATACCCATACCACCGATGCCGATTTTTCCAATCCCGCCGATACCGAGTATTTTATCAAATATGTTAAAGGCATTTTTGTATTCATGTGCTTTTACTCTCACTATTTATGCACCCACGTATGTTTGCACTTGTTTACGTTAGCACCGTGGCATTCGATACCGATTGATGCGCGTTCAAGCATCAAGACTATGTGCAAATGTACCGGAAAAAATATCGGTTCCGGTATCGCCGTGCAGTATCGTTGATGAAAGATTTTTCGATACCGATTCCTGTGCCGATACATCGGCTAATATTTAATTATTATCAGGGATATGACAATTTAATGGCTTACAACTAGCGTAATATTGGAAGTAATTACTGCACACCGAAGCCATGCGAAAAGTGAGATTTTCTTCGTTTTAGAACACTTAAAAGGCGTTTTACCCCTCCACGTCTGAAAACACTAGTATATTTAACGTAAAAATATCACAAAAGGTTTTGAAGAGTAAATTATCAAACAACAGCGGGAAATTATTCGGCATTTTGGGGAGACTGCCCTCATCAGAGCTACTAGCATATGACCTAACGCTATGATTAGTACCGTCGTATTTTTACGAAATATATATTACCAAAACTGACGAGAGGCATAATAGTTCCTTTGTCTATCAAACTTCGTTTTCGTCTTTTACTTGTGACGTCATTACAAGGTGAAAAATTCGATAATCGCATGGTTCCAATGTATTGTCGCCCTGAAAAATATTGACAGGGAGAAAAAATTAAAAATGAGGTTCCTATGAGACTTCAATTTTGAAAAAAAAAATCCTGTTACACCAGCACTGCACGTTCTTAAGAAGTTGCGAAGAAATAATAGCATGGTGTTACAGAATGGGATTGACAAATCGATTGGTGCTAAAACGTTCGGCGACAGGTTATAGACTTGTCTCTCCACGTCATTTTGCCACTCAGGCAGAAATTCTGTTTTGTCAAGCATGAGCGACAGATCGACCGCGCCTCGACGGCGCGATCCATCAGTGGCTAAAGCTTAACAAAACATGTTCAGATACAAATTTTCTGATTGCGAAGATCTCTCACCATGTTCGCAAATTTCAGCAGGAGCATATCTTCCTTCTTCGATATCTTCTGCCGATTCCCTGTTTGTTCCAATGTTCACAGAATCAAGTGCTTCGTCACTACCAATCATACTTATTATGGAAGATGGGTCAGCCCTCACCTCCAGGTTTAACTAGATGAAGATGACAACATTTCAAAAATGAAAATCCAAATTCTGGTTAAAATTAGGAACAATAATGACTATAATTTTACTACTCGAGAAAACATACCTAAATCAGATCAAAATCCAGTCTAATTTTGGGAAATTATATAAAATATACAAAAAAGGTAAATTAAAGTCTGGCACAGTGCTTGCAATGGGGTCCATCATTATAGGGCCCGTACAAGTGGCATCATAATGCCGGATTTTTCAAAAAGCTGGAGGACAAAAAAGCAAAATTGATACGCCGGCAGAATGTCATTGGCGGCTTCTGGTGTCTTTTTGTTTGCGATATAAATTATTACATATAAACATATTTGCTAAAGTATTTGATCCTAATCCACGGCAGTCAACATTCCATACATTCCGGTCATTCCATCTAGGATGCGAGAAATTTGTGTGCGGCATCTGTATCCGGTTACACAAAAAATTCCGTACAATTACGATTCCTTCCGATTAAATGTATAAATATATTATTTGTTTTTAAAACCATAACTTGCTAACACTGAAGTTACTCGAAATGTCAAAAAACGAACTTGGTTGCGCCAAAATCAACTCTGCCAATACTTAACTGTTGCGAAAAAATATTTTTTTTGCCCCTCAAGGTTTATTGTTGAATGCAGATCATGACGTAGGCGCACAAGCCTTAGAGGCCTGTATCACTTCAGAGATTGAAGATCTTGTAGGGGTTTGTCGCGCAAGAATTTCGATGCTTACATCCACTGGTTTACCTGAGGTGGACGTGCGGGCCGCACCAGTTGAAAAATTACGACATTGTACTTAAAGCACTTTAAAACAAAAGGAGTCCCAATTTTTTGCTGAGGTAATATTTACAATACATTTCTCATCTTTTTGAATTTTTTTCATTAACATTTTAATCGCGGTGTCGAAATAAATATTTAAATGATGTGCAACCTTCTAGAATAATATCCTACCTGTGCTCCTGGTCGTGGGTATTGCGAATCTGGTCCGTTTAAGAAATACTTCCGGAGTTTCTCCATGACAAGCTTTTTCGATATACAAAACATTTCTATCTTCGATTATATCTTGGTTACCTGGATTTTTTTTTCGATGAAAAAAAAATTAATTGATCAACCGCGCCTCGCTGGCGTGATCTATCAGTGACTCAAGCTTGACCAAGAGAGCAAGCAGAGCAGAGCAAAGCAAAAATCCTATTTGATGCGTTGCAAATATTCAAAACATTTTCATCGATATAATATATGGGCGTGTATTTGGTGATCTTCCAAATGACATGCTAAAAACGGCGCAACAAACAACATTCGACAACAATTGAATCCAAATTTGAGTCCATGATTTAATTTTGCATAAATATAACAATTTTGACATGGCTGTTTCGTTTCGCGATTTTTTAGTTTGGGTCTATAATCAAAATGCCCACCTCCAGAGAAATAATATGCAGTCAGCGTTATAGCTGGAGACATAGAAGGAATTATTGGTAAATGAATCAAGATGTCCGATTCCCCTCTTCCTATTGTTGCTGATTGTTGAACAAGGTATTTACCATTTTTTGTAATGTAATAATGCATCTGAAAAATGAAAAAAGGTTTTGAAAAGGAATCATAATATAGTTTTTAAAATTACGCTTTTCTCATATTCCATTGCAATTTTATTACGATTGCAACTCACATGGTAGCGGACCAGCGGTCGTTTAGAGATGAACACAGACAGAGCCTAGCCTACCCAGGTAATTACACTCTAGGTTGAGTGGTTGGAACGGATAGATGGACTGGACTTGTGGGAACTCGAATCCGAGATCTTCAAACTGCGCTGACAACTTGAAACCAGGCAGGCCATCGCTCTCGACAATAACTTACCCTTTTAGGGTAGTGGGGGTATTTACACACCTGAACAAGCATTGTTTTCGGGTAAGTTGCGAGTATTTTGAAGAACATATTATATTTGACATATTTTTCGAAAAATATTTCTAACGAAAGTCATAAACAGCACCTAAAATAGTGCTAAAAACAGTCAAAGAGCTAAAATGAAAAGCAACAACCCCATATTGAGTAGAAACACTCCACCTAAAACCACACATGTGAAATACAGTGAGGTTATCTGCCCTAGATGATAGCAAAAGTATTGATCACTTCTTTGTTTCCTTTTAGTCCCTGCCAACAGCAGGGGGAATCATGTTAGAGCAATATTAGCACTGTATATACGGGGTTTGGCCCTAACTTATTTTCAACATATTGTAAAGGACGACTACAAAGAAAAAAGAAGTGGTATATTGCTTTACCATCGCCCAGGGAAGATACAACTCACTACACTTTTCCATAGCGGTTCATACCCGATTGGGATGTTTTCCGCTTAGAGCGTATTTTCTGGTCCTAGATTTTGTAGTAACTCTTGTCTTCAAGTGGAAGTTTTATGGTTCCTCATGGGCACTGCTTCCGGTCTTGCCTAGAGTGAATTTGAACAGGCAAAAAAAGCAGGCCTAATGCATCAAAAACAAAATTAGTTGCGTTATTCTCTCTCTCTAGCCTGGAATAAAAAAATAATATTCAAACCAACAACATGCCAATCTCCAATCCTAAAATCAAACCAACCATCCAGTCGATGCATGGGATAAACATCAAAAATGTTATATAATTATACTATATAATGAATAAAACGATAAGTTTAAAACTGATCTTTAGGTTCATCAGTGACGAGTGAAACTTACCAATCTTTCACTGGATGCAGGCTTTATATAAACTTGTATAATTGCACTTGTATCAATTTGTAGCCGTTCTTGCGGCGTTTCAATATGTATGTATTCTGTTGTATCGGAAATCTAAAGGAATAATATATTTTAAATTGCTTTCATATCTCTGGAATGGTTCATATCTCTGGTTATAGAATATTCACAAATTAACCACGAACGGAGACGAATTGCATAAGAATTCTTTACATAAATATTGTAAAAATCAGAGCGACCCGTTTGTAAAATTAATTGTTTATCCTTTAATTTCAGTAGCAGTGATATTCTAATAACTTACTCTAGCTTGTATGAGTTCGGAAGTCTTGGTGACATAGATATGTCCATTGTGACCCAAAAATTTTGCAGATGCTGTGACTTTGATTGCTTGACCGTGAGTAGATTCAGTTGTCCTCGTCATTGCAGTCCCTAATCCACAAGTCTGCAAAAATTTGGAAACGTTTCTTGGAATAATCCAAGTTTTAGACTTGGTAGTATTTGGTATTGGCGTCATCTACCGTATTTGATTAAGTCAATATAGATTACGTAAACCATACGTTTACGAAAGATAAATAGTAATAGACGAATAGCATTTTTCTGATGTTTTAAAAAGATATTCTAAAAAAAAATTTTAATATACAGAATACAGAAAAAGAATTTTTTTGTAGATATGACGTTTATTTTAAACAACCATATCTCGGCGAGAAAATGTTTATGCTAAATCTGCAAAACGAACTTGTTTCCTAACAACATAAAGGTTTAAAAATGCTAGGTTATCATTAAAATCAATGAACTACCTTTGATGTAACTCGATGAAGTTCAGTTTCAAATCCGAAAACATCGATAGAAGTAAGAATAAAATCAACATCGACTCCAATAGCTAAAGATCCATTAGGGTAGTTTAGTTGCACCTATCGAAATTAAAAGATATTTTCAATAACCTGATATGATTTACAACCGGAAAAGTCACACATGTATTATGTTCTCAATGAAACGATTTATCAGATTTTTTTCAAATATTTGTACGTGGTCGAGGCATCCATATAGGATTAGAATGGGATATAGGATACAATAAAACTTACAGAAAAATTTCACAACATTCCCGCTTACTTCATCTTACTCCATTCATTTCTATTCAGCTGAATGTCAGTCTAAATTCGCAGTTTCAATTATGAAATAGTTTTAAAACAGAAAATAAACATCATCTACAGAAATGAATCATTATAGTAAAGTGAGGTGTGTGCTATCTGCCCTGGACGAGGGTAAAAACCATCTATACCACTTCTGAATTCCCTTCAAATCGTCTTTTGCGATACTGAAGCAATTATAGAGCCCGAAGATACAGGACTCACGCTCATTTATAGCTACAAACTGCTTTCAAAAGGAATTATTTGACACAATGATGTAGTTTTAATTCAATATAATCCAATAGAAAGGATTTTACTTTTTATTATCACTATTTCAGCATTATTACTCACATTTGCTATCACAGGAACACCCGGTTGAAAAAACTGTCGATTTTTGATGAATTTCATAGTATAAGGTTCAGATGAAAATACAACTGAATCATCTCTGGTGGTCTGAGATTCACCAGTTCCGTGTTCAGTCACTGATGCGATTACAAGAAGTCGTCTGCCTGATACTAACGACATTGCTTCTACTCCAATCTGAAGAATAAAGATTGCAAATTCAATGAGATTTGAAGTTTTAATATTATTTTGATGATCTATTCATTTATTGAGTTCAATTTTTCACACAAGGTTCACTAAAAAGAGGTCTCAAAATGATATATTATATTATCAATGCAGGGTACGGAAGGCTGAATGACACCTGAACCAAAATACCTTAGTCCAAAACCTTACACAAATTCACAGTAACAAATTTTGATGAACTATTGGTCTTGTTAAGTATAAAGATTATCAGAATCAAAATTGTATTATATTGATGTATTGTCATCATCATCATCCGGTAACATATCGTACGAATGGACAGTAACAAACGAGTTTATCCGAGTTCATGAGCAGTCAATTTATGACGATATGTGCGTCAATTTTTGTAGTTAACCAAATAGAGTCGGATGGATTTGTCAGACCGTTTTCCAAGCCAAGTATTTTCTTCATAGCCACTTTCATTGAAGCGGATCACATCGACCAAAGCCTGGTATTTGGGATCACTTATAAGGCGAAGACATGGTTACGGTTGTTGAAAAGGTATGATCTTTACGACTCGGTCTAGCCTATTCAAGTTATTACACTTGGCTTTAAACATGGATTACCCAGCCAGACTGACCGGAACTCGAATCTGTAATCTTGAACCTGCAATGCCTACATCATAGACATGATGTCATCGCGCCCATAAGGTCGCTGGGTCAATTATTAGCCTATTTTTCAACATTATTCATAACTATACTTTACAAAATACAAATTTTGTTAAGTTTTAGTTACTGATGAATCATGCTGCTAAAGCGTTTTCATCAGTGGCTCATGCTTGACAAAATAGAATTTCTAATTGGGATACACTTACTAATTGAGCAACTGGTATTGTGAAAGTTTTCTCTCCGTCCACTAAACGTAGGTCGTTGATGACGTGTGTCATCATTACAAAATCATCGTCCAACGGTGAAACCATACCAAACTGCACCTGGCCCATTCCAGTAATAGGTTTGTTATGAAATGATCTGAAAAAATAATGAAAAATAAATAAAATTTATTAAATTTAATATAACATTTCGAAATTAAGTTCAATTCTTCCTTTCCCTGAATTTGAAAGTGCCATATTTTGAAGTTAACTCCTGATGTTGCAATCCCCCTGTCCTTCTCGGGTGACCAAAATGTTCATTTTCGCAAATAGACAAAAAAGTTTCAAAATTAGCAACACTGCAGTATCATAGCAATAATTATGATTTTGAACCTTTTAATACAGATTTGTTTGTACCAGACACACACAAAGTAACAATTTCATCTTCTAGCAGGAGATAAATCACGAAATATTGTTTATTCAGTGAATTTTCGTCTGATGGAATCGATTTTCTTCGGGCATCTGAGCAGCATAGTAGCTGGCAGCCTGCCAGTCTGATTTATACTTTTTCGATATGCTTTAATAAACAATGGCTCTGACTGAATTTTTAATGTCGCAAAATGCCTAAAGCCCTAAATGACGCTTAATGCAAAGTAATAGTGGTATACTCAATCATAAATTTAATTTTGCCACGTATGCGTCATAGATGGACTGCGTCATATTGACGCGATCCATCAGTGACTCATACTTAACAAAATTTTTCCCGATTGGGTACGGTTGACAATATAGTCTAATTTTAACAGCATTCTAAATTTTAGAAATATATGAATAGAATAATCTTTCAATTTTTCAGATAAACGAAATTGGTGGTATCTAACCATATTTAGCCTATTTTGTAGCAAAGTCATATTTATGTCAAATTCTACTACTGCAATAGAATGAATTTAAGATTAATTCAAAAAGAACGAAATTACTTTTAATCACAATTTTAGAACACATGACTATTCTAATTATGACGTATCTAATAGTAGCTCTAGGGAGTAAACGCCGATTAAACTAGGTGAAAATTTATTCCCAATATATCTCAAGATTTTCACAATTTATTGATCTTTATATCGATGAAATGGGGACTACAAGAAGTAATGAAATGAAATGAAATGAACGCGCAATTCAAATGAATTGATTACCAACCTTGCTGAAATTTTCAAGTTGAATTCCTCATCTTCTGGAAGAATAAAATCGTTGCTCAAATATTCGATGTTAACTTTGAATGAAGGAATACTTTTATATGCAACATGGAACGTAGACTGAAAAACTTCATCTGTAGTTGTATTGCTGTGAAACAATCAAACGAGATTGTTATTTTAGTTAAACATGAGCCACAGATAGATCACGATGACGAGGCATGGTCCATCTTTGTTTTCATACTTGACAAAATGCATTTAACGATAGGGATATACTTTTAAGACAAGGCTAATTTTCCTGTTCCATTGACATTAGACTCAATATATTTGCATACCGGCGTACTTTTCCTGTAAGAATTGCACACTGGGCGTAATTCCATTGGGCGAAATTCCAATGGATGCAATTCCACTGGGATGCAATTCCATGGGCTTTAATTCCCCCTGGGTGCAAATAATTAAGAAATTTGATCGTGTGTATTTACATTATGCGCAATTCTCGCTGTGTGCAATTTCATTGGGTGCAATTGCGCATATGTGAAACAACTCTGGGTGCAATCCGGCTGAGTGTAAATTCTATGATTCCCACATATCTAGAATAAATATTTGGTGATAAATCTACATCTTCATGAAATATTGTAGAACATTGGTTAAATCCGTGAGATCTTAACCTCTTTTTAGGATATCGAAAGCTATGATCCGATCTACCGTATTATCCGGGTTCGATTCTTTACCGTTTTAATGCTAAACGTATATTTAAGCGAGTAAGTATTGCGTTCCTGTCCGCACTCTAATTTTCACTATTATAACGATTTTTGATGTGTTCAGAATTGGCATTAAGGTATCGGCACATGCAATATTAGGCAATTCTCATTTTAAGCCATATTCTTGACTTTGGAGTTCGCGAAGAGAAAAATGTACCCTTTCTATGCCTATAACAAATCTTACCTTGTATATATTGCAGATATTTTCCATTCTCCCAATAAAGAATCTGGCGGAATTTTGAATTTTCTAACGTATGGTTGTTTTGTGAAAGAATGGGCTTTTTGCCAAGAAATCATTCTTGTCCCTCCTACACCTGGTGACTAAAGGTTGCAAGAAAACAATAGTGAACAGTATGTGAAAAATTGCCAATTGTCAAAAATTTGAAAATAAAGTAAATGAATTTTTTATTACTTCAATTGTCAGCAAGGATTTTTCTCTCATCAACAAGAAATCATCCGTAAGTGGCATGAATCTCACATACGCTGAAAATAAATATATAAAATATTACTATTATTTTAAAAAAAGGGATAAAGTTAATCGGGTAAAGCATTATTAGTAATTTTAGTTGTTTTGAAAAGCACAGAAACACAGCGAGGTATTACGATCAATCCTCACCAAAGTAGTAATAAATTTTCACATGCATATTAAGGTCCCTGAATATCCCCCTACGTACTTGTGAATATACCATATTTATTTTCACTTCCTTAAACATTTGCAGTACTGTACTTAAATTGAAGACACAATACTGATTTTTGGACAAATTTTCGCGTAAACGTTGTAATTGCTCATAAAATATCATTTCATGGAAAAACAGCAATTCCCTCAAATCGGGTAACAGAGTTTGTAGCGAAATCCCTGGCAAAAAATAATATGATACTAACCTTCGTCCCCAGGAAAATACATCGGTCTATCAGTTTGTATAAACATTTTCCCTGGTGTTTTGATGACATCTAGATCAACTTTTTCGCGCCAGAGTAGTATAAAACTGTCTGACACGGAAATCGTTAGTGAAACCGAACACAGGAGTTCGGAGTTAACTTCGGATCCGGTAGTTTGACATTTCTCAAATGGTGGTAACACTTTGAACGGTATGTGAAATGTATGGAAATCTTTTGTAAATCGGTGAACATTCTAATAGTAAAAAATATAGCAACAATAAATGCGACGGCTCCGCTCAAAACGTTTCTGCAGCATGACATGCCGTTGTCACGCATGGGCCACAACTGGCGTCGGTTCGACAAAAATGTGGCGTGGAGTAATCGTATTTTGATTGCGTAGATTGAATGTTTGCAACATTCTCGGTCATTGACTCCAGTAAAACATTTTAAGGATTGTCGGAATAACACAAATTAATTTAGGCAAAACAATAAATAAACATATGGTGTCGAAAATGCTCAGCGTTGACGAGTTAACGCCGTTTTGTCGATGAATTTATCAGTTAACTTGACATTTGATCTGTACAAAAACTTTTATGTATACTTGTCAACGTATCAGCCTATTTATTCTCTCATTCACTGTATGTCTTTGGCGGCATACAATATCAAGACGGACAAATTAACATAGATAATATATTGTGATAAATTTAAATTTTTGAATGAAGAGGGAGAGGGGGTGGTGATTGTATACACATCTTCTGCTAAGTCTGCGTCACTAATAAATATTTAAACATAAGTTGGTGGAATGAACGTCTCAAAATATACGAGTTGGCGTGTTTAACTATCAATTCATAAATTTTAATGCTTTGCATAATATTCTTTACTATAACAACCAATTGTGTATATTTTAATTCGGTATTTTTTATGAACATACATTCCGAGCAGGGCGACATCGTCAAAATAGGGGTATCGGTTGGATAAGTAGCATCCCTAGAATTTAATGGTAGGTTCTTCTAATTTAGTTTAATCAATAAAATGTAGCAAAAAAGTAATATCTACATTTTCACACTGAAATTTTATTATTATTACTCTCCGCTTACCCGGACTGAAAAATATTCTTCATTAGTCTGCGATAATATTTCAACTTGGATGGAAATTGACTGGCGCGGATTTGCTCCAGTAGCAGTCAATATGAGCGACTCTTTCACATTATGTCGTGCCTGTTTTGGTGCATCAACGGCAAATTCCAAGCTTTGAAGCAAAAAAGTAGTTATTTGAAGATGTAATATAGCTTTTCCCCTGCCTTTTCAGACTAAATTTTCTAAATGTAAACGGATCTGTCCAGTTAAACCAATCATGGACAGAAGGAAAGAATATTATGAATATTCCTAAGTATTCGATACTTTTATAATACAAAATATGTCGATAACAATTTTTTGACCCAAAAATTAAGCCCAAAACAATGAAAACAAGAGAGAGAGAGAGAGCAGGGCTGAAACTTCTACTTGGTTCCTTTCAGTTACTACTTTCCAATTTTAATTAGGTAATTTAGTCAACAGTTAATTCAGTTAACAATTATGCTTCTACAATGTTTCAATCAACTGGGTTCAACGAACTTTTACAAAACCAATTGGGCAACGAATATAACACAATCGGCACGTAAGAATTGCTTTTCAGCTAAATATCGGGGCCTGGCATGCAAGGGCACCGACAGATTATAGTTTTAATTGACCAATCGCTGCTGCTAATCCATCTCAGCAATTGTGCTGTTGTTGTATGATATTTACTAACATGCAGATCAGTGACGTCTCTGATCTGTACGTTTTATAATTTAAGGTTCCAGTAAGGGATGGGAAGCGAATTGAGAAGTCGGCCAGATATTTAACCGTACCCGTGATTATGAAAACTGCCTGCTCCTAATTGAAAAAGACACTAATACTAGTTTCAAAGTATACGTTAGGTATTTCTTTAAAATCATCTGCAAATGATTTATAGACAATAAAAAACTTGTTTCATTGCACCAAAACCAAGCCCAAAACATTTTTGAGGCACGAAGCAAAAACATAATTGTGTGCAACATGTCAATAAGATCAATTCGGGAACACTGGATACTGGGATAAATGAACTCGCGCATTTTTTTTGAATAGCAAGAAACAGAAGGGTTTTCTAATACACCCTGCAGGATAAGAAAATCGGGGATATGACTATCGGATTTATCATACGGTGTCCACCATCCAATATCCGTTAATTAGAAAGTCCATCCCCTCAAAATAAAAATTAAACCAAATTTTGTCTCTTGTAAATTATTTAATTAATATTTTCGTTTTTTCTCAATCTCTTCCTGAAGTTCAATAAAACAAATTCTGTATCAGACATTCTATCAATCATTATATTAGCTCACCTGTGTACAGTGCCCCAAAACAAACCTACAACCATCAAAACTTTCTTGAAAAATATATAAGAAATCCCATAACATAACATTTTGATCTTTCTGTTAAACTAGCAGACAGGTAAACAATTTTGCACGCGCGACATCCAAGATGTCGAAATGAATTCGATCAAAAATACGCCACTTCACATTTCAATTCCTTTTTAACTACGGTGCAGTCAATAATCGGAAATGACGGTCGTTGACTGGGTTGTATTTACAAATTTTGAAATGTAGAACAAGCAAGTGGCTGTATTGGCTACGGTGATGATATGACGTCTTATCAGTTTCTAGGGACTTTACCGAATAGTTGTTTTTTGGAAAATTTTATCTATATCTGTCACGAATATTTTTACAACATATTTTGTCGAGCATGAGCCACAGATTCGCGCTTCGCAGTGCTATCAAAAAATATTTTCCAGACGATTTCTATAGGCAAACAAATCGGGTCTATAATACATGATCTATCTATGGCTTTTGCTTGAAAAAAAATCACATCGATTTTTTTCTGATGGCTCATTGTACGTAACAACGCAACGTAGCTTGCGTCAGGATTAAGGCCATAATACACGCGAAGTTGTCTTACCGATGCGTTGCATTACGTTTGGGGTAATAAAATAAAAACGGCAATGCACGCTTGCATTGGTAAGCTATAATCGTGTTTACATGCGTGCAAATGCACAAATGCAAGAAACGAAACAAAACAAACACTCTGCGTTAGCTTTCATAGCAAACCTTTCTGTTTCATCGGCAAACGTAAGGAAATGCATTGCTGAACATTGCGCTTGTGTAAAACGCAAGCATAAAATAAAACAAACGAAGAAAAAACGCAACCTACGCAAACGTGTAGTGCGACCTTTATAAATAGGTTGGACATTCACGCATTGAAAAAAAAACATATCTGTCTCAGAGAAATAGGTTAAGATGATTGAAATGTGGGTTAAAAGTCCTTATAATGTCGACCATTCAAAGATGTATGTTTTGACCAAAGTCCATGGTTAATTGAAAGGCGGGCATTCCATAATAGGCAATCTTTTAAATTAGCATTCGTCGAGGTAACTAGGATGAAATTAAACCTAACGGAGGATCACATGTCATGAACTTTATTCCATTTATTCTATAAATTTCGATACCATTCTCAATCCACCTATTCTTTCAATGTCTCAAAGTACGTCCTTGTGTCCTTGTCTTTCCGACCGTGTCGCCGTTGGAATTTTGGTTACGTCAGGAAAGTTAACGAAATTTGAACATATGACTTCTTTAGACTTGCGTGTCAAAGCTGACATTTTACATCATTACGCATCAGCAAAATAAGGTAATTAAACAGTTTTTGTTTTTAAAACCTTCTTTTTAGGCACTTTTTTTAAAACTTCGCCAAAATTTGTCGATATTGGGTAACTTCCAGCTGAGGGTGGTGTAATTTTAACATCGAAGCATTTATACCCCGCCTGGAAAGTATTGTCAGAATGGGCTGCAACTGAATCGCTCCTGGGGACAACTGCCTCGAGGACAACAGCCCTGCCATCGCTCCTAGCCTTTGGTTAGCATTCCTTTTTGCGTTCCGCCTACAAATTCACCTATGCGTCGATTTCTTCAGTTCTAATTCACCTTATTCTAAAAAAGAGACTCGATCTAACTAACAAAGCTGACTCGCCCACGCGGTGGAAACGGTGAGCGGTGAAAACACATGTTGAATATATGGCCTTCGCTATTCGATAGCAGCATAGTCGATTTATCGGAATCGCGGCTGGCTCGATGCTTCGCAGTTTCACCACCAAGCGTGCCATTCAGTGAGGTGATACGATACATTAACAATTATTCACAGATACGAGCTTCCCGATAGGTCAAAGGACAAAACATAAAAAATAATTTCAAAATCAAATAAATAGTGGCCCAAAGAATAATACGATAAACATTTCAAATTTCCAGGCAAATTAGTGGTTATAGCAAGTACAGAACCATGAAAAAAAAGACGACAAATGGCTCCCCTTTTACACGATTTTCAATTCAAATTGTACCCGCCGTAGGATAATTATGACAAAACCAAAAACCTTCCATTTTTATTTTCCAAATATAAAACTTTTAGTGTTTGAATTTGTCATTTCGTCATTTTAAATTTGTGGTTTTAGCTTTTATGTATCAACCTTATTTGAAAAGGCTTATCTAGCATTGAAAGCCAATATTACTCAGACCGACGTGCCAGAAATCACTTTTAAGTGATTAAAAAAGTCAAGATTTTATCTGTTATGGTTGATTTTAAGGTTAAAGTGGCCAAAAAAAACCTGTGTGAATAAATATGGTAATGTGCTTAGACACTCGTTTTGTTCAATAGTATTTGCAATCAATGATGTATTCGGAAACCGGTGGAATAGGGAGAAGATGAATTTGACCTAATTTAATTCACTTGGATTTGAGATTTCCTGAAAGGTTTAGATGATCATTGTGCAATTTTTCTTGGTTGAGGAAGGATCTTGTGGGCACGAATATACCCTAGTTTAGACTTGGACAGGTCAATGAATGATTATAGTATTTCTTGAATCAGGAATTTTTTTATCTCGAATTTTCAACTTATATGTGTTTGTTCGCTACAGGAGGAAGGGGTGCATGGTGACCGAAAGAAATCTCGGAATGACTTTTTGAGTGTAATATCGTACGTATAACATCCCGAAAATTGTTATAATTAGCTATAGTTAGTACTCATAACTTACTTCGAGTATCTGATGAGCCGGGCTACTGTAGAATACTGGAGAATTTTAAGGGGTCCTAATTCCGATATTCGACAAAAGGTATGATAGTTCTTAGCAAATTGATTATGCTTGCAGCACTCAATAAAACGTCATAAGTTTATTTTCAATTTTTTGACAATTCGCCCTACCCCCCTTTCATCATATTTTAGGGTTTTGAACATGCCACTGCGTGGGGCATTGTTTTCGCGCTGTCGTGACGTGATTAACTTTTGACTCGCTATAGGCAATTTGAAATGTTTGATTGATTCAGAAGGAGAGGCAATAGGTTTTCAGCCCAGCTTTTTCGTTGGAATGATGAATGGCTGATGATTGGTGAGACAAGACTCGTCATTGAAAATAAGATTATTATATTCCAATGTTCAATAATGTGAGTGATAAGTTGGTTACCACACTTATCATTTTATAATTCCTTGATCACATTATATTAGACTATTCTCGAGTCTATACATTTTGTTTATTTAGTGACCGCTTCCCAGTCAGCAAATTTTTGTGGTTAAATGTTTCGTTAAGCTTGAGTCACTGGTGGATCGCGCTTCCGAGGCGCGTTCCATCCGTGACTCATGCTTCACAAAATTTTATTTCTGATCGGGTCAACTTTACCTGTATCTTTTAATAAGCGTTGTTGACGTCATTAGTTATTTTTACTTCAAGATTCTGGTTTTGGTTCATGGGGAAAACAAAACAATACTAGTGTTAGCAACACCAGGTCGACAGTTTAGTATACCGACAGCTAATAATATACCGAGGAGCTGGATCCAACCGAATCAATAGGAATTCGAATTTGATTAGCATATTTTTTTCAAATTGGACCGAATCGCTAATTCTATATAAAAGGCAAATGTCCCGTTTTCACCATGATTATTTGTCTCCTCATGTCTAAAGAAAAGAAATATATAGCTACGAAATCTTCAGAGGTGATTTAAACAATAAATTGCATGCACAATATCACAAAACAAGGACTAACCCTGGACTATTTTGTATTTGTTTATGGCAGTTTGTACTTGAAATTGAGGCTTTGTACGAAATATTCGGAATAATTTCATATTTTTTTCAAATTGGACCGAATCGCTAATTCTATATAAAGAACAAATGTCCCGTTTTCACCATGATTATTTGTCTCCTCATGTCTAAAGAAAAGAAATATATAGCTACGAAATCTTCAGAGGTGATTTAAACAATATAATTGAAAGAATAGATAAAACATGCACAATATCACAAAACAAGGACTAACCCTGGACTATTTTGTATTTGTTTATGGCAGTTTGTACTTGAAATTGAGGCTTTGTACGAAATATTCGGAATAATTTCTTATGCCTCAATCGCGTAGATGATTTTTGGTAATTATATCGATCAAATATGAACAGAACGAATTGCCTTCTTCGGATATTCACATGAAATTCGTTAGAAAATTTTGAACTTTTCTCACAAGTGTAAATACACGTGATAATAATTTCTGACGCAATGTTGATTTATGGTATTGACTTTCTAAGTTTAACTAAAACCTAAGAAATTTGACGTCATACTTCGTGAACTTTACTTTGGCGTTTTATAACAAATTCCCTTTCTGATATTATTTTGTTTTAAATTTTCATTTTCCTTAAACTTACGTTTTTTTTTTCCATTTTTAAGTTTGAAGATTCTTTGTTGCTCGATATCCCACTAAATCCGAGTGTTTTCAGACAGGCAGTTGGCGCATCGAGAACCATGTCAGAGGTTGATTTTCATTAAAACCATGGCTATGGGGCTCCGTATGAAATTGTACATGCTACCCCCCCCAACCCCCCCCCCCCCCCCCCCCCCCCCCCCCCCCCCCCCCCACTCTAAATAAATCCTCTTTGAATCAAGGACCGGCGCTGTTTTACACCACCGGCACCGCGTTACCAGCTAGCCTAGTGGGACCAAGTATAAGCAGTATCAATCAATATTCATCATATTTGCTTGTCAAAAAATATGGAGATTAAATATAGTAGCATTGCCCTTTTATCATTCTATTATATCTTGTACCTTGATTCCAGAATTAACTTATTACGTATATATCGGCTTTATACTTCGAATCCAATATGAAGATTGAAGTGGCAGACCAACAAATTGATACAATTTTAAACTGAATCATTTTTCAGGCAATGTGTCATTTTTTCAATATGCCAGGCATGAAAATTACCAAATCGCGTTTTGAAATCGCGATTTGTCGATAGTTCATGCATGACAAAACATAGTGTTTACAGCACAAACTAACCAGCCTCGCGCTGGAATGTACTCAGTCTTAATTTCGAGTCAATACCAGGCTATGTGTTTGCCTGATATTTATCTACTCTTTTGAAGAATATACTCGTTTGTCTATTTCTGAGTTAATTGTTCAGCTGAGGCTTATAGAATTAGCTAGGGCAAGTATATAGGAACGTACAACATAGGTAGAATACTTACTGAGTAGTGGATTTTCGGCGATTTTGCATTCTGTCTGTCATTAGCGAAGTAGCGAAACCGTCTCAGGCTTTAGAATTCTCATCATTCGTATCATATCCTATTGCGTATAAGCTGTAAGGTTAAAATCGCAGCTTGGTTTGTCATCAGCTTTCAACAAATATAAATTTTTTGTCCTCTTTTCGCCAGGTATCTGATTCATTTAAGCTTTACCATTTAAACAAGTAACCCTAAACCACGGCCTTAGCCGTGTATGTTTAGAGTGTGGCAGTTTTTGGTCACGCATGACTTGTGTTTTCGCAGGTTTTTACCGCCTTGAATAATAGTCGTCAGACTTTATGCGGTTTTTCTTAAGCAGCAGTCACAGAGATAATGAGACAATAGCGGCGACACAGGCACCTGTACCGGTATAGTAGATTAGGGAGTTGTTATTTCTGAGTTCATTTAACTGATATTGGTTCGTGATTAGCTTGAAATAATAATATTATTTCTAATCTATCGCGTTAAGGACGCAGCTATAATTGGTTGCGAATAAAAATGAAATATAATATGATATTGCAGGATGAATAAGAACATAAATTCAATTAAGTCCGAGTTGGGCGAAAATGTGGCTCAAAAATTATTACCTAATCTTTGTTTTCAAAATGTCAATAATTCATATTCAAATAAATATAAAATAATTTTACCAAATAATTGTTTCGATATGAGAATTTATTGACGAAATATAATAAGAAATGATTGTTGATCATTAGAATTTAAAAAATTCACCGTGTTCTTTGTCAAACAAAAAATGCCTAATTGATACATTTGAATCATGTGTCACAATATGAGCTCCAAATTGAAAATTTGTTGGGAGAAATTTGGTAAAATGATATATGTGATGTTATACCATGTTGGGAATTACCCTCGTATATCCATCTATCGAGAAAGTAGCGTTATTTTGATTTCAAGCTTAGTTTATATTGATTTGGCAAATCAGTTTAAAGACATCAATGACGTAATTTTATTTAGATGTTGTCGGGCCACGTTTTAAATATGCAATGAATTGTGTGCAGTTGAGTTTGGGTTATCGGGAATGAAAGCGTCCAGTGCGTGTCATCTGTGATCTGCGCCTGTCAAATTTGGGTTTTTAACTGAGAATCACAGTTCATGAATGACCCATGTTCAAATATTTCAATTAATATTTCAGCCGTCCAGTGCGTGTCATCTGTGATCTGCGCCTGTCAAATTTGGGTTTTTAACTGAGAATCACAGTTCATGAATGACCCATGTTCAAATATTTCAATTAATATTTCAGCCACGATGGCTAGCTGATCATTTGTCTGTTCATACTCGACACATGACGTCATCAACAAGCTTTACTTAGATTCCATTCACTTTTACCCTTCAATTCAATGAACCTAAAATATCAAACAATGCCGTTTTACTTATTCATTCTACGACAAATTGAAATGGCGCGTCAATGCCTCCCGGAATGGCGTTGTAATTTTTGCTCGGACAGACTTTTGTTAGTGATGGCGTTTATGTGGTTTTCCGTCTGGCTTGAAGTACGAAACACCTACTCGATTTAGTGAGTATTTTCATTTAGAAACCGTCAAAATAAGCGGTTTGAAGTCTTGGGCTATAATTTTTAACTTTCTATTTATTTATACCTGTGCAAAGAACGGCATTGGGAAAATCTCTCTTGGGTGCTACTGTGGTGTTTACGTTTTACAATATAAGGCCACAAGGTCATCAGAGACTAGGTACGTCGGGCACACTGCGGCAGAACAACGCTCAAAAAAAATATTAAAGATGCCAAAGTGGCAGTAATAGGAATAAAAGAAATGGGGCACAGGAAGCGAATGTTTCAAGCAAATAAATTGGATCTGTGATTGATAGTTTTACATTCAAGAAAGCGAGTCGCCGTGGCGTGCAATAAATTTATGTGAGACACGTTGTCGAGAAAATGGAAAAAAATGAAAGAAATTCCGTGATGCAAACATCGAGTTATAAACTTACCCCGGTTGTGTTTATAAAATGGAAGTGAGCCCATTTGAAGTCAACAACAGACTAAAGTATTTCATAGTTCACATTTCATTCAACTGATGCCGGTCGAAGTGTGCCTGGTATAAAGTTGTGGCATTTTCTTTCGCATAGTCTCTTGGCAGTATCGAAACAGAAAATTTTAAAACAATGTTGACGAACTATATAACAGTGCATTGTACATATTACCACGCTATATAATAACGCAGCTCCCATGGGGGTGTTTATTTTGCTATTGTGACTTCGTGTTGCAGTAAAGTATAGTGATGTGCTGACGAAAGATGAAATCAGCTCAGATCATCGGCGTCATCGTGCTGGTAGGAATGAAGCTTGGAATAACGGGTGAGGAAGGAGTGCCATTATTAGATTAAAGATTCTAATCGATTCGAATACATGCTCGATTCGGGTAATGCAATTCGATCAGAAAATAAATATGCCTCAAAGTGGCGTTCAAAGTTCAATTGTGGCGATCAGCATAGTGCACTACAACGCAAGTAACCCTGGCGATATTTTTTTCTGAGCAAATTTTTAATGTCTGCCAGAAGTTAATACTGATTTTGTCTTCAACAAATTAGAAATTGCGTAAATGTGATGAATAGAAAAAAAGCTGGTTGAGTAAAAAAAGGGATATAACCGAATGGGCGTTTATAGGTTTATGTTATAGGCTAACTCCTTCAACCGCTTACAAGAGGCATGGGTGCTCTAAATATACTTCTTACGTTTTAGTTCTGTAATCGGTGATATACAGGATTTGAAGGTCAAAACCATTGGTGGTTGACTGTGGAAATATTTGTCAAAGGCGGCGGCTAAAATCGTTCTGTTTCGACGACGATTACAGTTCAGTTGTCGGGATTTCAAATATTTATCTTCCCAATTTGTTTTCTAGAAAATGTTCTATTTTAGTTATTTTATGAAAGCAAGCTAAATGACACAACAAATTTCCAAGGTGAAAGTTGATTGGATATTAGCCTATTTTCTATTGGGGCTCATCGCGCATGCCGGCCTGTCAGAGGGGGCCATAAGAGCGAGAAATATCATTTCACGAGAATTAAAGGATTATGAAAATATTCTCGACACTCAATCGTCACTAAATGAGGCCGAAACAGGAGTTCATTTTCGTGGGTAAGTGATGTTTATTTTGCATTCTGCTTTTAAGAATTTCAGACTCTACGTGACGATTGAGAACTGTAGTGGGCGATGCTAAAATTGAGAAAACAATTCAGACGATTTCGAGTAAAATGTTGAATATTTGGTTATTACCTAAGTGAGCAATATCACAAGTTAGATCAGGCTTTACTTTAGTCATGATCATATAAATTTATTTCTTGTTTTAAAATACATTGTGCCGTAGGCTTGGACTTCCTTTCAATTCTGTTATGATGTCATTGTTTAAATGAGGAAAAATTTGGTTTTCAATGACATAAGATGCTTTTTTGAAGTACAACCTTGAAATTCAAAAAATTTGGAAAAGTCTTTCTGAAAGAATTCATAAATGTTTTGTTTACCAATACTCACTATTCACAAAAATATCAATATGAAATATTATAATATGAAACCAATTATAATATACATTCCGAGACACCGCAAATCGTAATTCAATTCATAACTATGTCGCATTATGATATTAAATACAGAATGAAATACTACGATAAACATTCAAAATATTATGGGTTCAATGTATACAGCGCGTGGGCGATAACTGATTTTAGCGGAAAACGCTGATATTACGACTTGCTTTGGCGGATACACGCGACCGATACTGTTAGTGTTCTATATCATTATTCTCACAAAATTTTTTGCCAAATTTATTTCATATGCCTCGATATTCGTAATATTGTTTATAAATATATCATTTTGTGTGAATCGATAGTCTATACGCACCATAGGTTTTTCTATACTGCATTAATATAGATTGTATTTTATGTTAATGCCGATACTGTTTAACATGAGAAAGACATCTTATACACAATTCGGATTAAATATTTTAATCATTTCGGATCCGAACTAACAAATGGGGATAATCTCTTGTTCTCCTTAACTATGTATTATTTCTGTTTCCTGCTAGGCAATTTTGTGTTATGGATTTTATGCCAGAGTAAAAACAAGGATTACGTACTTTTATTAGTCTGTAGCCTCAACACAACAGCAAAAAGTTTTTCTAAATAACGTCTGATATTTTACTTGTTGGAAAATCGGAAAATTTGTTCCGAAATAACAGTTCCGCCACAAATCCAACTCTGAATATTAAAAAGAATATTTGCTTTTATTATTGGTAGGAATTTGTAGAAAATTCACACAATTTTATTATGAATACGTGATATTGTCCAACTCTTTTCATATTCGAAGATTTATATTTCGAATTTTTGGGCCACACACTCTTTTAACGAAACCTTGGGACTCGAAAGTTTTGAACTGTATTTTGGAAAGTGTGAAACTGTATTCAAGTCGCAGTGAAATCATGATATATGCCGAATTTTACATTGCAAAATTTGTATAATAAGCATAAATCCCGACTTTACTGTCAAATATGCAAAATATAGTCAAATATCAGGCATTTCATTTAATATATGAAATGTTGAAGCATCATTCATTTCGAAAGCCGTCGTCTCTGCAAATTGAAACATTTAATCGTCATCGCGTTCAATGCTATTTTACCTCAATGCTGCGGTGTGTGATATATGGCTGATATTACCTTCGATTACATATTAACTCTAATACGTAAAATGAAAAATTACCTCCATCAGATGATTATCATTTTCAAGAATGTACACGACGATCAGAATAGGCCATATGTCTTAGTAAGGAGTTTCGTTGTCAAGTATGAGTCAGTGATAGATCGCGCCGCAGAGGTGCGATCCATCTGTGGCTCATTATTTACAAAATAAATCGGGCTTAGGGTGACGTCAAATTGTAATGGTACATCGTAAAAAGGGCGCGTGAAATGGATTACACAAAATGTCGATTGTTATTTACTTTAAAAGGTGTCAACAGACTGGTGGGATTTTTTACGACCGAAATTGTCCACACGTGGTAGTTTAAATTTGATTTACCTCTAGGGAGAGGCATTTCAGAATAGCTTATCCGAAAGATTCGGAAAACAATATTTTAAGTATATGTTCTTTATGGTAATACACTCGGGCATTTGTGCATAATATTACATCGCTCTCAATATGCTTTCACGGAATTAGGAGTAGGGTTCAGTATTCTGGATTCAATTTCATTCCATTCTGTAATATTCTTGATTAGGAAATTGATTTGAATTGCCCATTTTTATACTATTCTAACTGCTTTTCCTATTTCTGTATAATTTTGGTGACCCACTTTCGATGATATTGTGATTTTGCCTAGCCGAATCCCTTTTAAAAAATTTATGGCGAAAGAATACACACATAAAGTCTTACGACCTCTTTGTACCGTAGTGATATTAATTCTGCTTTAAAACAATTGAATTGAATATTTTACCGAAATAGAGAGCTTTTTCTCAGAATATCTCAGTAACAAAATGTCTCCACCCTTTGGCATACATTGTTCTAAAAATAGTGGATGTAAAGAAATTGCCGTTGTTTATCCCAAGAGTTCGCAACAACAACGTAAAGTATATATTGTTCGCAAACAAAATTAAACAGCTGATCAATAAAAATTGCAGAAGCTACCTTTTGCCCTTCGTAAAGTGTGCGACGTTGTAAATATTCGGTTTTTTGGTCACTTATTGAATAACATTTGAATCAAATATAACATAAGTTAGAATTCGCGATACAATCGTCCATAAGGCAGTTTTTCGATTATATGATCGACTATCTAATACCAAATCGCGTATCTAATGTTCAATTCGAGTTTTAAAAAAATGCAGAAACGGTCCTTTCGAATCATATTGTTCGGAATCGAATCTTTCTGAGTCGAGTTCTATTTTAGATTGTTATGGAAAAATTACAATAAATAGTTCCGTTCAATAAATTGGCGAAAAGTTTCAAAATAATAAAATAGTGCCAACATATCTGATAAATGTTTTGTTCAAAATATTTATCGAATCATACCGAATCTCAGAAAAATGTATTCGAATCACCCGAATCGAACATGTTTTCTAATCTTGAACTGAGAATGGCATCCCTATCCATAACTTTATTATTTGTGTGTAAAACGAGAACAGAGTAGTCCCAGTTTTGAGCGAACAATAACTAGCAGAGATGCCACCTAAAATGCGCTTTGCACCTTCGCTAAATTCACCCATAGCGTATATTTGCTTAGTTTAATGAACCAACTTGCCCTTAGCGCTTATTAGCTTGGAAGAATTCTTAAATGGTGAAACAAAAAATGCTCTGTTTGAACTCCATATTTCCCAAATGCGTCATTTGCAATCGATACGATTTATGTTAGCAAACGGTAGCAACTCTGTTAGTTCAGGAAATGCGTACGATGATATTGAATATCTTTAAAATCTTTACCAGGTATAAAAGCAGTTACGAACTGCATACAGCCAAGCACGTAAAATTCACTGACTTAAGGTGTCGTCCAGTCAAGTAATTGCTAGATAATGTAATAATGAGTCATTCCACAGAATGTTACCTCACAATGGGAAATTTTATTGGGCAAGCATACGCCACAGATCGACGCCATCCATCAGTGACTTAACAAAAGATGTTTTGAAAAAATCTTTCCGATGGGCTTGATCATTCGCCTGATAATACCAAATGGAATTTAAAAAAAACTTTTGTATGCGTTTGGTTATAGGTTGTGTGCTATGACCAATTTATAGCGGCCGTCCATTAATTCTTGCGTTATTTTATATGCATGTACTTTTAGTTTTACGCGCGCATTCCGAATCGAAAATTCTTATTTACTAAAAACAAGAGTTTACGAGTAAAAAACCTCAGATTCTGAAAAAAATAAAATAAAACCAAGTTGTAATCATATATAAAAATAAAATATTACGTAAACAATTTAGTATGGTTGCCAGGTAGAATATTCCAAAACTTCACTCATGCCCCTTAAATATGTTACAAACTTAAATATTCTATATATTTAAACTACTAGAAATGGGTATGTATGAATATAGTTCTCAACAAATATTAGATTTGTGTCCGGTATAGATGGTAGTGACATGTGATACTCAATCTGTCGGTATTTGTTAATTACTAGATTTTCCCCCGTGGGAGAATAACTTGCGTTTGTTGCGAATCACTTGTGATACCACAAAAAATACCTGACTCGGATAGTTCAAACCGGTTTAATTGTAAAATGTAGTAGCAAAGTCAAGGTCAATTTTTAAATGTTAAGCATCAGTCACTGATGGATCGCGCCGCCCAGGCGCGGTCTATCCGTGACTTATGTTCATTATTACGGAGCTTCAGCTGTGATTCGGAATCAAGGATGAACAGGATGAAATCCAAATACATTTTGTATTCAGCCATGTTTTTCATGAAAGATAGATTCTAACTTTTTAATATAAAAATTTAAATTGCATCCAGATAATTCAGAAAATTTTGACTGTTGGTAAACAATTATTTTTATTGTGTGAAACTATGTCAATTTGAGAAGCAAACATGAATTTTTCTGTTAATTTTTTCTGGATTTATTCAATGAAAATAGCATATTTTCATATCCCACCTTTCTGAACTATATCTAAAATAAAAAAAATTTACTATATCGAATATCTTCCTTCTCGAATGTATTCGAATATTCGATTCGTTTTGGACATCCCCGTTTGGAAATATTCAAATGATGAAATCCGACAAAACTACGATCACTATTAATGAAGCATTGGCCGTCTATACTCTCAATGAGCTGTACCCAAGCGCGGATACAACAGAGAATAGGTGGGGAAGTGCATTCCCCCAAAAGCTTCTAAAACTCTTGAAATCGCAGAAAAAAAGGTTAAATTGTTAAAATGCACACACCCAGTACGGTTATTGTATTATTATTCGCAAGCCAAATTGAATGTTTTGCTAGAATTTTCCCCTCTGCTACCAAAACCAACTTGCGACCTATTGGTAAAACGATTTTATTTACTACCTCTGCATTTTTATTGAAACAATATCTTTATCGTGATTGAATTTGGCATTTGTTATGCCTTTAGCAAAGTATCGGAAATTGGATATACATAAAATGATATACATAAATAGGAGAAATAATTTTGGAATTTATAAATTTGTTCAGCTCAATGTCTATTACATTTTTATCATCGTCGTTAAATATACAACCAAAAATTTAAAATGAACACAACTGTATGTTTGGTATACAATTATAACTCCGTTGAATATGACTACAATTACTATATTTTACGTCATTGGAGTTCAAATTATTTAGTATTGCACCATTTTGTTTTTGGATTGTTTTGGAATTTGGAACTATATATCCAAATTCGCAGTCAATTGTTTAAAAAATCAATTGACAGCCAGCAAGCTCTTTAGAACCTTTCGAAAAATATTTCAATAGTACTTCAATCAATCCCTCAGACATTGCGTCATTTCTTGAGATCACAATACTTTCTTCCAAGCATGGTTCAAAGTAAAATCGCTTCGACAATGCGAGGTTAATCTATGGCCTTGTTTGATTTATTTTAATTATTTATAACAACACAACATACCTCTAATCCAATATATTTTGAGTGCATCCACTTGACCTTAACAAATTAGATTTATTTATTCAATGTTTTCCGGAAGCAAAAATAATTTTAAAATTGAATAAAAGATTCAATGACCTATATATTGCCGTCTTCACTTTGAGAAATGTAGTTAAAATTGATTGTTTTTTTTTATACTGAAACTCGCTTTAAGGTAGGCCCGATGGCGAGGCGAGGCGCCTAAACAGTAAAAGAAACCACTTATATTGCAAAGAGGTAGCAACAACCACACGCGTAATAGCTATCCTTGTAGGTGCAAAACCGTATATCACGCATTCTTCTTTTGATTGGTCGCGTGGCGTCATGTTGAAGGCGTGGCCCCACACCCAATAAGTAGTTATAAGTCATTTTTGCGCTGCGATCCATCAGTGACCCATGCTTGAACAGCATGAAATTTCCAATTGGGTAATACTGAGACTAAATTCAGATCCGAACGCAACTGAAATTGGTTACGCCAGGTTGGGGGTATGGCACCAGTAACTGATGTTCCCTAACAAGATAAATGCCTAATTGCAATGGATTTAAGAAGATTTAACAGTCTGGCAATTCAGTCAGCGATTGTGGTGCGGGAATAGGAATTTCGTTCAATATTTATATTGGTCATCGAGGCGCGGTCCTTCTGTTGCTCATGCTTGACAAAATAAAATTTCTGATTGGAAATCATATTTACACACTTCGTTATATTGCTTTAAGTGAATTTCCAAAATTCGTATGTCTACCGAAATATGCATATAATCTTATTGTACTTATATAATAAGAAAATTTAAAGGCCCTCTAATTTCCATACAACATTATCCGGAAATTGTGACTTAATATCTGTGCTCAAGTTTGTAATTTTTGAGACTTATCCTTCTCAAATTACGGCTTTGTTATTTTTTGGCGCGTGCTTTCAAAATTCTTAGCTATAATACCGTGTCAATGTCAAGGTGAAAGCTGGTTTAGTGGTTTTGTTTTTTGTGGCATAATTATGGTGTCTTACAAGGCTTTTTAAAAGATGAGCCATTTTATATTACTATTCTAGTATTTAATTTTGAGTATATGGTCAGGATGGAGATTTTAAATTGGCGCCGTTTTGCCAAGTATGGTATATAGATATATATTTGTTTTGAGAATGATAGTCCGACACCAGAATTGCTTATAATTGACTCATAAATTCAAGTAATTTTAGCGCTTTTTGTTAGCTTAGAACTTGTTTGTGTATTTGAATTCGCTGTCCTAGAATGTGTGCGGCGTGCAATGCAGTAATTTGGAGCTCTGAATTGCTTTATTGTTTGTTTTGTATGCCTTACACAGGTTTATTATCAATAAATTAACGACATGAGGAATTATTTTCATTACTTTTATCCAGGTCGAAAATATTCTTTCGGAAATATTTATTTTTCAAGTATGGGTTACCGGCAAGGTGCAGTAGAATTCGGTCGCAATAACGAGAGGTGCCCTATGAATCGCGACGAAGTTACTAAAATGTGCTTTAAGGTATCCGAAGGCGCGTAAGAAGATTTGTACAAGATTTTTTTACATTTTGAAGCGCTCGGAGAGCAAGACCATTGTACGCATTTATTAGGTTGGCGTGACGAGGAACCCTTGGCACCATGTCCCAACTACATTCCCTAGTGCTTGCAAGTATACAACAAGTATACAGCTTGATCAAGCAAAGTAAGGCTTACGAAGGATAATCACGATTTAAAAAAAAACTGTCAAAATGCTAAATGATCCTCTAGAATGTGTTAAAACTACTAAATTCACCTCATTATCGTATATCAATGGATTTTTAAATTCTAAACCATATGTTCCCGAAAGTAAGCCAAACCATGCGCAACGTATTATATATTATATAATAATGAGACAGGCCACCCAGCTAATTTTTAACCATAATACACTACTATGTTCGCATGATTTAATTCAAACAATAACGCTTTAAGGCGATGATAGAATTTTGAAAATACAAGCTACTGAAAACTTTTGCAAATCAAAACATTTTATCAATGTTTTTACATCTTCGACCAAGCACGAGCCGTTGGTGGAGCGCACCATCAGGCGCGAGCCATCATCACCTCATGTTTGATAAAGTGTATTTTTGTTGCCAAACTTTTCTACTTTTTTATTTTATTTTTTTGATGATGTTCACTCTTAGCAAAGCTGGAACCGGCTTCCGAATGGAACCGACTACCGGCCAAAGGTCACTCAAATGTCAAAGAGCTAGATTCGGTAATTGCACTCGAAGCAGAAAACATCCTCAACGGAACTGAATCGCCACGACAAAGTGCAGTCAGTAGTCAGTGACATATGTCTTCCCTGGGCGATGGAAAACCATCTACCACTTCTACAATTACTGATATATTTCAATGAAAATCTCGATTTATGTAAAGGTTTTAAAAAACAGCTGCGAAGTTATTTGTTGCCCTCAGACAATAGTATTACAAATATCTATATTAAGATTTATATTTATGAATACCTAATGACACATTAATAAGTTAATTAAAGTTGCAAGGAAAGGTTACTTGATGCCATTTTAATAGCACGTTGAAATATTGTGGTTTTATATTACGTATATGCTCTTATGCAACTTCTCAGTTCTGTGACGTGTGGGATACTTTATGAACAATATAATACGAATGTGATTTCAAATTCCGAATACTCAAACGGTTCGAAATAATAGAGGAGCTGATGGAGTATTTTCAATTATGAAAACAATATTAATATTTTCAAAACATATTTGTTGTGTTTTTAGGTCTTATTATTTATCACGTTCAAATAATAAAATATAGTAAAATATGACTTGCAATGAGCGAAGAATTCGACACGGAACCCATCGTACATCATGTTACACCCACTCAATTAGAAATTTCATTTTGTCAATCAGGCGTTACAAATGTACCACGTCTTATCGATGCGAGCGATCAGTGACACATACTTAACAAAAGTTGTTTAACTATTGTTTTTTCGATTGTGCAAGTTGGACACCACCAATAGCTTGCCAAGTACCCAATTTTTATAACGACATGAAACTGAGAAAATTAACTGAAAACCGAATGGTGTTCACAACGTTAAGTCTAATATGTCTTTGCTCATTTCAAATTGAACCGTTTTCATAAAATATATTCTTACACTTTGAGAAAGATGATAATTTTGTTAATTTGCTTCAAGTTTTTCCACGCGAATTTTAGAAAAACAGGCAAATAGATCATAGTCCAATATTAAACCTGTACAGTTATATCACCAACTATTTGCATTCTCTTCAAACTATGCCATTCATTTGATAACAATGTAACATGAGTGGTTACTTAGTGTGACTTCTAAACAAATGTATGATAACATTGTTATAACTATAATATTAGCAAACACCGGCGACTTCGCTATTAAAATAAGGATCGAGTTTACCATCATCCGCATTTGCAAAACATATGTATATTATGGCGTTAAATTGTTTGGGCATCTTGTTGTTGTTGGGATCGAGTTTCATAAAATTCAATATCAAGTGTTGTATGACAACCTATTACATAAAATATAAAAAAAAAAAACATAACAAAAACGAATATACAATTAGATATATATTTAATTGATGATGGAAGAGTACATCGCAGTTTAATATAATTGGAAATAATGATAATATTAATCAATATTTATGTGACAGTATTTTGTAGTTTTCGGTTTTGTTGGGCATAGATGGAACATGCTGGCGGGACGCGATCAGTTTGTGGTGTGCGTCACACAAATCGATATTTTGCCTAATGCTGATGCTGTACGAGTGATGGAACTACTTTAACAACTCTTTCTTCCGATATGCTGATTGATGTTATATAGAACCAGACATATATATTTTGTATTGTACTAATATATATACACTGACTTTGGCATTTCGTGCATATTATTGATATATTTGCCAGATTTTTCTGTATACCGATATATCGACACATCTCAAAACGGCTGATAATATCGATTGTTTCAAGTAAACGCATATCCCTGCACAAAATGTGCATTTTTTCGACTACGACCAATTTTTCTTTATATTTTGTTAATGTCTAATCTGACAGGCTTTACTTTGAGGGATGTGTGCCTATAATATCGGTTATCGGTTTTCGAAAATGTCTGAATATCGGTATCGAATGAAAAAATCAATGTCGGCCAGGCTTTAATGTAATATAAGAACTCCCAGTAGGCAAAATCTTAACAATATACCATTTGTTGTGTTTCTGAAATGCGGTCCATCTATGACGCATGCTTGACAAAAAAGTTTCTTATTGGGCTGCAGATCCTACTATAATATGCACAATGGTCGGCACGTGCAAGTAAAATGCTAAAGAGGCAAGGGTCACTCCGAACGATGGTTGAGTTAATCTTGGTAGAAAGATGAAAGTATTACTGAAAAAACAAGGCACATTTTGATTGATGAAAAGCATAAAAAATTTACTTTAAAAAGAGGCATTTCCGCCATCATTAGCAGGTCCTGTGAGGAAAGGGTTCATTGACAGTTCGAAGCAGATCTTTCATCAGTGAAAATATTTTCACAATTTGAGTTTGTGCAAAATATTTGTATGTGTCCAATGTTAATAACAGAGAAATGGTGCTGATTGAATAAAATGTAAATTTACGAAACAATTGATTCTTTTTTTATTATTTTCAAGTGCTCAACTTTCAATACTATTATAAGTAAATGTATCGATAAGCAACATTTTCATTTTAAAAGCTTTTATTGCTGGATATCTGCAAGCCTGGCCTGTGGGCATCATAGATATGGATGCAACTTTTTTTATTTGTGATTCAAATACAAAGATACAATATGATATTCGACTCGACAATAAATGTGGAATTGGCTTCTTTATAAAATTTACTTATAGGCTCCTTTAGATTAAATATAAAATACTGATTAGTTCATTAATAGGAGTAGATTTTTTATATAATCTATAAATTTTGATGAATTACTCCGAGATCGTTAAATTTTTTTTAACTAATTTTTCATCTTAAACAACTATATGGTTAATGAGCCGAATGTTGACATAAATTATCTTAATGTTTTGAAGCGAAAAATAAATATTTTCGAAAATCCAATGATGTAAAATATTTCAGTTCAAAACTGTAGAATGGAGCTGAAAATTTATACGTTTTCCAATTTTGTTTGGAATGACCGAACAATGCGATCTATCTCGATCAAAATCATTACTTTGCCAAGCATGGGTCACTGATAATCGCGCCTGAGCGGCGCGATTCATCAGTGACCCATGCTTGATGGTACATGATCGTGTGGGACAAAAGACATCCCTGCGAATATTTATGCATACCAACTACGCACTAAAAGCATTTTAATGTTAGTATGATGACATGGGATGCAATTACATATCCCTCGCGCTCGTCTCCATGATACGATTTATCAGTTTCCCATTGTTTTTAAGAAATATGTCAGTGAAGTATTTCTCTGCTAGTTTGATCTCTTTCTATCCATCCTGGCAATCTGTTGTTTTGTAAACAAGTCTGATTGTTGTAAATTAGGCGGATTATTTAGTCAAAAATTCTTTTTTAACAAACAAACTTTTAAGATATTGTTTTGTCTAGAATTTTGCTGATGCACAACCAAACGCTACTTTCATATAGTTCTTAATTTTTAGAATAATGTTTTGAACTCATTTATCCTCCATTTCAGGAATTATCTCATTCCACGATTGAAACAGACTTTTTAAAAAAAAGAAATTTTTATTTAGGCCAAGAGTGCACGCCTCAATCCAACAGTTGTGTTTTTCTTGTAACTTGTGTGTCTGCGATATGTTCGATGTTCCAGTCAAACCATGACACACCTTGCCCTTTGATTTTATATCGGTTTTATAGTCTTAGTGGCTACGATTACCGAAGCTCGTGCAGAGGTCGTACAAATAAACTAATGGCAAACAGATATTATATGTTGTACAATATTTCAATTCACTTTTCATCGTCCTATGTATGATATTTTATCGTTTTTCGACTTCAAACTATATACCTAGTATTTGGTTTGATTTATCCACCCACCGCTCTAGGGGTTAAATGTATGAGCAAAGTATGCTGTGCTTGTATTTCACCGGGTGCGTGTTGTATCACACCAGATTTTTAGCTGTATTCAAGTTGGGGCAAGGTTACTTCATATTATAATAATGGATGCCATTTTATATTTGAATTGGTTCAGAGGATACCTGTTCGTTTCGAAGGATTTGAATCTTCTCTTCTAGTTGATACGATCCGACAACGGGTAGGGGCAAAAGTTGGCAACTTGGCAGCGATTTGTGGTGGTTGGGTGTTTATTCCATAGTTGTAGGTAACCTTGTAAGTACAGACTTTAGAATACTCCTAACGTCTTTCCTGGTGTCCGTAAGAGGCGACTAAAAGGAAACAAAGATGTGGTAGATGGTTTCTACCATCGCCCGGTGAAGATACCACTCACTGCACTTACCGTAGCGGCTCAGTTCTATTCGGGATGTTCTGCGGTTAGAGTGTAGTTGCTGGTACTAAACATCTCGTAATAGCTCTCTGCTATTGAGTGGCTGCTATTTAGTTCCTTGTGGGCAATTCCTCCGGTTTTTCTCGTAGTGAATTTCAATAGTAATGAAAAAAGACTGGCTCGTAAATCCATGCCCGCCACTTAACAGAGGGTGTGATAACTTGAGCGAATAGAAAGACTCGTAACTTTCCAATAACTCTAACTTTTCTATAAGTGGGTGGCATAAGGTTTTTTTCTGGGTGATTCGCGCAAATAAATAACTATATTGAAAATCGTAACATTCCGCTTTCAAGTGTTTTTCTGGAGTCACATAGGCGACGGCCGCAATTTCTAGGGGCACCTGCGCCCTACATCTACAGTATTGTTACCACGATGCTGTGCTTAATTTTTAAAATATCCCACATCTAGTTGTTTTCTCGAGTTATAACGTCAGTGGCGCCACAATATGACAAAAACACATTTTTTGTTTCAACTTTGACAAATGTTTTTTAAATGGCGTGAAATTGCACCCGTAGTTCAATAGGGCATCTTGCTAATGAACTGGGAATATGTTTGTTTGCTATATAACTGACAGTTTGTTTCAGAAAAAAAATCAAATAAGTCTATTACTGGTAGAATTAATCAAGCTTGGGGAAAGTACATCAATTCCGTTATATCACTTTTACTGCATTTGTTCTTAAACATACTTAAAACAAATCAAACATAGGTCTGTAAGTTCATTGACTTGTTACATATAGATTTAAGAAGAATCAATCAGCTTATTGGGGCGGATATTTAAAGCTTCATTATATTGTCTGACTTTTACTTATCTGAATATTTGATTCATGTCTTTTTAACTTGTGGGAGGAGGGGGGCATGTACATCCGCCAGGTTGTGTCGACAATGTGTACCTTTTGTCGACGCAATCCATTGGAAATGTAAATTCTTTTATCCAATAACACAAAAAATGATTGTCAGCAAAACGGTTTCTAATATTTTTCGACCTTCATGTGGTTAGAAGTCACATCCTTCCCACGCAATATACAACACGCAAAAAACGACATTCATGGGAATTTTGACACCCCAACATCACGTACTTTTGGTCCTTTTTTTCTCTATGTGGGAATTCGTAGCTTGTGTCTGATTCTACTGGGTGAATATATCGAAAAAAGGAAAGTATTTCTATCGGGAAGATATGTATTGTATTTTTATGGAAGATCGCTTTGAGCAAGGCTGGAAGCAGTGCCCAAAATGACCTAACTATTGGCCACTCGGATGGCGAAGAACGGCTACAAGACGAAGTGCCGCAACTGCACAATGAACTCTCAGCGAAAAATATCTCATATTAAATAAATAAGTATCTCACTATTATGCGCCATGATTAAGTGCAATTGGTGTCGCCTCCTAGGACACTGAGGAAATGCGTTAGGGCTATTTAAACCCCGTACTTTAGTCCCATGTTATAATAAAAGTCACATATATTTTATACACACATATTTTTTTGAGCTCTAGTCACTGATGGATCGTGCCGACGAGTGTCTCCTGCTTGACCAAATCGAATTCCTGATTGGGTAACGCCCTTTTTGAAACGTGTACAGAGATTTTGTTAGCAGGCACGCCGGTAACATTCCCCGATGAACGAAAGATTTTTCTCCAAAATCCTTGTAATATTTCAGCTTTTATTGGTTATTTATACAAAAATAACTTGATTTTTCCACAAAATTCGCACTCAAACAAAAATTTATCACCACAAAAACCAAAACAACATCTTCAACACGTTACAAACCGAATGAAATTGTTGAGTCGCGTATGCGTCATTGATAAAGTGCGTCCTAATGTTGCATCTATCTATTGTCCATACTTGACCAGTAAGACTTCTTACGTAATTTGCCTGAATTGGTATGAGTGGTTTGACCCCCTGTCATTTCGGGCTTAGGTTAATATGATGCATAGACAAAAATTAGGAAATTTGTTTATATTGTCTGAGCCACTAATATTTATTCTTGTGTGTTTGTTTATTTATTCATTTTGTTTTTGGGGTGACCTTAAAGATGTAGATCTTCAAAGATACAGCGAGAGAAAAAAACTAGACACTTTTAAGCATTTAAACTGTTTCTATTTTAAATTCGGCTGAAAATGACAAGAAGCAACTTAGGTAGCGCTTAGGTACACTTTTAGAAGACCGATTTTGAAAAGAATAAATTGTATTTCAGTACAACGTAATCGCTTTTCCTTTATAATGATAGAGAAAACGCACACACACACACACACACACAAATTACATTTTTTTTTATGTTCAACCCTGATGGAGTAGGGTAAATTACTTTGTTTGATCGGATCAATAAAAATAATTTAAAATTTCCACTTTCCATTGCCCATATAAATGTAACTTTTTTTGAGTTCAATTTAATTGATTTTGTTAAACGGGTTGCTTATATTCGTTGCCAGTCGTGACCGTGATGACGGGGAGTATGCAAAATAGCATTTCAAGCCGTATATTTTCGATCCACATTTGAACACTCACCTCATTCCCTTTTAAAACCAATAAAGCGATTCAATCTGCAAACATTTGTTGTACGTTTTTTGCGTCGATTGTCGAACAAATCAGAAATTTCAATTTTGCGAAGTAGTAGTCACAGATGGACCGTGCTTTCGCTGCACGTCACTTCAGTGGTTCGTGCTCAGCAAAACCCGTTTGATCCAAATATTTCTGATTGAGGATAAGGGGCCTGGATTTGGATGGATGGAGTGCCATTGAGGTTTCATTTTCATCATCATAATTTCAAAAGCTTTTTTATGGTATCATCCTATATCGATGATTTGAGGTGGCAGCAGCAATCTAGATCAATATTTTCCTTTTTTAATATGAGCCATCGGTGGGTGCTTATTGTAGGTTGCATAATGTTGCACGATGCATTTCTTTTCAAAGAGTTGTTTTAAAATGATCGTTATTTAAAGTGTATCAGTCTTTGAATTTGTGTCATAATGATAAACTCGCATGACCCACAATAGTACAGTAATATGCATTGTTCTTATTCAAATAAGCAGTAATACAACGCAGACTATAAATTACCTCGATACCTTACCAAGAAGATTGATACACCATAAGACCACCCATGTGGCGGTGTGCCTTGTTTTTGTTTGCTAGTTTGTTTGCATAGAAACAACCGCGTTTAGGTCACGTGACATTGTGAAAAAATTAACATAAAAAGATTGAAGTTCATTAACTGAAGTAAATATCATGAAGTTGGTATAAATACCAGAGTGATCATGTAATTATCGTTGTTTGCTTGAAAAGTATTGATATTAAGCTGTTACCGTTTATGCTAAAATCAATTTAATATCCCAGCAAAAGTTTTGTATTGCTACTTGATTAAATATGTTTACAAAAACCAGTAAAGAAGGTCCAGTCATAAATATCTTCACCAAATATATTTTGTTTAGCGTGAGTTACGCGGCTCGATTCCCTCATCCACCTGTGAAATATGCTTGACAAAATAAAATTTCTGATTTGGGAGCAGACCAAGTGGAAGTTGATTTAAAGTTGTTCCGGCACGCACGTACTAATATTTTTGCGCACTCTTGTCTCTGCTCATTTTTATTGAGTATATTTCGAGTATATATTTCGAAGGAACGTTGCGTAAAATATCATTTTTTTAGTGGTCTTTTCATCTCTAGTTTTGCATCGATATAACGCTTCTCACAAAAATGGCAATAAATAGTTTTTGCGTGCACTGCCAGATTTCGCACGGTTTCGAACCATTTTTCTATTCTATGCAATTCAAAGTTCCATAACCACAAGCGGACATATATTTTGTTTTTGAATAGAATATCGAAGCGTTTTATTTGGAATAGGATTTTTTGAATAAAATTTAATAACATAAATTTTTACACAAACAATCGATAAATGACTATTTCCAGCCAATATATTGGTGAGAACAAAAAAAAAGGAACTTGTGTACTTATTTATTATAGAAATGAATATGTGCTTCGCCTCATTTCTGTCATATCCGAACCGATTCGAATCTAGGAGTGGCACAACTGGAAAAGTCCTTCAGGACATCTTGAAACCTCATAATCAGCAAATAAATCACAAAACCTGATAAGGTAAAATATCACAGAACTATTTTAAAGACACAAAAGTTATAATTCCAATTTTCGGCATATTTCGTTTCGAATATTATAACAGTAATTTAGACCTCTATTTTCAATAATGTTGTTTATCCATTTATTCCATTACCGTTCTCACGATGGCGTCATTTGATAACGATAATATTATCGTTAAAAGCAGATGCGTCATGGTAATCCAAAATCATGCCATGCTGCAATGTGTTGTTGGTAACAGATAAAATGAGAGGATTGATTACTTGTGCGTTCCCAACCAAACTATAGAATATAAATTTGCCAAGCATGAGTCACTGATGGTCCGCGCCATCTAGCATAAAAAATTATTTTTACTAAACATCCTACGATAAATTATGAGTAGTTGGGTTCTCTGGTTTGTAGATAGAGCGATAAGCCGATTCCGTAATCTTAATATACTAAATTAAAGAGGAGAAACTAAATTGGAATTTTCTCTTTGAATTTACGTCGTAACGATTTTAGGGATCCAAAAGGCTTGTTCAAAATTGGAGGTTAAATATTAAAGTATTCTTGAGTGATTTTACTTCACAATGGATGGATTAGTTTGACTATATGTATGTAAAAAATCTGTTTAATATATAACTTTAATATATCACGATATTTAACTCCGAATACAACGTTTAAAATGAATTATACTTTGATACAGTTCAAATAAAAGTTATTTTAAATTTTAGCATCGCTAAAACCAGTATAAAGGATGCACACCCCGATTTCTAAAAGAGGTCAGCCGGTTGTTATTGCTTGCCTAATGAGCCATCTCGTATTCGGGTTGCCTCGATCCAGGTGTAATGTATGATTATACGTATAGATTAAAATTGACAATGTGAAATTTAGTATATAGCACAGTTTTGCAGTACTTCTGTTGTTTAATTCAGAAAATTCCAATTTGTTATGAAATGAAATTGTTTAAGATGATAATTCTATATTGCTGATGACGCGACTCCAAAAATTCGTACAAACAAATTTGAGGTCAACTATTTTCCCACCTCCTTCTGATTACGTTTCGGCGTGATCCACCCAGCCAGAAATATTTCTATCGAACATGTTTTGTTGAGCATGAGTCACTGATAGATCGCGCCTGCTAGGCGCGGTCTATCAGTGATTCATGGTTGACAAATTATAGTATCTGATTGGAAGCCCATATTCAACAGCGAAAAAATTATCGAATGTTAAACGACAGTTTCTACAATTAGTAGTGTTTGAGTTTTACACTTGATATCGATGTGCTAGTGTGTAGATGTTAGTGGTGTCAACCTAATTTATACTTGATAACTGGATAACGTGTAATGGCATTTTTACAAAACTGAGGAAAGTATTACTAGGTGACTTATTTTCACTTTCAAAAACAGGTTGTACCTGTTTATTCAAAACCAGATAAACCAGGCAAACGTGGTTTGGCTGTATTTAGGGCATTTGAAAAGCGAGATCACCTAATGGTCTATTCGAAAATTTGATGGTCTTTTTCTTCATTCTATTCTTTTGTCAAGTTTTTCCGTTGTTGAAACCGGTTACCTCTAGATATTTGCAAATTGACTTATTTCACCTAATAAGTTTATCGGGTAGAACTTCTGACGGAAAATTCAGTAAAAATTAAACTATGTAAATCAGATATTTGTAAAACCTGTTAAATGTATACTATTTAAACAAACTATGGTATAGTGAACAAACTCCATACTTTTACCTGAAATTTCCTACACGAACAGCCGTTAAAATCAAACATTTTGGAGCATCCTAGTGATAGGTCTATGTCTTTCTTGCTGGAGGAATCAACATCGCATATTACTCATCCATTTTTAAATTAAAGTCTGGGTTTGACCATAAATTTTAGCCAATATACTGATTGAAGTGCGGTCCATCAGTTGTCCATACTTGACAAATAAAACTCTGTTAAAGGGATTATCTAACAGACCTCATAAATCTTTCATTAGATCTACCTACTTGTGTACTATCACAACAGATAATTAATTGTTATCAAAACTTTAAGTAGTTTGCCACGAATTTTCATAACAAAGTTTATATATGTCATAACGATAATAATATATTATCTTAACTTAATATAATTGAAACCGCAAAACATTGCTTTCAATCAACGAATCACTAGGCCTGTCAACGATCGTTCGGTTCTAAGAAATGCTATTGGAAATTATGTGTAATTGATGTATATTTTGCGTTGTTCTCTGCCAGCGTTGCAGAGGTACAAACCCAGTGCTTAAAATTGGGGCTTCGACTGCTCCTAATTTCTCGAAAATACGTTCTAAAAATCAATATTTTGCGCGTAAGTTGCGATTTCTCTTTCTCTTTTTAATCTTCAGACGCCGGTTGGGAGAGATGGTGTATCATCCCTATTAAATTCACGCTGTAGCTTCCTTCTTTCCTGACTGTGTTACATTTTAAATGTGTTTTGAATGAGTGATTCATAAAGTAATCGCTTTACCGTATGAATCACGCTACATCCTAATGATGTGTTTTACTAATTATCATAATATGATTATCTGTCTTTCCCTACTTATCATAGTTTGAGCAAACGTATTTTCAAAAATAATGATACTGTTTGCAGTAAAATTCCTTGGGCATCTCTGGCTAAATACCGAAATTATTGTTACATATTGAAACATATGCTATCGCAGTTTTACCATACATTCAGGATAATCATGGACCATCCGCATATATAACTATTTATATATATACAATATCCTGACAGAAATCAAATTCATTTTTCCAAGAGTGGAATTCATATGTTCCAATTCCAATTCTGCGGCACGATCCATTAGCTCACGCTCAACAAAATATGAGTTGGTAAAAGTATTGATTGGCCCAAGCATGACTATCCATCAAACAAATGCACACTATTAGTAGGTGTGACCATGATTATGTTTTGACAAACGTGGACTACTGATGGATCGCACCGCAAAGGTCCATCTGTGACCCATGATTGACAAAATCTAATTCATGAAAGGTTCGAGTATTATATTAGAGCATATATCATAATGTCAAGAATATGTTAAGTGCTCGATTGTATATAACTTTTGACATGTGTAATACTTTCTAATTGACCAAAAGATTGTAAAATAATACTTAGTGCTGCCTGTGAGATTTGCTTGACTTATCACAAAAATGAAAATTACAATCTCAACTCATATTGAGAACCGTATTGCGTATTTTCTGAACGCGATTGCGTTCGGTAGCGGTCGCATAGCGGTCTATTTTTAAAGGAAGGGTCCATGGCACTATGCCAACTTGTTAATTGAAAAAGTTCTTTGTCCCATACTAGATTATTTTTGCTATGTTATAAAGCATTCATTCCACAAGATTCTATAAAGGCAAAATTGATTTTTTTTCCCAAAATGACGCCATAATTTACAATGATTCAAAAACGTGTTTAACGATATTTAACGATCACAAGTCTGAATTACCGGAGTATTTGGCCTTAAAGAAATTGTCTATTGGATTCAGACAGATACATTATGCTCAGCGAAAAATTTTTTTTGGTATTTTTGACAACTGAATTTTTGGTTTGTAGGTTTTCGAAAAGGTCGGTATGTTGGGTTGCTAATGAGCCTTTGGTATTTGTGAAACAATATACATTTCATAATTTTTTGACATGGATGTATTTTGTAAATTAATAAGTTCAAACAAAAATGGGAACGTTTGCACCAAAAGTTTTTGACCTATACACCAGGGCTAGCCAATGAGTTTTACATGCAAGTTATTTATTTCCAAGATATATAATTTAAAATTAAATTAAAATTATGTACATTTATGAGTATCTGCTTTGTTGCACATAAGCCACTAATGGATCGCGCCGCCGCGGCGCGGTCCATCTGTGACTTGTGTGCAACAAAATATACTATTTCGTGAAACTTTTTCAAGTGTGAAGCAAATGATTAACTTAAAAATTCCACTAATTATAGCAACAATTTTTCATTGTAATATTTATGAAGAATATTATATATTCAGTTTCAAGATGCGCGCTTGAATTTCAAAGAATTTTGTGGCTTCTTCAGCGAACTATAACATTGACAAAATATTCTACTATTCATCAATATACATCACTTGCACGTAGCAATCTGTCAAAAGCTGTTAATTTTAGTAGAATTTTTTGGCACTATTCTGACCATTTGATGCGTGTTCGTTCGTAAAAAATAGGGCTTTATTTATTTAAATCCACTCTGAGCAAGGCCGGAAGCAGTGCTTAAGAGGAATCAACTAACAGACACTTAATAGCAAAGAGCTACTAAAAGATGTAGTACCGGCAACTATACTCTAGACGGAAAATATCTAAAATGGAACTGAACCGCAGTGGTAAAGTGCAGTGAGTGGTATCTTCCAGGTACGATGGTAAAACCGTCTACCACTTTTTTGCTTCCTTTTAGTCGCCTTTTACTAATACTTTAGGACTGTTCTAAAGCCCTACAGGGCTTAATTTTTTTTTGATATGTTATTTACGAATTGGGTTTTATCGTCTGTGTGTGTCAGGTATTAATTGAGTCTGTCTATTAGATTTTTGGGGCAAATATGAGAATTTTCATATTCGTCGCACCGTTCTTACCCATGTGTGTAGGCTACTGAAGGCCCGATTTTATTAATATTTCAATACATGAATGGTATCGTCAACCAATATTTTATTTTAATACGGTTGTTATTAACTAATCAAGTTTTATTGCTGATGGGTGACTGAAGTAACGCACGTTTGGGCGCGGCCCATTTGGGGCGCATGGCTGAAAAGTTTGATTTTTGGACTAGAAATGTCCTAATACGACTTCAATAAATAATCATACAAGTCTTTATCCTTTATACCCCATACTTTGTTTTTCAGGAAGCGACACACTGCGGACCATCTTATCAATGACAAATATTCAAGAGCTTTGAAATCGAATGCAAGAAAACAAATCTTATCAACGTTATTAAAATTAGTTGGTTCAACACCTGGCGGCCCTTGCCAATGTGTATCGCATTCTCTTTTAACTGACCCAACATCCAGGTATGGGAGTTACTGTTTCAGATAAAATCATGTTTAATTTTTCTGAGTGGAGTAAATAATGCACTTTGCGTAGCGTTTACGTGTAATGTATAGAGAGCAAGGATATGATAACTCGGAATGACCTCTTATACTGATTCACCACCAGGAAGTACTTTTGTCATAATGTTGTATTTCAATTATTCCATTACAGATCACACCATTAAGGCATGACCACCAGAAAAATCCGTTTGAATCTGAATAGCACTAAATATCTTTGTTTGTTTTTATATCCAATTTTGAATTCGATTTCGAAACTTAAGCAAAATTGTTGAAAATATTTATTCAGTTCATTTGGAAGCAGAAAAAGAGGATATATTACTCAAAAATGAATGTAATATTTCACAATATACATTACACATAAAATTTGTTACCGTTTGACTTAAACATATACCAAACCAAACTCTGGTGCAGTTCTAATGCTTCCACGTCGAGGTATCCCAATCCTGCTAAATGTGAATTTAGTGAATAAATTTAGCTATTATAAATCAAATCATTTCTGAATTTTTTTTAGATTGAAAGAAAGAAAGGATGCTATTCTCAAACGCATACACCCTGAACCAATTCTCGACTGTAATTGCGACATGTATTCGCTTGTTTCACTTCTAGTAAAGAAACTTTCTAACAGCAACGAAAACGTGGATGGTGGTGATCCTCTCTCTGATTATGTATCTCAATTGAGCCCTTCTACAAAATCACGTTTGGTGCAGTTCTTGCACGAAGAGGCGATGCGTATTAAAAGAAATGAAATAATGCGTAAACTAAGGAGAATGAGATTACACAGACAATTTCTTCATAGAAGACGATTGCTGCGAAACGATCCAAATGCTGCTTTTCGCGGAAAACAGTTTCTCTCTTTTTAGTTTATAGAATTATTTGACGAAGAAGACATAGACTTGTGCTAGTCTATTTACCGATCCAATACAAGGTTAGATATTACGGCAAATGTGATGAAACCCGACAAAAATCAAAAAATATGTACAATGCACATGTTCTGATCAGAAATTTTATTTTGACATGCACAAGCTACAAAAGACCGCGCCTCGATCGATCATTGACCCGTAATTGACAAAACATGTTTTGACCGAAATTTTTGGGTTACGTCTAATCAAACAAATACCGTTGCCGAAGTGGGATCCCGCCATTCTCATTTTGCAAAAGGTTTTTTACAGTCGGTAAATAGTTATATATATTAATGACGAAAATTCTGGTACGTAACTTGCAAATTATCTGCTTCGTATAATAAAATATATAACAGATATATTCACATTAAAAAACATTAAACCTCATTCTAATTCCCTATGAGTCAGGCAGAATTTTGTTTGCAAATGACTTCGCATTGCAGAAGTGTTTCAATCTTACATTTTTTAAACAAAAATCATGACACAGTATAAATCTCATGTTATGAATTATCATCAAATATGTGTAAAAAAAACTTCTTGGCCGAAGAACGTTATATTCAGTTTGGTTCACACCGGAATAAATAATAAGTTGGGGCATGTGATTTGGAATAAAAAATTGTAGAAAATGTTGTATGATTTCAGCGTAGTCTTGCTGAAGTATAGACTCAATTTTCAAGTCCAAACAATTTTAATGTTTACGCCGTGCTATTTGTATATAAATGTAGAGTTTTACCATCGCTTCTGCTTCTCAGTGTTGTTCATCTAGTGAACTTATAAAGTGTTAAATGCGTGTACAAACTAATGTTTAATTTAACTTAGCGAAAAGAACACGCTATGGGTGTTTTAATACTCAAGATGTCCGTGTGCGCTTTATGTAGCGAAATCATGCTTTATGTCAGGTTTCAGCGACGTGTTGAGAGAACGCATTACCGAAAAGTATGTGAAAAATTTATAGGACAATATTAGCTTATAGATTATTAATATTTTAATATAGGCATCCGCATCATAATATTCTGTTTTTAACGATCGCGGTAAATTATTTTTGTTACGGTGATGTCACAGATGGAGCGCGGCAGTGACTCATACTAAAAAACATGTTTTGCAAACGTTGTGTAGCTCAGTCGGTTAAGTGCGATCGTATCGTCCAGAAGGCCGATGGTTCCATACTTAACCGTTTCACCACCGAGCATGCCCTTCAGCAAGGGACAGCTGTAGCATAAAACAGATACACAGGCACTGCAAAGGTTCACGGGCAGGCCATAGCGAATTATTCGAACCCCTTGTTAATTGAAAAACTTCGCATAACAGCGGGGCTGAAAACCAGCGACGTTAACATGCCAGCCAATAGGCCTTCACACTCAACTCAATCAATACAAAATATAGTCTATTTTTTAGACTAAAATGCTTAAAACGGTGCGCGTTTGTATTGATGTTGTATTTTATAATTATAAATATCTTTTGTCTTATGTTTTCTCTTTACCTTGTCTTAATATATTCTGGTTACTATTATCTTTTTTCCAGTGTTGATATTGTTTTCAAATATCTATATTTTTGTTTAAAGTTTTTTTTTTTTTGAAATTATTGTACGAATCAAATATTAATCAAGACGAATAATAAGACTTTTTCACCTTAATTCCACCTCGTATACTAATTCACCACCAGGAAGTATTTTTGTCATAATTTTGTCTTTCAATTATACGTCCATTACAGATCACACCATTTAAGCATGACCACCAGAAAAGTCCGTTTTAATCTGAATAGCACTAAATATTTTTGTTTCTTATTATATCCAACTCGATTTTAAAATTGGAATCATGTCCATGATATGTAAAATATGTAAAATGACTACACATATTAGAACTCACTCAACAATGACTCTTATTACTGAGAATTTCATCTACAAATCTACCACTCACTTTCTCGAATAAATCTTGCGATCATCCATACGTGCTGATGTTGCTTTCAAACTTAGTGCCGCCTGTCTAGTCTTCTCTCTGTGTATATAATATTTTGATTAAATAAAATAACTTATGGATGTTGTAGAATCGCCGTGTATAATATGTTTCATATTGGATTGTTAGATTTTATTTGAGGACCTGTGCGTGGTCGATTTAAAATATCTTTTCGTCGGTTCAGTATTTTGCACCGTCTTAGATGCATGTGCGTATACATGGCTCTTATTCGAAGACTCAATTATAACGACAAAAAGTCAAATCAAAAATTTTATTTTGCCAAGCATGAGTCACGGATGAACTGCGTATAATCAACGCGATCCACCAGTGACATATACCCAACAAAAGATGTATTGGCGAAAATTTTCCGAGGGATAGTGCAGTAGTATAGACCACCACTCATCCGATGGCCATCGTTCTAATTACTTCGCTGTTGAAGTAGTATTAATATATAATTAAAAAAGGTTTTTCAACGTATTCACATTCCACTACTATTGTTTAGTCCATCCAGATTACTGAGTGTCATTGAGATAATACTTTGTGGGTATAATTCAGAAAATATTTTTCCAACGTAAGCATCAAGGAGTAGTCTGAAAATAAACTTTTTGCGATTTTCAAAACTTCTATTAGCTACGTGACTTCATGAGCGTTCGAACACAGTCGAAAATTTCGATGTATCATGTCAATGGTCGATGTATCAGGTTTAAATCCGGTAACATAAATACCGCCCATAATACTTTTTAATACAATTAATAAAATTAAATTGCCTTAAACCTCTGTGGTTATGGTGCTTTTTCTTAGCTGGTTTTCTACCTGTTTAATGTGACGTATCGCGTGGTAGTCATCAGCGTTTTTTTTCCAAACGGAAGGAGGTTAACTAGTCCGCTACAAATAATCGACACAGCCACCGGCGACGCAAACTTGGACATGTCCAAGTTTTGAGAAATGCCAGCTAGGACCGTGCTGTAGGTGCGTTTCTAGGGGTACCATTTTCTGACAAAAACAATAAAAATAGTAAAATATTATAGACGATAGCACATATTTCGATCAAATTTTCAAATGACGTTTTAAAGAGGCAGGGGATTTTTTTGTTTCGGCAGCTCCCTGAAACATAGATTCTTTCTTTTCTACCACCACTGAATTTGCAGACTAAAGTCTGCATGTGCGAGAAAAAGTTTTAAAAATGAGGGCCGGGGTGAGCAAACGCGTGGACATTTTTCTATCCCTTTTCCTACTCTTGTCAGTTTTTATTGTTATTTTCGCAAATATCTTGTCGCAATTTAAGTTAATCACAAAGACGAAATGAATGACGAAATGAACTTCTTTTAATTTTTAATACGTGCCAACTGGAACTGATGAGGACCACCCACTTTGGTACGCCACATAGATAGACGGTACTTTTCACGTTTGTCTTTCGCAAAATAAAATGACATCTTGACTCTTGAGGCCTATTTGAACTTAGAAAAAACGTTTTTCTTTCAAATATGCCCAGCTAGTACCGGCAAACAGGTGACTTTCACAATGCGGTGGACTTTGATATAAAACATTAAATTTCAATGTAAGTGCTTTTGTGCTTTGACTTTTCTGAAATGAAAACATTTCCAATTTGTACCACTTGGCTCGTAATATTTTACAACTTCTTCTTCAATGCACCACATTCCAGACGAATTATAGTTTCAAAACGTTACGCAATATGGCCTTAAGTTAGGAGAATAGGCGCAACTTGCCTCTCAAATAATTTAACAAGTGAGGACGGATATGCTTATGCCCCACCCCCAGTATTAGTGTCCCTATATATATAGACTAGCACATAATATGAAACTGCTAGATCGGTAGTGATAAACAGGGGTATGATGAGAAGTGTCCTCGCGAAAAAAAATGGCATGGGGGCAATATTCAGCATAATCGTAGCATTCTGTCACCACAAATAACTTTTCACGAAGAAAGCATGCCCGTTGTAATCGATCTATGGGTTTCGTGTAGGTTTATTCCAAGGGGGTATAAGAAAGTTTTTTGTTAGCAAAAATCAAAGCAAGAAACTAATTTAAGTTTCATATATATGACTATTTGATTGATATATGCCCCCCGAACCACAAAGACCCAGTTACTCAGTTACACGCCACTGGGTAGGATTCATGCCAGTCTAAAAATAAGGCTTTTATCAGTAGATTGGAAAATCTTAGGAACTCATAAAAATAGTGTGTTTTTTTTTTGGGTGCAAAACTTGCACACCGAAGGCGCGCAAAATTTTTTAGGTTTTTTTTTATTAAAAAAATACATCATTTTAGTGGCAAACACTAAACGACTGTATAGTATTTGATCAAACTTCGAAAGTGCTCAAAATTTAAATATTTTAGGTAGGTTTTATATATTATATATTTTAGGTATTATTTTTTTTGTTACAAAACTTGCACACCGGAGGCGCACAAGATTTTTTAGGTTTTTTTTTATTAAAAAATACACCATTTTGGTGGCAAACATTGAACGACTGCATAGAATGTGATCAAACTCCGAAGGCGCGCAAAAATTTTAAATATTTCAGATATGTTTTAGATATTAGATATTATTTTTTTTGCTACAAAACTTGCACACCGAAGGCGCGCAAATTTTTTTAGTTTTTTTCATTAAAAAAATACACCATTTTGGTGGCAAACATTAAACGACAGTATAGTATGTGATCAAACTCCGAAAGCGCGCAAAAATTTTAAATACTCTTGGCTATTTTTTTGTTAAAATTACAAATGCTCTCTAGAATGACTGTCCTTTCTTCCAAAACCCTTGAGGAGACATGCCCCATCCCCCCCCCTCCCACTTCCTGGTTCCACCGCCATATGCACTTTGACCACGTTTGTCTCGTTCACAACTACTTTTTGTTTACTAGCAAAGGAGATATAGGGTATTAGTGTCGAAAAAGCAATTACAGCTCAGCGAAAGCAGTTTTTATTGGCCGGGATTGAGGAAATATCTATCAAATTCAACCGGTTTACAGTATTTGGCAGCGGCAGTAACTAGCTTGAAGCCAAGAAATTGTGCTCTCGCATCCCGCAATGTTGAATAATGAAATGTTTACAGTTGTTACAATTTTTGCTATAAATCAAATCGATATAGTTTCCATAAGTACTAAATCTGTTTAAAAATGTATTCATCCTGTTTCCAGCAAAAACATGACGTTTCGGGTTGACCCACATGGACACTATCTATGGACGAGAGTGATAGTAGGCTCAAATATCACCACAAGAGGCGACAGACGCACTAGTTTCCCTGGAAACCTATGTGTTTTTAGTGTAAAGTCTGGAGTGCGTTCCCTTGCATTGCTTTCGGCCCCTATTTTCATAGTTAATTAAATAGGATGGGGGAGGCGTATTTGACAGAAAATCTATTTCTATGTTAATGTCATTTAGAACTAAAAACTTAGATCTTCTCAAAACGCTGACTTTTTGACAGTTGACACTGGTATACCTAGTCAAAATGGCGGATAGTGACAGTGTGGTCTCGGCAGCAACTGGAACAGACCAGGATGATCCACTGGCTGATCTAACTTACGAACAACTTCATCAATTTGTTGAAGATACTGTGTGAGTTGTAAATATTTTATGTAATTTAGCAAAAACTTATATTCCAGTTTGTGAAGGCTTCTTAATGTTAACAGCTAAATAAGATACCCGGTACGTTAAGATAGGATTTCATTTTTATCCTGCAGAAGAGGAAAACCAAGAATTCGGCTTAACCATATGGTCAGTTATTAACTCTCGTGTAGACACCAGTTTCGAATAGGAGGTGAAGGTTTTGGTTTAACATTCTGCTCATTTCCCCATGCGTGGTCCTGACTGGTCTGCTGGGGATCAGTAGAGGAAGCTGTACTGTATAAGCAGCGCAACGCAAGTTATACGCACTTCTTAGGATGTAAAATTACAATTAATACAAAAAAGTCATATATTAAAGTGCACAACAAACACATTTTTCCATACTTTGAAAATGGTTGTCATAAATATTCTATTTCATTCAATTTCAGTCGTGTCAATGAAGTTATCAAAAATGAAACTGAAATGTTCGAGAAATTTTTACGACGAGTTGAACCAAAGGAAACAACAACATTAACTCAACCTCAATTCACATCTCCTCTTCCTCAAGTTCAAGAGGTGAGGTGCATTTTACAATTGAACAAAATGTCATTAAATTGGTTGATAATGATGAATCTATGCTATCACGAAACAACAAAATTCACTCTAAGCAATAAGAAAGAGTATACATGAAAGTCTCGTGTAACTACTTGTGTGCAGAGAGTTACATTAATGAAAGAAGATTAAAGCATCTTCATCACTAAAAAATATTTATTGGCACAAGTTTTAAAGTCTTTCAGGCCAACACAATCAGGAAAGCAGTATAAAGGTAATGATTTCCAAAGTTTAGAAGTTCGAGGAAAAAAGCTACTGTCATAAAACTGTTTGTGACAATGTGCAACTTCCACAGTGAATGCATGAGGAATGCCAGCCAAACGCGTCTGCTGGTTGAAGATTTTTTTGGGCGAAACTAGAGCAGAAGGCTCATTTGACCAAAGTTCCTGATAAAATCTGTAAAATGAACAAAGCGAAGAAACGTTGCGATGATGCGACAAGCTTTGCACACAGAAATCTTGGAACCAAAATATATCTCACACATCATTGAATACGATCAAGCATATTTGGAACTGTGACTGCACAACTATCCCCAATGTGACAACAATATATTATGCAGGGTCGAATAAGAGACATGTACAAATGGAGTATGATTTTGGGTGAAAGATAATGTCAATCTCAATAAAAAAACGACTTTCATTAAGGTATTTTTAGCAATACTAGTGACATAGTCATGTCAATTTAAATCATGACAGACTGGCAGAATGTCAGCTACTCTGTCACTGACTGACACACCCACAGAAAATTTTCAGAAAAACATTTGTTAACTTGTAAACTATAGAAAACGTTTCAAAATCATTAACACTGCGATGTTGTAGCAGGTTTTGAAACTTTTTAATTTACCATATTGAGCTGACAGATAACAAAAAGCAAGATTCTGTCAAGTTTCCTTCATATTTTTTTAAACTGTTTGATAAGATCCTGAAAATGTATATTTTTTTCAACACAAACAGATACATGTAGTTCGGGGAAGTCGGAAAAGATCTAAATCACGAAGTAGTGCTCTGGATAAGTTGTTGCGATTGACTGCCGAACAAAAATGTGACATTGCTCAGCGTGAGTTAGAAGAATTGCGAGAAGAAATTGACAAACTAAAAGAAGATTCTGAGAGAATTCTTGATAACTATCGAGTGAGTAAAAAAGCTGGTTTATTTATGAAGTTTTTATCGGCCCTTACTTACTCTTGCTCCAAAATTATTCAGCAAGATGATATAATTTTTGTAATACAAATTGTTTTTTTCTCATATACTCATAGCAATATTATATGAATGACACTGATATTATTCTCTTTTGTTTTATTTTTCAACTTCGGTGTTTTTATTTCTTTCTTGAAATAATCAGGATTGAATTCAAGTGTCACTTTATTTACAAGTCAGTGCCATTTAAAACTTGAACATGATTACTACTAGAATAACTTTTCGCCATAATTTAGGCCATTTCAGAGATGAAATTCTGCCAATCGTATTTCAAAATAGTACTTAACCTATTTTTAGGCAAATCTTGAAGAAGCGGAAATGAAAATACAAGAATTGAAAAAAGCTTTGTATGAATTTGATAGAGATATTTGTAAAGGATCAGTTAATCCAAGAACTAATAAAGTTATTGCAGAAAAAGTTTTAAGATATTATGAAGACAAATTAAGATCAAGGGTAAGATGATGATATGACTTCATTTATGGAATGTTTTTCCCACCTTCTTAACAATTTTGATTTTGTAAACTATGAACTATATTATGGTTATTCCCTTACTGGAATTTTGTTTAAAATTTGTTTTGTTATTCATATTTTCTACAAACATTCATTTGATGCTCTAAAATTTACACTAATCAGGATTTTGCGGGAAAGTGACAAAATCTGATTCTATAAACTAAATTGAATATCAAATAACAGTTATTTCCTTGATATTCCTGTTTAACATATAAATATAAAAAAATAATGTCACTGTAGAATATATAACATTATTTTTTTTTGTATTTATTTATTGCTTGTAAATACGATCAAAGATATTTGACTAGTTTTTGAGTGACTGAAATCACTTTTGACTGGATGATACCAAGGATATAGAAGTTGGTGAGAAAAAATTAGTGATGTCGATTTGGAATTTTTACTTTGAATTTTCATATTGAAATTTGTAATTCACTCTAAGCCAGTTTGGAAAGAGCACCTGATGCGATTCAAACTGAATAAAATATCTGAAAATGGCAACACTGAAAATAATTGCTTTTTCAGGACACGTTGATTGAGAAATTACGGCTTAAAAATTCTACTCTGCGAGTTCAGAAGAAGAAGTTACAACTTCAATTGAAACAGGTATTCACAAGGAATATGGCATTAATTATTTCAGGCAGTTGTATTCATCAATGCTCGGTTTGGGCTTAGATCAATAATTATTTTTGGGAAGTGAGGTAAACCTTTCATATGGCTTAATATCCAAAGATTTTCTTTTTAGTACCCAATTGCAGTTCTTTTAGGATTAACTTTGATCCTTCTATCCTATTATATTGTGTGTTTTTTGTTTCAAGTTATTTCTTGCAACTTGTATACATCTAGTTTGATTCTTCATCTTAAAACTAGCACTTTCTGTCGATTTTTATATGATCAAACAGATAAGCGTTTTTATACTCAATATTTTGGCAATCAGTTCATGTTTTGTTTCCGTTTATTTTTTCTGCATAGTGAAATTGATTAAGATGATGATAATTTAGGTGGCCTGGCACTGGTGCCGTTGACAGTATGGGCACTTGCAGTCATTCTCCCTTTTATAAGCAAATGTGGATGTCCCAACATACTAGAAATTGTCTTACTGATGCAATGCAATCAGCATGCACATCTGAATGAAACGAAAACAGTGATGCACATCTGAATTGTTTCACTCTAATAGGAGTCGGCTTGCATGTTCCTGAAACCTACATAATGAAACAAGCCATCTTATTTAGCTTGTTTAGTAAACTGTTCAGTTGTATTGGAAAATTTAAAATACGGATAGGATAAGATTTCATTCTTACCCTGCGACAGACGAAAGCCGAGAATATAGCTTAATCATATGATGACCATCACCTCTCCTGCATACATCAGTTCCCAATCGGGGTGAAAATTGCAAATAGTTCTCATTTTTTCCTATGCATGGACCTGGTTTGTGGGAGGATGCCATAAGCAGTGCTTACCTGAACCCCTATGCACTGGCTGGTATTCAGCAGACCCCTCACGTATAATCATCATCCCCCTCAGGATTCGAACGAAAATGTCAGGAAGCTCAGAGATGCGTAGCTCAAAGCTCGTTCCCACGGTTCATAGATTGAACTAATAGGGCGCCCTAAACGTGCGCTGCGCTAGCTTAAAGCGAAAGGTTAAAATAAAACTAAACATAAAAAAATGCAAACGACTATATGTATATTGTGGTCTTAACTTATTCTTGTACATGCTTAGACATGAATAATTTAAATTTCATTTTGCCAGCAAATTTATTTTGTTTTGCCAGAAAGAAGAAATGGGAGAAGTTTTACATGAAGTTGATTTTAATCAACTCAAAATAGAGAATCAACAATACTTGGAGAAAATCGATGAGAAAAATCAAGAATTATTGAGGTTGAAATTAATGGCAGGAAATACACTACAAGTTTTGAATAGATATAAGGTATATTTTTGTTTTCTATTTTATTATTACTGGTATTTTAAGCCATTTTCTGCTGCCAAAAAGCATGCGATTGTGTTGTTCATAAGACCCAAGTGTGGCGAGACCTGGTAAAAAAAATCAGATTCATAAATCTAAATGCGGATGTGTTGTTGTTTCGTGACATTGCAAAAGTTCAATTGAGGCATAGCAGCAGGATTAGGTCGGCTAAAGACCTGTTTTTTGTCATTACTTGGCGCGATAATGCATTAACTTGTAACCATTTTAGATCAAGGCGATACAGTATTTTGGAAAACGCAACACTGGTATTTACTGTCTTTTCGTTGTGCCGCTCAGCTCTACAAGGCACACGAGTCGTAATCGATCTTGGTTTGTAGGATATGTATCTTCCTTTGAGAAGCTCTTCTCTAATAAATGCATTTATCCATCTATCTACATATGTTATACCCTTATCGTTTCAAATTATTTGCTATCCATTATCTTAGAAAAGACTCCAAACCCTCACAACAGAATCAAAAGCATTGAAAACAGAAATATCAACTCGGAAAGATAATCTTGTGAAGTTTGAAGCTGAAACTGTTGTAGTGGAAGAGGTGAAATTTTAACTACTTATCTGTTTGTAGCTATAAAGAATTACTGTAGGTACCCGGAAGGTAGTTCTCGTCCTGAGCAAATATCTGCTTCTCATTCTAATGAAAAATTTTGTGAAGCATGTGACACAGATAGACCGCGTCTGAGCGACGCGGTCCATCAGTGACACAAACTTAACAAAAGATGCTTTGACCAAATAAATTCTTCCAATAGGGATTGTGTCACTATATTAGCAGTAGTGTTTCGTAAGGTTCATTTTTATAAAATAATTTCTGATCAAGAGTGCAGTTGCTAGTTTTTGATCCTGAGTTGTATCAGCTTCTAGTGTTTTGATGATTCTTAGCACTTTCCTATCACTCACGGGTTGAAGATCTCAGGTTTGAGTCCTGGCAAGTCCGGCTTGTTAATTCACCCAACCACTCAACCCAGGGTGTAATAACTTGGTTTGGCTTGGCCGAACCGTAAAGTTCATATATTTTAAACAACACTAACCTACTCGTCCATGAGTGGCTGCTGTTAAAGGTGTTTGCTCGGGTTAATTCACTCAAATGAGTGACTCAAATAATGTATTCGAAAAAAATAGTTGACTGTTTATTTTTTTCTGGTAACTTCTTTTTGTTTGCATCTACCCGGTATTGACACTGGCTAAATAAGTTGTTTTTTTATTGCAAGTTGTCAATTTAAAAATTATAAGTTAGAATAGGATTTATGGTGCAGGAGACGACAGTCGAGAATACGGCTTAATCATATTATGGCGAACCGCAACCTCTGGTGGAAACACCAGTTCCGATTCGGGTTGAAGGTTTTTGGCTTATCATATTTCTCATTTTTCCTGTGCACGGACCTGGTTGGTGGAGGAAGCCATAAGCAGTGCTTACGTGAACCACCGTGCGCTGGTGAGGCGTCTAGCAAACCTCTGCATATAATCATCATCCTTCACAGGATTCGAACCTACTTCAGGCCGATTAGAGATGCGTAGCTCGAAGCGTATCCACAACACCTTACCGATTGAGCTAATCGGGAACCCCCTATCAAATTGAAATGGGTTCATCTTTTGAAAGAAATAATGGAAATATTTTTGCTGCACAATGTATACATTGTGTAATGTGTAAATGTATACATTTTATATCAATTTGAATAAACTTAAACTTTCAATCTTTTTTTTCAAAGGAACGAAATATAGCTGAGAAGAACAACAAACACCAACGACAAAAATTAGCTGACTTCAAGGTACCAGAGGTGCAAGATTATGTTCATAAGAAAGCAAATTTAATGGAATTACAAAAAACTGTCAAAAGTTGGGAAAGGAAGGTCGAAATCGCTCAGGTATCAAAAATATATTTTTAATTTTTCATTATATTTGATGAGTTATAAATAGAACTGTCTCTTTTAAATTTGAATACGTTCGGATGCAAGGTCGATTCAGGTGATACAAATAACGATTCCTGATATCCAATGTGACTAAAAGGTTTTGCCAATTCAATATTTTATTTTGTCAAGCATGGGACATGGACTGTGTCTACATTACATGATCCATCGGTATCTCAAGCTTAGCAAAATATACATGTACATAAAATATTATTCTCTGACTGCGTGGTTTGAAAAACAAAATGATCATGTTGCAATTTATTTATATTTTGAAAATTTACTTCCTCGTGATGGAAAAAAGCAAAACTGGTAGCAAGGAATTGGTACCGGTAAATGGCTACCTTTGTCCAGTAGGATACTACATACTGCAATCCACTTTTGGTGTTTAATTTATTTCGCATTTTGCAATCAGCGAATGTTCAGGCATGTACTTTCTGTTAGGTAGAAGTCACTGATGGGTCGCGCTGTGTAAGCGCGGTCCATCTGTGATTCATGCTTAGCAAAATAATATTTCCAGTCAGGTTGTTAAGCGGTTTATTTGTGCGCTTTAATTTTGTCTTATGCATGACGTAATCATATCATAATTTCCCCTTAAATGAAAGAAAATTAGTATTTGGAGGGAACACTATTCCAAAATTTTGATGTCACAAAGACCACACGTTTTTTTTCTGTTGACAGGCCATTATTCTAGATTACTTTACTTTTTGTCCATCCTTTACCCAATCAGACATTTTCTTTTGCCAAGCATGATCCACTAATGGACCATGCGCCAGCGCCGTGACAAACTTTTTCCTACTGGGATTTGACGTTGCATGTTTATTTTTAAATATTTCGTAATCCTTTGTCATATTAGCTTATTGTTCGTTTGTTACTTTGGGTTTCTGTTTCCGGACTTAACTGGAATGAACTTCAGTGCATAAATACCATATTGTAGCAACCTGTTTGTGCTGCTAATCTTGCGGAAATGGAAGCCTTCAAATGCGAGCTACATCATAGCGCTGGCCAAAATCGCATGTCTTTTGCTTTCGGAATCGAATACTAGAATTAAAAGCATATTAACTAAAAACCTCCTTCTCAATGAATGTCAAACACCAAAAAAATGACATTTATTTTTTGATGACATAAATTTTTTTATTGAAATTCACTATAAACAATGCCAGAAGCAGTGCCTGAAAGTAACCAACTAATGGACACTCAGCAACTTTACTCCAAGCGGAAAACATTTCAAACGAAGCTGAGCTGCTACGATCAAGTACAGCGGGTGGTTTCTGCCCTAAGCAACGATGAAATCATCTACCACTTCTGTTAATTTTGAAGCTATAATAATTTGAATAATTTCTGCTTCAAATATCGAATCAAAGGCGTTAGGAATAACTCTTCGAACTATGTATCTGTGATCGCACGGAAACGTTGCTTATGGCTTCATTCACCGTCAATGCCCGCGCAGGGGGAAATGAGTAAAAACCTAGGTAAAACCTTCACCCCCGATTCAGCGCACGATTCGCCGGTTCACCATATGGTTAAGTCTTATTATATGCTTTCCTATTTCCCTTTGTAAAGTGAAATCAGTCAGAAAACTTTGTTTTCATCATTAAGTATGACTCACTGATGGATCGCGCCTCAAAGGCGCGGTCCATCTGTGATTAATGCTTGGCAAAAAAGATTTTCTGTTTGGGTTGATTCATTCAAAGCATAAATAATTACTTCGTGAATATCGAAACGAATATTTTACGCCGCCATATTCCGCATCTTAGGTTAATTATTTCATTTCGAACCCTGTCAACGAAAAAAAAACAGAAGTAATATTGTTTTTCTTTGTTTTAAGATGGCATTGAATACGCACAAGAAATCATGGAAGCAAATCTGGGTTTCAAGACCTCAAGTTAATGATTGGATGCCTCCAGACTACATTGGCCAAGCTTGATAGTAGTATATAATTGCTTATTATTCTTATTTTATAGTTTTCCGATTTCATGGAATAATATATTTGATCGCAATTGTAAAAATCTATGAAATATAATATTATTTTTGTTCACTTTGTGACTGTTTGCTAGGATTTAATGATTGGCCAATGTATACCGTCAAGTTCCACATGGAGTGTCCGTTTAGCTCAATGGTTAAAAGCGTTAGGGATACACTTCGAGCTACGCGTCTTCTTTGATTGGAATCTCCTGCTAATGTGCAAGGACCTACATGACATAAAAATCAACAACTGCATTGCCTGTAGGTCCTGCATGGACCGTGGAATCCGAGATTCAATATATAGCAATACCCATTAACATAAAATGCTATGACTACACAGACTTCCGTGAAAATTCGATTGGTAATTTTGTTGGAAATTCCGTCTGACTCGGTGGAGTTGCTACACATAGTGTGGGAGTCATCCTGGTAGGAATTTATTAGACGGAGTTTCATGAGGTAGTGCCTGATTTGGGCACAGTCTTTAGGTGTATATTGTTTTAGTGTAATTGAATTTCGCAGGAATTCTCTCGCATTTTTTTTCTGCGATTTTCAACTACTTTGTCTGTATTTTAGTAAATAGAGAGTTCAAATTTTCTATCATTAGTATTAAGCTCTTTTAGATGAATCTTTTTACTGACTGTTACTATGCGACGAATGTTATGAACTTTCTCCATTCTTTTAATAAGGCTACATTCCTCAGTGAGCAAGCATCAACTACGTCAATATCGGCCATGTCTACTAGTCTTGTGAATGATTTATTAATTCCAGACTTAAATAACAGGTCATAGCGGTGTCTCGCTTTGTGAGTAACGCTACTTCACTTGCAGCACTCTTCAGTCTTCATGCCACAAAATTGCTGAACCTTCATCTTTATCCCTCCGCTTTTTGCGTGGATTTATTTGTTAAGTATGAGATGGATCGCGCCGTTGAGAATCTGTGGATCCATACGTGGCAAAATTGAATTTTTGGATTGCTTCCTTCCAGCGAAATCAAAAATTCTGATCTTTGCTTATTGTATTACTGAATAAAAGTCCAAAGCACCAGAATTTCCAACTTCTCTATAGCAATCTGTATTCTGCACTTTATTAAACGTGCCTTCTAAGTTCGGCAGTTTGCTGAACTAATTCTCTCCAGAAACCGAAAGTCATTCCATTCGATACTTATTGCCTCTCTGACTAGTAAATCGAAATTGATGACTCACCAGCGCAAATCGCTCATTGGGGATTGAATGCTGAGCGATGATAGTTTCCGATGACAGTCGAGTTGCGACTTTTCGACATTTGTGGTGACTGAACAAAAAGGGGCTTAACATTTAGCATTACGTTGGAACAGTTTTAAAATGATATTGAGAACCAAACAAAGGAGGCAGGTTAGCATCAATCAAATTGCCACTTATCAGGTCTTAATGACAGTAAGTAGTCAATTTTATGTTTTCGAAGAAGTTATTGGTGAAGTAAACCGAAATGGATAGTTACTTATTATTTAGCTCGTTTCGAATAAATAGACTCAGTCCTATGTAGCCGGGTAACCGTTTTACCACAAAACTGAGTAAAGTATTACTAGGTATTCTCGTTTCACATCCAAAACTGAGTAAACTAACTTATCATCATTCAGCTACATTTAAGGTACTTCGAAGATTTATCATTAAAGAATAATTTTTATTTATTCTTTCGCTCAAATTCGTCCCAAAATTTTCAGCTGTTAATTTTATATTCACCAAATACTAAAGAAAATATTAGCAATCCATAAATGGTAAAACAAAGTGTTTTTCGTCCTGCGTATCGGGCCTGTCTATCGGACTTGCGAATGATTTGTCTGTTCTATACTGGAGTTAAGTGACGGGTCAACGCTATGTCGCACTATGTGAGTAACGCCACTTCATCTCCGGCCTCAATTGTTTATAGTGGAACTATTCACTATTTTTCAGAAGAAAATATAAAAAAGATAGCATAGCATACATCAATGAGCGTCGAATGCGCGCTAAAATTTTGACCATTTTGGGGAAATTTCAGCTAAACGTTTCAAAATATTGAAAAAACTGTTCCCTATTTTTCAAAGCTTGAGTGGGGTATTGAAAATCGGATTTGGTTTAAGTTTTATTTTGAATTTGATATAAATGTAACTATTCGTTCAGATTCACGTTTTCAGGAAAAGTTTTTTCTTACGCACCACACCCAATCAGCAATGCTTGATTAAACTAAACTTTTGATATAAAAAAGATCATACAATGTCATAGTTATAAGATGATACGCCAAAGTCGTAAACATTTGTGCTACACAACACACAAAGTTTTGCGATCCAAAACAAACTAACCAATATCCAATACGCACATTTTTTCGTAGTTGGCCAATTTTGTATACCTTTGTACGCAATTTACAGTAGATAATATTAATTTGTGATGAACCAAACCAAGTTTCGATAATTTGTTGTTGGTAATTCAGGGCTAGTGAACTTCAATTGTTCAACGAAGACACTATTCTGGGACAAAGTACAACTGCGTTTCAAATTTCTATTTTGCCAAGTATGAACCACAGATGGATCGCAGTGTTTCATATTTTAACATTGTACATTTGGTAGATATCATCTCATTAAATTACATCTTTTCCTTTTCTTAAACCGCTCTAGGCAGCTCTATATTATTATCTCATCAACAACCTGATAGGAAACGAGGAACAATAGAGTTGGGCCGGTAATAATACGTCATTCCAGACGCACATCGAGTGATAGCAGGCTACCATGCTACCTACATTCATTCGCTTTTTCAGTCACTCGTGAATGTGTGCTCTGTTACAGGCATTAGATCGCGGTCTTGCTTTTTTAGGAGCTTGAATGATTAGTCTATTATGAACCGGCGCTGTTTAACTATGGCTGGTGCTGGTGAAGCTTACCAAATTCTAAAAATATTGCCGAGAAAGGCCGTCAAGTCGAGTTCAGATAGCGTGAAGGAATACATACTGTAAAGTTTGAAATATTCGTCCAAACTGAACTCGACATTACGTTTGTAGAATCAGTGTCATTTTCACAGCAATTATATTGAAAATATCATGTTCTCATTCCACAGAACTATAAGTTTTTTGTAAGCTTTCGTTAGAACATAGTCTAACTTCTTCAGACAAGATTAAAGTGCAATGTTACTGAAAATGACCATATTTATACTCTTGTTTGTTTGTATATATCGATGTTCTGTTTGTTTTATAAGTACCGCAGTATTGTCCTATTGTTCTTCTTTGTTTGTTTTAATCCTTAATGTTTATTCCTTTCGGTTTCCGAGTGTGCAGTTTGTTGATCCAAAATTGTTCTTTGTTTTTTCTATAGCCTTCACAATGGGAGAGTGTATCTATTCCTATTATTTTGAAATGCGTGATGTTGTGGGATGCGGAGTTGAAGTGGTTGGCTACTGGTGTTTTTCTAAGCTTTTTGATGTCGTAAAGGTGTTCTGCCGTGCGTCGTTTTAGTTTCCTACCAGATTCTCCAACATACTGTTTGTTGCATTGTAAGCAAGTTATCAAATAAATGATATTTGATGAATCGCATGTTATTTTCTTCCAGATCGAGTATGTCCTGTTCGTGAATGAGCTTTGGAATGTATTTGATGGAATTGAATGAAGGCACGTTGTACATCCTTTTCGACCGGAATCTGTTCGTAGAATCTGTTCAACTGAAGAATATTTCGAAAAACATGTTCAAATTCTCAAAAAACATTTGCAAAAAAGAAATTACCCAGCCAACACAGTAGAGCAAGCAATCAGCAAGGTACGACAAACGCCAAGGGAATCCCTACTGTTACCAAAGAAACAAAAACTAATTAGAGACCAACAACCACCAATGATAACAGATTACCACCCACTCCTCCCCCCAATCAAGAAAATATTCAGAAATTACGAATACATACTTCACCGAGATGAAAGACTTAAACAAATATTCCCTAAGCCCCCCATGGTCGGATACAGAAGATGTGGAACATTAAGAAATGCGCTAGTTAAAGCCAGACTTAGGAAAGAAAACCAAACCGGAACAGAAAAAGGATTCAATCATTGTGGTCGAAAAGGATGTACAACGTGCCTTCATTCAATTCCATCAAATACATTCCAAAGCTCATTCACGAACAGGACATACTCGATCTGGAAGAAAATAACATGCGATTCATCAAATATCATTTATTTGATAACTTGCTTACAATGCAACAAACAGTATGTTGGAGAATCTGGTAGGAAACTAAAAAACGACGCACGGCAGAACACCTTTACGACATCAAAAAGCTTAGAAAAACACCAGTAGCCAACCACTTCAACTCCGCATCCCACAAATCACGCATTTCAAAATAATAGGAATAGATACACTCTCCCATTGTGAAGGCTATAGAAAAAACAAAGAACAATTTTGGATCAACAAACTGCACACTCGGAAACCGAAAGGAATAAACATTAAGGATTAAAACAAACAAAGAAGAACAATAGGACAATACTGCGGTACTTATAAAACAAACAGAACATCGATATATACAAACAAACAAGAGTATAAATATGGTCATTTTCAGTAACATTGCACTTTAATCTTGTCTGAAGAAGTTAGACTATGTTCTAACGAAAGCTTACAAAAAACTTATAGTTCTGTGGAATGAGAACATGATATTTTTGTATATTAGCTTGTTATTATCTCATTCGTGTATCCTTGTGAATTCTCTCACACACGGATCCAGGATTGTAAGGAAACAAGGAGGAGGGATAGGTAGTTCATTGCAAGATATCAACGAATCACGTAAATTATATTGAACCTGCTAAAATCAAAATTGCTAGCCGCGTTATGTATAAGCAGCTTTATGTCCAGTATCCCTTCCGAATTAAAACAAGCCACGGTATTGCAAAGATTCAGTAGCCTACGCTGTCAAAAAGATTTGCGCGTAGGTCGTAGTGTAATTAGACGCTGGCATACGTACACCGCATTTATATAAGCATCAATGTGGTTATTGCATGTAGCTAGTTCTATATGAAGTCAGTAATCTCCGTGATCGAGTATAGCCATGTAGTTAGAAAGTTGGAAGTTGCTCCAAAAATACCAGGTTATGTGTTAAATACTAGTATCTGAATACGATTTTGCTTGCTTGCGAAGACCTGCCAACCAATACAATAAATATGCTCCAGTAGGTTTGATATTTTATTTCGTTACTGTGACGCTGCTCGCATTCAATCGACCGTGACATTTCATGATAGAAGGTTACGATTTTGAAGGGGCCTATCAAGGTTGAAAATGTGACTGCTTCGTTTTTCTTCAAGATAGTGAAATAATTCAACGCTAATAACGGTCATGTAATGTATTTGGTAAAATGACCAATCGTGAAATACCTATTCTTTTTGGTATATCACATACCACTTGGTTGGATATGATTGCTTACTTTAATACCTAGGAAAGAACCTTCTATGTTCTTCTATTGCATAGCGAGTATACTTTGTATAGGCGAATAGCGTAAATAAGACATGCGAATATTATTCATACATAAACGCTCATTGAACCATACACTGTCGTATTATTGCTCATGTAGATATATAAGAATAAATTGGCCTATAACATGGATATGAACAATGACAACTTATGCGTGCAGATGATTTCTTTTTATATGTTTGGATTTTATAATTATGCTTTGAGATCAATGACACATATTTTGCACAACATAATGCTACTTTAGTCAATTGTACTCTCATTGACGACTGGCGTGTGGATTGGTCACGGCCGTTTTGACCAAAGCATATTTCAACATTCAGAAAATATTTTTGTAAAGCATGAGCCATCGATGAGTTGCGCACCATTGGCGCCACTCATAATTGACCAATGCTTGACAGACCCTATACCAAGCATTTTTACTGATATGATTGTTTACGTTTTGATAATATTTTCTGAGTCAACATTCACAATTCAATTTCGGGATCGCTGTTATTTATTGAGTAAATACGTTGGTTTTGTGTACAGGCGATGGTTTATATTCAATACGGTCACATACTTGCAGTAGTACATGAAAATAGATAGGTATGATTCAGAAATACAGTCGCTAAGTGGTTAGTTCCTTTTGAGCACTAATTCGTTTTAAGTATTGCGGTATTGCTTAGCTTCGAGAAGATGAGGAACAGTCCCTTCTACGATTTTGGATTTTTATACGGAACTATTATTAAAATACATCTAATAATTTAGCGCAGGGGATTAATAAAATTTGCGAGTGGATGTGTATTAGATCCATAATGATGTGAAATTGTACATTATAATTCAATAATTATTAATAAGCGAAAGCATAATGAATTGATGACTTGGATTTGGTGGTAAACTTATCTCATTTTATGAAGATTATAAAACCGTTTTTACATTCTGAAGACTTATCAGCTAATGTTAAAGTTTTAGGTCTAGTTTAAGACTATTTTGTAATTACGATACAATCCTTTTTATCACTAGATATATCAGTTGTGTTAAGCTAACTCTATAAAGATGTTTAGTTCATCATTTTGGGAGAGCGATTTTATATCGCAAGTTGGTTTTGATACATTAGTTGCGCGAATGAAGGAAGGCCGACAAACGTGTCGTGACGTTGAAGACTTTATAAAACAAAGGGCGAAAGCAGAAGAAGATTACGCCAAGGCTTTGCTCAAGATTGCAAAGTAAGTAAACTTGCCATCGGAAGTAAGTTTGCAACTTCAAGATACATTTATTTTTGAACCCGTTCAAACATTTTGTCTTGTTAAGCATATGCCACAGATTGAGCGCGCCTCGTCGTCGTCGGTGCGATCCATCTGTGACCCAAGCTTAACAAAATATAACATGTTTATGTAGTCATTTTCGGACTGGAATACTATGTAAACTTGCTTTTGTTGAGCTCAAGTCGCGTCACCGAAGCTTGGCCATCTGTTACCCATGCTTGACAAAAATACAATTTCTAAATGATAATATCTTTGTCGATACAAATACTGAATCCCAGTTGTAACGTTAGCCCAATAAAAGCAAAAAAGCAGATTTTTATACTACATTGTGCAATACACGAAGTCAATGATGTAAATTCAAAATCATGTTGCCATATGTTAATTGTTCACTTTTGAGTTTTATTCATCGGTGGTTCATGCTTGATACAGAGCTTCATTTTTGTAGCCAAATTTCAAATGAGGAAATAGCGTTGCTAAATTGAACGGTAAAAATACAAGCGTCCTTATAGTACAAGAAAGATATACCATCTATATAAAGCTTGGTAATTTTTTTTTTTTTTTTTTTCAAAGAAATAAAAGTTAAAATTCACTTTGAGCAAGATGGAAGCGGCCCCTAAACTATATTCAACGACGACTGATATGGCGCAGTGCTTAATAAAACAAAATGAAATTCGTTCCACCACTGTAATGAAATTGTAATATAATCATGCTCTCTGACAGTAATTTTACATTGTGATATTCAAACTTTTAAAATGAACTATTTGGGCAATTATGGGCTGTTGATGGAACGCACTACCACGGTGTGGTCCATCGATATCCTGTTATTGGCATGAATATCGAAAAAACGATATCGAATTTTTGAATTATACAATTATTGCAAATAAACAGTAAATTTACTGTAATTTAGTCACAGTGTAGGGCGAAAGCATATCATGCAAAACCGTACTGCTATATTCGAGTGCAGTGAGTGTGGTATTTTATAGCCACTCCTTTTAGTGGATCATACCATAGACGGCCCACCATTTATATAGACGGCCAGTGTGAGCGTTGTTGGGAAGATATGATTTCCAGTTCGGCTTACCTTACCCAATTCATCACACGCTGGGGTGAGTGGTGGGCAGGAATTAAGGAGTCGGACACACCGGCTCTGGAATATAAGATCTTCAATCTCCGACGCCTACACCATAACCGCTAGGTCCTAGCGCCCACGACCTCCCATTCTCAAATTATTAAAGCCCAAATCGCGACAAAATTATTGCCAAATATGCCACATAAAATATTCGAATAAAAAGGTCTTTTCTTATGTTCAAAGAAAATATTTCAATAGTATTTTATACACAGCGGAAAATATTCTGAAACGAAAATAACCAAATGTAAATTTTTTCAAACTGTAATTGAATGTATCGCATGATATTGTCGCTTTATTCACTGAATTTGCATTATTTTAAAAGCGTCACGTACGAGGCATTGTATTTTCCCTGTAAGTGATATATACATACTATTTTGAAGCATGATTTTTGATAACTTCATGCCAAGACGTTTCCGGGTGTCTGGGTTTAGTAGAATAGCTTTTTTCCAGCATGGATCGTGCCGTAAATTCGCGGGCCATCTGTAGCGTGGATTGGAGAAAACAAATCTCTTAATGGCGTTGTACGATTTTGCACCGCCGGTCATGACCCAGTAACTGGTGTGGTATCCTGCTAAATCAGTTAGGTAAATTCAATATTATGCTTGTGTGTATGTATAATGTGACAACGGCCTTCGATTAGGGTAGATACAATATCACACCCCTGTCCCCATCCACGGCCAATGGCCATCCCGACAACATGGTGCGAATGCGATAATGCGGGTAAAATGTCAACCTTTGGCCAGTCAGTAAATATCAAACACTACGCTTAACCACAGCGGTTCGGTTCTATTTGGAGTGTTTTAACGTCCAGAGTTCAGTTGCTGGTGCTACATGTTTCAGTAGCTCTAGCTATTATGTAACCGTTAGTTGGTTCCTTTTTGGGCATTGCTTCCGGCCCTGCTCATAGTGCAAATAATGTCATAGTTATCATGGACAGAGAGGTTTCGAATTTTAAAAGTGTTATAAACATACCATTACTGTGATTGAATGATTATTTACCGCACTTTTGTGACAGTGAAATCCGGAGATTGCGTGAAAGTTACACATTATACACTTATCAACCAAGCCGACAATGAAGATAGAATTTTCCTAAACAAATTGTTATGCAATTTGATACTGATATTGAAATGTAATCAAATAATCTTCTACTCACGTATAGATAGTAGCATTGTAAAATTGATACACAATACTATTTGCGACATACTCGAAAATATTTATTTTTATATTTGACTATTGCTTTGTGGAATCGAAAAACAATATTTACCTTACACAGTCAGATTTATCTTCCCAAATAAGGTTTTATGGAGCGTGAATCGCCAATAATAATTTTGGTGTGGCCAGATCGAAAGGCATAGCGGTCAAAAAATTCATAAGATCGATGCATCTATGCTTGACGATTTCACCTTCAGCAATGCACTTCGTCGGTAACTGAAGTATACTATAGAGTATAGATACACGATCGCCACGGAGGTCAACGTAACTGTCGTTAGGTAGCCCCATAGCAAATAATCCATCTTTATATTATGCATTAACAACTATAGAAGAAGAATAGTAAAATTCAATATTCATAACCATATTCAAATCAAATACTGGGTGGCGTTAAAAAATTAACTATATGTGAATATATTTCATATACAGATGTAGACTTTTTTAATAAAAATATTTGTCTTTAGGCGCGACGGTTTTGGGGCTAATCCAACAGGTGGATATGTCCGGGTCCTTAAATTCATTTCCTTCCAACACACCGTGCGACAAGCAGCTTGTATAAGCTTGATAAAACCAAAACGCGTGGATTTTAATTATACTAATCCTGTTCATTTATGGCCCCTGGTTGAGCCTAGCTCAAGTGCAAAAACCCACAAAGATGAAATCATGGTTTCACACACTTAAAAACTTGTCGAACATTGTTTGTCTTCCCATTTTTGTATTTTCGATTCAAAGTACACAATCTTAATATAGTTTATTCCTGCCACTTCAGTATTGAATAAATAATTGATAGTATGTGGAATAGCATTAGCCTCTTGAATGCTTGTTTGTCTTTCCCAAAATACACGGAAACTGGGCTATATTATGTAACATTGCCACAACACTGACTTTTTCATACCATTTAGTAGCCAAGTTTTGTTTAAAAACATTTTGTTTCCTGCACAGCTTCGGATGCTCCTAAAGGCAATGTAAATAGGCTATCTCTGTCAGAAATTTGCTTGCCTAAAAATGCTTTGTTGAGCATGGGCCACTGATGAATCGCGTCGCCATGACGCGATTCATCAGAGACCCATGCTTGAAAACAAGGAAATTTTGAACTGGGAATGACGTAAATGTAAGTCAACGTATATTAACAAGTATTCATCATAAATAAACATTGACAACAATTGACCTTTGCTCATAAGAAAATAGCAGTGTGATATATTTTTAGTTTAACAGTAGTTGGAGGGCATATATATATTTATATTTATGAGCTGAAGTCGCTCAAATACCGTACTGTTTCGCGAATATTATTAATCCCCTGCGCTAAACAAGACAAATGTCGTAATCAAAAATAATATTTTGTCTTGTTGAAGACATTGATCGGCCTTCTCTTTAATGTAGCAACCCACTACTGAGCAATACATACGATTTCCTATAGTCAGATTACGACAAGAAACTAAATCCAAAATTCAATTTCAGGGTCGAACGTGGATTGGACGAAACTGGGACAATGAAAAACTCACTCAAAATCCTACAAAGGGAGTCTGAGACCGAGGCGAGCTTACATCTTAATCACTCACAAGCGCTTTTAGATCAAGCAAAAAAATTAGAGGAGTTTCGTGAGAGACAACGTGAGGAACGTAAGGGACATGAGGACGCGATGCACAGAGCTCATAAAACTAAAATTGAAGCTTATAGAAGAGTTCAAATATGCAAGTATGTTACTTTATCCAATATTATACTGATTCATTTGCTGATTCTAAAAAGAATCATAATTAAACCCGGCGCATATTTTGTCAAGCTTGATAAAGTGTATGACTGATTTCAATTGCTCAAGAAAAACTTAATTTTGAGTCTTGTAATATTATTTCCGTGAGTGATGGGAACGCAGAAACTTGACACCAAAACGTATTGTGTGTTTCACCTTGCGCAGGCGCGATTTCTATGAAGCTATTTCTGAAGAATTTGTATATTCTTCGATTTGACTTCCTATAAATTATTAAAAGCATGTACGTGCACCAAAATGAGACTAGGATAGCGAATTACATTGTAGTTAGTTGTTGTAAATTCTTTTTTCCCCTGTTGAAATCGATTTGTCGCCTGTTGGCGGGCGCCTTGACTCGTCAATTCGGGACTAGATTTTGTCTTGCGATATTCAGTTATGCCTTGGGTAATTCACATGGGACTCGATGCGAGACGACTCGTTCCTAATGCCTCTTTTCGTTACCCCAAATGCAGCCCTGTGGTCAGAATTTTTGTGGTTAAGATACGCAGATGGACTGCGCGATCGGCGCGATCCATCGGTGACTCTTGCCTAACAAAACGTGCTTTGACGCATTCTTTCTGATTGGGTTTAATAGGGAAGTTCTTCAATGCAAATTCAATCTCTACTATTCTAATGAAAACTTTATTATTATATAGAGGAAACTACGAAAGCAAATTTAAATCAGCTGAAAAATCCGAGTCCGATTTGGAGCGCATAAAATTCGGAAATAAAGTAAAAGATATTGAAAAAGCAAAGAAAAATGCACAACAATGCAAGCAAGCTTCCGTAAAAGCGAATGAAGATTATCACACGTCTGTCAGTCAACTAGAAATCATAAGACAATCATGGGTAAGAATTTATATTTGTGCGATGGTTAATTGCATTTACTTTTGAATGGTCAAAAACAGATGTCCGAGATTTTTTTATAGTATCTCCTTCCAATAAGGAAAGTATTCATTTGTATTATTAACGATTTTGAAGGTGTCATACAATTTTGTTGCTATATGGAGCTTTTTATGAACACTTTAATGTTTTAACAATTATGGAATTTACTATTCCACGAATCAAATACCATTTCGGTAAAGCAACAAATTGACTTAAATTCTACCAGTCTGGTTGAAGCTAATGACTTTTGAGAACATTTTTTTAATTATCTTTCCAGGCATGGGTCACTGATAAATCATCAGTGGCCCACACTTGACATGTATTGTAAATGTTTGTTCAATATAAGTGGGCCCACAAGTAGTAACTGACTTCCCAGCCTGAAGAATATTGACCAAACTTGTTTTGTTATGCGTGGATCACTGGTGGATCGCGTCAATATTCTTTACTACTATGTTAATAGAAATATGTGACATTTCAGGAAGTTGAATAAGACAATAGCCTTTAACTATGTATGACAAGGCTTGTTACTTTTAGTTACATCAAATTTTGAAATGGATATCGCTTCAAATTTAATTCTATTTCAAACATTTATACAAAAACTTTGAACTATGTGTGACTGTACTTGTTACTTCCGGATACACTGAATTTCGAAACGAAGATCGAATCAAATTTGAATATATTTGAAACAGTTTTAAGCAGATTTCATAAATGGCCGTTTTTTTATTTGATTGTTGAAAATTATTGAAATAAGCGTGAAATGAAAACATATCCAATCAAATGTTCTCTCAAACAAGATAGAAATATTTTGTGCACACACACACAGAACATCTTTCGTCAAGTATGAGTAACTGATGGTTCGCGTCATTGAGACACTGTCCATCTGTGACTCATGCTTGACAAAATAATTTCTCATGTGACATGCTTTTGTGCTAAGCTTGAGTCAATCACTGTTTATGCTGTAATGTTTTGAAAGTGAAAATTGACTTTCCGTCTAGTGGCCAACATTTTTTTTTTTCAGTTTTTGTACCTAGAAATCAAACAAATGCGCAAATTATTCGGGGGCGTCTTTTGATATATTCTAAGCTCATTTGACCATCAGGAAATAATATAATATAAAATACCAAAGTAAAACACACAATAGACAAAAAATTTTTGTCGCCGGTTCCGGACGCAGGAAATAAGTTAGGACTATTCTAAAGGCCTACAGAGCAAAATTACTTCGGTAGGCGAAACCGTAGATTCGTCGAAATTTTCTGAGAGAATACCGGTATCAGCATAAATAAGAACGTCTACAGTTTCTAAAATATCCAAACATATAAAAATATCCAAACATAAATCAGTAACGTGGGCATATGAAGGCATGGAAATTAACATTTCGATTTTTAATTTCGGAATGATTGCGTATGTAAGTTGTGTGTGGGTAGTATTGTAGGAGATATCTCTTGCTTCAAGAGGTTTCTCAGGTTCGATTGTACAGACTTATGTTTCATAAGTCCTAACTTGTGTGCATATTTGTCATCAATCAGATGACTTTTTTTTAGGGTTTTTATTATTTTCCATGGCCTGTCCGTGAACCTACCTGGGGGCTTATACCCCACAACCGTTAGATACTGTCCTTTGTAGTGACTGTGTATCTGTTCTATGTTACAGCTACCCGCGAAGTGCCTTGCTGAAGGGCACGCTCGGTGGTGAAACGATCAAGCATCGACCTTCCGGACAATACGATCGCGCTTAACCGACCGAGCCACCGAGCCGGGCCAGAAATTTCATTTGTCAAGCGTGCGCCGCAGATGGACGGATCATGTCACATACTTGACAAAAGATGATTATACGTAAATTTTCGGACTGGGGCGTTTAGAAAATCCATATTTATTCAAACAGTATGATTTTTCTGCGAATTGATACTTCAGGATAATCGAATACCTATCTATCTTAATAAGTAGCCTACATCCTCAGTTAGAAAATTATAAATGGCAACATCTGGGCCACATTGGTTGAAGTTAAAATACTGACCGAGTTCATGAAAATCTTCTGCTTAATCTCTATAGGACATTGGTTCAATGTAAGTTACTTTTTTGCTTCCTGCGTATTGAAGCAAAAGTTAATACTATACTATAGAATAATACTATAGAAAATGTAGGATATTTCAGCCTAATCGTAAATTTTCGTCTATCGAGATATATGCCGCAGATGTACTGTATCTCTTCCTCGTGATTCATGATTGACCTATACTAAACAAAACATGTTAAAATGAAAAATGTGGCCTGATTGTTTTTTATATTTAGGTACAAGATCATAAAACAGCTTGTGATATATTTCAACGATTAGAAGAAGAAAGGCTACAATGCCTACGGAACGAATTATGGGTCTTCACCAACCTTGGTTCAGATTTATTAGTAAAATCAGACGATGTCCGCGAAAATGTCCGCCTATCGTTAGAAAAATGCGACATTGACAGCGACATACGTGATTTTATTTCTCGGAAATCTACATGTACGCAACCTTTGGCCCCTATTACGTATCAACCCTGTGGTGGCGCTAGTAACGGCAACGTTTCCCGCCAATCTCCAAATTTTGATAACAGCAACAGAGAGGGTGACTACAGCCTCGCGGCTTACGCTTCAATTCAGGCAAACTCGCCTGCCATAACGGGAAGTAAGATTTATATAGCGAATTACGAATACGCACCAAGAGTTAGTAACGAAATTGAATTAAATGTCGGCGACAGATTGGTCTGTATTGAAGAAGGTGACGATGGTTGGATTCAAGGTAAAAACAGTCGAACTGGTGAGACAGGACTATTTCCCGCATCTTACGCCAGCTTGGAATGAGTGGTGGTATATTTTTTGTTAATTTTTTAATGGTATCCATGTTTCAGTCATTTTACAATAAAACAAAAATTAAGGTTTAAAACGGACATGACAGTCAAAATTTTTCTTGTTGGTCGGTATTATATCATTACAACCACCTATTCCATGTATTTAAATTTGTAAATATGTAAAATCCTTTTTCAAGTAACGCAAATTAGATTTTATCGCCCTTCTCAATTTTTTTGCTTTAAAACACTCGTACAGAGATCGAAATTAAGATATAACAGCAATGCATGCCATGCCTTATAAATGAAGATGTACAGAGTAAAATTTGGAGTTCTAAGAGTGATTTCAGTAATATAATTTTGGATGCAAGGGGAAAAATTTTGAATGGAATATGTTATAGTTTTGTAAAGTCAGTTTTTAAGCTGTTGACTGAAAAACTGAACTGTTGACAATCGCAATGTGATGCCGTAGATCTGAATGCTTGTATGAAAATTTTAAGTACTGAGATTACTGATCAAAATATCTTGAATAACTACTGAAATGTATTTGCTCACCCATAGGCATGAATACCTTTTAAACCTAGCATCGAAGTATTCTTCTACAATTATTACATTTGATGACGTCATAATTCATGATGTCATTGGATTCGCGTTGTAGAAACTGATCAACATTAAAAGCATACCTTAAGTTTCAATCATCCCTTTTCTAGTCATGATTCATATTTCATGCAGTATATTTTATTTTTTAACACACTGACATAGTGAAAATAATTTTTCAAAGCAAAAAATAATTATAATAACAATGGACAAAATGAAAAAAAAAGTTGAGGTAACTATGTCACACAAACAATCAAGAAAAAAAGAATATGAATGAAAACTTGTTCTTCGGCAAAAGTACTCTTTAGTGACAATCCTTATCGATGCTTTACCCAGTCAGAAAAATATTGTCTGAGCAAGTTTTGTTGAGTTCGACAAGACGCGGTCCATTTGTAACGCATATACGATGGGCCGTAGCACATAATGCTTTAATTAGCAACAATTTCGGATATTTTTTCATTATTTTGTTAATCGCAACCCAATTCTAATTGTAAATTGTTGACACCTTGACCGAAAAACGGGTGAAATTATATCGGTCGCCATTCATATTTCTGGATGCTTCATTCAAATACTCTAAAACTAATATTCCTAAATCAACAAATATATTTCATATTTTCTTTAATTATCAGATCCGATAAATTCACATTCGTAGCTATGCTCCGATATTCAATTGAGTACATTGAATTGTATTTAATAAATATATAACAATGTGGCAAAAGTAAAGATATCTTATACTTTAAGCAACAGTTGTTTTGGCTTCATAAGAAGTAATATTTACTATGCAATAATTTATGATTAATTTTGTTCAGTGTAATTTCTAATTTAAAGTTTTATTTTTGCGCCTGGCAATTTTTAAGTTGTCAGATTTTGGTTTCGCAATGATTAAATTCCAAAGTTTTAAGTGAGCGAGTTTTCAGAGATATTTCTACCAAAGTCTGTAAGCGCTCGATTTCAATATTGGTTTTGCTTTTTTGTATACAGTGTTTTATAATTATAATTTTCATTGCTTTTCCTTGACGATTATTCGGATAATTTGCGTTTTATTATATGTTTTTCTACTTTGTAAATTACAGTGGAGTGGCTCTCCTCAAGCCATATTTGTCTCGTTTAATTGTTCTGTCAAAAGTGAGATGAAACACACAGTTAATACGAAGAGAAATAAAAAATGGAGTAGAACATAAAATAAGATGAAATAAAATATTTTGCAACACCATTAAAAGGAACTTTTAATCTTAAATGATAAAGGGTAGATCACGCAAAGTTCAGATCTTCAGTCGGGTCGCGCAGTGCAAGAAATGCCTACATATTTCGCTAAAATTCGCGCATTAATCCATCAAAAATAAAAAAAACAGTTACTTCGAGACGAGGGTCAGATGAACAACGCCTGTGTGAAAAGTTGATGGTATACTCTATTCATTCTAATCCAAACCACCACATCAATCTGTTACGTATAACACTGAGGGAAAATACTACAACGCGAAGGCGAATATCAAACTCCGTACGCAACAATTTCAATTTGAAAATGAAGTTTTTCATACTTTGTTTAGGTATGAGTTGCTGATGGATCGCGCCGACGTAACTCGTAACACTACTGCGTGAAGTTTGATATATAAAAAGGAAAATTTGAGACAGAAAAATAATAGTGGTAATAACACACGAGTAAAATATTATTGACATTATTTTGACAGTTTTGGTTATTTTTTGTTCCACAAAAAGGTATTTTATGGAGTCGACGCACCAGCGTCTTGCAAGACATTACCATGGTCAACAGAACCTCTGGTATTACTGCCGACGGTTAGCCTAGTCTCTATAGTTGTAGTAGAATGACGAGATTTACTAGCCCGCCTACCTGATTTATAAGCCGCCTTTTTATTTTCATGTGTTGGCATGGAGAAGTCACATTCGTTACGTGAATCTAAGGTCTCCATTAAGGGGCTAGAGTCCTCTGGCCTTGGCCAGTTGGGACTTATTGCATCACCGGAAATTTGCCGCGATGGTCGGTGGCGTTGTGACCGGAACCACCGTATTTCCGGAAATACTGGACGTTGTTTGTTTGCCGGTAACCCCTCCTCAGTAGGAGTGGTAGGCTCTTTGAACTTTTTTGTCCCAAGAGCAAGTTTGAAAAATTTGGACATTCCTTTGTGTCCAGTTTGACCGTGTCCAGTACTGTGATAACTTGAAATACTGTTTGAGTTATTATCCAGATCAGTTCTCGCATGTTTACCCATATAAGGTATTTTCCCATTTTGAATATTCATTGTTTGAAAGTGTCCTGGACCATAACGATGATGCTTCATCACACGTTCACTGTCGCGTGAATTTGCGCTTGCTTCTCCACCAATATCCATGTGTACTGATCTTTTATTTGTTACGTATTTGACGCATTGCTGAAATCGTTTTCTATAGGTATCTCTACGCTCCGCGCTTCCGGGGTCAATGCTATTTCTCCTCCAATGAGCGCCGTTCAGTTTGGCCGCCAAAGGAATACAATATCCACGGGAAGTGAACCATGTAAGGAGATCTCGTCTGAACGACCTGAAAAAGTAGAAAAGTTAAATGAGGTTTTTATTGAAATTGAGTAAGGACGGAAGAATAAACTTATAGGAACCAACTTAGGATCACGTGGGTGGTAAAAACAAGCATATTTTTTATGTTCTTTAATTTGCGTGCAAGGCACTAATCTGCGTGACTGACTATAGCCAAACAGAGCTAGTCTTGTTGGAAAAATAAGTTTCCGGTTCGGTGAAGTCTGGCAAAGTTATTACACCCAGGGCTTCGAATACGAAACTTTTAACCCGAATGTCAGCATGGGAACCATTAGGTCATCGCGCTAAAATTGTCACAATAATGTCGTAATGCTATTTATCATGAGATGCAAGTTTATCTCGAGATCATGACTGGATGTCTTAAATTTAATAAACTAGCACGCTTCAATCTTAATATTTACTCAGATTTCGTTTGATATATGTTGCGTCAAAGACTAAATGAATAGACGGAATATGTACATGCTTCGGCGCCAGTCTACCTTGTTACAAGCCAGTTATTTAAAACCAAGATGATTTGTTAAGTATGAAGCACAATAGCCATCAAGGCTCGGTTCATTTGTGGCTCATTTTAAGCCACATAAAATTCCCTAATTTGGATATAATCTTTTAAATAAGATAAGATAGATTAAGCACACAACCCGACATCTTAGAATTGTGCTAAATATAAATTCACATAACATTTAAATTTTATATTTGTTTATGTGATTTTATATAAATCTATCCTGATATGTATATATTGTGGCCTAAATTGCTTATGTACTTTATTTTCCCTGATATCTAGAGAGTATTTGCCATGTGATATGTTGACACCACATTGACAGTCTATCATTTATCTTATAAATAAATAGGCATGTGTGTGTATTATGCAAACATGGGATTATATGTCAATATCTGTCTTATATTAACATAAGGGTATAGAAGTATATATACCATAAATGTCTATTTTGAAAGGCTGTGTCTAAAATGCGGCCGTTCGAATTCCGCTAACGTGGTTTCTACGTGTCGTACAAAGTGACTAGAAGAGAAAATGGCAGTGGGTCACATGGTTTTACAACCACTCAGGGTAGTAGCTACTCTCGTACTACTCTGAATATGTTTTACGCTCCTGTAGTGTGTATTCATTTCTTTCTCGTGTATGTAATGGACTTCGTGGCGGGAATTGAGAATCGTTTAATGAATAGACAGACAAAAATCTATATTATTCGCTGTAGATTAATATTATTTTTGCTTCTAAAGTGATGAATCAGCTAGTAAGTTTTTCTTGAAGTTTATCGTGTCGTCGCAGGATTTGATACCTTCCGCCACAACTGTAGATAAATATGTTACCGGTGTTGAAAAACCAAGTTCGTGTTAACAATATATGACATCATATACATGAACAACAAAATTTAACAAAGCAAATACTTACTTGGTCAAAATAGCGTAGAGAAACGGATTGCAGCACGAATTGAGTGGATAAAATATCACGAGCAATATTTTTGACTCTGATATTGAGATCAGCGGCTTCCCTGCTGCTGCCGTCAATGCGAAGAATGAAATCGGGAAGAAACAGGCGAAGTTTGTGAAGACAAGAATCGCCATTCGTTTTGCTACAATTGCATCTGCAGTGGCGTTCATTCCATGATAGGCCCTGGAAATATGAATTACTTAGTCATTCTATAATACATTCCTAAAAAGTATGGGTTCTCATGAGCCAGTGAGCAACACATACTTTTAAGGCGGCGACCATGGCTGTCTTCATAGTATTATTTAAACTGTATTTGAAATTCTCAAAACAAATTGAATAACGTTCCAACAATTCAAATAAATGACATTGCCAACATTTGACAATATTTTAGTCATTTTGCAGCAAAGACATGATTTATGTCAGATTTTGCAACGTAAAATTTGGCATATATCATGATTTCACTGCAAATGAATCAATATAAATTATAATATTTAATAATTTTCATTAATTCAAAAGCCTTACCCAGATTTTGAACTGGAAACTGAACTCCGGCGTTTTCTGCCTTCTGTAATACTAATACCGACAGTTCGCACAGTGGTGTACATCCACAAGTAACATATAACATCAACAAAGAATGCACCGATTGCAATGAATAAGAGAACTCCGACGTAGGCCATCCCTGCAATTTATATAGAATTGATATTTATAATAAGTTGAAAATATCGAACGATATTATTGTAATTCCTAAATATATAGGGCATCCAGTGATACGATAATAGGCGATAAAAATTTAAGTATTACTATTTTGAGAGCAATGAATGTGCAATGAAGTTGGAATGAATTGGCGTATTGTTCAAATAGGGAGAATTTTTTGTTGAATAGGATTCAAAATTTGCGCGTGTTTTTGATGTTTTATCCATCTGTCATGCTTGGACGATGTCCATTCTGTGAACTTTTTTATCGATAAATATCAAATTAATATGCTTAGTTAAATTTTTTGATTTGGTGAGTACGTTGATGCTGATGCAATAAAATAGTTTATATTAACCGATACGGAACCCCCATAACGTGGTAAGCAACCCTCCCCTTTTCCAAAGCAAGAGTTATAAATTGATCTTAATGTCATTCGGATACACGCGGTCTGGATTGGTCCAGGTAATTATAGATCTGACAAATAGTGTTATAAAAATATAAACATCGAAGTGTTGATAGATTTAATAGCCGCTTAATAGTGATCAGCACAGATTCAAAAAAGAATAATGGTTGTTTGCTGTCTCATAATATTTCATGCATGACCTTTTGCTTGTCTTATAGCAGATCCCCTATGGCGACTATGAACCGTGGCCAAGGTTGTAGACCTTAGATCACAAAGGGATGGATTAATGGGTCGCGTCGCAAAGTCGAATTTGCCTATATCAAAAGTTGAGTATATCACCAAGCATACCTGGCATATGGGCAGCGAATGCCTTGTGAACCACTTCAATCCCAGATTAGTAAAAAAAGCAATTATATTTTAGGAATTTCGTCACTGTTCATAGTATCAAGTAAGCTAAAATTAAACTATACTTTACCGGACGTGGCACTAACGTCGAAGGGCAAACAAATGCTTGTCTTCTCGTAGTTGTTGACACCGACCAGCGGCAGTATGGCAAGTAGACCAGCTATCAGCCATCCAAATAATATACATACTCTTGCGCATCGCATTGTCATTCGCTTGTCAAGTTGGATTGCAAATCGAATTGCATACCTAGAAAAAATGAAGTAGTATAAGTATATTATTAACAAGAAGTAAAAAAACGATAATTGAAATTCTTATCGCCTGGAGTCTAGAATTTCAATTATCGTTTTTTAGACTTTAGACTCTAGAATACAACCAAATCCGGTGAAACGAGCACCTTCTCCTGGTGTTGAGATCGCACTGAGAGAGCCTTTATGTGACCTTGGCTTACAATTACCAAACGAGCCAAAAATGTAGCGAAACGGTCTATCAATTAACAATGGCGCCAATATCCCATCGGCTACGCTTTTCGATCACCATTCATTGCAGTTTATGGCGTAGCCCCTACATGATTACTTACAGAGCCTAATGCATTTGTAATGATATAAAGCTTATCTACAGCTAGTGTATTTCCAATCCCAGCATGTAACAAAAATAAAGCTTTATGGGTTTTTCATGATAAAAATGTCTTCAGTCGATACCTTTCTCACAGTCGCAGGTTGGTTTGTTTTCCCAAACATTAAATGCTAATATGACTTACCATCTTTCTAATGAAATGACACTGAGAGTGTAGACAGAAAGTTGTGACGAGAAAATGGACAAAAATCCAGATATTTTGCATCCTATTCCAGTTTGCCATTCAACCCCATATTTAAAATATTCGCCAGAACTTCTCGCATCCATGCTTGAAACCATCAATAGGTAGATTCCCATGCACATATCCGCCACCGCCAGGTTGAGAACGAGAAATTTTTGAACCGATAAATGATGTTGTCGAGCACAAGCACGGTCGCAGGTAACCATGGAGAGAACGAGTATCACGAAAAAGTTGCCAATTATTGCCAACGCCGATACGATCCACGATATAGCAGGTAAGATGCTTGTGCCCAAAACATTTTCACATGGGTTGAATGCGTCAGGTTCTGGTGTACATTTAACTGGTGTGTGGTAAATAGCACGGTGTTCCTTTCCGTCGACTGTGTAGCAAAGTTCGATTGCTTCAACAACTCTAGTTGCATCTGTTGGGACATCAGCACTGTAAAAAAGTTTGCAGATGGTAATGGGTTTCCTGTAACGTTACTATGTTCAACGATATTTTCAAGGTGGATTATATTTTGCAACTTTAGTAAGAACCGAAAAACGGCCACTTATATAGTAGAGGTCTGCGGAGTCAGGAATATTCGATTCCAGATTCGATCCTGAATCCAAAATTGCGTACTGATTCGAAACTTAATTCGATCCGGAATCAAAATATTGTGCTTTTGAATCCTAAACAAAAAGTTTCACCATGTTTCTGAATGCGTCAAAGTGTTATCAATTTCATGAATCAAGAGACTGAATCCGAATCTGATCCGATGCGGGCTAAATATTTTAAAGGCCAATCCGGAGCGGCAATTACCCAAATTAGGCGGCAAATCCTGTCAGATTCGACTCCGGCAATCCGATCCGTGAAGACCTCTATTATATAGCGAAGGCTATATAACAATGTACTGTCAGCAACTGTACTACTTAACGTGACTGAACCGCCATGTCAGCGTGAAGCATTTGTCAAGCGTGATGCCGCCACTCTTACCAGTACGCTAGAACTATCTCTTTTCGCTTCCTTTTCTTTAATGAGAGAGATATAAAACAAAAAATATCTATTGAATTATAAACGTTAGATATATCATACCTCTCTCGCCACCCAATTTCGTTAGATGGGAACGCTCCAGTAGATGTTTCATATTCCTCTTCCCAACTTCCCTCCATCGACGCCTGATAATAGATTCTCTGCATGAAGGATGAGTGACCGTCATAAGCTTCTGGATCTTCTTTTTCATGATACGAAGCAATATACGCTCCATCATCCGGTGAAAAATGAACGTTATTCGGCAAAGTGTAGTTACCCCAGTCGAGATCGTAAACGTCCTAAAATGAATGGTACTGTTTTATTGAAATTTACTCTCAGCAAGGCCGGAAACAGCGCTTAATAAACTAACAGCAATGACCTATTATTATTATATGTAGCACCAACAACTGCTCTCTGCATGAAAAACATCTTAAACAGAACTGAACCTTCCGAATGACATACAGTGAATGGAACCTTGGGCATTGGTAAAACTATGAAAATTTTGGCCTTCAGAAGATAATTTCATTCATTCTCGAGAGTTGGATTTTCATTTTGGTTAAGGAATTTCAATAGGAGGTATTTTCAGACGATTGCGGCATTTTGAGCAACGCGAGACACAATTCGTAGGACGCGTTAAAACTAATATATTAGAAGCAACGTCGATTCGAACCCAGATGAAGAGAAGAAAGCTTTAAAGAGCACAAATTGGACACATTTGGGAATATTTTTTCATATTGTCAAATATTCTCTTAGACCACAAAAATGTCATTTTAGTACTACAATTATCCTACAATTGTCTTTGGGGCATTCGCATACGAAAATTCATTTTAAGTCTCAACGATCGATTTTTTATATAACAAACATTAATTTTACATTTTTGGCAATGATTCAATCCCTCCGATGTTTTAGACCTTCAGTTTGCTCTGATCATTTCATAAAATATCCTCTAATCTCAAGATGATTAAACCACCTTTTAGGTTAAGTGCCCAAATTTGATGTAATTTATAAAAGTTAGCCCACAAAGTGTAACCGTGGTTGATGTTATTTCGTGATAAACGCGAAAAAGTCATGAGAAACTGACCCAATTATGTAAAATGCGTCAAATGTGGAATTTTACTATGTTAAATTGTGTCCAATAATAAAACAAATCAAATCAATTTCACGGATAAATTTATTTTTTGTTGTTTTCTCATTCAGATATATTTTGTGGATACCGGTACATGTTTTTGTTAAGCTTGAGTCATTGATGGATCGCGCCGACGAGGCGCGCAGCCAAGCAAATTTATTTTATTTTGTTCGTACATTTTGCTGATAAATAAGATAAGCTACAAAGCCAATTTTTTAATTGCAAGCAAAATCCTTATTATTCTTGTTAACGTTATTTAATTTACTAATTACTTTTTCTTGCTGTTAAGTTGCAAGTTTCTTCCAAGATTCGATTCATCAAGGACAAATTTTAGGATAAAAAAATGAAAAAATTTGATGGGGTGAATACTTTTAATATTTTTTTTCTCTTCTCAAATTTACTTACACTTTATAAATATTAAATTCCAAATATGACAAGGGCAAATAAATTCAGGTATGAAATAATATTAATATTAAGTTATTGACAAACTGTCTCAAGTATACCCTGACTGGTATTTAAAGTGTAATCACTGATCTTTTTAAATAATACGCTTCACTAAACGTACCCATTTCAAGAAAGCTTGATCCCAGCATAGATTGTGTTTTTTCTAAGATTTTCAGCTATTTAAGTATGTCTAAACATAATTTTGGTGAAATAAATTCAACCTACTTCAGTTATATCGGGGTAATCTGGATATTCCTGGCCAGATGTAAAGTTTGCGGAATTCCAAGGATTTTCTTGAATATCAGTGAACGTGGTGTTCTGAAAAATACCCAAACATACAAATGAAGGAATTCATAGAATAAAAGTCGAGAAAATCACCAAAATTGATTAATAACTTAGATTATATTTGAATCATCGTTGGCATATTTGCTTTACCCACCAAAAATATACGATTCTGTTATTATAAAATGATGTGTTAAAAAGCTAACATGAATTATTAATTTTAATAAATGTGCTTAATGAATAGGGGGAAATTCTAAATCGACTTGTTCTGGGCAAAAGGAAGAAAATTAATCTCCCAGACGGGCAAAACAGATTTCTACGAATGTAATCTTTTATTTAAAAATATGGTTTGTTGTTGGAGAGACGCGCGGTGTGGATGAGGAATGGCGAATAGCAATTTTTTTTATTTATGACTTGTTCTAGGCGAACAGACTCTTTGGAAGCGCATACAAATACCAAATAAATGGATTCGACAGAAAGACCATTCTATAACAGATATTCTTACATACACCATTAAAATATGCAATAAAATCACTGCCTTGTGACAGTTACTTTACTTAGTGGGATTGATATAAAACTATAAAAACTTTTTTTGCGCCAAGTATGGGCCGATGAGGGAGCGCATCGCCAAGGTGCGCTCCCTCAACAGCCCATACTTGCCATAAATCTAATCAACACATTGATGTTCAACTTTGGAAATAGGAAATTGCTACAAAAGAATAGTAAATTTACTGTACTTTTGTTGCAGTGTAAGTATCTCACCGTTTTTGATTTTGAGAAGCTACACGGCCTTAGTTCTTGGTTATTTTCGTTAGTATTTTCTCCAAAAACGTAACCAAATCCGTAAGCATTCAATGCACAGCAATGATAAGTGTACGTGAGCCAGGCCACGCGGAGCAGCGGCAACTCCTTTGCTGCAGGAAATCGATGCAACAGCGGAACTCTTCTCGCGTCTATTTCGATCAAAGTTTTTAGATCTTGTGTGGGTAGAGTAGAGATGGATGTTCCGCGTAAACTCCTGATTTGAAAATAATGAAAAAAATATTGTCAGTTGTCAGTGAGACATTTTTTGAGTGATTATCACGTACTTTGTATTTGATAAAAATGGTCGCGTTGGCAATCGCTTTCCTTTTTATCGAATACTGTATTGTGTAAGATCCAGATACGGGCCGAGTGTTTTTTACCTCGCTCAAAATGAAGAGAGGAAAATGCTTCAAATTTTGCTTTCTTGTCCTAATTGTGCTGTACTAGTTTTCAGTACTTTTATTATCTTTTAAGTCCTCATCCCTTAGTGCAATTTAGAAATATTCGATTTTGGTTTCACAACAAAAACAACAACAAAAAACTTTTGCCCAAAAATATGCATCTTGAACAATATTTTACGATGTGATAATTCTGATAAAAAAATTTTGGTCTCTTTTTCAAAGTCTGAAAACCCCACTTTGTCATAAATGATTGCTCATTTGTGAATGAATAAATTCAATTTATCGGCGTACTTTAATAATAACAATGACAAAAATATTTTCATCGTCCGCGTGACATCAAATTGACATATTTCAATAGTTTAAAATAAACCGATGAGCGTACAAGTTTTGATGAATAAATTCTCATTCCATGCTTTTAAATATGCTTTGATTAAAATGAGAAACGGTATGTGAACAACCCTGGGAACAAAAACTGGGCATGGAACTTTTTCATTCTACTACCGATCTTCAGTTCAGCAAAACAAAGATATTTTCAGCTTTTAAGTTTTATAAAATCTTTACACACAAAGTAACAAAAGTACAGTGAATTTACTGGTCACTTGCAGTAATTTCATGTTTCCAAAGTTAAAAAACGCCATGTCGATGAGATTTATGCCAAAAATGTGGGGTTGATGGACCGCACCTCCGCTGTGCGTTCCATCAACACCCCATATTTGTCCAAAAAGTCAATTTTGACATTTTTTCAATAACGCCGAGTAAAATTACTGTCAAAGACCAGTGTGATGATTTTATTTCATTTTTTGTTACATTCTTACTATCTCAAACATTCATTAGACTTAAGTATTTTTTTACTAGAACGTAAATTAGTCGATTAAAATCTAATTAGTTTTATTGAACAAGATTCTACTTACAATTTCTCGAGTTTGTCCATCCCGTAGAAAGCTCGTGGAGTCAACTTGGTCAAACGTTTATTGTCGTTGAGATCTCTATAAATGGTAATGGTCGTTATGGTTCCAAACGTCGTTAAAAGACCAGATATCTATAATGTTTGGTTATCATTGGAAGTGCCTAAAATACTATTACTTTTCTGAATTTCATCTAATTTTACTTATTTGGCGCGGTAACTGAGCCAATTGGTTAGACAGGTATTTAAAAATTCTGGTCAAAAGTACTTCCGTGTTTCGGATATTCTCAAATTGATTCATTTTGTTGTAAAATTAGGATAAATGCCAAATTTCACGTTGTAAAATTTGACATAAATGATGGATTTGTTGCAAAATGGGCAAAATACATCAATAATTTTGTTTATCTGCACTATTGAAACATTAGTTTACTCGTATTTATATTGAATTTCGGATTTAAAAAAAAAAAATGTTGACGCTTTAGCTGTATTCAAAATTTAATCCACTTCGACTTGACGTTCACTCTAATCTTTAATCTTTTAAAATCTTTAATCATTATCGACATTTTTCCCACTTTGGACTTTTCCCAAAAAATGGAAAATCGAAAATATACTTTTTAAAAAATGTTCTTCCTGTCCTGCCGGTAAAATATCGCGTTAGCACTGATTTACTGATTTCCTTTAAACACGGTCTCCGCGTCAATGCAATTTAATAGCCCGAGATGAGGTTGAATTGTCATTGCTTTGCTTCAACTTTTAAGATAGCAGGCTAAATTAAGTGGGGTTGATTGACTTTTACATCGAGATGATCCAACAACTTCGACCTTCCCCTCGAACTGGGTTAATTTTAAATCCACTATGGGATTAAGCCGCGACATGAGTGACGTATGTATTTATTTTTAACCAAGCAAGGGCCTTAGATAGACCGAGCGTGACACGCTCGGTCAATCTAACGCCCTTGCTTGTAGTAATTTTATAATAGTTACTACTTACAATTGAGCAATGGAGCTACCATTGAATGCAAAATCGTTGATCGTGCTTAGTTGCATATTCCACGACAATTGACTGAAAGAGTAAAAGTGAATGGTTAATTTCTAAAGCGCTAAAATTACTTTATTCAATCACGTAGACTAATAAGCCTATAAGTCGTTTAATATCTTCTAATCTTTGGCGTTTTACCAATACTTAGAGTGGTTTATTTTGAACAGCGTATAATGAGGTAACTTGGTAGCATAATGGTGATGATTAAGTGAGTGGTTGGCACCAGATAATTTCATAGTTTTTAGAATTATTAATGCACGACTGGTAGAGTTTAAACGTTGTAACTTTTACATGGTCAAATTTTCACCAGTTATCCATTTAATATTAAACACAATACCGATGAATGTTGGATAGTTTTTTTTTTTTATTGCCTATGGGAAGTTCGATATCAACTCAGAAAATGAAAAATTTCGAACTATTTGAAACATTTCTACCCCATTTTACAAAATTAACTCAACCTTAAATCAGTAAATTGTATTCAGAAGATTGTTGTCTTTTGGACTTAGAATCACAAAATCTCCATCCAACCTATGTATTCAAAAAAATGTCCCAAAAATCTAATAATGCTAGCCGAAAGGAACTAATTCAGAGTAAAACATATCAATTAATAAGACGGGACAAAAATAAGTTGCATATCATGCCAATATTTACCGAAAAGTTAGCACGCTTTCAAACAGAATACGAAACTTATGGTTAAATTTTTCTATATTTTAATGTCAACGGCAAACATTATTTAACCTTTGTGGTTGCTTTAAAGCATGGTTTGAAGATATTCAACAACAAATTGCAATGTTCAACAACATATTATTCGCAAACAAATTTTCATGAATATTAGAAGTTGCTTTATTAAATTTTCTGAATATTTAAGAACCCAAAACTGAATCGTACTATTATAGTCTATATATATTATCGTATTATATTATGCAAAAATGTCTATCTATATCACAATCGACACTTTACACGCTTCACAATTAAAGCCAGAGGGGTCATATTGTGCCATGTTCATTTTATCAATCATTTCTCCTTAGAGGAAATGACACCGGTGCGAAAACGCGGTCTTGGGGTATGCCAAACAAATAGTAACTGAAAAATAACAAGAAAACAAATCGTCGAGTTTTTAATGGAGGATATACCGATGCTATAATTTGTTGATAATGATACTGAAAACCATACTGATATAGAGGAACACGATTGAATAAATTCTTTTATAAGGCCTTGTGCAACAGAACAAAAGCAATCGAAAATAGTGTGTTTAAAAGTCCGGAAAGATCTGAAAATCACATTGAATTGGTTCCATCTATTTCATTGAAGTCCTTTCTAAGCAAGGCCTGAAGCAACACTTAAAAAGAGTCAACTAACATCAATTTTATATAGCAGGAATGAACCACTGCATTGAAGGGATGTAATCGGAGTGGCTCTGGACGGCAGTAAAACCATCTACCGCTTCTTTGTCTCCTTCTATTCCCCCTCTTACACCACACGCAGGAAATACGCTAGGGCATTTCTACAATCCAAACTGACAGTTTTACGATACTAAATACTGGTCGGTACTCCGTGCGAATATATCGGTAGCAAAAAAGTGTTTTGTTAAGTATAAACCGCAGATGGATCGCGCCGCCGAGGCGCGGTCCATCAGTGGCTTATATGCTTGATAAAATAAAATTTCAGATTCGGTAAATACGTAAACTTTATGTATATATATTTGAATGCTGTTCAGGACTTTTATTGGAAGCAAAATATGTCACACAAAGCAGACGACGTAATCATAAATTCATGCCGCTCACATTTTTTATGTATATGCAAATAATTTACATTTTTCTATCGCGTTTTACATGTCGCGGCGTACTAAAAGCTCAAGTTATCGCATTAAAAATAATAAACATTCATATGAAGTTATGAAAATATGAAATATCAAAATATTAATATGATTAAATAAATAAATTGACTTACACTATTTTAATCCGGGATGGCAGTGACTGAAAGGCTCCGGAAGTAACTTGAGATATTTCAGTGTTTTCTAAAATTCTGAAAAAAAAAATTGAAAAAAGATTGAAATTATGGAAATAAAAACAAATGAAATGGTTCTACTATAGTATGTGTTATAAGTTATTTATATTATCAGTATGACTTTATATGGGTGCGAGACTTAAAATAAATAAAAGCGACTAAATGGAAACAAAGAAATAACACACGGTGTAATGATCGCCCACGGCAGATACCACTCACTGCACTTTATTGTAGCCGTTCCGTTTCATTTGGGACGTTTTCTGCTCAGAATGCAGTTTCTGTTTCTGGCATTACATTTTGTAGTTGTTCTTTGTCATATAAATGTCCGATATTTTTGTACTTTCGGGTATTAATTCGGGTTTGCTTAAAGTGAATTTCAGTAAAAAACATTTTAACCACAACGTTTCAAATCATCAAACTCGTGAAATAGAAATTTTATAATTCGTTGTAAAGTTGGGAACAAAGTATAGATCCCACAAAAGATACATTATGCGCTATAGACATATTAAAATGCAAATTTTAACAAAGTTTCCTTTGAAATACGTCTACTCAATATGTGTTATTTACTTTTCAAATAGGCATAAAACCAAACTTCAACGTTAGTTTATGACAGGAAAAAGCGGACTTGGAATCTGCATAATCAAATAATAAACGAAATAGCACTCGGATAACTCACGACAAAAAGATACGTGACAAAAAGAAAGGAAAAACTACAGAACACTGTATGCAAAAATATTCAATAGAGAAGTGCAGCGAAAGATATATTATTAGAGTGTTGTGTGTGGTCCTATCAAAAAGAATTTATAAGGAGCATCTTTTGTTGAGCATGGGTTACTGATGGATCGCGTCGATCAGACGCGGTCCATCTGTGGCACATGCCTGACAAAATGAAATTTCAATAGATTTATCTGATAGATTTCGAATAAAAATACTAAAATCGAAGCAAAACAATTTCTTCGTTTTATTTGAATCCGTACGTTTTTTGCTTATTTTGAACAACCAATAACGGGTTTTATGAAGAGTTTTTAACGAAACGCAATATTCAATAAATATCAATGCTTTAAATTTCAGTAAACAAATAAGTTCCGAAACGTGTAATATGAACCACCCACGTCTCGACGTTTTAAAAGACGACTTTTGACCTCATCAACTTTAACCTCATTGAAAGCATAGTCAATAACAATACAGCTCAAATGTGAAGAAAATAACTCCAATTTTGGGAATCATAAACCACTAAAAAACTGGTTAAATTTCACTGATATTTTGAAGTTAATAAATGATTGACAAATCAAATTTTAGTTATTCTGTATTTATTCGCAAAGTTGAACCTTAAAGAAACTATGCTTCAAAATCCTTTTCATTTCATTCTCATGCTTGGCCCTGAGGTACTCTGTTCCGAGAATTGTTAACTGAATAAACCGAAGTATTGGAGTTGAATTTACAACTACTTTTGCGAAGCGTGTTTAAAAATTAAGCTTGTCACGTTATAGTTATTTGGAATAAATAAAACGGGTCATTGGTAAGGGCGTCAAAATTTTGGCAGTTTTGAAGTTGAAAGGAAAATGAAACCAATTTATGTGCCATTTCGGCTGTTTTTGTCAAGGAGTTTTGGGAGAATAAATATGGACGCCGAAAACATCATTTATCAGCATTAAGTATTCAAATATGCAAAAGCAGGGATTTTTCTTGTGTATAAAATGAAATTGAAAAAGTTTGAATAATGAACTTAAAATAAACTTGACTTTCAAATTTATTTTCCCGACTTTTTCATCCCCTTTGAATTGGCTTCTAGGAATAACACAGTAATAAGAGCCACATCTGGAGAATACCATATAGGGTATACATTCGAAAATGGACGACAGTGGCTTTTCGAAATGTCATAATATATTTGCTTTGTGCTACTTGGCTTTTCAAGCCTAGTCCATCTGATACCCGTTCAATGCACATTGTCCCAACTAGAAGAGGAAGTGGTACAGGGTTCCACCATTGTCCATGAAAGATACCACTCGCTGCACTTTGTCGTGACAGTTCAGTTTCGTTTAGAATGTCTTCTGCTTAGAGTGTAGTTCCATTTTTTTTCATATTTCTCTACCATGGTCACTGCATACAAGAACCGATACAAAGGGCCATCAACCCAAATTAAAATATACCGTTGCGTACTGATACAAATTGAAACACAGGCCGGCAGCGATTATTGACAGTACGATTGGCTAGGTACGATTAGTTTAGGGCATCCTTGCGGTACTTTATGACGTCACAAATACCCAGACAAATAGGCTTGTAAAAATATAGTAGCAATATCAATGAACGAAGTTTGACTCACATTTCTAGAGGTATAAGCGACAAAGAAGCTAAGCCGGTAAACAGTGGTATTGTAGATAATCCAACATGCTTCAGCGTTCTAAAAATATAAATACATATGTATTATACATAAATAAAAAATATAAATGATATTTAATTGTCGACGATACAAATATGTTGAATCGAATCTTTCCGAATTTGAATTTACAGCAAAAAATTATAGGCTACAGTCTTTTTTCGAATTCTTACTTCAAATCGAACCCCAATTAAAATATATTGGAATAAAAATCTATAAATAGCATCTCTGTTACTTTAACATTGAACAAATATTAATACAAGGTAAGAATAAAAGACCAAAATGAAATTTGGCTCTTTTTCTTCTTACTTTATGTTAATACAGAAATATTAATTTAAAACCGGCTTCTTGAATTACAAATAGCGCGAATACTGAAATAATACAGGGAGAAAGCACATTGCACAAAGAAAAATCAATACGAGATAAAAATCTCAGTAAAATTAATGTGGAATGGAATCGGAATGAATGCTCAATCGACTAGAAACTTTGACCTGAAATTTCCCTTATACCTGATTTTATCACGTGACATTTAGACATAGTAAATGAGCTCGATTTGAATATAATGTTCTGCACATTACGCTTAACTTAGTACAAAAATTGATCGAAATTGAAAAACGAATCTGCTTGTTTCGAATTTTTTCTGGTTTCAAAAATTTAAATATGTAATATATTTTTGAAACAATTGGTTAAAATTTATTTGAGAAGGTTGCTGGTAATCTTCGTATAAATACTTGCCAAATGGGTTTTATTCACTACTGCGATTCAGAAAATATATTATAACGTTAATATTATAATGAAATAAATGAATTAATCAAATTGTCAATTATACAGTAATCCCAGTAGTAATTTTCACCACCATTTTCTTATGCGCTCAATACTATGTAAGTAAGTATCGTCCTTGCTGCTGCATTTTATTCAAGTTTAAAGATTTTAATTATTCAAGACGGTCAGATTACAATTTATACAAATGTTTACATAGACTGTGTCGTGTTTAAATCGATTTTCTTTTGTTAAATCGTTGTCGATTTTGTCTGTGAATCATTCGGTTAATCCAGTTGAAGGGAACACTGATTTTAGTCCGTGTATAGTCGAGTGAAAATATATTTTCCGAATGAGATATATTTTTTTTGGAGCAGAGTATTGTTAAGATGATTGACTGAAAACAACTTTCAGAGTTATTTAAAAATAAAAATGGTCAAATATAATGAAAATTTGGGGTGGGAACACTATATTTTATTGTGACCAAAATAATATACTTACAATAAACGTAAACTTGGTAGATTAGAAAATGCGTTTTGCTCAATTACTTTCAATTCCGGCAAATCTTCTAGAATTCTGCAAATGAAATATAAATGACATGTTTTCAAAAGAAAAGTCTCAAAATAAAATATAAACTTTTCTTAGTCAAATATGTTTTTTCGCGCCAAGGTTCATATCATAATTCAATAATGCTTTTCTCGCACGAACAAATTAAAACAAATCAATAGTATGAAGGCTGTCTGATCAAATATGGCCGCTGTCTTTTGTATATCTTTCTTTGTTAAACATGGGTCACTGATCGATCGCGCCGCCAAGGCGCGGTCCATCTGTGGCTTGTGTTTAACAAGCCAATTTTGGGAGTTTTAAGAAATGTAGAAATAAATTAAAAAAGAAAGTGAAATCTAATATTTGTACTAAAAAGGTTTTGAACTTGCAACCTCAATATAATATATTATGTTATTGTGTTTGTTTCTGTTCCATGTTACCCATGTAAATATGAATTAGTTTTTCTCAGAAGAAAAATCAAGCAATATATGTATATAAATTTATCAGAAATCACTAAAAAAATTTTAAGCTACTAACAAATATGTAAAATTTTAAGCTGTATACCAAGCATTCATGGTGATAAGTAGATTGCAGTTTCAGACTTTTTTGTCACTCAGCTGAGTGTATCATTCAGAGAAATATTTAGCTTCAGATCGAAAATTAAATTTTATAAGTTCGAACTGAATCTTTAGGAATATGATTCCTTTTCCAAATGAACATACGCATTAATGAAAACCAGCATTTTTTATCATTTAGCCACACATTGTCAAAAATGCTTACTATTTGTTGAGTATGGGTCATCGATGGATCGCGCCGTCGAGGCGCGGTCCGTCTGTGATTCATGCTTGACAAAATATATTTTCAGATAGAAGGTACAAATTTCAAAGTCCTTTGGGTATTGGAATCAGTGGCGCGTAAATTTCGTCATTTCTCGCAAGGTCAAAACCCTAAAATCTTTGGCAACCATGTCTTTTTTATGGAATATTTTATAAGAAAAACTATATTCCTATTATAATACTTAAGCATCTCACGTCATCTGCAGGGATAAACGGGCCTTAATGTCAGATGTATGCAAATGACTACATGCTCACTTATATATTCAAATTCCTCAACCCTTCCAATTATTTTTTGAGTTTGGATTTAATCATATTTATATATAATTATATAAATCTTTCCCATCTCTCTTTTATTTAAAACCACCAGTCAAATCAAATTTTGTTTCGATAAAAATGCCCAAACATTTCACATAACTTTGTTTATTGTTATTTCTTTCAGTTGCTTCAGTTTTATGCTAATTTCGAAAATGATGAATATTCTTTGAAAGATAACGACAACATTAAACCATTATGACGATGTCCAATTATTATTAATCTATTTCTTTAACACAACCGATTTTGCGGCCAGATGTTGAGAACACGGAACTGACGGCTACCGTAAACAGAATGTACAATATCACTTTAATGATATGGAGATAAAAGAAAGTTGTGTTGTTATGAAACAACAATCCCACGATTATATGGTTATGGAAATGTGCCATCATATCATATTCATAATCAAATGCGTCGCCTAAATAAAGCTAATAATTGTCGGACATGTGACTGGCATACTATGCGAGTATGACTGCTCTACGTACCATACTAAACCGAATCGCCCCTTTACGTGCCATTTCAAATAAAATTGCCGTGCTCAAGAGCAGTAAGACTTGCCTATCGTCCCGCTTCGGCAGCTCTACATGTCAAATTCAAATTGGATTCGGTATGGCATGTGGTGAAGTCGCTTTAGAATGCGAGGTTTGAACCCGTTCAAATACCTGTTTTACATCCAATCCAATAAACCTTTTTCAAACTACTACATACACTTATTTGAGTGAGGTCACCTGTTCAATAACGACACTTTAGCGTTAGTGTTACGATATGGTATGAGATACGAAGATATGAGCATTCTGGATTGACAAAGTCCATGTCCATCTTGGCCCCTCAGACCAATCATGTTGGAGGGGCATTGGACAGCCTCAACTAGTGTCCAGCCATAGATCTTGAACGGACGTTGCCTGTTTTAAGCCAAACAGCAGACAGGACGACCCTTTCCAAAGTAAAGACCGATGAAAATGGTTTTAAATCCTTAAAAAATATCAATTTGAAAATTTCAAAAATTGTATATTCCAGATTTAATTACTGAATCGTATTGTATTGTCCCCCCCTTAATGGAAACACGTGCTTTATGGAAACTACTAAATGCAATAATAACTATCACCCAGTATACAATTCAATATCCTTTTCAGACCTCAACAATATTAAAACTCCTCGACAGACGCGTAAAAATTGGGCATAGGTGTAACCCCCGAGGGGGATGGTTGGATATTGTGACGATTCGAAGTCAAATTTATGAAACATATCTACAGACAACTGTCGCATAGTTATGTCTGCCCTTAGCCCTTTTCCGCTTTCGACGCCTTTGACTAATTTCCAGGCGATGAAAAAGATTTTCATATCCGTGACCTTTTTGATTAAAATTAGCGGTTTTTTAAAGTTCACCACTTTGTCACGCATGGTTCATGGGTAATCCGCGCCATTATGGCGCAGATTATCCATGAACGATGCATGACGAAGTTACGACTGTTTTATCGTGTCATTTTCTATAAATTAAACATTTGAGTCACAAATTCTTATCTCTAAAATTATAAATAAACTCGGAGGAGAAATTCGAGTACAACGAGGACAAAAAGTCACGACTCGGGCAAGGATTCGTTCCAGACTATATAACAAGTAAAATAATTTTGTGAACCATGATTAGATCAAGAGGTTATTTGATGCGGTAATTACTATTCGAACCTATTTTAAAATTCATTACGAAAAAGCTAAACAGATTCATGGCGAAGAACAACGTACACATGTTGAGATGTCACCTAACAAATGCGTGAATTAGTAGCATATTTCATTTGTGGACGGTACTAGATTTCAAATTGCGAAGCATAGTTATCGTACCGGCACTGCATGCTAACGTTCACGGGTTCGAATCCCTGTGTAACTGTTTCAAAAATCACCCTAATAATACTCGTCTCGGAATATTATAACTTGCAGTTGGCTAAGTTCGCCCTATCCCAAAACCTCGGCTATGCGTTCGTCTAAAATGGTTCCCATTATAGAGCCTTGTTCATAGTGTTCCACTAAAATAAGGTAATGTAGACGATTACAAATATGCACATATCTAATTTAAAAAAAAAAACTTTATTGAGTTCGTTTTTGCTAATACACATATTAGGCAAACCAAATGTATTTACCAAGTTTAAATTATGTTCTCAAAGTAAAGTAAATGAATAAGACTAACAAGGAATCAAGCGAACAATTCTAAAAAGGGTATATCGGTTTTAGAATATAGAGGCTCTACATAAACCATAAATAGTTTACTCTATTTTCAATAGGTTTTAGTGCCATTTACTCCGTTGCAACTCGGGAATGCTTTTGCGGGGAAAGTTTTGTTAAGCATGAGTCGCTGTTGGATCGCGCCGTTCAGGCGCGGTCCATCAGTGACTCATGCATGGCAGAATGAAAGTTCTGTTGGGGAGATGTTATTTCGAATTCGAGTTCAAAAATTACATTATAAAAAGAAAAAAATCGGCCACGTAGGGTCTTGATAAAATCACAATGCAAGTGACACATGACGTCACCGAAAACTGCAATTAAATATTTCACTGTGACGTCACTGAATATTGTCACCTTTTGACTAACGAGCAAAAAGAAAAATCAATTTTTCACGCCACCGATGTTTTGTAAACACACTTGCCTTACTGATTTTACGCGTGATTGCCCAGCTTATGTATAACCTTCGTTACTTCCGATCTCCGACCAAACATGGGTTAGGCTTAAAGAGTTCGAGTATAATGAGATTAAAGTATGATCCATCCTTGAAACATATTTTTTTAAATATGCAGTAAATCGTCGAGAGTGCGAAATTTTTGCGATGATATCTCACTTAAACGGTAATTTTTATTCACATTTCGTCCTAATGAGCATCAAACCTTAATCTGATTATTCATGCCACCAACTTCGTGGTTGTGTGGCGTCACAAAGGAAAAATGGACCCTATTGTGACAAACTACCACACTTATAAACAATGGTAATCAATTTATGCGCAGTAGAACATAATAACATGACATAATAACAATCCACTGGTTTCCTTAGTACCGCATGCCCATATATTTATTAAGAAGTGGTAGATGGTTTTACCATCTAGGGCAAACACCCAGGGCAAACACCTCTCACTTCACTTCATCATTGCGGTGCATTTCAGTTTGGGATATTTTATTGGTATATTTGCTGTTATTTTGTAGTAGCCCTTTGGATTAAAAGTTGCCGTTAGTTGACCACTTTGATATCGGTTTTTAATGTTGTAGTAAGATAAAAAGCCAACCATAAAATATTACCATAAAATGGCACTTTAATTGGGGAGGCGGTGTTAATTTTCAACTTTCTGGTTTTTGATCAAAATTAATTTCGGTATTCTGAATATAGAATGCTTGGTCATTCTCCTGATGTATATGCGAATTTTTTAAAAAATTAGGTCGACATATTGACATATTTTACAACATTTTATATCATTAAATTCTGATAATATTAATATATACAAGATTATTAAATGATCATCATCAATCACCTGAGCTAAATTCAAGAGGCCATTTTGTTTCTTCTGACCGAATTGACCAATCTTTTTCGTTGGTTATTAAGCAACAAAATCGCGGTTACATTTCAAATATAGGCATATATTACAGGTCTTGTGACAGCCTATGTCACCTGTCAAAATGCGAACACTATTATATTTATGCAGTAAGTATTTACGGTGAATTTGGACTAAAAGTTGGGGTATCGATGTCAAGGGTCAATGGCGAACTCTTTTGCTTTAACCTGTCATATGACATGGAAGAAAGATATCAGATTGCAATATTTGTCAATATTTTCTCGTCAAAATAACGCATCATTCCCCAGCGCCTTTCTCAAAAATGAGTAACGCTAAAATTTGCCACAAAAAACAGCGAAATTCAAGTTTTTCTTCATTCACACTTTAGTCACGTAAATGATTTTATTAAAAGCATTTTTGCGTAAATTATTTTCCCTAAACTTCTATTTTTAACTCTTTAAGTAGTTAAATTTTATCCCGTCTGTCATATCATCAATAAATCTAGGGAAAATTGGCAGGCACTCGGGCGTTCAATTAGAACTGGCGATATCTTTTTCATTAATAAAAAGTACTTAAAGAAATATTGAAAAATGAACATTTGGTACTTTTTTATTGAAATTCACTTTGTGCATATTTGGCAGCAGAAACTAAAAGTAAACGAATAGCGACCTCATGTAATCAGTCATAAATTTTATTTTGTCAAACATAGGCCACAGATGGACCGCGCCTCGGCGGTGCGATCCATCGGTGACCCACACTTAACAAAATATCTTTAGTAAATATTTCTCTTACTGGGTTACATAACATGCAGTATCCGTAAATGCACTTCAAATCGCAAAACCTCCCAAACGGAAATGAACCGCTATTAAAATAGAGTGCAGTGAGTGGCTATCTGCCATGGGCGATGATATATCTACCACTTCTTTTTGTCCCCCTCATGCCCGTTTGGGATGTTTTCTGTTTAGAGAACGCTCAGTTGCTGGTACTACATTTTGTAGTAGCTTTCTGCAATTTAAGTGGCCGGAAGTTAACACTTTAGGTGCTATACTTCCGGCCTTGCTTAGAGCGAATTTCGATAAAAGAATTATTGAGTGGATATACTGTATTGTGAGCTTTTGGGACAGTTGGACAAAACATACTGATAATTCGGAATGTCGAAAGATCTGGCCAGAGTTCGCCTTTGCACGCAACGCACGTTCTACTTGCTTACGCACGACAACTTTATTTTTAATACATATTATTTACACAAATGACCATTGACCCTTTTTGATTACGATTTGGTGACAGAATAGGTGAAAATGTCTGTATTGCGTCGATGCACAGGACGCAAGCACGTAAACGTGGTCATTGACCTTTTTTTGATTGCGATTTGGTGACAGAATAGGTGAAAATTTTTGTGGTGCGTCGTTGCACAGGACGCAAGCACGTAAGAGTTCCGTGCATTATTAAAGTACCGTCTGCTTCAACGTAACAATATTTATTTGTTTGTTTGTTGTGTATTCTGCGACATGACGTCATCGATTATTTTAAAATTGGCGGAGTCTTTAGTGATTAACTAATTAATAAACAAGAGATTTAAAGGTTAATAATGACGTCATTTGTTTGTCGTTTTAGTATCGTGAATCGTTAATTGCCGTTGACGGACAAAAACGGCACAGGTAACTTTTCGTAACCTCCATTTCCACACAAAAACCATAGATGAAGCAATACTAACTGGCGTGATACATGCTTAGCAAAATATACAATATTTAACTAAGCTTTTTGTATTGAAGCATAGTATATAAAATTTTGATTTTGTTGGTATTGCTAGATTTATGAATGTATTTATATGTTAGGTTATATTATTGGTTTCCGAGACAAACAACTCCAGAGCATTAAGAAGTGGGTTCGAATCCAAGAGTCTGTTGTTAATAATATCATTCAACTGAAAAGTTTAAAATAGCATCAAAACAAATCCGTCACCACAGTAATAGATTTCTCATTACATTACTACCGTGCACGTACATGAATTTGAAAAAAAAATTAACTCACATTGTGGAAAGACTTTCATATCCAAAAAACGCAAAATCCTTTATTTCTCGAAGTTTTGAGTTCTTCCATATATATCTGTAAATTGAAAAGAAATCTTAGAGTTGTAGCTATAAATTTGAGTCACAGATTAATCAACAAAGTAAGTTTTTTCCGTCACAAGATATCCAAATACTCTCTTCCATTCACATTTATTTTTGTCAAATTCCATCCTTCATTTAATATGGATCAATGATATGACATGCGATCGATACATGGTTCATCTGTGGCCCACATTTGGCAAAATCAAATTTTTGTCTGAAGTGCGAAGCATAGCAACAATGTATAAGCTTTGAATAATGTTTGGGGAGTGAATGGGTAGTTGTTTTATGGCGCATACTTGACAATCTACAACAAAATGCTAAACCATGCATGTTTCATGATTGAACTAATAACTGGTAAGAACCATATGGGCATGCATTGATCAAGGATGAATCATGATTGTACCATACTCGGATAAACCTACATTATATTAGACGTTCATTTTCCCAAAAACGCACAATGAAGTACTCCACTACAAAAACGTTTTCCCAAAAGATTTGAGATCTAAATGTTTTGAGTTCAAAAAGTCTGAGATATTTTGGCAGCGTGCCTCTGAACCAAAATCAAAGAATAATCCCACCATAATCGAAGAACTGCCATATGTGGCCACTGTATTCAATGATACCAAATATTCACCCCTTTCAATTTCTTTTCTGAAATGTCAGTTTCCCCCGAATAGACATTTTGTTATTGTCCAATTAAATCGGATCAGACTTGGATCACAATTTCAAGATTTATGGTAAAATCAGAGCAATTCAAGATAGTCAATATCAGCTAATTCTAGTAAAAAAAAATATTTTTTTGTAATATAAATATAAGAATCTCGAAAAATGTAATTTCATTTGAAGACACCCCACGACCCTTCAGATCACTCGGGATTTATTGAAGCATTTATAATTCATTCGGTTATGTTCTTCTTTATTACATATTTTGCTTTATCAGGCATAGTTCACGTTGTCAAGACGCAGCTCATCTATGGCTCATATTTGACAAAGGGATAGTATGTACGTATGAATGACAATAATACTTCGTCTACTTGAAGTTTTTAAGGTTCACTATATAACTACAGATTCATAAATAAAGTATACAAGGTGAAAGCGCGCCAAATCTTTTTCGTGCGTTCGAAGGAATTTAAACTTATAGTTGAACGCTCTTTATATCCATAGTATCACAAAATGTATTTTGTTCAAATTCAACAAATTATATAAAATATCAAGCAGACGGGTGATCCCATAGGCTTTCCATATAAAATACGTTCATGCTAAAAATAGACATTAATTTTTACTTACATTGTAGACAAGTTAGTCAACTTTTTATGATCCGGGAAAAGTTCCTTGTGCGAATGTTTCAACGTCGGTACGTAAAAGTTTGCTAAAAACAAGAAAAAATGATTAAATATTTAACAAAAAAATATCGTTTAAGAGATTTTTTCAATATTAACAATTTATTCTGAGCAATTTCAGAAAAGTAGAGAGCAAAAGAATCCGGCAAACAGCTACTATAAGATAAAGAGGAAAGCGGAAAACGAACCATATATGTCAAGGAGGAGGGTGAAACCATCTCTCTACTCATTTTATTTTGTCAAGTATGATCCACAGATGGACCGCGTCTCATCGGCGCGATCCATCAGTGGCACATACTTAACAAAAATGCTTTTATAAAATATTTCTGATTGGGACCTATGTCATACACAGGAAACACGTTGGGGCAATTCTGAAACCCTCGTCTACACGTCCCAAACTCAATTACGTTTGTGCCATAAATAATAAACAAATAAATAAATAAATATAGGAAGTAAATAAATAATTTGAGAAAGTTTGGGTTATCAATTATTTATCGGATTCCGGTTTAAAAAGTTAAAATAATCGATTTTAAGGTAAATAGGTGATATTTATATTTATTATCTTTGATTTTATGTGATTTGTGGAAAAAACGTACATTTTAGGCACTTGATTATTAGCAAGCCATGTGTGGTCAAACGTAGCCTGATACTGATTGACATTTCTTAACCAGATGACGCTTCACATATAAAATCGAAATTCAAATACTTTAATCTTATAAATTTCGAAATATACATCTAGGATATAGCTGCTGTGCTTCGATTTTTAGATAAAGGAGAATCACATTTGGCTGATTTTCAAACTAGTTCCCCCGACAAAACTAATTTTTTATTGAATTAGCATAATTTTCCCCTTGAAAGTTTTACAACTGTATATTCAACTCTTTCGTTGGAATTTTAAATCGCATACCCGCCAGTGGTAGCAATTGCGTTTTGTGGGGACGGCGGGGTGGTTTTTATTTTAACATTGGGTTCAACTCTGGCGCAACGCGGCCCATATATTTTGTTTTGTTTTCTAACGGTTTGCTGGTATATCAGGAAGTACTCGTTTCGTTGCGCATAGTTTTGCGCCTTGTAGGCATTGTAGGCTCAAAGAAAAACCATTGCATTGGTATATAAGACCAGTTTATGTGTATTGTGGCCTTAAGAAGTCATTAGGAATTTCACATGCATACACAAATTCTCAGTCAAGTATAAATTCTTCTTTCATATCGACATCGATATTAAAACATAAATTTGCCCATGGCATTTGTGGGTGAAGCTATGGGTGTAACTCGCCGGTTTAAAGCACACCCACATTTTCCCTGTTTACCTCTGAAGTGTTCGCATCCATTTCATCGCGACATAATTTTCGTCATGGTGTTGCCAGATTTTCATTAGCATAATGACGCAATTTATGGTTGTAACATATAACTTTAAAAGAAGGGGGAAGTCATTACAATTCCCAATCTTGGTTCAAGCCTAAACAGTGCTTCAAAAGCAATATTTAGACTCGGACCATACGTGAAAAGAACAAAAATGAATATAGTAGAGGGTGCTGAAAACGTTTCAAGTTAACGGCGCCTCAACCTGTAAGCGTACGTCACCGAAAATCTGTTCATACTATTCTGTCATTACAAGCAGTCCCGTCCAAAACCAGTTTTCTGTCAACGAGAGGTTTAAGCATTTCTATAAATACATAAATACATCTTCTATGCCCAAGTGTATTAGAGCCGACCGAATCGTAGTTAGGACCGATCCCAGAGGGCCGAATTGCGGTCATATAATCGGCGGGATTTTCTGTATTATTATAACTAATATAATGACTTGCAACTAATAGGACCTCCCAACAGTATTGTTAGTATTGGTCGCATGTCAAAACGATAGAAAAACGTTTAAGGCTCGTTTGTCGACAAAGATTACTTAGTTGAATTGAGGAAATTTGCATGACACGGCGCCAAGTAAAACGTCTAGCTAAGGATTATGAACCGCTAAAATATAAATTTATAAACTCGTAAAGCCTAGTATACACTGAGAAAAATTGCAGTCAATTCACTATCCATTTTTATGTAATTGTATACAAGAAAAGTTCGAACCCGCCTTGTTTATGAGATTTATACCAAATATGGACGTTGATGGACCGCACCTAGGCGGTGCGCTCGTTCAACATACCATATTTAGCTAAAGCTGATTTTATAATTAGTTTTATTTCAAGTTCAACGAGTAAAATTACTGTCAAAGACCAGTGATTTCACTGCATTTTTGTTACAGTATACCTTCAAGTTAATATTTGTTATTACCAACTTGATGAAATATGTTCCTAATACCTGTGCGTATTTATTACGAATTAGCGTGAACTCGAACATGGCGACATGCAAATGACATTTGTAATAACGTAGATCTAGTAGTAGTAATACAAATGTTAAGTGACTGCTGACGCTGCTCTACGGAGTGACAGAAATTTGAGCTTCGCTACAAGTAGGCTCAAAGCATCACCGGTGACGGTCACCTAATACGACAAAGAGTACCGGTAACTACATTCTAGGCAAAAAACATCGCAAACCGAACTAACTGAGTTGTTATAACAATGCGGAGTATGTGGCATTCTTTTTGGGCGACTGTCTATCAAACACTTTTTTCTTCCCTCTTAGTCACCTCTTACGATGTCGAGGAAAAGCGTTAGGCAATTTTGAAGCCTGTGCCGTAATACTCTCCGAGTGGTCAAGAAGTCTTCTAAAACCTAAACTATCTCCATCGCCATCCATAGTTTTAGCATTCTTTGGAGAGAAATATTACATTAAATTTCAAAATCTTAAAAATTTAATCACAGTTACGCAGTTACCAATTTAAAATTTTTGAAATTTCTTTTCATCTGCTCAAAAAAAAATTGACACAGTATACGAATTTCTGTGATGAAATTCATTCGAAATTCACTGGAATCCCGCTCTTGTGTTGTTTTCAATAATTTTTGAATCCTTTGAGAAAATCATTTTGACCGAGGTTAGCGAATGCCTATCAATATTGTCTATTTATGACATGAATGTAAACCTTCAAAAAGCAACTCAATTTCCAGCGCGGGTCACACATGGATCACGCTTTAAGGGCATGGTTCATCTATGGCCCCGTTTGATAGAAAATGTTTTTTCTATAAAGTTGCGTTTTGTGCCTTAGGCCTAATTTTTAGGTTGTTTGTATTGTAACTATGTAAAAACGTTGTTAGAAAAAACAGTGAAAAATAAATAAAATAATAAACCATCAAAACGGTACGGTTAATCCCAAAAAATGATTTAATTCTGGCAATAACTGAACTAATTTTGGTTTTAAGCATGATGAAAATCCGTAGTTTTTTCGAAAAGTATCAAAAATTCTATCGGCATTGGAAATTTTATTTCTGATGTTGATTATCTGCGTCCATTTTATCAAAATTCACCAATTTCTCTGTTTTTCATGAAAAATTCAACATTAATTTTTAATTTTGTTTTTTACGTGTAAATTTTGCAAAATATCAATATTCAAAATTAATTATTGTATTTTAATTTTAGTTCATTTCCATTTTTAATTCAGTAACTTCCGAGTTTCTAGCACATCACTTCTCTGAAATAGCTAATAAACTGATATAAATACTTTTTTAATAAAAAAAACTCACAATTTTTCGGTTCCTTCCGGCAGAGTTTTTGGTATTTCCGATACATTCACACATAAAATTTGAACAGGGATTGTCTCCGTAATTGTTTCATTTTCCACTGAAAACAAGCAAAATAAAATATTTTTTATTTCCTGCTCTTGAATATATTCAAAAATAAATTGACACGATGGTTGCAAGTCAATAAGTGGACTTGAAATGAGTAATATTTTTGTTTTGTTCGCTTGTTTAAATTTAAAAAGCAAAATAATATTTTGTGTAATATAAGCCACTGATGCATCGCTCCTTGGCGGCGCGATCCATCAGTAGCTCATATTAAACTCGAATTATTTAATTTATGCAAACTTTATGCAGTTACAGAGTTTTCAACCATCCACTTCATGCCTTTCTCATTTCTAGCACGTTTTTCTTTTGTTACTATTATTACGCAGGTAGAATCTTTGAAAAGTACTTTTTTGAAAATATGATGGACTTAATTGTTATATTGAACAAAAACACAAAATGAATGTTACATTTTGAAAAAAGGGAAATTTTTTCAAGATTTATATTTTTTATTTATATTATATTGTCAATTGTATATCATCAAATCATATTCAATTAAAGTTCTTTTTGACAAAATTGAAACCGAAATGGAAAAGGCGTGGTACATTTGGAAAATGAGATATTTTATGACGTTCATATAAATTTTCTTCAAAAACACAAAGTTAAGCTTGATAAAATATTCTAAAATTTAATAAATTTAGAATATTCATAATATAACGTTAGAAAAAAAAACTATATAAAATATTGATATTAAAATTCATCTAAAATGTAATAACTTTTTTAAACGTGTACTCAAAAAATTAGAGGTTTTACACTCTTCTAAATTTCAATACTCACACTTAACCAAATAGCGAATTAACAACTTTTATTTCTAATGGTGCATATCAATGATTTTATTAATAACAAATTAGATAATTATATTCACTATATTTAAACTTGTTTTTTTCGATATACTCAAAGTCTAGACATTATTTGTCATTCGGTACATATTTTATGGTTCAAGTAGCAATAAAACATGACCACTAAACTCGACTTTGAGCACGATTACACTTTTTGATTAAATTTTTGTCAGATTTTAAACAAATGCCTTTTTGAGAAGCATGTTTTTAGTTAATTTTTTATTTATTTTATGTTTGATAGATTTGGTCATTATGTGTTTTAAAAAATGCCTCGCGACCATGAAAGTGTATTTTCAATCAAAAAATTCAAATTTTAAGTATGGGCCTCTGATGAACCGCACCTAGAAGGCGCGGGCCATCTATGGCTCATACTTGTTAATAGGATATTGCAAAATATTTTGTGAAATGATCCAAAATACCATTTACGAAATGTACTTTTTTTTATTTTGGTCAGTGATTAATGGCTCATCGATACAATTACCACAGCGTAAATAATGTGACCTGACTTGTTTTTGTTACATTATTGTTTTGACTTACAAGGGAGAAAATAAAGGGAGCACTTTCAGCTTTATCTTGAATATTTTATCTTAATATTTATAATCAATAACCATTGTATTTAAGAAAAAGATAAATTTTAAATCAATTTTGTATAAATTGTGGGTTCGTTCAAAATTACAAATTACTCACGTCCAATTTCAATTTTACTACAATGGGTATCGTTTTCATATATCAACGTAGGAAATTAAACTTTTGTGTGCTTCTGCGACGCAATTTATGACGTCTTCCATGCTAACGGTTTTTAGTTTTGTATAAAAACCTCATTTTTCACCGATGTTGATTTCAAATCTACAAATCGTTCAAATTTGCAAAAAATATGTGTGTTTAATAAAGATTAGTTGGGGTTCGAACCCGCAATTTACCCTCTAATTAGTAAGGGGAATTTACCTGATGTTCATCTAAACAATATCCAAATGTCAAAAATGTTAAGTAAAGTTAATAAATTGAAAAAAGAAAATAAATATTCAGCCACTGTTTTTTAAAAAGTAAAAAATTGCATGTTTTTGGAAGTTTATAATTACCTCGTTGCACGAAGCAACACAGTGAAAACAATAAACAATCTTTTTTTTGTATATTTTACACCAAAAATGATTTTATAAAAACAGAAAATGTTTTTCGCTAATACACCAAAATGACGTAATGGATCACGAAAAACCATATCGCCCTTGGGACCTTCGCTCCTAAGTCCTGTATTGACAAAATAATACTTCTCGAATTAGGGATTTGCTTAAAGTCAAATTGGACACATTCTAGTCTCAAAATTTGAAAACCGGCGCAGCATAAAAATTGACCGACGATCCCAGTTTATTTACCGGAATATTAAAGATGTACGAATCGTTAGATTTACTCATAGAAAATTTTTCAAAATGTTTCCTGTAGAATAAGATTATGAACAAAAATAATATTTAAAATTTTTTTATCGAATTATCCCTAACAGTTGTGTAGTATTTGGGCTTTTAGTGAGCATTTATATTTTGAACATACACGTACAACCGTATGGGATTGTTTTATACACACTGTAACAAAAGTACAGTAAATTTACTGGTCATTTGCAGTAATTGGGTATTTCAACAGTTAAAAAAATGCCATGTTGATGAAATTTATGTCAATTCTGGACCACACCTTCGCGGCGCGCTCCATCAACACCCCATATTTAGCCAAAAAAGTCAATCTTCTATATTTTTCAATACCGCAAGACAAAATTACTGTCAAAGACCAGTGATTTTGTTGCATTTTTGTTACAGCGCATGATAAGTCTTTCACCAAATACAAAACAATCCTACAGGGTCGTACTTGAATGCTCAGAATACAAAAGCTCAAATTGTTATATAATACATCGTTTGTTCTAGCCTTTTAAGACTTAAATTTGCAATCAATACGGTATTTTTTTAATAAAAGTTTTCGACTTTTTCCGGTCTTTTTATAGCTGAAATAATAAAAAGTGAGTATTATGTAAGTTCTGTCGATCAGTAATCATGAAACACGCAATTTCACGATTTTTATGTTTATTTGTTCAGTATTAGCTATTGTCAAAAGGTTAGTCAGTTCAAATATGGCGTGTGAAATATTAAATTAAATACCAATTTTTTTTTATTTGAAGAATTGGATATGAATTTATATATAATTTTAAGTTAGCAGTACACTGGGACTCCGTTTTAGTTTTTATTTATTTTTTTATTGTGTATTATGTAAATTATGTAATAAGTTTTTGTTGATATCCTTGAAAAATATTTACTTTACTTTTTACTGATGCCCTTTTCCATATGTTTATAAACTAGTTCATATGTATATAAACTTATATCTGTCTAGCAATTCTAACCCTGGAAGTCTATAAGTGGCCGCTGGTACAGGGCCTTGGGCAGGGTGCTCCACTCCGGGAAGTGACTGTAAAAAATATCACATAAAGTATATAGATTTTATATAAGTATATATATATATATATATATAAATAAAAAATTCATTTAAATTATAAGTAAAAAATAATGCTTCTATAAATATTTAAAATTGAATGTTGAATTTATAATTTGCACTGTATAAAATATATAAACGTAACAAGACAATAGTTACAACAAGAACAACTTACAAGAGACTTTAAAATCAAAGTTATGTGTAGGCTTGCAGCAGCATTCAGGGGGTAAGCCACAGTTTGCGTTATCGTCGTTGCAACGGTCCTAAAATATAGGAGAAATGTAAGTATAAACCTTTTGTCAAGCATGGGATATACATGAACCGGGCTTGAAAAGCTCGATTCATCTATGGCCCATACTTTATAACATTTATTCCAATGTTTGACAAGCGAAAATGTAAACATTTACAGAGTCCCGCGGCTTAAGGTCAAAAAAGAAGATCAAGCACGGTTTCTGTTTATGCCGAATAATGGAAGCGTTATTTTGTGTAGATTAACTATACTCCTTAGTGGTTTTTTTAGGATAAACTGTCAAATTTAAACAACTTGTATTTGGTTTTTATTCCAAATACCATAATATTACGAAATGTGTTATCGTAGCCGCAAAATATCATTAGGCGTTCATCAAATGATGAGGTATTTTGTTTTATATGTAATGCGGCCTGGTGTTCAGACGAGTTCCTATTTTGGTGTTCACTTTGTGGTATTAAATAAAACAAGAAGCCATTTTGGTTTATGTATACAATGAATTTCTGTAATGTATACTCTTTGGTAAGGTTGCCACTTTCAAATAAAATTATTTTCGAATCGAATCTCGAATCATAACATTTCGAATTGAATTTTTGAAACTGATTCTATTTAAAAATGTTTGATAAATTTTTATCAAACAGTATTTTTTTTAATTTTTTTTTAAAGTGAAAAAATTGATGGAAATTTTAAAAAAATATACAAAATCTTAATTAACACTTTGCTTAGTACCTTCATCGAATCACACCGAATCACTAAAATATCATCCGCTTCGATTCGGATATTTATTCTAAAAATTGTATTTCTACTTTTAATAAGAGCTATTCTGTTATTTTGAATAAAAACACTGCAGGAAAGCAAATAAATTTATATATGTAATTTTTACAAACAATTAAAGAAGAAATACAAAAATTCGTATTTTTCTTATTTTTATTAATGAATAAACTGTATAAATTATTATTACACTGGGATTGAAAACTCTAAAACATCCTAACATGAAAGCGCTGTTATGTTGGCACATATTATTTTTTGTTTCGAATAGAAAATTCACTTACATGCATTGCGACGTGCAGAGAGACATCGTCTTCAGCTAAAGATTTTTGCAGACATAGTAATGAAAAATAGATAACAACTGATAATATTATATTCACTCTCAATGATAATTTATATGAATTCATTATATATCTGTGAAACATGAAAAAATAAGTGTTATTTTTTTAATTTACGTTCATTATAAGCAAAACCGAAAGCAGTGCTTAAAAGGAACCAACTAACTGCCACTTATTTACCAAGAGCCACTACAAGACGTAGTACCAGCAACCACACACTGCGCGGAAAACATCCGAAATGAACCAAAATAATAATAAAAAAACCGAACCTATCTCTATGGAATATCCCGGTAAGTGAAGATTTATCTTGCTGTTGAAGGAAGTTAACTACTTCATCGAATATGCGGAAGAGAAAAAAAAATTCAGATTGTTGATTATTGTTGATTGATGAAGTGTGAAACTAAATTGGTTTATGTCCGGCCAGAACCGTCAAAATTCAAAACAGTGTTTGATCAGGAGATCGTGGTTCGTCATGTGGCTTTTCTATGTCATTTTCGGCGTTGTAGAACAAAAATTAAATCCTATAAAAAAAAATACTTCGGCAAAGAAACCTTTAAAAAAATTCCCAACTCTTTTTGTATTATATCGACTGACTCGTCCCGATCAAACATTTTACCCACTAAATACATCATAGATTAAATACGTTACGCAGCCTTTCCCTTTTTTTATATAATTTTCTCCATTTTTACAATATACATGACAACTTTTGCGTGCTAACCATGTCGAAAACAAAACAGCAATAAAAATGAAAATATTGATCTTATCAGTTTAAAACATTAAAGATAAGATAATTATCTGATATAATACTAGTCGCGGATGTTTTGATAAGAGCTTCTGCGCGCTATACTTCCCTAGCTTAAGAACTGAAAAAACATAAAATCCTATAATTTTTTAATACTTTTTTATTTGTCAAGCATGAGATTCAGATGAGCGTAAAAGGTGCGATGGAACTTTCCAGTACTGACTATACTTACATAAAACCGCTCTATATACAAAATTTCATAACTTTACACTTGGCAAAGTTAAATATATACTACAATCCACCTATTCTTATAAACAACCATGATAACTCAGTATTTCAACCCATCCAGAAATTTTATTTTATCAAGCATAAGTCACAGATGAACCCCGCCGGCGTGATCCATCAGTGACTCGTATACCTAACAAAACGTTTGGATATTTCCTGCTACTGCACACCATACAGTGATAATCTCTATCGGCTAATATTTTATCAAATACGAGATATATGTGAAAGGTAATCATGACGTTAATTTCCCGTTACTCTTTCGATATAGTTTTATCTTTTCCTGTGTACTCAACTAAAATCTTTATTGAATTAGACAATACTATTACCAGAACCACTCAGAATCTGCACATTTGAACAAAGTTATTTATTCAATTAATCTTGATACAATTGACTTATTTGATAATGCAGTAACATCGTCTTTCTTTAGGAAAATTTTGGGATGACAAGACGAGAGAATAACTTCATCTCGGTAAGCCCTTTTGATACATTCATGTCCGCTACTAAACTCAGTAGTTGGGGAAACAAGAAAACTTATTCCCCTCTAACAACGCTAGCTATGTTTGCCTGCATATTAGTTTTGTATGCAAAACGAGAATTTATTATATATGTATATATATATTACCTCGAAAGATATTTTTTCTAAAAAAATATATTCTTATATTAGTCATCATTGCTTTACTGGATCGTTATATTTGTATTTTTTTTTGCTTAAAACTATCCGCTAAAGTGTGTGTGTGTCGTCTACAGATAATTTTGATTATTTCAACTAAAGTTATTTGCGCAAAATAATATTCACTAAAATAGAGTTCTGAGAGAGAGAGAGAGAGAAGAGAGAGGGCTAGGCGTCGCTTTGATATTTTAAAAATGGGTAAATAAAAAACAACAAATTATATTAAAGCTACCTCAGTGGGATAATCGGTTGCCAAAACTGCAGAAGACAAAATGTTTCATCACCAAGACAAAGTCTGTGCCATGTAACCGAATTGAACGACATTCAACGACATAAAAAAAAATACCAACGCCTTAAAGTGTAACCCAGATTGCCTTTAACCGATCAAATGCATTATTTGAATTTAACTCCGAATACATGGATTCAATTCAGTGTGTAATATAAAAATCTTATTGTCGTTTAGCGTCCGACACAAAAACGCACATCCGCGACTCATATCTCAAAAACATAAACAAAAATCTTACGAGAACAAATAAAATGAAGTCAGGGTTCAGTTCGTCTAATTTTTCTGTATCAATATTCTCTGGGGTTTAAATACACGAATTCAATTTCACGAGAATACCACATCATATAGCGAAACGTAGTTCAATTATAACATATCCACAATAATTCAAAATTTATCATAAATAAAATCGGGATTGTAGAAATCTACGCTTTAATTTTTAATATATATATATAGGCAAAAATCCCGTCTTTACATAAAACAGATTACTCCAAAAATCAAAGTTATCCTCATTCCCTTATCTCGATCACTCAAAACTAACCTTCAATCTTAAAATTCCCTTTTTTACCCCAAATCCAAATACTAAACCACGTTCCATTTTTTGCTGGATCACACCTAGATCTATGGTAATTTACCCATAATTCACTAATAATCCTCAAATCTGGTATAAGACCGTCCGTCACCAAAGCCTCTCGCGTGTAATTGAAACGATTAACTGCATCGCGTCTTTTCCAAGGACGCCGGAGTGCCTTTTTCGCGGAAGACATTCACCGAGAGACATTCAGAAAAATGAATCAATCTTACAATCCGATCACGCATGGTACTTATTCAAATTGCGCATGGTAATGCGCAATTTGAACAAGTATCATGCTTAATCGGATAAATTTTACGCGGATTATAAATTTTTTGCTTTATACCTTCGAGGTATGCCACCAGTAAACAATAAACAAAAGTTCGATACTTCTGCTATTAAGACACTATATTTAGCTCATAAATGTAAAAGCCATGCTGCGTATATGATACAATGAATTTTATCTCAAGAACAGATTTTGAAAACATGAAATTATATATCTTCGGCCTAACCGCTACTCCATTTTGGTATGGGGCACCTCGTGTCGTGTACAGTAGGACTTAGAGATTTCGGCGGCATTAAGTCCAGCATGCAATTAATACCTTGAATAAACTTTGTCACAAATGTACATATCTTTCCACGTGGAATTGCGGTGGTGGGCAGTCGCGTGAAACAACCTCGCACCACAGTTCTGCAATCGGGAGATACTGACATTATTTAGACAGTTGAATTGACCCGATATATAATACTATTGATATTTTTTTAATCATGTTGATTGTGTTTAACTTGGATTCCCCCGTCGGCCGTTCATTTACTATTCGCTTAGATGGACGGAACATACTCGAATAACGTTATGAAATCAACAATAATCACGAAATATTTGCAGTTTTGAATCAAAATTAAAAATATTGAAATCGACTTGACCACACACAGAAAGACTTCAAAACTGGCGAATAGAGAAAAGTATTATCTCAGATAATACGCAATATGTTGAAATTAAAATTAGTCGGCCTTAACATGCAGGCTCTATTTCAATAGGTCAAGGTGCTTCAGTTGCTTTAGTGATATCTTCGTACAATACGGAGCCTATATAGCTTTGATTACTTCAACTGAACTGAAAAATATTATTAGGAAGGAAGGGTCTGTCAACAGTTAATAATCTACATTAATAGAGAGAGTACATACGTTCGCATAAGTCTCGTGATAGTTATAGAAGCAACACCCGAGAACAACAAACAGTGAAAAATTTGCCAGATATAGCTAATACAAGTGACTTTTTTTCAGCTAGAACTACACTTAACATTGGCCAAAGATAAATCGTGCCTTTCAGGCGCGATTAATCTCTGGCCCATGTGAAGTGTAGCAATACACTTATACTCTTGCATACCTTCACAATAATATTGTGTTGTAACATTATAGCCCAATATAGATAGATATCAAATAAAATATTTTGTATATTAATTCTATTTTTAGATTTCTGAATACCATGGAAAATTGAAATTGCATACTAATATATGATACGTGCATTTTTCATGTGATATTTCCCCATTATCAAACCACATAAAATTACATCATTTCGAGCTGCTTGCGAAATAAATTTGGTATATTTTTTATCTTTGTCTTGTCTGGTGCATGTGCGGCAGCAATTGTTCATTCTAATAAAACGGAAGGAAATGGTTTCCATCTCTTACGTGAATGGATCCAAATTAGATAAAAATACACTTTCTTAGTGCTATTCTGTTATTCAGCTAGGAAGAAATAATGCACTTCAATACTAAAAAATTGTTTTGAGAGACAGGAAGACGGCTTCACCATATGTCGAATATAAGAAATAGCAAATGCAGAACAAAAATAATAATTGCTTTTAAAAAAGCGCGGTAAAATGATCCGTCTTTTCACTGCCTCATTTACAATGTGCCGGATAGGTAACAATAAAACTCTGCATATCTGAAGGTAGACAAGTTAATCCATTGTTTTAGTTCAATGAATCGGTTACCCGCTGACACTAACATTATTCATGTCACATCATTAATTGCAATATGCACTTTTATATTGGAAGTTATATGTTTCGTTTATGTATGTATAATGTATTTATTCATTTTTTATAATAGATATATATATTTCATGGGCGGTTAAATAATAAGCTGTATTTATTTATCCTTGGATTCTACGTTTATTAATATAAACTATGTATTATAAGATCCGTGGGTTATTGAATGGGTTAATTACAACCATTGAGATACTTTTTAATTTTTTTCCGGATTTTCATTATTTGTAATATACTAATTATTTCCCGCAGATAAAAAAAACCTTTCTCGAATAAATGCGGATGTGTAGAATATATATTATTTTCACATTCAAATAAAAAAATGTTACATGAATAAAAAATGCAAATTTGATGCCTCACTCTGACAAAAAATGAAATTTGGCAATAATCCATTTTCAATTGCCTATTTATTATAAAATTCCCATTCAAATGTATGCTTCATCCGGTACGTCGAGATAAAAAGAATATATATATATATATTGGGAAGATAACTGACCAGTAACTGCTCCCTACGGGGAAAATATTATACACAGAACCGAGGTTTATTGTATAGTGCAGAGTGTGATATGTTCACGAAAAATAATAAGGCTATCTATCACTTTTCGCTTTTTTGGTCGCCTCTCACAACACGTAGGAAAGGCATTGAGCGAATTCTAAATCCTGTACATAAAAAGGTACAAAACACGCATCTATTGAGTACATAATACCAGAATTAGTTAGTGCATTTTATTAATGACATTCCTTAAATGTTTCTTTCGGCAAAATCAGAAATATTTTTCTGTCAGCACCACCCAAATAGGTAATATGTTCAAAACCCCCAACAACTAACATTTTTTAGGCAGAGTGCCATATCAAACTTACCAACATTTAAATAAACTCTCACATTATGCTAGGCATAGGGCATAGATGGAACGCGCCCTCAGGCGCGATTCATCTATGGCCCATGTTTGGCAAAACTCACTTTTACACAGGACATAAATTTCGACTGATTCTTTAGTGTTTGAGTATTGCTACACTCAATACTATTCCCCTGAGGTGAAAATGCAGTATAGTATATATATCTTGTCGTTTTCCGTTATCTTTTTGATTTCCTCACGAAAATTAAAACCAACCATCTATGACGTCATGCGGAATGCATCGATGAAAGATGTTATAGCGAGAACGTGCTATTTTCAAGACGTTACCCAATCCCATTTTTTTCCGAAAATGTACATTGCTGATTCATATACTCGAGGTCTTTTTTAACTAAAAATTCTATGACGTCACCTTGCTCCAGCATAGTTAAAATTTAAAATCAAATGCTCCCCAAACTGAGAGTAAAACATGGCAAACATTATCAGGCCTTGGTCTTGAGTAAGTTGAACATTTCGCGGTCGCGCTACTTACGGATTTTCAGATTACTAAATCACGTATTACTGATAACATATTAAGCACGTCGATTTCCAGGACAATCATCTCAAGACGCCTATATACATAGATCGTAAACAAAAATTAAATTAATTTGCTGTCATATTCAACTTCTTGGTCTAATATGAACCACAGATGCAATGATTTGTAATGGTGATCATGTAATGTAATGGTGGCAACATGGCAAAAAGCCATATACATTGATGGCTGACTCGGCGAAGGGGAATATTATATTTAGATAGCATCGAAGTTGATAAAACTTTAGCGCCTTCGGCGTGCAATTGAAATTAATCGCGATTTTTGTTGTCATATTTAGACCAAGAAGAGTGAATTTTTTACACTAAAAACCAGACAAAATTTTGAATCAAATTGTAACCTTAATTATCATTTTTGTATTATTACTGATTTTCGTACTCAGTTCCTCTCCACATTCCTTTACCTTTCTCTCCACAACATCTTTTTTCTCATTTCATCTTCTCATTCTCTCCCATTATTACCTAGCCTCTTCTCCAGATTTCTCTTCTTACATATATCAACGGTCGTCTTTTTTTCTTCTGACAGCCATCAAACAATTTCCAAACTTCTAACCACTTCTATTTTTGAGTATTCCATAACTTTCTCACAAACAACCCCTTCAACCCCAAAAACACAATAACTGGCAAAAGAATTTCAATTTTTACCCAAATATGCTACTTACCAGCTATTTCGAGCATCGGTTTATCAATCCTAGATTTACTTTAATCCAATTTTTAGATTTAGTCGTCGAGTTTTTGTCTTATTTTCGGATAAAAGTCGCTACCGTAACATTTGTCTACACATTTTCTAAACTTTACGGTGCGTGAATCGATTTCTACCGCTTTTGGGGGCTAACAATCTAATAAACCTAACCAAAATCTCCTCATGACAACAAATCGTTGGTATAAGCAATAAAAGTAATATTCATTAAACTATTCATCGAAGGCCATACTCATCTACATCCAATGCCTAATAACATTTACAGAAATTACAATAAATTCAAGTATATTTTGCTATTTTACCAATGTTTTGAAAACAAAAAATACTCTTTTCATCATCATGCGGCCGTATATAGAGACAAAAGCGATAATTTTGTCGTCGTTCGCTAAATATGAAAGATGTGTATTGAACACTCCTAATGGAATTGAAGTTATATAAGCCCAATTTAAACTGTATAAAATATTGTTTATTTGTTTGTGCATTTAAGCGACAGTGAGAAAAAGTTGAAAAGAATTCAATATTAAAAGGACATACATTAGAAAATTTTGTTTTTGTAAGAATTGGCCATCCGTGATCCACTCTTACAAAATATGCCCGTAAAAAGTTCTATTGGATGCACTGATATTGGAGAAATTGAAATAAAATCAAATGCGCAATCATGACGGTTTTGGGTTATTTTTCTGAACGTACATGCAAATGAAACTTGGTAGAAGGAACGATAAATTCTCCCGTATCCCTTTTTGAAAGTTGGGGTGTGTATATATGTCCTCCGATCCCCACCGACAGGTCATAAACCATTGCACCAACCCAATTTGTTAAAAAAAGAGAATATGCAGCATTATGTTTTGTGGTTCTCCAATACCTGATTATATTATCTTGCCTCCTCTTCCTCACTCACTCTCTATTTCACTCTTACGAAAAATGTTCACATTGTTAGTTTTTTTTTATGTTTTAGTGGTTTCACGATTTAGATGAAAGTGCACGTTAAAGATTAAATAAATGTTAGGCTCAAATCAAATTTCATGGTATCTATATAACCCGATCAAACTCGTTTCTCTTTGCAGAGTGGATTTGTTGACCCTGATTTATGCTCGGCCAAAGATTGGCAATATTTTAAAATGTTCTTTGCACGGACATGAGACTTTGAGAAAAACCGAGATAATATTGAAACATTAGAATGCATAAGAGTGCCATTAAAATGTGAAATTTCATGTAGCTGGGCAAAGATTTCGACAATCGCCTTGACAACCGACAATTAGGGCTTGGCAAATCAATTCGGTGATTCGAATCGATCCGATGCACAAATTATTCGAATTAATACTGAATCGTTCGTAGTAACAAAAACTTGCTAAATAAGGGGAAATTTCATTTTCAACAACAAAACGCATCCGATTTTGGTCAAATTTAACCAAGGTCGGTTGTATTTTGTCGTTAAAGTATGCAAATTTTCGTTCTTCGACATAACGTGTGAATCGAAAATACAAAATACCTTCAAGTCTGTTTACGCTCTCATTAGTAATGCGTAACTATAAATTGTGTGATTTTTTTATGATGGACAAAAGGAAAGGAGGCAGATGGAGTTATTTATTTGATTCGATTTGAAAAACTTTGAAAAACGATTCGGTTTTGCCCAACCCTGCCGACAACGCCGTGTTATGTCGTTCAAAACTTCATTATTTTTCCAGTATGACCCACAGATGGACAACGCTATGGAGACGAGATCCTTAAGTGCCCACACTTGAATGATGAATAAATTTATTGTCTCATTACTATAAGTACCTAGGTATACAGGTGAAGAAAGTATATGTGAGAAAGAGACAGGGAAAACGTAGAAGTTTATTAGCTTAAAACATGCAAGGATACGACGCCATTGACAAAACTTGTTTGCATGATATGTCTTTATTTTGGATACATTTGAAACTGTAAAGCAGAAAAAGCGATGACATTTTTTCCAAGATTTTAGAGTGTTGTTCATATGTTTGATGCAATGATGAGTACAGAAAGCCTGTGTTAGGATACCAATACTAATTTCGAATATATCATGGTAATGAGTTTTATCACGTTTTGGATAAAATATATTAGCCTGATGCGCATCAATTGGGATGTGGTAGATTTTATCATTACTCCTGGCGCAGTAGTTGTAGTTTCTGGTAATTGTTTCAAGTATAAATCTGCGGTTACTGGTCGGTTTTTTATACATATTCTGCCTTAATTCCGGTTTTATCTGGAGATGTTTCAGTGGCGTGCCTGATGTCGAACATCCATCGATCAAGACGCTTGTACATTGTAACAAAAGTACAGTAAATTTACTGGTCATAAGGAGTAATTGTATATTTTCAAAGTTATAAAAACGCTATGTTGTTGAGATTTATGCCAATTATGGGCTGTTGATGGAACGCACCTTCTAGGTGCGTTTCATCAACCTTTTCGTAATTGGGCAAAAAAGTCAATTTCACATTTTTTTAATACCGCCACGTAAAATTACTGTCAAAGATCAGTGATTTTGTTCCTTTTTTGTTACAGTGTATCTGCTTGCGCCAAACAAAGAAGATTTGAAAATAAAATTTAGCATAAATAAAATTTGGTTCTTTTCTCTTAGTTTTATAAATAGAAATTACAGGAAAAAGGTGGCACGAGGTCAAAATTAATATCTCATAAACATTGTAAAGTAAAAGATTAATGTGGGAGATAACATTATGAATCACATTTTTTTATAATTAACACATATTTGAAACATTAACGTACTAAGAAATCATAAGTATAGCGAAATTTCAGACTCCATGACTAACATAACTGAAAAAAGATAAGAAACTAGTCCGTGTGCTCATTATACTACGTTAGGTATGAGACACTGATGGTTTATCTATGACCCATGGTTGACGAAATAAATTTCCTTTAGTCCAAGCAAAAAAAGGGTATTTCGTTGTTTTTATCCTAATTTTTTTTTAAATATTCACCCTATTTGCACAAAAATTTTCTCATGATTAATTTTTATTTTGCAACCCGAACCTAATCCCTAAACAATGAAATTTTTTGGTAAAAATAGCGAAAATATGGATTTTTCAGACCTAAAGCTGTTCTGTGTTGTTTACTTCACGGTAAATTTCACAGAAAAGCCAAAAACAGTAAATATTTTATTTTGAAACGCTTATGAACGTGGTACCATAAATATATACATATTTTGGGCAATGGCTTAAAAATGTAGTAAAATCAACATGAATCGAACTATTAATCTTCATCATCTGAGAATATTAACCAAGTTACTCACGTATCGCCTTCTTTTGAGTCAATATGTGTCTATGACCACACCCACCCATCCACTGTGGCACTTTGCTTACTTCAACTATATTCTACTGATCGATTTATTGTTTTAAAGACCAAAGTATACGTTGGTTCGATGCTTGGCCGTTTCACCGCCGAATTTACCTTATAGTCAGCAAAACAGGCTACAGCAAGTTCAGATGCAGGTACACAGTTACTATACGCAAGGTATCCGAAATAGATTATATTATATTTTATTATCCGAAATAGATTATAGCCTGATAGATGAGTGTAAAAGTAATAGTAAGCTAATGCTGAAATGCCAACAAAAACGGTTTCTTTTTACATTAAACAGGATATAATTTGTTAGTTGTGGAGAAAATATTTGACCTATAAATCTCAAAACAAAACCTAAACTTCTAATCGATTTTCTTAACCCAACTAAGAACAAACCATAACCATCTTTTAGTTTTAGGAACAAAAATATCTGTCTCATATTTTGATTTGCTTAATATGTTTATACCCATCAATTTTTGGAAGATTTGTATTCGTTTAGAACGTATTTAATCCGATTGTTTATGGTTTAAAATACTAATTTTTCCAAATCGGATTGAAAATAACGTTAAATGTGATTTTCTCAGTCATAATTATCGAACAAATGCCCTTCTGTCTCAAAATTGTACTTCATTAGCAAAAATAAACCCTTTTCGTCGACAACAAGTCACATGTAGACCGCACCTCGGTTGCCTCTGATTTTGCTAATGTATTTCTATGAGAAATATTACAATTTCATTCATCTTTCGCTGCCGCACACATCATCTTCAACCATCCACACCCATACGCACGCTCACACACACAACACATACATCATTTTTCGCTATGATATTCCTTTAGAAACATCGTAATTTCAACCATTCCCCGTGTCACACACATCATCTTCATTTATCCACACACGACATTTTGCAGTACAATTTAGTTTTATAAGAACGTTGCCGAGTAATCCGAAAACCGTCTGGACCAAACTAAAACGGTGTAACGGTTGGCACTGCCTATTCTATTAGGAGTATTACCATATGTTTTACTTTATTCGCATCCAACGGCACGCAAGATATATGTTGGGGTAATTCTATATACAATATCACTTGGATGTGAAGAGAAAACGTCAAAATATTGGCACAAATTTACGTTTACAGGGAATTGTAATTTATTACTTTCGGTTGCACCAATCCTCCTTTGTTAAGTATTAGCAACTGTGATGAAGCGCGTCGTGGAGGCGCGGTTCATCACTTGCCCATGCTTGATAAAACATTTTTTTTCATTGCGCTAATCTAACAAAATACAACAAACGAACATGAAACAAACTACAAAACAAATATTTCGGAAAAATAGATCATAGCCGAATTCCACGTATTTGCCCGATTAAATCATTTCAAATGTCTTCTAATTTTATCCTCTCACCAAAACAAAACAAATAAATTTTATTTCTCGTGTTCAATTTGACAGTGAGATCTAATTACTTGAACCTCAACATCTGTCGCATTAGTTGGAACCTATTGGCTTTAGAGAACATATTTCGATTATGTTACGATCACCTTATTTTTGTTCTGCGATATTTGGAATTTAATTTCGAAGGTTCGAGATAGTTAATCGATAATCCCAGTTCACCACTCGACCCGGAGTGTATTAAATTACGTAAGATAGAATTTCAATAAAGAACTGCGTGTTCGTAAGTGGGGGCTGGACAATTCGATTCGGTGATTCGAATAGATTCGGAGCACGGATTGTTCGAATCAATCGTGAATCGTTCATAGGAACAAAAACCTGCTAAATAAATTAGAATTTTTTTTTGTGACGGCAAAATGCAATCGATTTTGGTCAAGTTTGTTCAAAATCGATTATATTTTGTCGTTAAATATAAAAATTGTTGCTCTCAAACATGGAGTGTAAACTGAAAATGCAACATAAACTATAAATTTCTTGGATTTCAAAATGAAGACAAGTTATATCAGTAAAAATGAAATATTTGGTATTTACAAAAAATTAATGATTCGATCCGATTCGAAAAAATTATTTGAATCAGATTCAAATTTCAAATGATTCGGTTTTGCCCATCCTATTCGTAAGGATTCTTCTCCTATCAAATACTTTCTTCAATCGAACAGAAATCGTATACCTTGGCGACGCGATCTATCAGTGGCCGAACTTCAAGAATATATAATGAAGGAATTTTTGGACATTTCTTTTCTCTATATACGTAAAAATATAGCACGTATAAACATTTGAATATACACAAAATAAAAAGTTTAAATGATCGAATATCCGCCGAAAAATGGATCAAGCTCACATGATCACGCATTTGAAGTTGTAATTGACTTTTAAAATAATCTTTAACATTTCTGACCTTCGTTAAGTACTAGAAATTTCTCCTTGGTATATATATACATTTCAAAATAATCGATTTTCACACCGTTATGAATTTTTTAAACAAAAAACTCAAAAATACTAAATTACGATCCTTTAAGTCATGTGTTTTGTTTATTTTTCGAATCAGAAGATAAAAGTCGACACGAGCTGTTATTTATGGATTTAACATAAAAGTTAAGTCGTTCTCACCGCTAAAACGATTTTATTAAATTACAATGGGTACTTTCATGTGTTTTGTAGCAACTTGTGTAAAAAATATTATCCGTTTTTCGTTTTATTGGCGATTTTACATTATTTGGTTTTCACCAAACACTATAAAATATAAATAGTATGTCGTGAAAGTCACCACAATTTTAAATAAAATATTCAATATTAATGGGAATATACAAATTATGAAGATCAAAGTCCTATAAAATCTATGGGACATTTCAAGCTATTATTTTTTCGTGGTTTTGATGTAATTATTTCAAAATAGCGATTGGTAGTGGCATCACCTCAGACAAACATCACTCACCAATAATCTGCTACAGCGGTTCAATTAATTTTGCATTAAATGTTTTTACCAAGGATTCAGTTACAAATTTTACGATTTATATAACTCATTGCCATTTTAGTGGCAAATGAAAATTCTGTTGTAATTTAAGAAACGTCGTTTTGTATAGGCGAGTGAGCTAATTTCGTGAATCTCTGGCGTCACCCTATGGTCGTTGATCCAAATTAAATCAAGAATAGCAAGTATTTCAGTGAGAATAAGTTTTGACGGCAGCCCGACTCGTTGGCTCAGTCGGTTGAGTGCCTAACGGAAGACCATGGTTGTATTGATCACCGGCCAACACAAAGCCAGCCCGAAATTCTTGGGTATGAGACGGCAAGGTAGGGGAACGTTGGGGGTGGGCATAGTCGGTTTGGGTATAGGAGATAGAGCCAATTTGAGGATGGGAAGCCGAGGTATAGGCAGTTTGGGAATGGCGACAGGAAAGCGAGAGAATAGTTTGGGAAAAGATGGTAACAGGTGGGTTGGGGATAGAAAAACGAGATGTAATGCGGATATTAAATTAAGGCAGATGTAAGTGCGTTGGAGAGAGATATCCTGGGACAAACGGTTTGAGTGTCACCCCCCAAAAAAAGATAATTTTTGATTACGACAAAAAAATCCCACGTTCCATTTGAAAGTTGAATAACTGAAGAATAAAGAACTATACATGTGTATACTGATTAGGCTTGATGCAGATTACAACCATCGCATCGTGACCCTGTAAGTCCTAAGAGGCAGTTACATTTTGTATATTTTAAAGCAGTATGTTCAAAATTACTTGACTCGGTGTTTATGTCAAGTTGCATGTCCACATAACTTTGTGTTATCACTGTCATTGCAATATGTAAAGCGACGACTTCATGCACTTTTATAGCTTTTTGATCTAACGATGCGAAATCAGGAAACATCATCCATGATGAGCGAGGACTAAATGAATAATCTCGAAAAAATTCCTGATTGTTGCTGAGAAATGCATCTGTAACTCCATCCACAGATTCAAGATCGTCTTCAGCAAAAACTCCATCTGGTGACATGTAATTGCGCATTGAATTAATGACATTTTGTTTCAATGTCAATTTTTCGTTTTCCGTGAAAAAGTTTGAAACTGGTTTCAGAATGCAGCTTCCGCCATACAAGCACGGATATTGTAAACAGAGGAAATATTGCAAATTTGTAGAATAAGCACCGACTCCGTCCACAAGCTCCAATTTTGCCGTGTCATCTAAAAATCAACATCCTATAGAAGTAAGGGTGCGCAAAACCGAATCCTTTGCAATTCGATTCCGAATAAAATATTTTTAAATCAGATCCTGTTACCAATACCATATCAATGGCCAGTTTCGACCATTAAAATTTGCTAGGAGTATCGAAATCAAGAAAATATTTTATCCATTCAAATTTCGCAGGCTTAAGAAAATGCAAGTCTGTGTATTGAAAACTATTGACTCTGATCGCTCATTTATTTTGTTTTTCTTACTAACGAGAGTAAGATTGAATGTCTTGCAAAGAAAAGGGTATAGTATTGGTTGTTCCATTTGTGCATAGGCTACGATTCCGCTTCAAGATCAGTGTATTGCTGGGAAGTTTGCCAAGTCAAGAAAAAAACAGGAAGGAAATACAGAAACAATATTGAACTTGGAAAGCGAGTAGTCCATCAACACTCTCTTACACTTTTGCCCGTACATTCTGCGTAAAGTACACTCTAAATTATATCTGAACATGATAATAGGTGAATTCCTTTCGAATTTGTTTGTTCTATGAAGCGACCGAGTGTTGTATAACAGACAGTAATCAGAGGAAAATCGATGACAACGCACCGCGTCAGATTCTGTTATATTCCACTCTGAGAAGTGGCTATAAAAATAAGCTTACCTATCATAAACGAGTTTGTTCCATATTTCGTAACCAAACCATCAGCCTGCACCGTGATGAACTCGGGAGCAAGACCACCGAGTTTTGACAATACAAGATTATGTGACACTTCTGTTGTTTTAAAAAAAATATATAAGCCAACGATTATATTAATCATATTTAAGGGGAATCGTATCTTAGAACTCTTCGTTATGTATCAACTACAATTAAATTTTGTCAAGCAGGTGATATAGACGGGCCGTGCATCGTCGGCGCGAGCCATGAGTGACTCAAGCAAAACAAAAACATGTGTGCACAAAATACTTCTTACTGGGATGACATTGTTTGGGATAACTTTTTCAAAAACTGTATCTTTCCTAATGAAATTTCAAGGTTATTCCAGTACTAAATTGCAAAATAATATTCCACTAAATTGTTCAAATCTATAAGCGTTTACCCATTGATTGTACTCACTTATGCTTTCCTTCTTTAAAACGTTATCTGCTAGTTCATGAAAAATGAAACTACTAGCGAACGCCGACTCCCCAATTGTACATTGAATCAAGGAAAAGACAATTGATGTTATTGATACAGAAATTACCACTTCCATCTGTATTGCCAGAAAAGACACAAAATATGATAATTTTTAATAGCGATGGTCTGATACTAACATACCTTCGCGTAAGCATCACGTACGTAATTCCCTAATATTTCCTTCCGTTAAATAAACAAATATTTGACGTACATAAATTCATGTTCTAATTTAGTAGTAAAATTATATTTTAAAATGTTTACTTGGAAACTATAGATAAATGCTCAACTTCTGTTTTGCAAAAAAGAAGTTGCATTAGTAGCTGTTTGAATTGTAGAAAACTTATGGATTTATTCATAATGTTTTCTTCTTTCGAAAGAAAAAAAAATAAAAACAATGCTCCGGAACAGTTATATTTGGAATGATCACAATGTCTAATTTGAAATGGTCTGATAAACCTGTTCCTTCAAAACCAAATGATAAGCATGAGTCACAGATAGACCATGCCTAATTTACACGATTCATCTGTGACTCATGCTTAACATGAATGCATCTATTTTTAATGTGGTCTATACGGAACGTCTATTAGTCTGTATTACATATTTCACAGTCACACGCTGGTCCTGCAACTACAACCATCTTTTGACCTTGCGAGCTTCTGTGGCTATCCATCATTGACGCATACTCGGAATTTTCAAAAGTTATCCAGCACAATCGTGATATATATTGTAGCTTATAACGACGCATTTTTGTAAACTTTCGCTGTGCAATATTGTTCTCATACATTTCCAACACCACTGCGTTACGACACAAATGAGCTACAATTCATCATAATTATGTATACAATTAGTTCAAATAATACGGTTCCCCGCCTATGTAATATTTAATGTCTGATTTGTTATTTGTAGAGCTATAGATAAATTCACCATTGCCCGGTCTAGGCACCACTCAGTTAACTGTGAAAAATACTTCAAATTGTGTTTGGGAAGTGGTTACCTTAGAGTGCAGTTGCTAACTAGAAATAGCACTAGTACTTCATTCTGGAGTATGTATGTAGTACATACATAGATGTAGTACATTTCACTCACCAACGCTCTTCTATGGCGAATGAATTAATTTTACATTAAATGTTTTCACCGAGGGTGCAGTTACTTGTTTTACATTTTATGTAACTCTGTAAAAATTCCGTTAATAAATATTAAACCTCGTTTTGTGTCTTTTAGTCGTCTTTAGTCGTATGTCTCAACAACTAATACTAGTGCTGTCCGAAATCCGGACTTTTTCAGATTGAACAACATCAGAATACTTGTCTGATTCAATATTCAATTCTAAGGTTTAATATTATTAAACAAAAGCTTACAAAAATGGAAATTATATAACCTTAAGCATGAATAAGGGAAATTTTATTCACCTCGTTGCGATTTTTGTATTTCATAACTTCCTATATATCTATCGATTTCTATAAATCACAACGGTTACATTACAACAGCAATATTTGCAAACTCGTAAAGATAAATGGGTTAACTCGACTTTTTCAAGGTTGAAATTGGTTGCCCACCACCGTTCCTAAACTGAACACTGATTCTCTCAATTTATTCCCACCTAGAAAATTTCTGCCCACAAAAAGTGCAGTCCATCTGTGGCTCATGCTTAAAAAAAATTAAATTTCTAATTGTGCAATCTTAATAGGGTTTCCAGACTGTCGATTTTCTCGGGCATATCCAAGAATTAACTAATAAAATCAGCGTTAAAGGAAACGTAAAAATCAGTCCTTTAGTCGGGAATTTTCCTGAAAAAAAAATGAATTTCTTTAAAAATTCCATCGACTAATGAACAACCTTTGATAAATCGATAAAAATTCGAGCCTTTAAAATTTATCTCGGCTGGTAGTTTAAATACATCTCATCGTGTAATATATATATGCAATTAGTTTGCAAAAGAGGAATATACACGTCTGTTTAATCATACCCTGTGGCGTTTTCCGACGCATGACGAAGAATTTTTTCTCACCTTCAGCACCCTATCCAACTCCTTATAGCTATTCTACCTGACCAAAACCTCATCTCTCTAAACCTAATCTGTCCCAACCGACTATACCTAAGCTATCGTACCCAACCTTTACCTACCTTTATCCTACCTGACCTACCCCATTACACCTACCAGGCCGGCACAAACTTTGCTGTTTACACTAGCACGATCCGATGTTTATATACGACAAGTCTATGCCAGGAAGGGTGGGAGAAAGGGGATATGAAGTCGGGTAAAGGTAGGCTGGGAAGGAAGACGATACGGTCGCAGATAGGTTATTTTAGGAAGTAAAGGGAGGTAGAAAGCGGGCAGGAAGGCGGGACTCAGGTAGGTTGGAAAAGAAAGAAGAGATAGCCGCATGTAGGTTGGGTTTAAGAAGTAGAGGTACGTTGGGTACATGTAGGTTTGGGATGGGATGGCGACGCAAGCTATAACGACGCATATTTGAAAACTTTCGCAGTGCAATTTTGTTGTCTACGTTTTTCATTTCGATCTACCTTTTTGATTTTTCGAACAATTAATGCGGTTAACACATTTACCCGTCCATTGTCATATTTAATGTCTGATTTCGTATTTTGAAGCTATAAGAAGTTCCAACATTGTCCCGTCCAGATAGCACTCAATTAACTGTAAGAAACTGGATCAATTGTGTTTAGGATGTGGTTACCTTAGAGTGCAGTTGCTAACGAGAAATAGTACTAGTATTACATTTTGTAGAAGCTGTTTGTCATACCTGTTAAATAAATCTTTAGTCTAATAATCTAATAAATTTTAGACGCTGTTTTGCGCATGTGTGGAAACAAACAAAAAAAAATTCGTGAATTTATACACTGTGTCAATCTTGTCAGTTAACGCGTGTAAAAATTTGTTACTTTTGATATTATTGAGATGAACATACATCACAACGATCTCCCTTTAGTCCATAAAGGCATTGGCATTTTATATATTTAACAGCTATTCGGTGTAAATCACTTGTGGATTTCTCGACTAGTGATTTCATATATCTATAGTTTGCAGACACCACATTCATTCCGAGATGTACGGAGACAGCTTTATGATAATCGTTCGATATATCGTTATCTTCAGACGTGGAATGAAGCATAGTCCAAGCTGCAGATGTAGAAGTTGGATCTTGAAAAAACTTGTAACTCGGTTCGTTATACAGTTTATCATCTAAAACTGCATTCATGTAATCAAGTTCTACTATAGAGTTCTGTTTCATAGATGAAAATACGTTCCGTTTCACAGTAAGTTTTTCTTCGTCGGAGAAAATTTCAGAAACCGGGTCTTGGAATACATTTGCCACCATACAGACACGGATAATTATAACATAATAAATATTGTAGATTCGTTGAATATGCATTGATTCCATCCACGAGACTTGAAGCTAGAGCTTCGTCTGGAAATAATAAAAAATAATAATATAAATATATATATTTACAATTAATAAATATAAATAAAAAGCATATTTGGATCAATTTCAATATAATATGACTATAATCTAATATCAATATAACATGATAATATTTTTCAAAATACTTAATGCTCTATTATTTCCAAAAAAATATATATACACTTACCTGTTAATATATCAGACCTATCGTACATATTCATCATTGATTCTGCATCTCTCAATATAATGTCACCGAGCATTAATGACAGACTTCTACCGTCACCAACTACCGTACTAAACAAGGGTTGTCCTGAAAGATATTAATTGCACTGGATTTTATAATCATTTGGAGTTCGGGGCACCAATGGGTTTGTTCATGCTATAAGGCCACGTGTGCGAAACTATAGGGCGTGAATATAGTCAAAGCCGACAACATATTTAAACAATCGTTACATTTTGAATTTTACAGAAAAATAGTTTATTTCTGCAAACTTACATAAATTGAAAAACAATTGTTTCTGCTGTAAAAATGCAAATATTTCAATTTAAATGCAAACTCAATTCGATATCAATTCACTTACCTATACTTCCCTTCATCAGGGTGTATTCACCACCGGTAACATCTCTAAGGCCGCGCACAAACCACTTTTCAACTGAACATTTCACGGAGGAAAATAAACCAAGTACAATTAATACAGTATTTAATGAATAGAACATTCTGCTCTTTATCTGATAAAGTTTTCAATCTTTCTGCTTTTCCAACCAAAACACGATTGCGTGTGTAATTGCTTTTCATTTATGTGTATTTCCTAAGTATTTCCTTCCGATGAATAAACAAATATACGGCACTGAAAGAATCACGCCTCCAACAGCGTTGTATTCAGATTGTTTTTAGCGTATAATCAGCGAATTTAATGTCTTAAAATGCATAACGTATGAGCAAGTTGAGAAAAGGAGAGTATAATCTGATGATATTCACAAACTATCTATTTTAGTTTTTAAATTATAACTTTAAAGTTGGGAATGGAATATTTTGTTTTGCAATTGATCGTTTTATCTGGAATTGTGGCTAAATATCATGTTTGGGCAAAAGTGGAATGGAAATATGCAGGTATTTCTGCTGGGTTGAGATTGACAGGTATAACTTTTCCCAGACATACATTTTCGCCTAAAGTTTATATGTTTTGTCAAGGATGATAAATTACGCCGCCATTTTTGAAAGAAAAATTCAGACTTGTAAGACTAAATCATCTTTTAGCAACATGTCCAAATTGACATATCTTCGTTGTAAAACTATTTTTGACATTAATTTATCCTCGTATCGTGTTATTATCGCATCGAAAATTAAAAATATCATTTCATTAAATAATCTTATGACATGTACCAGGTTCGTTGACAGAAGCGTCACAAAATATTGGTTTGGACGATTTACACGATTTACATGAGCAAGCAACAAGACTAATGAATAACTATATCGGATGGTCGCTCAAAGGTAAAATTGATTATGTAACGTGATTGTATTAATGACTAACTATATCGAAAGGTTGTCCAAAGGTAAAATTGGTTATCTAACGTGATTGTTTTAATGAATGCATATGTTATTCTTCATGGAAGACCACTTCCTCATATATTTTAGTATGGCGGCTCAGTTCTGTATGGAATGTTTTTACTAAAGAAGAAGTTTCCAGCTTTTTTTATTATTTAGTAACTTTCTGCTTATGGGGTGTAACTGTAGTGGGTTTTATCAGGTGCTGCGTATAATATGGCTGAAAGTGATCTTTCATAGAAAAATAGATAGAAGACCTAGGTCAGCGCAAACTACTTTTAGAATAATAATTCAAACGCTCCATCAATTATTTATTTATAGTTTTATGAATGCTAATAAATATACTTCTTTACTCACTTTCAGATGATGATAAGTTGACGCAACTTTCAAAGGACTTAAATATATACTCGATCAATCTCAAAACTACAGTGTGTTTTCAATATCCATGTTTATATGGTGGAGAATGTATTTTGACATCTGCATCACAATTCTTCACCAACGACGAAAAGGAAAAACTGCACACAAGGATTTTGAATTTATTTGACGACGACACTTTACCATCGGGTGTTACTCACGATCATGTCAACCACATTGTGCTGAGTAAATTGAATCATCCGTTTCCCAGAAGTGCTCAAACCGTTTCGATGTGGACAAACACACATATGCCGGGTTTAGATGCAAATCTGGCTCGAGTTCACGTAGTGGTAGATCTCTATATTGGTATGCAAATCGTAAAGCAAAGTCATAACGATATTTCAGGGTTATTAGAAATGTCTAGTACACTGTTTGAACACATTGCAACAAAGTATACGACATGCAATTGTCTTTATGGTCTAACTGGATTGCGATGCGAAAAATGTCCATGTGATAGTAAGTGTGCTTTCTGACAATGTTACCTATATGATAACATTAATAATAATAATAATAATAAACCAAATGTTTGATAATACCAGGTAGTCTCGTTAGTTGTAGTCGGTAAATTAATGACTTTAGTAAATCGCTGTAAGCAAGGCCTGCAGCGCCCAAAAGAAATAAACTAATGCACAAAAGAGCTACTACAAAATGTAATGAGAGTTACTGCAAGCATAAATATTTATTCGCTTGCTGCGAAAATTTTTGGGCGTCAAAGTTTAAATTGAGGCAAATTTCATAGAATGTAGCCGAAAACGAAATTGTGCGCCGCAGGATCGCAAAAAATTTGGAAATGATTTCGGGAATGATTTCCAACCTTTTTAGTAAGTTTATTTGCAAATCGACAGCATGTATTTTATTCTTCATTTTGTTTTCAGATTTTAATATAATTAGAAAGCTATTTCTAACAAATTATTAAAAGTAGAAGGCGTCGCGTGACTAAGATATTTTGGCATATGCTTAGGCAATATTAAACCTTCAAACACCGTTAATGCAATTTATTTCTTTTCGATATGGACCATGAGTATTCCTAAAGGACAAACAAACTTCCTTTTTAGCATAAATATAAATAAATCTAATAAATATTTGAATGCACATCAGTAATTAAATATATTTATTATATTTCAAATATAATAGTGAGATAACATATATAAAATAGATTGAAAACAAGAATAACCTATACTCCGAATGTTAATTAATTTTGAAAAATACACTTTTCACAACGTTGTCCTTTAAGTCCATAAAAGCAAACGCATTTCGTATATTGTAAAACTATTTCGTCGTATCCACCAGGAGATATTTTTGTCATCGTGTTTAAAGCATTCTGAATTTTCTTCATGATATGGTTGCTGATATGTATTCCAACCGTCTTTTGTATTTTTGATAAACTTATATCTGATACTTCAACTTCTGATAACTGTACCAGTCCTGATTGTTCACCCGCAATAAGATTAGAATTGTGTAAATACGTCTGCACATTAACGACCCACGTTGAGGTAGAGGAAAGATCTCTAGTTGAAAGTTTAGCGCGGTTTGCAATTAATTCTATGTCATCATTATTTAATATTTCGGATGCTGGAGTCAAAGAGCATTCGCCACCATATAAACAAGGCTTTCGGGAACAGAAATTGGTTCGAAGGAACTTAAAATGTTCGTTGAATCTGTTTTGTAGTTGTTCCAGTTTAAAAAGGTCTGTAAATAAAAATTGTGTTTAATATTTTTTTAGAATATTATGAAAGGCGCCTTCTAAAATTTTAATATCACATTGCATTTTGGAAGGTATTTAAGCACAATCTTACAGTAAAGTCAGCGTAATTTTAGCTAGTAGACCCCCAATAGAGAAGTCATATGATGTCGACAAATAAGATTGAAAATCATATTTCGCTCAGTCTCAATCTTACGCATAAATAAGGAAACGTTTTGATATTCGCTTCGACCGCAACACTCACATTCCACAACGCTTTTGTTTCCTAGTAACTTAACGAAAACCTAAAAAGCAAGTCAGGTTTTTTATATGCTTTCATGGACGTATGTAGGACAATATGCGATTCGTTTGTGTCAGCAATATGCCCTGGTATTCCTCACAGTACTCATAGGATCGACTCAGATCTAACAAAATATAATAATCTTGTAAAAGTTGATATTTAGTCGCATTATCAATGCATACAACTAATTTATTACCATGCACTTTCCAAAAATCACTTTTAATGCATTACTTTTAATGCAGAGCAAAATATATCTAATATTTACAATTTGCATTTTTTAGTTTAAATTTAAAATACAAAACGTCAGCGTATAATTTGTGTAGTAGGTTCAATAATATGACTATTTTATACGACTATAATATTGATAGTTTTTATGAATTAATTACTTGTCTTACCTAATTTGAAAAGGTCTAATCCTTCTACTTCGTTTGATAAACTTCCTACCATTTTTTGGTCGTAATCAAAACCATATCCTTTAGCAGCATCGAAATATTTTCCTAAAAAGAATTTTCAATTTGAGAGAAACGTACATCATATTCATAAACATTTTTCTACAATTTATGTTACTTAACCTGAAACAGGGCTGCCAAAATCCTTGTGTCGATCTCTGCAGAGTAATTGATCAAGCCGAACAAAAATGCTGCAAACAATACGTGGTTCCTATACAATAACATGCTACTGTCAATACCGAGCTCTGAAAACAATTAAATTTTTTTATATGCATTTTTACCACTATTTTTGGGGGGAAGTGACTTTTACATAATGTGTCATTTCTGGTGCGTATTGTCAAGCGTTCCGGAACACTTTGGAGCTTCATGCAAGATACATACTACTATTTCAGCCTTGATTTACGTTATTTCCTAGAATGTTCTCTAGAACATTGTACTTTTTTGCAAAGAGCCTGGATCATAAATGCAGCGGAGCCAAGTGTACTATCTTTTACCGGATCCACGACTGCACAACAGTACCCAACGGAAAAATAAGGTCAAATGTGTCACTGATGGATCGCGCTTCCAAGCGCGGTCCATCTGTGGCGCCAGCTAGATGAAATAAAAATTTGGATTGGGACACACTGACACGAAAAATCTTGCTCTTTTCACATAAGTAAGATATTCGTGCTTTCGATGGGTATTCTAGCAAATAGACATCATATTGCGGGTAAAAGTTTGACTTTCAACTTTGTTCTTAGCATTCGAGCAAAAAAGATACATTTAATATTTTTTCACGAAATCTTCGTTTCCTAGGAGTCGGCGCTTTCAAATCACCGCTCTCTTTCAACGTGCGTTTTGGATTTCTTCATTCCTATTCAGGAATGTATCATCCACTTGGTTTGGCTCGGGTTTATGGGAAGTTTAGTGTATATATCAATCACCCACCCACTTACCGCAGCAATAAATGACAAAAATTCCTTCTATTAACAATTTTTAATTTAATGAAATATAGACTAAGAATCTCTATGATTTCTTAAAAATACACTTTTCACAACGCTTTCCTTTAAGTCCATTTAAGCAGTTACAACGCGTATATTTCAGAGCAACTTGTTCAAAATCAGGAGAAGACGTTGCAGTCAGTAAATCCTGGTAAATATTTCTGACGAATTGATTGTTTGTATGCAAACGTAAAACTCTGTAAATTTTCGACAAGTCGTCAGTATCTATTCCAAAGAAAGGATCTCTTGCTTCTTCTTCGAATTGGAATTGTGTAGCGGCTATATAAGATTCCACCAAAACCCTAGTATCTATAACGTGGATAACTCCGTTACTCACGAGTGATGTCTGAACTTTTGTTGCAATTAAGTCCATATCATCCTTGGTGAATAGTTCGGATATTGGCGCCAAAACGCACTTTCCTCCATACAAACAAGGGTATAGAAAACACAGAGAACGTCTAAAATTTGTTGAATATAGGCTGATTGTGGCATCTAGGCCTGACTTTTGAAGATCTTCTGAAGAGATGGTTGTACGTAAGAAGAATATGAAGTAGAACACAAACTTGCATCATAACAACCTATTACATTACATAAACAAAATCACTGTCAGAGACAATGCTGGCACAAATAACAGATGTTGTTGGAAGAATAATTTATCCCTTACTTTGCAAGTGTAATCTTTTTTGTTTTTATTTTACTTATAATATACGCTTCTTCAAAGCAATCTTGTTAACGCATATTTTGCTAGTTTAGGACTTGCCTGCCGATGCTAAGTTGACTCCTTCAAACTTTTTTGATAGTTCTCTTGTTGCTTGAATCAAAGATTTGGGCTCCAAAATACTACCTTTCAGTTTTACATCCAAGGTTTCATCTGAAATATGTTTCAATTATTTAAATAGAGAATAATATATTAACATATATGTTAGGTTTACAACTCTGCCAACAATGGCAGTTCCCAAAATAAATTTAGTAATAATATCCATGGGTATAATTTTGCCCTTTTACCCATAATATATTTATATATTTACAATTCAAAAATTGGCTTACAAAAAATAAAACAAAAAAGAGATATAAAGCATATTCGAACTCGAATACTAACTTCATTTCATCAAACCCTAATACTGTGCTTTGCTTGGCAAAACATTGATAGAATAATTATAATAATTTAAAATAGTAATTATAATTGTTTAATAGGGTACACCTACAAATTCTGTTATTTACCCAACTTGGGTAGGCTAAACCGAACAGGAAAAGATCACATCTTTTCAGAAATTGTAACCTTGTCCGTCTATAAGTGGTCGCTGTTACAGGGGCTTGGACGGGGTGATCCACTCTAAGAAGAGGCTATGAAAAAAATACAATGTTTTGCAAATTCCCAAGACGAGCAAAGATATTATATAAGTATTGTTAATCCTTGAATGTGATTGTCATTTCAAAAGTATGTCTGTATCTATTTCAATACCTGGAGTAAAAAAACTATATATTGCAGAAGCAGATCGTAAACCTTCGTCTTCTACACGAACGGGAAAAGCATATTCTGTCCGAAGAAACAGATATAGGGCTAATAATAATAAGTAATTATATATTCTAAACAAAGTCATGTCTAATGCACAAAGTTAACATACATTGATATTGTTATTTCGATATCAGAAGCAATTACAACGGTAGTGCGTCATACAACAATCGTTTCTATTGCGCATAATCATTTTAATCATGTCTTCATACAACAAAGGATTTGGAAACGCCAAGGCAACTAATTTGCAAACTTTGATATCAAATTACTTGATTCATCAGTAAATCACGCAAAAAGTACATTAGCCCCAAAAATTTCATTTGTTAGATTTTTCATTCAAACAGATACGGCATCTAGTTGAATCAACAAGTACTTTCTGCTAGTGTACTTCGTTATTTCTCCACCTTGAGGTCAATCGCTATGCCGAAACCTTTCTTGATGGAACGTGCTTTTATGATGACTGTTTTTCCACACTAAAAGATTTCTCTCGAAACTGATATTCTCGATTGACATTTGCTAGGCGACAAAGGTTTCAAATCTTCGGAAATATGAAGAGTTGCGCTCCAAATTCTAACGTAACTCTGGCGTCTGTATAAGAAAATAAGCTAATTAGGATACAAAAACATATTAAATATGAGTAATATGCGATTGATCTATCGCACCACACTTCATCAAGTACTTGGTAAATCGCAGATGTCGTGTAATAATAACATACTTCTGTCGGTATCGAGCACCCAGAATAATTGAATGTTGTTATATATGCAGTTATTCACAACTAATTTTTGTGGAAGTGACTTATACTACATGTGTCATTTCTGGTGCGTATCTTCAAGCGTTCGGAAATACGTTTGGAGCTTTATGCAAGATACATACTACTATTTTAGCCGTGATTTACGTATTTTTCTCTATTTTTTCTCATAAAAAAAGCTATCCTCCACCTAGGTTGGCTCTGGTTAATGGAAATTTTAGTGCATATTTCATCACGCACCCATTCCCCGTAGCACACCAACGACAAACACTTTTTTATTATCAAATTTTTAATTGAATGAAATATACACTAAGAATCTCCATGATTTCTCAAAAAGAAACTTTTTACAACCCTTTCCTTTGAGTCCATTTGAGCAATTGCATCATGCATATATTAGGGCAACTTGTACAAAATTAGTGAAAGACGTTGCATCAATAAATTCTGGTGACTTCCGATACTCGCAAGTGATGTCTGAATATTTGTTCCAATCAAGTCCATATGATCCTCGGTGAATAGTTCGGAAGTTGGCGCCAAAAACGCACTCCTCCATACAAATGAGAATTTTGGAAACACAAAGCTTTATAAATTTGTTTAATATAATGTTGAAGATCTTTTAAAGAAATATATGGTTGTTTGCTAGAGATGAAGTAGAGCACAAACTTACCACATGAAAATCTGTTATGCTTGATAAAGATAATCCAGGTCAAAGACAATGTCGGCATATTCGAAGAAGCAACAGAATAATGTTGGAAGAAAGATTTATATCTACCTTTGTAAGTTTAATCTTTTTCGGATGATACGTAAAAAAATATTTCCTCATTCGATACGATCTTGGTTTGAATATTTATCACGTATTGTACTAGTTAGGACTTGCCTGCTGATGCAAAGTTTACTCCATGAACTTTTTTTTCTGATAGTTTTCCTGCTGCTTCGATCAAATGTCTAAGTTCCCAAGAACTACCTCTCTCTACCTTGAAAAAAATTTCAAAGTTTCCATTTAACAACACTGTTGAATATGCTTTATTTAACAAATCATTGATAAAATGATACACTGATCTGGTACTTTTACAATATCTGCAACAGATATTTCCATACAAAAATTGCTTAAATCTCTCAAGTCGCAAAGATATCAGAAAATGGTTAGTAAATCTTGAATGTGCGTGTCATTTAAAAAAATGTCTGCAGCTGTTTGTAAAAACGCAAAATGTAAAACTCCGGCTTCTACATGAACTGGGAAAGCATATTCTGGCCTAAAAAACGGGCATGAAGCTAATAAATTATATATTTCAAACGAAGAAATGTCTAATGCATAAAGTTAACAAAGCTGGTACCAGGTAATTCCAAGCCATGTATTTTATACCTTTTGGATAAAATAGATCTTTTTATTTTCACCAGTTGAACATTTATTGTCGTAAATACATATATATATATATATTTTATTCGATATCCGAAACAAAAATGCTTACGGGAAAGACGTATCAATACCGCTTTCTTCGGTAATGTATCACCCTAAATTAAAGTTCCTTGTGCGTATAATTGTCCTGATCACGTCCTGGCAGGATGTTTGAAACGTCAAAACACTTAATTTGCAAACTTTGATGTTAATTTCCACTATTCGACTTTTTAAAGCAAATATTATGCTGTATCAAGCATCTTATTTTATCAAGTAATGATTAAATAATCTAGCATTGAAAGTTAATCTACGGAAAATGCTACGACTCCATGTTTATATCCAATTTTTCAATTTATTGTTGTACCAACATGATATTCGCAAAAACGAACTTGATAATTGATTGAATGTTATGCGCATACATCACAACGTTCCCCTTTTAGTCCATAAAGGCATTGGCATTTTATATATTTCATAGCTATTTGGTGTAAATCAGCTGGTGGTTTTTCGATCAGTGATTTCATGTATCTATAGTTTCCAGACAACACATTCATTCCAAGATGCGCGGAGACAGCTTTATGATAATCGTTAAACATTTCGCTAACTGTAGGCGTGGTTTGAAGCACGGTCCAGCCTGCAGATGCAGTAATAGGTTTGTTGTACAATGTATCAATTAATACTCCATCGATGGAAACGAGATCTGCTCCGGAGAATATCATGGGTGAAAGTATTTTCTGTTTTACAGAACGTTTTTCTTCGTCCGTGAAAATTTCAGAAACGAATCTTAGGATACATTTTCCACCATACAGGCATGGATAATTATAACATAAAAAATATTTTAGATTGGTTGAATATGCATTGATTCCATCTTCGAGATTTGTAACTGAAACTGAAAATTTGTCTGGAAATAAAGAAATACCATTTAAAGGAATCTTCATAAAAGACTGTAAGGATTGAGCAAAAAATATTTTTTGAATACTTAAAGCTGCTGCCACTTATAAAACGATAAACCATGATAGGTTTGGTGGTGTTAGATTAGGCAACATAATATATTTATACACTATGAAAATTCTTTTCTTATCCATCTCAGGTATTGAGAAAAAATGGTAAAAAAAATCAGAACGAAAATCGAATTTAAGATTACAATCAGAATGCTACGAGCCAACAGAAAAATTATATATTTTCATTAATTCACCAAATTACCTGCTAAAGTAACAGAATTATCATATCTATTCATCAACAATTCAGCATCCTTCAATAAGACATCGATAATATCATTCTCTCCTTCACCAAACATTGTACTAGATAAGACTTGTCCTAGAAAATATATTGCGCGAAATTTTATTGCTCTGTGGATTAGAAACTGGGTCTTTATCGACTCAGCATAGCATAGCAAAGACGGGTTTATAACATATCCCAATAAAAAATGATAAAAACAGCATAACTTTCCACACTTCTGTTAATCATCAATATATCATGTCATATTACTAATAATGGAAAAACAATTCTGTTGTCAAAGAAGTTGGCTCAGGGCAGATACCACTCACTGCATTTTCACAATAAAGATAGTTCCGTTTCGTTTGGGTTTGAGGCGTTTTCTGTTTAGAGTGCAGTTGCTGGTACTACAACTTATAGTGGCTCTTTGCTAATGGGTGGCCGTTATTGTTTCCTTTGGGAGCTGCTTCCGGCCTTGCTTAGAGTGAATTTCAATAAAAAAGACACATATGGGAGACACGTATGGGATCTTTTCGAAACTTTGGATTAAAATAAATGCAAATTTTCACCTGCGCCAGAGTCTCCAGTTGAATAATATTGTATCCTTCCACATACAACTAAAGAAATTATATTCAGTATAAAAACGTTTATGACGAACATTATCGGTGTTCACAGGGTCTGGAAGTGAACTTTTTCAAAAAAAATATATTGTACACACTAAAACCAAACTACACTACTCTGAAATTTAAAAGAATATTTGGGTATTATGTATTTCATGAAGAAGAAAATTGTAATAGATTCTCGGTATGTATTTTTATACAGTAAATGATATAAAAAATGAACAGGAATACAACTCAAATGAACAAATATCGTAAAACGCATATATTGCATATTTTTTGAAAGAAATCCATTGGTTGTTCGAAGCGTTGCATATTTGTTGCCTTTTTGTTTTTTCTTGACTAATGAATTTAACTTATAATTAGAACCTTACAACGAATTATCTAATAATTTAAATGTTAAGAATATAGCAGAATATAGAGTGTCATAAACACTCTCGTATCATATTTCTTGGACAGAAGACTGACATCTCTTTTGATCAAAACATGGCTTGTTGACACTCCAAAAAATTAAAAGTCAAGAATAGATCAATAAAATAATAATACCTATTTTAGTATGGGCTTATCTTAATCGGAAAAATTTGGCAAAAACAGCTTTTGTTGAAAATGTGTCATCGATGGAACGCGTCGAAGAGACGCGGTCCATCTGTGGCGAATACTGGACAAAAAAATTCTGATTGAGATATGTGTAACTATTATGAGTGCAATTATAACTGTTCCCTTAATGAAAACTGTGCGACATCGATATTTTATGTGTATTTATCTTTCTTTTATCAAACCAATTACTTTTTCTTTCCATTGCTACAGTATTCTCACCAGCTTCCACAAACTATTTTTTAAGCCCGCCTAGCAACCACTTTCCAGTTGAATATTTCACCAAAGGATATAAACCAAGTACAATTAATACAGTATTTAATGAATAAAACATTTTCCTCTTTATTAGCAGAAGTTTCAGTTATGCTGCTTTTCCAACCAATACATGATTGCTTGGGTTGTATATTACGCACTGCTTGTTAGTTAAGCGCATTTCCTTCCGATAAATAAACAAATATATTACACAGTAAGAGGCAAAGAGGCATTCAGATTGTTCTACAACAATATTGATGCATTAAAAAAGCCTAAACCACACTTGCGCATTTTGAAAAGTGGAAATTTGATTCTGTATTTCGATGATAACCAACCTCAGAGTAGAAATAAAAAAAATAGAAATTTTGTAATTGAACGTGTCCAATTTGGCACATCTGCCTTGATAAACAAACACAACTATTTTGAGATTAATCTATCGTGTATTAGGTTATTTTTAGTACTGGGCAATTCGATTCGATGATTCGAATCGATTCAAATCACAATTTATTCGAATCAATAGTGAATCGTTCATGGGAACAAAAACTTTCTAAACGAACTAGAATTTTCATTTTTAACGAGAAAATGCAATCGATTTTGATCAAATTTGACCAAAATCGATTATATTTTGTCGTTAAAATAAGAGAATTGTTGCTCTTAGACACTAGGTACGAATTGAAAATGTACAATGGAGACAATTTGTGATACTAATAATGAGATATTTGTTATTTACATAGAATTAGTGATTCGATCCTATTCGAAAAAATTATTCGAAAAGTATTCGAATTACACATGATTCGGTTTTGCCCAGCCTTAGTTATTATGCCACAAAATTAGGTTACGCATAATTTATTTTTGCTAAAGAAAGTCAATTTATAAAATAAAACAAGGTTACAACTTGCACTGGGTGCACTGACAGAACCGTCACAAGCTTTCAGTTTGAACAAGTCCTGAATGGTACCCCACTGCACTTTATTGCTCTTCCATCTGACGGATAATTATCGCTATACTGAATCAATTTCAAAGGCTGCTTTCAAAGTGAACCGAAACCGAAAAATATAGAGCTGTTCAAAATGACAGCAAGTTCAAAAACATAGTATGATATAATAATAAAAGATCTGGGTTGATTTTTTATGTTATTTCAATAATTTCCCAACAATAGGAATTGGTACATGCTTCTTGTGTAGCGCGAGTAACTATTGGAGGTCTGCGGAGTTAAGGATTCTCGAATCCAGATCCGATTCTGAATCCCAAATTGCGTAGTGTATCCAAACCTGAGCCGATCCGGAATGAAAATATCTCGCCCCTGATTGTTACATAATACTGAACAAAAAGCTCCACTCTATTTTCTAAATGAGTCATAGCTTTTTTAGTTTCTTGAATCAAGAGACTGAAACCGAACGTGATCCGATCCGGGCCAAAATATTTGATGGTCAATCGAACCGGCAATCACCCAAATTGAGCAAATCCTGCCGGATTCCGATCCGGCAATCCTGTCCATGGAGACCTCTAGCAACTATGGAATTTTTATTTTAAGATTTGCGACACCGCAAAGCATTCTAAGCAGAAAAATGTTTATAAGCACCTAATCTTTGTTATACATGAGTGATGCTTTCGCATAGCTATGTTCCGATGTAGCCGCTACTTTTACAAGATTCTGGCTACTCTGTTATGGTCTCAAAAAATGGAAATACAGTCTAGCGAATACGCGAGCCAATACACTAACAAATATGAGATCTAAGAAAAATCTTTTAGTGCGGAAAATCAGGCACTTAATCAGGCGTGTATGTTAAACATTTCTTTCCCTTATAAAGGTCACATTAAATGCTTCATTCTATGATTTGGGCCTGGTATTTAATGAATCTTTGTCATATGCTTGCCACGGTTGATAGGTTCGGGATTCTGGAATATTCTTGACCGATGTTGCAATCGTTGATTTTTTAATATTACCATTTGTGAGGTTCTGCATTAACGGTTTGGACCATCAGGTTCCGCAAATCTCATTTTATAATATGTTAAATAGGATTTACAAATTTTATTGAATATATAATTGGATCTCAATCTAAAATTTTTATTGCTTAATCATCGAATTCGTATCTATATTTCTGGCAACCATAATTTCTACCACGAGGTTACCCAATTGCCGGACACTTTTCAGCGCGCTGCTGTATCTGTGCTTCTCTTTTTGGTGTGTTTAATTGTGAGTAGTTCTGAGTTTACCATTCAATCTCATTTATATTTAGGGCGCCTATATGAAGTTAGTCATACAAATAGGTTTAATTGTGTTATCAATAGGATAAACAGGTGCTGCTGGTTTTCATTATAGGATCAAACTCCAGCTTTACAACAGGGTGGATAGTAAGTCTCATAGCGCCCTTGTAGTAAGTATTGCTGGTGATCTACACAGATTAAATCACAAGATATCGCTCCATTACCGATACTCTAATCCAAATTACTACAACCTGTAGTCGCTGTTATTGTGAAACCAGTCCTCATTTACTACAGTTAGGTTAGTAGGGGAAGGAAGCACGGGGAATATAGACATAAGGGGGATGATGGGGATGTTGAACACCTAGGGCGGTGGGTTGGGAATAGCAGTGGCGGGTAGATCTATTAGATATATGTTCCTATATATGGTGGTAGTACGGTACAGTACGAAATTTTTGTTGTACTTCGAACCAGCAAAATAATTTCGTACCGAACTTCGTACGGTACCTTTCAAAAATTTTCCGTAGCGTACGATATTATTTTTTCGTGCATCGTACCGAACTTCGTACCAGTACGAAAACTGATAGCATTCGCTAGGCAGCAATTCCTTACAGTTCCAACTGCCAATGTCAAAAAAACAGCCTTATTTGTAAAATCTGGCCACCGCAAGAAACATCACCAACATCCTAGATCAAAGTGATGCAGTTTTATGCTATCTGGTTTAAAATCAAGGACAGTAAAACATAGGCGTAACTGGCGGGGGAATATATATATGCTTATAACCCCCCAACCCAGTGCACCAGACGGGGTTTTGGTTTCTTGTAGTTTTATTCGAAGGTGTGGATGTAAAACTTTTTCATAGTGCATTTTTGCATCTGGTATTTTTGGTGCAATTTAAGTTCTCTTCACATTACTGAATAATGCTATTTATTTGTTAATACCAGACAGACGTATTCCCGACTTGCTTCGTTCTATATATCATGACTTGGCTGTTTTTCTTTCAAAATATAACATACAATTAAGATGAGCATCAGCTAATATTAATACTTCAAACAGCCTAAATATATCATTATATCCTGATATTTCTGCTCTGATAATTATACCTTCTACATGTCAAGTAGAGTGCAGACAAAACGTAATAGTAGTGGTTAACTTGGTTGGTCAGGAGGAGAGAGGTTTATTTCATTTTCATAAAACTTCCGTGTGCCTGCGGCGGCAATATTTTTCCCTGATTAATTTTGTGTATTTCGTAGCATTTAGCCTTTGAAGTAAGAGATTTTATTCAATTTTTACAAAGATTTCAGCTAGCTTCCGGCGCGCGGATACATTTTCTCGCCTGGTAATGTTTATTTCGCTCTTAAAACATGTACGGTATTTTTGTTGTGTTCTCAAAAAAATTTTGCGCGACTGCGGCACGATAATCTTTTTTTTAATTTAAAAGCTTGTTGAAAAAATGTGCTCTCCCTAAATGTTTGTTCTGGATCCGCCATTGTAGTTGGTATATTTGGGCACTGCTTCCTAAGCTATTGTGAATATTAAATAAAAACAGCTCAAAGCCCATCGGCGATGCTAACGATATATTCAGAAACTACACCGTGTTTTTATTTTTATGAATGTTGCTTATCTTGTCGATTTTAATTTAGCTATCACAACTTTTGTAATTACAGAAAAATGCATTTAGAAGCAATCACGAAGTTTTGCGCCACTGCAGTAAAACTGATATTCGACATAGCTCATTTAATCATCTCAAGTGAATCAGTTGCATTTTTTCTTGCGCTCTTTGATAGATACAATTTATATTATCAACGCCCCGTTATGAAACGGCATAGTTGAATGAAAATATTTTTTGGAATTCATTTGAGAAGAATAAAGTGTAATGTGAAGGTACGAAAAAGAGTACGGTACGAAATAAATATCGACCTTCGTACCGTAATACCAGCCTTGCTGGTGGGTTGGACGGAAGTAGGAGGAGGTACAGGCGGAGGGAGTCGGGATGGGGGCAGGCAAGGTGGAATGAGCGTGTTGACAGAAGGTGGGTAAGAAAGGGAGGTGTGATGGGAATATGAGTGGGTGGGGCGGGTAGAATGGGTAGGGTTGTTCATTCACTAGGTACGTTAGGTAACGTTCACTTATATTCAAATAGTTACCTGGCCCGATAGACTAGGTTGGGGTGGGCAAATGTTTTGAATCTGGTATAAAGACTTTAGACTAGGCATCTGTTCGTGAATGTACGTAGAGTCTAACAGCACCAGAATTCTCAGCGCAATCTTTCGAATTGTGGGACCACATAGAGAAGCGTTAAACTCATTCAGCTCTCGCACTATGTTTTTAAACTATAAGCAGTTACACATAAACGTGATGCGTATAATTTTGAAACTTTATTCAATAGGCTTTACTGTACGTCTTATAGTGCGCTCAAAGTCAGAATGGCAACTTGGGATGACTAGTCCTGCCTGTACGATGAAGACGCGAATGGATAGGCTTCAAAAATTTCAAACTAGTTTTCAATACTTCTTCAGCTATGGCAACATAATGGAAATAAACAAATAGATACTAATTTCATTCAATGTAAAGAGCGTTAGTAATAATTAATGCCAACATCAGACAACTAGATTGAAAGGATCAGAGGAGGTAAATGTGAGAGAGTAATCGATGAATTGTGAATACGAATTCAGACCTAACATGTACGTCTTTCCGTTAGCGAGCGCCTCTTGTGATTTTCAAGGACCTCAACAATAGGAAAATATACAGGGTATAATTCGAATCACCAAGAGAGATTGAGTTTTTTCATCGATATTCTGCGAGCTCATTTTTCTTTGAGGAATTTATTAAATCTCAAGCAATTTGATATTCTTGGACATAAGGTTTCTTTCTAGGTTTTTTTGTGACTTTTATTCAACTACTTTCTTGATGCCAGAAAACCCTAAAATTCAAGATTAATGGGTTCCTAAACCTTCAATAATAATATTGGGTACAGCACACATAGTATTTCCTTGTATACCCTTATAAAAGACATTCTTTTGGGCATATTTTTGATAATATTCCGTATTGTTCCGTGCAGATTATACTGAGATCACGTCAAAATTTTGCTAATAAAAACAAAAACTATATGACAGAATGAAAAAAGGTTCAAGACGTTGTTTTCCCTTTACTACACTAATTATTTAGGATTAACAAAAAGGGCGAGAAACACTTCTATTCCTCGTTGGCTGCATTTATATTTCATTTTTTATAAGCATAGTTGGCAACCACATGTCTCTAAGCGAAAAAAAGATTTTTAACGATTATCTGAAAAATCTTAGCAAATTTTTACAAATAAAATACGACATAATAGGTTTTAACCAACCCAAAATTGCTCGTGCGCGCCAAAAGTGCCTAAATTACTTAAAATCAGCTTATTTGTAATTTTAAAAGGCCGTCTATCCTAGTAAAATAATGGCCATTATCTGCGTCAGTATATCCGTGCCACCGCGCACTCCTGAGTCGAGAGTTATCGCCTATACCTATACTTCAATACCGTTTCACTAGTGGTACATATGAAATCAATTACCAACCAAAGTCAATAACGAATTTTTTGGTCAAAATTTTGCCTTAATTGTCTTAAAAGCCCTGGACTGAGGGTGAAGCGCATTGAATTACTGGAGAGATCAGTAACGTAGTCGTCGGTCGAATGGGTAATTCTTCTCAAGAAAATGCTAGCTCTTGGCGTGGATAATATAAAGTGGGTGATGCCGCTGGTGAGATTCAGAAAAGAAAACAACCTAAGCCTTTATATGGGATATAGAAACAAACAAATCAAGTTTTAGAGGAAAGAACACAAGTTTCGCAACGTTCATACTTTAGTCCATATAAACAGTTGCACTGAATATATCTCATAGCCATATTCTCGAAATTAACCAACCGATTTCCAATCACTGATTCCATATCATTAGAGCTTTCGGTTAGTATAGACATACCACCATAAATGTGAGCAATTTTCTGCGTTTTAGACAGATTTTTATCAGCTAAATCCTTGCTCGATAGGAAAAATTGAAATAGTTTCTCGAGTTTATTGATTGTAATCTCCGAAAAAAAAACAATTCATGGTTTTTTCGGCTTCTGATAAGTCGACAACACCTTCACCAACATCAGTCGACAAAGTCAGTGAGCCGTACATGTGGCCCATAAAATTCTGTTTGAGTGCTACTCTTCCCTGCTCTGATAAAATTTCTGAAACTTGTTTTAGAACGCATCTGCCTCCATATGAACATGGGTATTGTAGACAAAGAGAAGAGTACAAGATGTATAAATGTAAAGTTACTCTCGTAATCATGTCATGAAGTACAGCATCATCTATAATGACGAAAAAATCAGTAATTTTGAATTTGCCGACTTAAAATCTTGTTTTCTGATAAAGCTTTATATTGATTTATCGTGAAAGAGGCAAGTTTGAACGAAAAGGTTTTTGGACTGGTGCGACTATCACGAAAGTAATTTTATGCACCACTCCCATCGCGTTCCTTGATACAACGCTACTTGTGATATGGTAGAAACATTTTTCATTACCTGAATTGATCAAATCGCTGCCGGCAAACTGATTTATGAGTAATTCTGCATCTTGACCTTCCTGGCTGACCTGGTAACCATTGTCCGTTGGTGCAAACCATTGTTCTTGGACTCAAATATGAAAAAGATGAGTAAAGTGTGATTTTTTGCATTCCACATTCCACACGCGATCTTCAATCCTTGTCAATGGAATGTCCAAAATCCCATTATTTACGTTCTGGGGTCCATTTGGTTCAAAACTTAGAATCATGAGTATGGCGTAAATATATAAACGTTCGTTAGGCTTAGTGGAATGAAATTCTCACTATCTGCCTTGATAAGGATCAAATATTAAAAGGTGCCCATTTTAGTGATTCTGATAAGACGGCGATTTTTTGTGACAAAAAAATGATTATTCAACATGAAATTCAGCAACAACATTAGCTAACATTTCTCATACAAACCTACACCGTAACAGTAGAAAGTTCCAACAACGAAAGCCAAACAAAGAAGCGTTCATTCCGATGGTTGCCATGTTAAGCCAGCAGCATAAATATAAATGTCGAGACATCCATCGTTCAGTGTTTATCATTATCGCGTGTTTAAGAGACTATTCCGGTTCGCACTGGAACTGCGTGAACAACTGTCCTGTCCAGTAAAGTATGTTGTAATGTTTTGTTGAGTAGGATGAAATTTCATCTTATGCTGCATGAAAGGGAAGTCGTGAAGATGGGCTAACAACTGACTATATGGAGCCACGGCCTATCGTGCAAATAGCAGTTTTGCTATGCGTTTACTGATTTTCGTTTACATAAACATAGTTGGAGGAAGTCGTAACCACCGGTTAATGTGAACTTGCGGCGGTGGGGTGTGCAGCAATTCCGTCGCATACAACCATACCACACGGGATAGATAGCAGTCAAGACGCTAGAGTTGCGTAGCTCAAAGCGTATTCGGAACACATTTTATCGAGAGATAGTAGTGTGTTTGATCGTATCAACATCTTGAAAACCGCGTTTGTAGAATTTCAGAATATTTTTCCAATCATCTCATTTTTTATAGCCACTTCTTGGAGTGGATCACCCTGTCTAAAGGCCCTTACCAGGGCCCAGAGACAAACAGGGTTACACCAGCGGCCACTCGAGACGGTCAGGGTTACAATTGCTGGAAAGATAATGATCTTTTCCTGTTCGGCTTAGCCTACCCGGGTTGAGTGGTGGGCATGATTAAGAGAGTCTGACTCGTCAGGAGTTGAAGCAGAGATCTTCAACCTACGATACCAACATGTTTAACCACTAGGCCATCGCGCCCATGAATATATATATACTTCGAAAATCTATGAAATTGAATTGAGAGTATGGACCCACAACTCTTAAACGTAACACTCTATAACAGGACACAGTGTTGAATCTAAAACAAAACCATAGCCCCAAAATGACACATCTGAATCATCAGTACTCGTAATATAATATGGTGAATTTTCATACAAAAACATCTCACAAGTTTTTAATATTATCATTAATAATAATAGTAAACAAACAATCATAATATTAATAAATAATATTTAGAGCTTCATTTGTAAACATAAACAAAACGAAAAAAAATAAAAGTTTTGACAAACAAACACAATATCTATATGGTTAGTATTAAACTTCCACTTACTACCGCACTGATTCGGTAGCACAATAGTGATAGTACAAAGAAATCACACTTATATTCCAAAAATATGATGATTGCTCAACTGGTAAGGGAAAACGATGTATTTTGTAATGTCGACGTTTCGAAAGTCTATACAGACAGTCTTGTTCAAAAAAACGGTAAAACGAAAACGGGGAACATGCACATCTACCATCGTTATCATTCTTGCCATTGTCCTGAAGTAGATTGTCTGCAAAAACGTCGACAGTATAACATACATCATTTTATTTTCACCTGTCGTACAGTTATTTTTGTGAATACAATAAAATTTTCTGCCGCCAATCACTTGCCCTTGTTAAAAAGTATTAGGTAACGCCTTGTTGAAGGTAATCAATTCAAACGAGTGCAAAAAATGGATCTCCAATATTTTTGAATAATTTGCGAAGCTATTAGTTGCCCCGTGAGACAAATTCTTTCATTTTCCACAAAAAATTCCAAAGCAAATGTAACATCCCAATTTAAAACCTCAATTACTTCAAACCAAACTATGAAATCAATATGTTCAAAATCGAGTCAATTAGGAGGGCGAGACAAGGGAAAACCAGTGCAGCTGCCATATCTTGGAGTGGATGACTCTGCCCTGTTGGAAAAGATAGTATTTTTTCTGTTGGGCTCAACCTACCTACCCAAGTTCTTACACCCTGGGTTGAGTGGTGGGTATGAATTAACAAGTTCGACTCGCCCTGACTTGAATATTCGACTTGATATTCGATGTACGATCCCAAGATGTTTTAATTTAAAAAAGGCAAGTGTTTCGCAAAAGAGCAAAACCTTCGGGAACCTACATGTGAGGTTACAATTCGGAATTATCTTCGTGACATTTGATGGGCATGCAAGGTCTTAATACACTTCCTTAAATATGAATAAATTTTTTAAAACCATATCCACGCACAGAAAGCCAAAAATTATAACTTTCAACTTTCTTGGTTCGCCATAGCATGCTTTAACGGTGGACAATACATCTCCTACAAAGAAAAACCATACCCAATGCAGTTCAGAAGCCAGTAGCAGTTATCTGAAATAAAAATGCCATAAATTTGGAGATTCGAATCTTAATTGTAGGTATGAATACAGTGAAGTACGTATGAGCATGAAATATCGGTCAGCATGAATATCTGGGGTTAAATGTGTGTGCAAATCCTTGTGACCGTAACACCAAATTTGCTTAATACAAAATTAGTCACAGTTTGCTAAACATGAGACACTGATGGATCGCGCCGATAAGGCGCGGTCTATCTGTGGCTCATAGTTAAACAGAGAACATATTAAAATTGTTGGAGTTTAGGCAATATTGAACGAATATAAAAGTGAATGAAACACAACATGTGTACTTGTGAGGGTTTGAACTCTCGTCCTCATTTATGTTAAATAATGGAATAACATGTGTAAATTTGTGCAAAATATTTTTTTAAATTAATTTCATTTTATCAGAAAATGATTGGAATTTGTGTAAAATTTTATACCAAAATGATAGAAATACTGCACATAGAAATATGATATTTTCATAACAAAGAAGCAGCCCTGGTAATATGGCTAGAAGCACAAATAATGCAGCACCGAAAATAAAAAATGAACGAGTTAATTAATATAGAGACAAACAGTGTAAATCAACTTTAATAGTACCAGAATTTGAAGCAAAATGATATGAAGAAAAATATTGCAACATCATTACAGTTAGGTGGGCAGTTAAGCAAAGAAAACTATTTCGTCTAAATCAGAATTCTTGAGTTGAAAATTTTTTTTTGAAGAATATGTGAAAAAGAGCATAATATTGCAGATTATTTTAATAAAAAAGTGTGGGCTTTTATTAAACGTGTATATATAAATATATACTGTATATGGACAGCGATTATTGATCTTGTTAAATTCAAACATTAGTGATCAATATTTTTGTATGCAGGCCGTTTATACATTTATCTAACATTTTGCCATTTCATTCATGACAAATTTGGTGATATAATTTTCTGGATTAAGAAATAATTTTGGATAAATAATTTTGCTGTTAAATTTGACCTAATTTATGATTCTGTTGAATACTGTTCCAATTACGTAACTTACAATACCCAGAATGAAATGGAACATCCAGTTTACTTAAAATTGAGCCAAAAGTTTTTAGGTCAAATCAAGACGCATGCTATCTACATCTCTCACAATGAAATATCTAGACTGGGACAATGTCGTCTCAAGAATAAATTAAAATGAAAACAAAACATGAATTAGTGCAAATGAAGAAATTTTCTTGTGAATCAAATCACCATCGCTAGGTAAAATGAAATAACTTGCAAGTAGAAGTGAAGATTCGGGAAAGATAAATAACTAATTCGGAAACAGTAGGAATGCACAGATAAACAATAGAACATAATTATATATTGTATTCAAAAATGATATATATATATATATATATACATAATAAAAAATATGACTTAGTAACATCATAATTCGAATATTTTAAAAGAAAATAGTTTGCCAAGCATGAGCCATAGATGGATCATGCCAATTAGGTATGTACTATCTGTGGCTCATGCTTTACAAAACTTAATATTCGAGTTTGATCCGATATTAATTTATTTATGTTAATATTTGCGATGAGCTACCAAACGACGAATACGAATCTTGTCTCGGACCGTACGATGAAGCGTCAATTATTGAGGATGAAGGGAATAATTTGTACCATCCTAATACTCGAGTCGCTAAGTCTAAATTCTCCAGAGCGATTTGAGCCGATCCAGTAAAGGCTTTGTTGTCCATTCGTCCATAATCAGCCCAAACAATAACCTAGAACATTAGAAAACAAAAAAAGGGGTGTTATTTTACCCTGATAATTGATAAGGTCATCCATCTTAAATCACCCTGATATGGTACCCAAAAGTGAACGAAGTTAAACAAAGTTAAAGTACCAACACATAAATCGCTTTTGGGGATGCCTTGTCGATACAAAATCACTCAAAATTTTTTACTAAGATGATGGCTGCCCCCTCAGATATTCACCAGTGGCGATTTAGGCATTTGAGGGTGATAACATGTTGGTATTACAGATTGAGGATTCAGATGTTTTCAGAAGTTTTATGTCCAGTAGCTCCTGAATGTCGTAAAAAAAATTTTATTTTCGCTCAGGGCGGATACCACTCAGTGCACTTTGCCATAGTGGTTCGGTTTTTATTAGGGAAGTTTTCCTCTTAGAGTGCGGTTGCGGGTACTACATCTTGTAGTAGCTGTTTGTGATTAAGTGACCGTTAGTAGGTTCCTTTTAGGCTCTGCATCCAGCTTTGCTTAGTGTGAACTCAATAATAAAAAAAGTCCAGCTTGCTAATTAAAGTCAACCACCAGGGTGTAATAACTTGTGAGGGATTTGCTGGTGTGTAGGGCCCGTGTCTTTTCTACAATACTAACCCTGTTTGCTCTAGGCATTACCGTTTGCTTTGTTAAGGATGTACCACAGATATAATTGACTGTAGAAGTCATATGACTGTAACGGGGCTGCTGCCAATGAGAACAGTTTTAGTTTTCACTGTGCTACAGGTGTTTCTTTCAGGAACAGTTTTCATAGAAATAAATGACAACCTAATTTACCAAATGAGGCGCGATGGCCTAGTGGTTAAACATGTTGGCATCGCAGGTTGAAGATCTCGGGTTCGAGCCCCGACGAGTCCGGCTCGCTTATCCATGCCCACCACTCAACCCAGGGTGTAATAACTTGGGTAGGCTAAGCCGAACAGGAAAAGATGATATCTTTCCAGTAATTGTAACCCTGTCCGTCTACAAGTGGCCGCTGTTACAGGGCCTTGGACAGGGTGATCCACGCTAGGAAGTGGCTATAAAAAAAAAAAAAAAAAAAAAATATCTACAGACAAAAAATCCACAAACCTGCAAAGCATTTCCGACATGATTCGGATCAAAAACTAAACTCTCATTAAAATTTGGTGACAACGATCGCGGCGATAACTTTGTCTTCTTTTTTGTTATACATTGTACTCCAGACATCATATAGACTTTGACATAAAACGCTGAATATTAAAAAATATGTTTGGTCAGAATGTGCCAAAATAAGTATGACCGATAAATAAATTGGCAGTTATCCTACCTACGATCAGATATGTTTAAGAATAAGAAGAACCATATTCATGATTATTATCCATACAAGAACTCTATAAACAGATAATAACAACATTACTACTAAAAAGATTAGACAGACAGATACATAATGTTGGGTAAAGACAATTTTTATGTATCATACTTGATCAGCAATAAATATAATATACAAATCAATATTTTATATACCTGGTAATACCCTGGAACCAGGCTTACTAGCTAATTTCCGAGCACGCTTCACTTGAACGATAAGTTGACTTTGATGACGATAAAATCCAAGCTGAAAAAATCAGATCATAGATTAGCATTAGTGGGAAAGTCTTATGGAAATTTTGTGGAATTGTCAGGAAATAAACTTACATACAACGAAATATTTATGTGTGAAGAAGGACAACGCTAGGCCCAGTTACTTATCAGTTTAGATCTAATAATCAGGTATATGTAATTTTCTCAAATTTCATCGAACAAAGAAAAATAACAAAACTATAGTATTTACCTCAAGCTCACCAACAGAGCTCATGCCAAGTGCTTGTCTTCCAACAATTTGTCCTGGCCCAACACCTCCGACAAATGTTTGCAACGTTTGAGAATGATCTACAGACCTAATTAAAAAAACAGTGCATTATTAAACTGCTTCACAGAGGTAAACTGGTCACAGAGTTCTGACATCGCCTGCAATATATCCAAGAACAATTTATTATCTTTCTTCGATTTGTTCCAAATTAACACAAATAAATCACACTGATTCGAGGGAATGTAATTTTATACACATTTCCAACAATATGTGAAAAACTGAGCATTTCGGGAATCTATATGATAGAGTATGAAATAAAGTCAGATTTGAAAAGATTCGATTCGATTGATACGAGTCAATATTAGATTCAAATGTAAATGTATGTGAAAGTTGCAACTTGGGTTTCCTTGTAGTTCAATTTAAATGGTTTTTAAATTGAATCTTTCGAGACTTCAGATAGACAAAATTCTCCAGTAAATTCATGATCCATTTTATGTTGTAAAATTTGATGTTTATCATGATTTCATTACAAAATGATCCAATTTGAGAACGGTCAAGAAGTTGCTCAGAATCCTAAAATACCTGACTATTCAGATGGGGACGACCCTACCCTAGTTGGAATCGTGATCCAGGAAAGTCACTCAATACAATATTTCATCCAAAAATTATCCTTACATGGCTTCGAAATTCATGGAAGGTTTGGAACTAGTTACTGATCCATCAGCAACATCTGGTGTTTTGGCTTCTCTATGATGTTGTTGATCTTGTGCTTGTTGTTGTTGCTGTTGTTGTTTATGTCTTCTAGTTTCACTAGTTGTAGCTGGTGTACTCCTGCCTACTGATTTTGTTTCATCATAAGCTAAATTGGATAAAAAAATTTTTTTTTATTAAAAATATGTTTAGAATGTCTAGTAAAACTTTAAAATACGGTACAAAAAGATCATATTCTCAATAAATGATAGAAGAGACAATTCAAGGTTTATGTCCAAGCCTAAACCGTTTTGGAGTACTATGTTTAAAATCTTTAAAAGCATATGCGGAACTCTCACTTTCGTTCATGGCATACAATAGACTAAATTGTAAGATCTTAATCATACTTCCGACTTGTGAAGATATGCACACACAATCTTGCCTCTAGCCCATTTACTAAAATTGGTGCAAAACTCATTATATTGAAAGTTGCATGACTCGCTACTTACGAGCATGGAAGCAAAGGTAGTGGCACTCAGCATAATAAGACTACACTAAGTCTAAACTTACCAATCGTATTTTGTGAAGTGGTGGTAGGAAGATGGGGTAGTCGTCTTTTATGCATGGGTCTTGGAGATTTCGGTGTCTTCGCTAATGAGGATTGTGTGGTACTGTTAAAAAATTATAAAATATGTTTGGTCAATAATCGTTACCAATAAGATAATAAAGTTTATGAATAGATTCGCATTTTTACTTGAGTTTGCGCATATAAAATTTCATGAATTTGTCAGGAATACAAGACAGCATTTTTTGTTATTCGAACTTTGAAACTCAAGCTATGAAAGTGAATGAGAATAAACATAACCAGTGACAGCAAAGAGCAAACTATGACATTTCGAACAAATCAGGCAGTGATGAAATTAAAAAGTATTTTTATATTTAAGGGTTTTCATTTCACTTCTGTGCTTAATATTGAGGATTTTATGTTAATATCGCATCAGAAGCCCTCAAGTACGTTTTAAATGATCATAGAATTTATTTACGCATTTCAAGGATACCAATACTCAAACGATGTTGAATTTAATTTTTTGTTAGTATTTGAACTCTCCAAATGTCTTGACAAGAGTAAATGCGAGGAGTAATACTCTCATACTCTTGTGTTATCTGGAATTCCAAGCATCTATCAATAAACAACACAATTCATCAGTGACTCATACTTGAAAAAACATTTTTGAGCCCAATTTGGGTCTCAATTCAGGCGAGATAAAAAAATTTTTTGTCATAAAACTACACTACTAAGACGGAACTCAGACGGTGATATTGATTTTTTTATTCAAGGTCAATATAATATAGAGTTCAATTACAGTCAGATAGAATTGATTTTGGATTATAATTTAGTAATGGTACATTAATACATATTATACAATACCTATAGTCAGGGTATTTTGCCTAATTGTCATTCGTTGAGCCTGGGTCACTGATGGATCGTGCCGTTGAGGCACGGTCCATCTGTGGTCCATGCTTGACAAAGCAAAATTTCTGACATAAAATGTATTATTAAATAATAGTATGTTATGGTCAGAATATCAGATACTTCATTACTCGAGACACAGAGAGAAAACAGGTCCTTTTAAAAATGTTGAAAATAATTTATACGACATGTGATTTTCAAAATCAGTACGAATTTTACTTATTTTTTCCCGAGACAAGCCCTGTTTGTTTATTATTAAATTTTTGGGTTTGGTTTTAGGATACAGAAATGTTACGTGCTGATTTCATACCGAAATCTAAGGCATTCAGTATTAGATAAGAGTACCAGTATTTATTTTCAAGAATGCTGTTGAGACATATCGAATCATTAAAAATAATAGGCAAATCAAATACATTGTGAATGTACCGATTCAAATTATGGATTCAACAACACACGGAAAAGTTCAGGCTACTAGTCTAATTTTAATAGGCGGCCGGCAGTAGCCAAAAAAATCGGATTATTCACAATGCAGGACAACTAGAGGACTCTATTTTTGAGAAATATGGGAGCTAAGCTTGTACTAGCTAAAGGCTTGGTATTTCTGATGGAATATTTGTGTATGGCATAAGAACGAATCGTTCGATCCTTCGTGTAATTAAAATTTGTGCCAGAAAATCACTGTACAACGATTCACTACTAATTAAACTTACTCAATATAAGATGTTGATTTGGACAACGTGTCATTGCTCGCTTCTGTAAAATTGACGTCAGATGACACGGAACTGGTGGGCATGATATGATAACTTTCCGAGGCGTAATCTTGGTTCATACCGCATCCGAGAGGCATCAAATGGAACCAGTGGGGCTCGTCATTGAGACAAACTAACCCCAAATCGATGATAACCTGAAATTTTATCAAATAGAAAAGATTTAGAAGAAATAGAAGAAATTTCAAATTTACAAAGGGTTTCAAAAAAAGGTTCGATAAAATTTAGTTTAGTGGAAGGATTAAAAGTTTAAATATATGAAATTGAAAACATTTTTAGGATCTTTGTAAGGCAAAAATATGGTTTTTCAATTTTACAGATTTGCTTCACTTTTAAAATATTTAAATAAGCATTTTTTATTACTGAGCTGGATGGATGAAATCATCCCACTATACAATGTTCTTCAGCATCCATTCTGAATATGGTACCAGACCAATTAAGTATCCTTTTCTTTGAACGTAAAAAGGTTTTAAAATCATCATTCCTGTTATTTCTTAGCCAAGTTAATAAAATTGAAGCCTTTTAAGGAGTCTCACTATAGCACTATAGCAAGATTAACATTTCGATTTTAAGTTTCGAGTGAATAATAGGGTATGAAATATTGTTTTTAATTTTTGTTTCCTTTGATTTTCTTCTCCCATTTTTTGATATGTCAGCTACCAAGTTAGGTTACCTACTTTCTACTGAGCTGGTGCATATTTCTGAAAAAGTCGCTTAAAACTCACCTCGCCCATGAATTTGTTATTAGCTTCTAGCGATCTGTCGAAATCCCATAATGTTAATTCCAAGGCCATTGCTCCTAGATCATCTCGTCTCACTTCACCATACACAAATGTTTGCATCCATTCCGGCGACAATGTCTTTTTTGCTGTTTTCGTTCTTCGTTTAAAAAGATTGCTTCGATCTGTTGAACAATAGAAAATAATATGTTACAGTTTGCTGAAACTTTTTTGCTTTTCTGTCAACTTTTGTTCACTCTAAGCAAGGTCAGAAGCCAAAACTGAATAGAAGAACTAGCTGACGAACGCCAATACAGTAATGAAAATAATAATATAAAAGTTGACTAAATGCCCCGAATGGCCAAAACTGAATATTTTACTATTTCGAACGTATTTTGAAAAATAATTACGATAATATCGAATACATTTTAAATTCAGCTATGTTTTTGATAAAAGGCAGCATTCTGACTTTTTTAAGCAAAATATAAAATACGAAATCCAGACAATTTTGTTTATAGTACATTTCCTTCATTTCATGAAACTGGGTACATTTTTGAGAACAAATATGGAGTTTTCTGTTGATTGTGTCTGAATTTATGCAAAAAAATGATACATTTTCTATCTCAAATCAAAAATTCGACTATATCGGATATATTCATTTTCGAATGTATTTGAACATTCGATTCGTTTTGGACTTCCCTTCTAAATCCCCAATTTTCCTAATGAACAAACAAAATTATACGATAATTGTAAAACCGTAACGAACTATACAAGTAATTTTTTTTAATCGAGATTCAATAATTAAAGACCGTCATAACAACATTGAATATATCAACAATAGTTCAAATAATTTTGAAAAAAAAGTGTTTATTTATTAAAATAATATAACAAACTCACTAGATTATACGACAAATCATACGCTAGGCTAAAAGGTTTTTTGTATCAAAACAACTCCTCTGTACTTCTCTCAATGAGTCATTTCATTTGGTCACACATGAGTCACTGATGACCCATGTATGGCAAAACATGTTAAAACAAATTTTTTTGAGTGCAGATTATAATATGTTTGGGAGTATAAACATCTTCATTTTCCCGAAGAAAAACATGAGAAAGGTTCGTCTCATTTGTGTTGGACCGCAACAAGCTTTTTACTTTCCAATCAATAATTGGCAACAACCATACCGGTTAATCTAACGAAAATATTTATATAGATTTGTTATGCGTCACCCATCTTTGGCTCAAGCTCCAGAACGCTTCATTAATAAATGATTTTATAAGCACAAAAACTGGATTATCAGTTCGGAGGTAAATTGAATGTCCAGTTCAAGTTGGAAAATGTTTTTTGTCAGATGTCCGAATTTTTAATGGCGATTTCTTATAAAGGATCGAAACACTTCAAACTTTCCAATATTGCTATAAAATAGCAGTGTTGTTGTTTAAGCATTTTGTACATAGTATTACTATTTAAGACCCAAAAGAATGAAACATTTTAATGCTTTTGTAAGTTATTTAGAAATTATTACCCTTTTTGGTTTTATATGAAGTATCTGACATTCTAGCAGTTTGATTCAGTTTAATAATTTTTGAGTGTGTTTTATTAATCTCTCTGGACATCAAGTCAATAGTGAAAAAGGGAAGTTTAAATTATATGTCTCACTTTAATTAAATAATATGAGTAAAACAAATTTCCTGAAAAGATCAAAGTTCAAAAAATATTTGAGATTGAGATACAAAAAGTGAACTCAATCCAATATTCTAAATAAACAGAGATATAAATATTTTTCAAGAGTTTAGATAATATCTGCAAGCTTCCATTCAATGGTAACTTTGTACATTATATAAATCTTAAAATGAAACTTCTTTCTGCCCCTAAATGACTTCGATACTTTGCTGCAGTATAGCATAACACTTCAGGGAAATATATATCCGTTGATAAAAAAGCTATTTTAAGATACTTCATTCCCTCGGGTACGACTGACGCATGCGGTATATGATTTATAAAAGTATATAAAATTGAAAATTGGTTTTTGAAAATAGGAAAAGCAATGCGGCGTTCATGAAGATGTCAATTTTCAATCAATCACACTTTGAAAAAAGGATATTTGGATAATTCTGTGAAAATTTTATAGAAAATTAAAGAGAATACTACGATCGGGGTGTTTTTCTTCAGGTATCTGAAATGTAATTTTCATCAGACGGACGGAAAAGCTTCCATTTCATAACAGTATTGATATTTTAAACCTTTTCCTACAATTTGGTTGCTATTCCTACCTGACACTCAGAGAAAGACTTTTTCATCTTATAGCAAAAGTAATATCTGTATGATATATTTGTTTTTGATGGAATCTATTTTCTTTGTGTATAGCTGACATTCTGCCAGTCTGAATAAGACTAATCCAAATTCGTCCAAAAAAATATTGCGCAAGCTTGAGAGAAACACCCAAGAAGCATTCAGGAACTGGAACATTTTTAGACACTAAAATCCACAGATCCAAAAATTTAACACAAATTTCTCACTCACCAGGCAGAAGATACATTTTTAAATAAGGATTTCTCGGGAGACCTCCCTCTCTAGCTAATAAATCCACGGCTCTCATAGCTGTTACGTAAAGCTGTTGACTTTTTTCATCGTACCATATTTTTATCTTGAAAAAATTTGACACAACATCAAAAAATTTGTTAGTAAATAAGGAACCAGAATATGTATATCCGCTTCAGAGTTCGTCCTGTTACGTTATTAGATATCCGTCCGTCGCCCAGAATGGCGAATGACAGCTACTCAGACATCCGAAGTATAAGGTTGGCAATAGAAGAAAATTTAGCAAATATGCAATATTTTTTTTCTTGACGAATCTATTGTTGGAAGATTAAAACGCCTCATTTTAGTGTCTGGTAGCCACCAAACCGTAGAAAAAGGTTCGAAATCGTCAATACTGCTATGAAATAGCAGTGTTGATGGTTTTGAAGATTTTTTGTCTATTTGAAGAAAATGACATTGAAAATTCAGACAATGATGAGATTCTGTCACTGTGCGGTCACCTGCGGTCGCAGACACATTAGCTAAAGCATTTTAAGAAGAGAAGTACATTATAAAAATGGATGAATGTTTTTAAGAGGCAACAGTCATTTTCTCAGCTTTTGACGTTTCATGTAATCACTTTATGGATAGAAGTGTACAAGGATTTTTTATCTGAATAGAACACTGAGGAGATAAACACTGTTTCTCACATAGAACACAATACTAAAAATAAAATATATATAACGACTAAAATACTCATAACATATTGCAACTAATTGATTATCCATTATGATGATAATGATGAATGATGATTTTAAAATGTACAAATTACACTTTGAAATATCGGTTATTCGCGACAAATGTGTTATTTTGGTACGGCTTCAGAAAAGTGATATGAATGAATTATGATTAATGTATTATTCAAAAATATTGAAATGAGACTTATTAAAAATCGTTTATCAGTGACAAATATGTGAAATGTCAATATCGGTACGGGCCCCAAAAATTGTGATATTGGTCGATCTCTAACTAATAGCAAATATTACCTGAATTCTACCATGTAATGGTCGTACAGTATACAAATCGAAATCTCTTCTTTCAGAGTCTAATGAACAACTACTCGATTCTGCAGTTTGATGAAGTCTGGTTTCTGGAATTCTAGGGACGTCACGAATAGGCCGTGATACCACCAATTCAACCTAGAATTTTTTATTAAAAAATTGATTATTTTTTCACAATTCACATATATTTTCCAAATATATAAAATTATCAAAACACAAGAAAAAATGAGAAAGTTATTTAAAATCGAGAAAAAGGTTACATTTTACACTATAATAATATAATCAGTATAATCATCACTTAGCCAGCACAATAATCACCAACTTCATTAAAGCTAAGCATCCCTACGGTATATAGAGAAAGTATAATTTCTTAATTTTCAGCAACCTTTCACTGTAGACTCACAGCTCAATGTAAATAAGAACTTCATTCCACTAGACACAGATTAAACTGTCAATTCTCATGTGAATAAATGTCCCACTGTGAAGTCCCATGTGAATATTTGAACAAAGATTGATTTCTAGCATAAATAATCATTGAGATCTTACATTGAGAAAATATAAAATGCCATTGCCTTTTTTCACTGCTAATAGTTTCATCAAAACGCCACATACCAAAGAGTCTGCCTTTGATTCCAAAATAATCTCATAAACTTCATCGAAACTTGCATCTTGGAGACAAAATTTATTCCAAGAAATTATCTCATCGCCGGGTTTAAGATGGCCGATTGTGTCGGCTAAACTTCCTTTTTTAACTTTTGTAACAAAGGCTCCCAGTCGACCAGAGGGTGTGGTCTTTCCTCCGACGACCTTAAAAAGAATATTTGATGAATGCCATTATCTTCTTAATCTTCTGATAGAAGTTCGCTCAAGCAAGGCCGACAACTAAAAGGTTACCAGCAACTGCACTCTAAGAGGAAAACATCTTATACAAAACCAAACCACTTTGGTAAAGTACAGTGAGTGCAATCTGCCCTGGGCGATTATAAACCACCACTTCCCACCACTGTCCTTTCCTTTTATTCACTTCTTACAAAACGCAGGAAATTCATCAGGCCCATTTATAGCAAAGTATTTCTGGCAATAAAGCCTTGTTCGATTTCATCAGGAACCTTGCGGCATATTCAATCAGCGAGCCATGCTTGATAAAACTGTTCTTCTGATCCTATAGTCGGTCACTGAATAATGAGCCATCAATTTCATAATATCTATATTCATAATATAGAGTCTGATATTTTCAACAACTTATTGAGTTTATGAATGAACTTCATAATTGTAGACTCCTAATCAGATTATTATTATTCTGCAAAACTAAAGTAAGCTGAAGCCTAGAAAAGCAGAGTATAAATTCATAAATCTCAAATCAAAAACTGCAGTGATTTAAAAATAAGAATAGATCAAATCTTCTAAAATGTGTCAATTTATGACAAGACTGTCAAAATTAAAGGAACAATTGTAGTTATCTATTACAAATGCTTGGCAACTCATTCTATCAATGAAGTTTTGGAAATCATATTAAATTACGAAGTCGAAAATACAAAATAACATAATTTGACTGACCTTTAAGCCAAGCAAGGCACCTGCTTGTCTTGCCATGTGACTTGCAGACGACACATTCTTATACAACATAAGATGACCAATGAGGAATCGACCGTCTGATGATGGTTGCCACGACACTGGTAACTAGAATGAAAAGTGGGACATAAACGCGAGAATATTTATACGAAAATCAGTAAAATATTTTCGGGATTTCCATCAACTTGTCCAAACGTGATTGTGTACTTAGACGGGAAAGCTCTTTCTCAATTAAGATTAAAAACGAAATTCAAATATATGATCAACCTTGTTCAAACATGTACATTACCTAGGGCCTATATTGAAAAGCATGCCTAAAATCACTGGCCCAAACGTTAATAAGGAAAGGTAACAATATATAACAATTCTGAACAAAAACAAAATAAGATGCCACTTCCTTTATATTTACTCTCTACATTCATAAATATTCTTATTTAGTAAGGTTAATTTTATTAACATTTTGCGACAATTTAATTTCCGCGCGTTTTAGTCAATTATCATCAATAAATGATAGAATTATTGACACAATTACACATTTTAAAGACTATTTGTCACCACGGTAAACCAATTGTCATTTCCAAGGAATTTATAAATTTGTTTTTAAAGAGAAGAGATATATTTGTTTAAAATAAGGTTGTTATCATGAAGGGTATTCCCTATCGTTTGAAATTGATCATGTAAATAGAATGTTTTTTTTTAAAATGTAAGAATTCACTCTGAGTAAGACCGGAAGCAGTGCTTAAGAAGGAACCAGTCGACCACTTGATAACAAGGAGCTATTAAAAGATGTAGCACCACCAACTGCACTCTAAACTGAAAACATCCCAAATGGAACTGAACCGCCATAATAAAGTGCAGTGAGTGGTATCTGTCTCGGGTGATGGTAAAACCGTCTACCACTTATTAAAACATTTCAGAGTCAGATAAACAAACTGATATTTTATTATAATGATAAATAAATTGTTGGCACTTTAACATATTTCGTCCATTTTTTAGTGAAGTCATGATTTATGTCAAATTTTACAGAGTAAAATTTGGCATATTATCATGATTTCACTACAAAATAAATGTATTTAAGAATCAAAAAACAAAATTACTTCAAGCAATATTCTAAAATATTGACTATTCGGATAATGACATCCCTAAACAACATCATAACCTTTGAATCTGAAACATTTATCCAATCCAAAATGGCTTATCTTATTTATTAGGTATCGGTAACAATTATCATACCTGCTCTTGAGAAAGATCATGACATAAAACGGAACTGCTTTCGACGCCTGAATCTCTTGTATTTCCAGAACTACGACGACAAGAATATAAGCTTGTTGATGATCTGGTAAAATTCTCCATGGCATAATTTTCTAGCGGATGATAACACGGTCTATGGTAGCACGAGTGAGGTATCATATGGTTCATGTTTGGTGTATGCTGCAAATGTGTAAATTCTGAAAAGAAAATAGGTTAAAGTTCATATTTATGACTAACTATGTTAATGAAGGTTGAATCATATTAAAAAAAAAAAAACTGAAAGACAAAATACTCAAACACTGCTGAGGTGGCAAAAATGATAAACGGTATCTGTTTTATTAATGATCGAATAATGAATAATTTTATGAAACAGATCCGATACTCAAACTTTACAAACAACAACAGCATCTTTCCAGAAAATTGATTTTATAAAAAAAACTTAAATCATTTTCTGAAAATATTATGTTACTCCCTAATTCTGGCTATTTAGAATTCCTGGAATACGAAATCGAACATTTTATATTTCTATATCCCAGATCAAATTAGATATTTTTGAAAGAAAAACATGTAAAAATTCATCACCAAAGTTTCATCACCATTCAACTGTTCAATGTGTGCTCCTGTTTTCTATTGAAACACTGATGGATAAGTTACTTATAACTTTTTACCGTAATCACTGCTTGTTTCCTTATCCCCGTCATCAATACTTGAATATTCGGTTCCTGATCTCATGTCATCTTCTGAACTGCTTATCGATACATCACGAACTGGTGGTCCTGGTAAAAATTTACAAATTAGACAAGAACAGGGAAGTCCCGAACAAAATAGCCAGGTAGTATTTTACAGGGATCCATATCAAAAATTTTATTTTGTTAAGCATGAGTCACTGATGGACCGCACCTCGACAGTGCGATCCATCAGTGACTCATACTTAACAAAAGATGTTCAAGTGAAATTTTTTTTAACTAAGGTGGCTAAAACTGAATATTTCACATTATTATTATTGGGCATTACCGGTACAGTCAGACATGTTTTGATAAAAAAAAAAACAGCATATCGAACGAAAACAGCTATTTTCAAGAAAAATTTTAATTACATAATCACCATGAGTACAATTTATAATTTTTTTTTATTCTATGAAACATCATCAAGTTTGGAGGGCAAAAAGGCTTTTCTGTTGAATTTATACCAATTTATGTACGAAATTTTTGTAAGGCACTAGTCTGAAATATATCCAAAATCAAAAATCTTGCTTTATTGAATATGTTCATTTCCCAATGTGCCGGTATTTGAAAGTTCGATTCGTTTTGAAAATTATAGGTATTTTAGAATTCTGATTGAAGGTAATTTCGTTTTTTTTTTGATGATTCTACTTCTAAAAAATAAAATGAGCGAACTATGGTAAAATATCAATAATTTCATTTATCTAAAATGTTGAAACATTCTAATTAGGAGGCAAATTTTTCCTCAAAAACACGACAGGGCAAGTTTTAGGCATGTTTTATTACTTAGTACTTTAGAGTGCAAAACTATACAAGTAAAGATCATGAATACGATTCAACAAGGAATATAATGGTAATATAATAAGAATTTAAATACCTTTTCTTGTGGGTTGTAATCTGTATAATCGTTTCCTGTGTACTCCTGGTTCTCTGTGTTTTTCAGGTGAGACACAACATCTAAAAGTTCATTTTAACAAAATAATGAACAGATTAAAACTAGAAATTTCAACAAAATTTGTGTACCAGTAGTAATACCAGTATATTTAGATTTTGATTATCGGAGATTTCAAAATATGATTCTATAAATCAAGCTGGCAGATTATAAATAATGTTTGAACAAAATTTTCTGAGATCCCCCAGTAGGACGAGTACGAATTTCCTGAATTTAGACATTTACAGTCAAATGTTTCAGAATTCCAGAACAGCTTATATAATGGATTTATTTCAATCGAAAATGTTAATAAATTTTTGATACATTAAATACGTACGCTAAACACTTTTATTATATATATTTTCTTAGTCAAACTAAAGCCTATTTAAAGACATTTTGCTTTGAGATTTAAGTGCCGGTATTATTGGTTATTGAAAAATCAATATAAGAACCAACCATAATGTAAAATATTAAATCCAAGATTCGAATGCCAATCTTTTCAGTATGATATGACAAAGACTTGAAGTCAAAAAATTAAAGCAATTTTGAATATATCTCGAAAAATTTCCATAAACATGTTAATAAGAGAATAGGTTGCTTGCTAAATCATTCAATCAACTCATATTAATCGAACCAGAAGTATTGCTATATGAAGCATTGGATAATCAAAAATGCCTTGCATAATGGTCACAGAATTTAAATCAATATATCTAAAAACATCGCAACTTCTTACTCTGGTAAATTAGGTTCACTTCTACATCCATTTAATTGTAGTCTTCTTGATGGCTTGTTATGAGGCTTAATATCATCGGTAATATTCTGTTAAAAAAATATGGAATTCTAATGAGTGGCATCCAGTGATATTTAAAAAAAAATAGATTTATTGTCCAATATACATGATTCGCAAGATTAAATACAAATTTTCTAGCATGATTATTTAATTAGGTATTCAAAAAATACAAGAATTATTGCAGTAGGATATTACTTTATTTATCCAGCCTACAATGCCAATATGTCAAGGTGATAGAACCTTGTTTTTCATCGAGTGCACGATATTTTATTATTTTTTTAATTTCTCAAGTGTGTAAAAAAAAGCTTCAAATCCATCAACACTGCTATTTCATAGCAGTATTGACGGTTTTGATTCTTTTTTTCTCTGTTTTATTTCTACCAATTACACAATAGATGTTTGCATCTTCTAGCAAGCCTATTTTTCAGGCGGCATGTCTAAGTAGCAGATATACTGCCATTCTCCGAGTCAGCTTTTAATTCAATTTCTAACTACCGGGGAAATCCTCTTCTCATCAATATCCGAAATTGCATCTCCACTAAAATAAAAAAGCACTCTGAAGAAAGCTGCTATGTAGATAATAATATGGTAATAATTTTCATCTCTTTAATAAGCAAACGGTTAAACGACAGCTGACCTGAATATGCGGAACAGAATTTTAAAACCTGAACTGCATTGTATACACAACTTGTATGATACCAGATTCATGAATGACATTCTTTTCGCCTAGCCTATTACATAAAAAATACTGATAATTTACGTATGCAAAATCGAGATAAAGATGATTACAACAGCTAAGCCAAGATCACATACTATAATAAAGGATACTATGGCTACAATGTCATCACGGACCTTATTGAACAATGGAGATTCATTAATATTAATGTAATCAGGAGCAGATATACGATTTCAATTAATATTATGCGATCATAATAATAATCACTATATCAGTATTGTAAGCCTTACCGTATAAGAATTATGCTTAACGTCACTGACAGTGTGCCTTTGATTTTTTGAATGATTAGTACGTCCATAATACGGCTCTCTTTTTTGATGGGTTGAATCTATGAATAAAACAAAAGGGAAATAGACGAGACATGCATAACACTTTAATAATGTATAATATAGGAATAAGAAAGAAGAAGCTTTTCAGATTTTTAAACTTCTGGTTCAAGAACTTCGGTAATTATGCTTAGTCCATGTTTTTTCCAAGCTCGGTTTATCTACATCCCAATATGGGCTGATGATGGACTGATACATACATATCAATACTTCTACCTTTGCAATGAAACATATAATTTGAAACTCCTTTATAATAGGGCTTGAGGAAAATGTATGAAACCGCTTATTTGGGTTGAGTCAACACGTATTCGATTCGATTTCTGCAACAATTCGAAATCAACAATATGTTCATTTGTAAGTTTTTTTTCATAAATGAGTGTGAATATTCAGGTAAAATACTTTGTTGTTTATTATTTGACTTCCGATTCGAATATTCGATTCGATTCAGTAAAATTTATTCGATTTGATTCAGAAACCCTTAATTCCGATGAACAAATATTTTTTTTTGAATGTCTGAACAGCAAAGCAGGGGGAGTGTATCTGGTTCTTCTTTGAGTAAACAAAACGTAAACTGTCATTTTCTTCGGGTGGACCCAAAAGCTACAAAATTATTATTATCAACACTGATATTTTATAGCAGTATTCATGGTTTCAAAACTATTTGTAGACTTTGATAGCTGCCAAATAATCAAAATTCCATGTTTTAATCTTCTAGCAAGAGATATCCTGAAATATTGCTTGTGAAGCAAAAACCTACAAAATTATTATCATCAACACTGATATTTTACAGCAGTGTTCATGGTTTCAAAACTATTTGTAGACTTTAATAGCTGCCGAACAATCAAAATTCCATATTTTAATCTTCTAGCAAGAGATATCATGGAATATTGCCCATTTGCTATATTTGCTTCTGATGGAACCCATTTTCTTTGGGTGTCTGAGCAGCAGAGTACCTGACATTCAGACTTTCAACAATATTATAAGAATTTTCTTACCACCGCTTTGGTTTCTATTTCTTTCCAATGTCTGCGAAATTCGATGATAAGAGTCAACAGGTGATAAAGAACCCTTAGTACTACTTTCAGAAATCCTTGTATTACTGTGCGTTGTCAGTCCATTTTTCTTATATAATCTCGTTTTAGGAGTGACAGGAGATAGGACCTGTTCTTTGTCTGTTATGGCTTTGTTTTCACGACTAGGCGACATGCTCGAAGTTCTTGTTTGTTGTTGAAGCTGTGACTGACTTTGCCGTAAATCCTTTCGTGTCGCAGGCACTGGTTTTTGTATGTCTGTGTTACTGTTAGTAGCATAGTGTGAGTTTTGAAAACCATTCGCCGTTGATGCGCTGTGTGATAGTCTCTGCGCCGGCAGTGGTAAATTTCCTGTATTTGTATCGCCTTTTTGGCTAGTCCCATTATCGTAAGTATTAAAATTTGGAACAGTTTCAACTTTTTTCATTTTTGTTTCATCACCATGCAAATTTTGTGCCGACAAAGCATCGTTTTTGCTACTATTATTATTCAACTTTGTTACTGCAGCTGGTATATTTCCATTATTATTATTTCCCCTTGCACGTGGAGTTAATGGCGAAACATCAGCATTGATTCTTGACCTATAAAATAAAAATGCCACAGTGTGAGCAATTACTAAATTGCAAGGGAACATTTATAGATTATAGTATTGATTTTTTTAGGTTGCTTCACCTCTCTCCATTATTGGTTAATGATTCGGCACTCTTTTTCATTTCGCTGTTCTTTGCAGTAGGTGTTGTAGGAGTTATGGTTGGTTCACTTTGTCGATTTTCTTTTTCACTTGCGTCTAAATGAAAAAAAAAACAAGGGTGCTGCATCATAAAACTGATTTTTTGTCTAATGAAATTCCTAAATAACAATCACTACCAGTACTTTATAGATAGCGAAGAGTTTTTAAAAAAAGTATCACATGTGACTACGCTTCGAGTGTAAAAAATTCCACACAGAACTAAACCATTGCAGTAAATAAAGTGCAGCAAGTGGTATCTAACACAACTATACCATTTGTTTATTGGATCACAGAGGACATTCGCATAAACATGAAGAATATATTTATCATTCAATACTGATGGACTATAAACATATTTTTGATACTCATTAAACCAGATCAGGGTGACAGAATCTAGACTGAATTAGGTTTCTTTGGGCCATTTTCTCCGGTTGGAAAAAAAATGATGGTTTTGGTTGAAATTCTGCCAGTCTGTATACCTGTAGGTCGATGGATCTTTGGTGTTAAAGAAATTTTGTTATTGTTTTCACCAGGAGTGTGGTACCAAGCACCTGTCTTCGTTAAAATCTCTTTTTGTTTTCGACACAAGTTACAAACCCACATCGTCTGAAAGAAAAAGATATCATATATATATATACAATATTAAATTATTAACTCACTATTCTATTTTGAAATGATCATCAATACCAGGAAAATTTTTACATAACATAAATTAATGCTCGGTACATAAACTAAACAAGGTGCACAGCAACTGAGCTCTTATTCAAAATTCAATCAATATAATTATGTTATTAGAAGGCTTGGCCACAACCAATCAGAAATTTTATCTAGTCATGCATGAGCCACAGATGGACCGCATCTTACACATGCTTGTTGAAATTTTTCTGACCGGACCATGCCAAAGAATCTTGTTTTAATTCAGGTATATATTTAAAGATTTTCAATAATTTTTAATAGATAAATCACGAGTCTTCATAACCATCAATCTTTTGAAGCTTTGTTTGCAATATTACAAAATGTTACCAGAGTGACTGAAATGGTGTAAGGATAGAAGTCTATGCTGCAAAGTCCGACGTAATGTCACGACTTGCACTCAAATAAAGAAATACTTTTATTTTGTTGCGTCTAAGCCTGCACGATTGGTCCAGATAAACTGGCATTCAACAAAAAACATATTTGGATCAAATTTTTCAAACATTGCATAGAAATTAAGAACATTAATAGAAACATTCCATATGAAAACAAATACTTTCCATTCAGGAGGTTGGGTTGAATATTTAAATGCCTATATTATTTCAATAATATCTTTAATACTCATAATGCACAGGTATGAAAATTATGAGATGATGATAATAACTAAATGCATGCCCAGTCAGAAATATTTTTAGCAGACCATGTTTATAAATATTAGCCGCTGATGGATTGCGACACTTAGGCACAATACGTCTGTGACCTATACTTGAAAAATAAAATTTCTGATCAGATAGGAAGAGAGGGATTAAGAGATGAAAGAATTTATATAAATTCCAGCATAGCAAAATTTAATTTAAAACATTCCATCTAAAACCTACACGTTTACCAGGGTACAGTGAGTGGTATCGGCCTTGGTCTACAGTAAAACCATTTATCACTTCTTGCTTCCTTTTAGTCACAGGCCCATGGGAACTACTTAGGGCAATTCTGGTAACTGAATTAAGAGGGCTTATTAATATAACTATGGTAAATATAAATCTTGAGGTAAGTAGGGCAAATTCAATTTATCCAAAATGCACCAAGCATTGAGCAATCTGCGTATTATAAGATATACTATGAAATCATCGAATTCTTCGAATCACACATTTAGATCCAGGCTCAATTTCAAGTTGTCATTCAGCGAAAATGAGCAATAGAACTTATTTAGCTAACTATCGCCAATTAGCCTATTGTGTTATACTTACTCACGATCATATATTTCTTAACAAAACATATTATAATATAGGTGGATTTTATTTTGGTTGAGAATCGTGACAGTAAAATTTGTGGTATCTAGTAATGTTCTCACCCTTTCCGACATGGTTCATAAAATATTCATAAAACTAAAATTATTCCAGTCTGTCAACATAATACGATATGGCTCTGGCAATAAAAGGTTCTAAAAATGTTTTATCACGACACCGCAGTAATAGTAACCGTTCGTACTGGGATGCGCGAATAGTATTTTACAAACCGGTTGTTTCATTGAGCCTGAACCACTGATGGACCGCACCTGGACGCACCCACACACGACACAATATCGTTGATTTTGAAAGGAAATAAGCATGATTAAATTGCTCATATTATTAGTTCAAAAAATTTGACACACAAAAACAAGCCTGTGCATAGTGCATACAAGAGTGGACACAAAAAGATGCGAACAAAAATCAAAAATTAAAAGTGCAAGGTTGTTAATTATACTGTAGATGTAATATGGTATTATGGCCCAGAGAAGGCCATCATTGAATTAAAGGGGCTTTAATACGAGTACTTCAAAATGGATTCCATCCAAACAGACCATTTATTTGCTTCCACGAAAACAATTAAAACAATATTGCTTTCCTTCAAGTACGCTAATCAAAACTGTCATGTCCTGTTCTTCAGAGGAATTAAAAGACTTTAAAACTATTGACGGTATTTTCTACTCAGAATAAATTTTATAAAGTGACATTAGCTGGAATATTGCATTAGCGATAACTTTGCGTTTCGGGCTAGTATTAAACTAGGTGACGTACTGGAAAGCTGTTAATAAAATCCTGTTCATTTAATTCATGGAAATGAAACGACTTGAAAATAGAAAAAATGGTAGGTAAATTGAAAACATACAAATTCCTTGAAACGGAAGATTCGTAAGTATTACAGATCCAGTCAACGGACAAGTTAAAATAAATATACCACTTCAATCATCAATGTGACGCATGCAACAGTTGTTTGTCATTATATTGGGTAATTGACCAGAAACCCCATTGTAAATATTCATTAAAAATTTATATCCACTGCAATTAAAAGAAAAACTCAAAATTGGACATAAATTAGAACACAGTGAGCGAATGGAAGTTTTCAGTATTCTTAATCCTTGTTGTGCCAAGTATGATCCATAGATGGAATGCACCTATGAGGTGCGTTCCATCTATAGTTCAGGCTTGACAAAAAATTGACGAATTAGGATAACAACATCACAAAATCTTGAAACAATCTCACAGCAGTGAAAATTTTCAAAATAAAAGAAAACACTGAGCATACCATAACTTCGTTCTGAATCCAGCATAAAATGTAATAAATGAAATTAAAGAACTGGCAACGTTTTAGAAAAATAATGGACAAACCATAAAAACCTTTTATTTTTTCAACAGAAGTTCAATTAAACCGTTAAAACTAAAAATGAAATAAATGGAAAATGCTTAAATATTCAAAGTTATATTTATTCCGGAGCTTCGAAATATTGGTATTTTCTTGTTGATAAAAAATTTCGGCACATTTTTCATCATGAACAATTTTTTAAAAAAGATTAAATTGATTATAAAAAAGGAGGCCACTTGTAGAGTACAAAGTGCTCAAAAGCAAACCTTACAATCAAAATAGGGCTTTACGAAGAAAGTAACAGAGACACGTTTATTGAGATTAGATTAAAAAAAGGGCTGCAATAACAGTAAGGATTGAAAAAAATGATAAGAAAAACAACAAACCTTATTTGACTTTATTGTTATCCTTCCACCACATCTCGAACAGAAGCGGATCTCGCAGAAAGTACAAATATGGCCACAACCCTCGGCAAACTTGGTTTTATAACACAATGCACATACCTGTCCAAAATTCAATACGTTATTAAAACACAACACTGATAGTTTATAACATCAACAGCAAACTTGATCAAGCGCGTACATCAATGAATCGTGCTTTTCAGGTACAGTTCATCAATGGTCCATGCTTGGTTATATATTATTTAACATCACTGCAAATCCCCTGTTTTCAAGATAAAAAGGGTAGTCGCCCAGGAAAAGAATAACTTGGGACGTAAGTTAAGTAATGGGATGTAAATCGATTCAAATCACATGTTTTTCAAACAAATCTATCTAAATCAAATGCATTCGGCAATTGATTTTCTTATTCAGATAAAACAATTTGTTAATTATGAACGCACCTTAAAAACTCTGAAAAAACTTCAACGTTAAAAAATCTCCAAATTTTTATATAAATCAAAACACTTACCGGGTCGTTGTCATCAGGAGGGGTAGCAGCCTTTGATTCTTCTGCTACCATTTTAATATGGGATTTGTAATCCTCAAATTGATCATGCAGGACCCTAAAAAGGATATTGAAATTGAAAATACAAATGACAGAATATCACAAATTAGTGTTTCTTGTCAGATTTTGACATTGTTAAGCAAAATCAAGATTGATATTCAATTTTGTGATATAAATTTATCATTATGATTTCGCTCCACTTCTGGTGATAACCTTAACATATAGAATATTCATAACTCGACCTAAGCAACAATCAATATCGGTAGGCATATTTCATTTTCAATCTCGTACCAAAGATGGCCTGTCATCGAAACTTGCAAAAAGTAACACCCTAAATTGTAGAAAATTGTTAAAAAAATCTTTTGTAAAGCATGAGTCCCTGATGGATCTCGTTGATAAGAAGCGGTCCATCTGTGGTACATACTTAACAAAATAAACTTCTTATTACGTAGGGCATCTATTGGATATGCTTTACATTAAACCGTAGGTGGTCACCTATTATTTGAATATGATTCCAATGTCAGGTTGGTATTGATCATGCATATTTATAGGACATTTTAACATAATAACATGTTTTCAAAAAGCCTGTCCACTCCAAAGTGCTCCACTCAAAGGTTTTTGTAAAGTGTTTCATCGGACATCGTAAAATCAATAAGGTTACAAAATACATAACACTGCCATCGAATTACTCAGTTATGCACTCCACTTAAGCTACATAATACATTTACGGAGTAGGATTCTGTTATGTTCGGTCAGGCTTGACTTAACTTGATTGGCATTGGTTCGATGAATCTAACCTATAAATCATTACATACTTTGAAATTTTATTAACTTTACTATTAACTAACTATTACTATTTATCAGATATAATGTAACCACCGTAAGGAAGGAGTAATATTTCTAACAAACACAAATATTTTTGGATGGCTTTACTATAAATTTATTCGTTTTCACCCGATGCCAAAGTGTCCAGATTACATCACTAAATAATGTTTGAATGTAATCATTCTGAAATTCACAGTTGCCAAATTTGCGCCGTTGATGAACAATAATTTGAAGGCATGATCCATCTAAGGTATATGCTCGATGAAATAAATGCTTCAATGATGTCAGCCCAAGGCAGTTTGTTTATCTCGGAAATACATTAGATGCAAGGGTAGACACATTTATTGATTTTTATATCAAATTTGTTATTGACGTAAGGACTCGCACACTGGCAATAGCTCTGTGAATAAATAGATATATAATTACTATATCCGTATTTGCTTATGATATATAGGCATAATAAGTTCTTATTGAAGCCTGAAATGAAGGTTGTTGTTCATACAGAATCATATTCGATTTATAACTAAGGGCAATTTTATCATTTTATTACTGGCCAAACACCCAAAAGGAGACATTTTAAATCTTCTAGCAAGTGATATATTAAGAAATATTGCTTTTTGGCAAAGTTTCTCCAGATGACAGCCATTTTCTTTGGGTGACCAGGTGACTAAGAAAAAATGTCACAATATCTGCTTTGAATCCAGGTACCAAAAAAATGATTAAAAACAAGGTGGCAGAACCAGATGTGTCTGAAATGTTCATATAATTTTTTAGGGCCAAAAAGCTTCAAAATCTATCGACACATAGCAGTATTAATGATTTTAAACTGTGTTCTAGAGTTTGGTAATGATGAGACACACAAAAGAAACATTTAAATATTCTAGTCACAAGTATATCATGAAAAATTGCCCATTTGTTAAATTCCCCTCAAATGAAATCCATTTTCTTTTCAGATGTGTGTTTTGCCACTCTCGCTCACGAAAATGGTATCCTTTATCTCACTCCGATAGCTTACTTGAGCATATTCTTTTCCTTTTCCTCTTCATCTTGCTGTCGTTTGAGAACACTTAATATTTTCTGCTGTTCTTCAGGTGTGAGATGACTTATATCGGGAACTTCTATCATCTCATAAAATATTCCAATAGTAAACTGCGATCAAGTTTGAGCTATTTACATGAACTCTTGACATATATATTCCAGAGTGCTACAGTACTACAAGATAAAACAAATATGGCTCAAGGACCTGCTGTAATATCGAAAGTATAGTATATTTTGAGAGTATGAAAAAATCGTAAACAAACCCATCGCGGGCTTTGATGAACGACATGAAATAAAAAATCAAATCAAACTAAAATTAGTGGTTAGGTAGAGTGTTGTTGAATGAGACCCACTTGAATATGAGGAGAGCTAAAACTAGCATTTGGATTATGAGTAAAATTTGCTCCAATAGCATAATATTTCACTAAATTGCTTACATTTCACTGTATTTCCTTTACAACTGTTTAAAACATTCTTGAAGACTTCCAATACACTAAACTTATGAGGAAATATATAATAGTACATGTGGCAGTGAAAGGAAAGTTTTTTCTATAAAAAATTATTAGGATTTATTTCTGAAATACTAGAGTGTTGAAAATCATGAGAGTATGACAAACTCTCGTAGAGGAATCCCACATCGTCTTGGATATCAATGACAAATAAACTAGAAAGATGGAGATGCAATCATCAGGTGAGCAGAATAAAAACAAGCACATTTTTACCAAAGAAACAAAGTGGGATTTCAGCCAAATTTAAATCATGCGAAGTTCACAGGAAATCAATGATATTTCAAGGATTCAATGCCTATAAAAACTTACAGGGGTCACTGATGCAGCCCGTCAATGAAACGCAGTCCATCTTTGGCTCATGTTTAACAAAAACGAATTTCTGATTGGTATTGTGAAACGGAAATTGGCCTTTTATACTGCACAAATTAAGTACCTTACCGTAAGAATTAATGTAATTAGATAATGAAAGACCTTGATAAAACAAAAAGTTATATACAAAGTCTATTCGAATCTACAATAAGCCATTAGAGCAGAAAAAAATCTAATTTGATAATTGGGGAAGGATAAAATTAGCCCTTTTAAAATTACAAATGTGTGCGTGCATTCCGCATTCCCACAATGCCCACATCAGTATATTCCAAAATAAAGGTGATTTCAATTCAATGCCCAATTCTTTCATTGCCAATTCCATCGTTCTAATTAATTTCATGGTTATTGCACATGAAACCAACCAAACATAGATCTCTTTTGTGTATTTCCAGCGTCACTTACGTTACCATTGCGCTAATTTTTCAGATTTGTATTTGTCTTAGAACTTAGTATACTACCGATGTGTATATTATATTCAATATGTATGTAGATGACTCTAGTCTCCTCACATTCATATAATTTGGACAAAATAAAGTAATTTTGTCATAGTAAATAACTAGCAAAAAACATGCTTATGTTACGAAAAAAGGACACACTTTTTCGAAGTGTGATTTTGTATCTCAAGATATCAGTATTTTGAGTAAACTTCATTCTCAAGACATCAGTTTTTAGAGTAAACTTCATTTAAAATTTTGAGAAAAACATACCGATTAACAATTGAATACAAAATTAGTGAATACCACACCCATGAAAGTTCCCAAATTCTGGGAAAAATAAAAGTTGAGTCGTTACTTATGTTATGTAACTTAAGTAAGGATCCTATCTAGATTTTTATTATTTTATGCAATATTGACCGCAAACATTTCATAAACACATATTTGTATTTAGTGAGATATTGAAAATTATGACCATGGTTATTCATTCATGCCCTGGCATGTGTAACCTATGAAACCTGAGCTAGCTTCTGTAAACAAGTCAATTTTTTTCAACACTACATTGTCCAAAATCATAAAATAGTAAAATACAGTTTCGTATGGAAATTTCCAACTTTATCAACAACTATATACATTTCATAAATTATTGCAGATTTGTCAAAATATATAGAAGTGCCATTTTTGTGATATTAATGTTCCGGGTATAATAAGGCTTAAGGGGGTTATAGGGGAATAAATATGTAGAACCTGTAGCCATTTAGTCACAATGTAGGATACTTTCATCTTCAGTAATAAATTTTGCAACTGTTACAGCCACCAAACTTCAATAATCAGCCTTTTCATAGTTTTTTTTCTACCCTCATAAAAACAGAAATAACAAAAATATATTATTAGAGAACTAATAATATCAACCAAAGAATGATGTATTAAGTACAATTTTACTTGTTTATTTATATTTCTGACTTGATTTCCTGTTATTGGATTGTTAGCAATTGCGCTATGAAATGTTCAAACATGTAATACTTCTTGATCAACACTTGTGATGGCGTTTCTTTCCATGCGTTAGTTTTCTAATTTTGACAATTATGCCAGTTTCAATCTTGATCTTCAATGTTACTGATACGATATATTACGTTCCTTTACATCTAATCAAATCCTTTCTCCAGGACAGACATTTTTGTTAATAACAAACTGCCACCCAGTAACCTAGGACAAGCGTGAAATGTTTTTACACTCTTATATGTTACAATAAGGATAATATAAATTTGACTGCAAAAATGTGGTTGGACATTTGTTATTTCAATCTTTATACAGTATATTTTGCTGATTCCACTTACTCACGAAGCTAAAAAAATTAGTCTGTCAAACACGTAATAAATTTCAATATCTGCACAAGTTTTTTAATTAAAATGGAATTTTTTTAAAATGGGTTCTGGAAGTAAAATGTTCCCGACAAAAATAGACTTTTGTGAGCAATAAAAATGGAGTCAATATCTAAAATATTTTACCTTTAGTGGTTTCAAACACTTTGGAAGGAAATATATTTTTATACAAAGAAAATGAGCACTAATTCATCATTTACGCTACATGAAAATACTCTTTATTAAAATGCTGCTACACAAATTAACTATAAACGGAATACCAATCTTGTGGCATGATCAAAATGTCTGAACCACACTAGCTTTCACCAAAACTGATTTTCTCATTTGTTTCTGATACCGGGACTGACAAAACTTACTTCAATTGACACCTGAAGTTATCTCAGCAACAAATTTTTATGTTTCTACCAGAAATGTGAGATTTTTGTTGTTTATCGAACTCTGAGATAGATCACATTACAAATTATATCATGTGCCTCATCGGAGTGAGGAAGCAATTTTATTTTTATCATAGTTTGCCCTACACGGTTGATTCCACGCAATTGCCATTTTCCAAAATTATTAAATGACGTATTACCTGTATACTGTATACCGTAACGTTAAATCAAAAATTTATTTTCTGAACTTCTGACTAGCCTATTCTGTATTATTACTGATTATATATATACAGTATATACTATATATTTTGCTAATTTTGAATCACTGTACGAATCTAATCGGATTATCTATGAATTCGGAAGTCACAAATAAACTTGAAAATTACAGTAACCGGTACTGTACCGGTACTCCGTAAAGTACAGAGTATGAGGCTTTCATTCTCTGTTCTGCCATCTTCATATTTTTATGATAGGCTTACCATCTAACTGTCAAAGATGGTAGAATCACCTCAAACACTAGCTCAGAGCTGGTAGGCTGATGGTATTCAAAACTTAATCTGTACGGTACATTGTAATGGGCTATAACACAAAATGGGCTAAAAATTGATAAAATCATCGCTATTTCAGGCTGCAGATCCTCTTTATATTTCTTCTATGCAGTATGGATAGGATACCGTTACTGTACCGGTACCATAAACTGATACGGAGTATACATATACCGGTACCTACTGTATAGTGAGATCCACAAATAACCCACAATTACAGGTACATACACTATACACCTAAAATTTCCTCATGACAGGATACATCTAAAAGTACACTAGAACATAGTACAGGTGCCGGTAGACCTAAGCTTCCGAAGAGCATATAACTTAGTGTACAGGTATACGGTACCGGTAAGCTAGGTGTCGTAGTCGCCTACCGTAGGTACCTTGTTTGTCTGGCTGCGCTAAAATTATAGGCTGGTGCTGAACGACAAACAGCCTAAACGTGTAAACTCCCCAACTAATAAAAATGTAGAATGCGGTACCGCAAGATACGGTGCTGGGTAAGTTGACAATACCGAAAACTATGAAACTAGACAGCAGTATCATGAGTACGACCACGCTAGCAGCTAGGGAAGACAGCCTTCCCGCTACGAAATAACATCCTTTTTCCTTATCGATTTCTGCGGAACCATTTTTTTTTTTGGAGTATGGGTATTTTCACTTTTCATTCATATTCACTCAGCAAATTCATATTTGTTAAATATTTATGATTCCAATATTAAACGCAAAGAGAATAAAGAAATCTCCTTCCTTGTTCCTAAAAGATAGCTTCCCAAATGCCGTTTTAACCCTTACAGACACAGGACATAAATATTACAATTTTTCGCATCTCTCTGGTGCGCATTCACATATATTCGATATATTTTATGAAATATCGTTCATCCAGAGTAGAACGGTGTTGAAAAAATTCTACGTTTGAGAAAACGTGCTTTGTATTTTACAACATACTCAAAGTTCTATGCTCAGAATTTGAACGTAGGAATTCCCTTAACCCTGTGAGAAGTGGCAAATATAATACCATGCATGGACCAAATAAAACTAGCGTCTATATTATTTTGTAGCTTGGCTCTTTATAGTTCATAGATAGAGCACAACAATCTGCTGAGACTTGACTGAGGAGTAATCAAGATAGTCGTCGATCCACATAAACCTAGTATCCTTATTCCAAAACCTATAAATTGGGAAAACGGTGATAACTGTAAAAATGCGATATTAGAATTTTGCATAGTTACCTTTTGTTTGAAACTGGTTCTTCACTAACATGCTGAACCTGAAGGATAATTGCTATTAATAGTCACTATGTTACTGAAGACCTGTGTAAATTTATTACCATGTATACTGGACAGGCAAAAACAGGCCTGTTGTACCAGCTAGAACAGCCCCAATCATGTTAATACCAAGGTTGTTAGTACGGAACGGTACGAAATTTTTATCGTAGTTCGAGCCAGCAAAATAATTTCGTACCGAACATCGTACCGTACCTTTCAAAAATGTTCCGCACCGGTACTGTACGATATTATTTTATTCGTACATCGTACCGAACTTCGTATCAGTACAAAACTAAATTCGATTAATATTTTTCATTTATCGTACTAAATTTTGTACCAGTACGAAATCCGGTACGATTCTATAGGCAGCAATTTCGAACGGTACCAACTATGAAATGCCCAAAACAGCCTTATTTGGAAAATCTGGCCAATGCAAGAAACATCACCACCATCTTAGACCTGTGACGGGGTTTTATGCTATCTGGTTCAAAATCCAGGACAGTAAAACATAAGCGTAACTGACATATGCTTATGCCCCCCCCCCCCCCCAATATCAGTGTTCCTATTTATATATAGAATAGCGCATAATATTTTTATTGCCATACCTGCGCCTCTTTAAATCATTTTAAAATTGCTCTTCAATTTAAAAAATTCTTTGATAGACACAATTTTTATTATCAGAGCCCAGTTATGAATAGGTGTCAAAGGTTACGAAGGTACGAAAAAAGAGTACTGTTCGGTACAAAATAAATAACGTACCGTACTGTACTAACTACGAAAATTGAAAAATGAATCGTAGAGTACATACATGTAAGGCTCAATCGATGCAATGGGTATTGATCTATCTAATTCGCCATCCCTTTTTGTTTCAAAATTCTCCATTTTTCACCAATATTGAAAAATGTTAAAAAAAAACTCAAATTAGGAAGTTTTAAAATAATAATTGATCTTGAATGGAGTTTTTATATCAAAATCCTTTTGACAATGTATTAACAATTGGCAAAAAAGCCCTCCACTCATGGGGAATAGAAATCTGAAAGAAGATTTTGCAGCGGGGGCTCATAGAAGATTGAGGACAGACACCATGTTCTACATTGTCTTTTAAACATGTGACGTACCCAAGTCGTAGAGGAAGAAAACATAGGTTGTGACCGAACATTTTATACTCATTTTCCTGTGCATTGGCATTAATCAAATGTAGTGGATGGGTCGGAGTTGAGAATCGCAAACCCACGTCCCATGGGTGTCCGGAGAATAAATGAGGCGACGTCGCAATGCAACCATCTATCTCCTTTACACCGTATATCTGAACTCCAATCAGTTACTTAAGTACTCTATTAATGATTGTATCTTTGTAGATTAATTGCGTGACATTGATACTTTGATTTGACTGTTAACATTATAAAAAAGCAAGATTTGTTCCACCCAGTCTATATTTTGACCTTCGCTAAATTCCACATCCTGCCTTATGTAGCGTCTGTGACCAACTGCTGAGGCGACTAGAGAATAAGTGAATACTAGAATGTTTTCAACCATATGAGGTGTCTGATTTGAGAAAAGAAATAATTTTCTCTACAAGGCCATTCAGTTGAGAGTGTACATAACGATAGAAAACATGTCGCGCGATCAGAAGTGGAAAAGAATGATGGGTGTGTTTTGTGTTCGGAGCAAGCGCGAACCGCTAAAGTAACCAGCGGTTACGTGACCACCGTCGCATCCATTTCGTATACAGATCCTCACCCGGAGAGAATCACGAGGACCTAGAATTATCAAAAAAAAGATTGAAAAAAGCAAATGATATGAAAGAATAAATGAAAATTCAAGGATGAGAAAATAAATATGACAAATTAGGCAAAACTGTAAGTTTAAAAAGCGTGCCGAAATGATTGGTGCACTGTTAGCGGTTCAGTCAGGCAATCGACAATAACAAAGAATAAACACGATTTTATTTTTATCGTACGAGAGAGTTTACGGCTTAACTGTATGACGAAACACGACCTCTCTTGAGTCATTTAGGGCGGTGTCATCTATTAAATTTAAAGCCCATGAGAAAAGAGACAGCAAAGCAAAAATTGGAAGAATGATATTTGAATGTAATTTTTTTTTTACTGAAATTCACTCTGAACAAAGCCAGTAGCAGTGCTTAAAAAGAACCGACTAATGGTCACTTAACGGCCAAGAGCCACTAGAAGATGTAGTAACATCAAATGCACTCTAAACGGAAAACATCCCAAACGGAACTGAACCGCCATGGTAAAGTGCAGTGAGTGGTATCTGCCCTAGGCGTTGGTGAAACCATCTACAACTTCTTTGTTTTCGTTTAGTCGCTTCTTACGACATGCATGAAATACGTTAGGGCTATTCTAAATCCCGTACCTACAGGGCTAGAAGAGTGAATCGCCAAAAATGAAGATCAATAAAAACTATAAACGTTGTTTCTTTCACAAACAATAAAATGTATTTACTTTCTCGCTCACAAAATACAAAGGATCATAAATTACTATGAGTTATGATCTGAAATAATATTAACAGGAATCAATATTTCTTCAATTATCATTTCGAGACATCAGTCCGGCACACTGAATATAACTTTTCTCTATAATCGACCCCGTGTGTTGCAGTATTTGCAGCTGCCGATATTTTGCGACCCTTTTCTGTTTTGCCGAAGATCACAATAATTTGTTGTCTGAATTGTCTGAAATGTAAAAAAAAATCATCTAATAATTTGAAAGGCCGTGAAATCGCCATTAGCCTGTTACAGTTCGTTTATATAAATATATAAATAAGATAAAATGGCCCTTTTGTGCGTGGCAATAAAATGAAACCACAAAAAGAAATTTAACGACTAATTTTGGGTTATTGATGGAACGCACCGACCAAGTATATTCGTCAACAGCCCAGATTTGGCATAAATCTCATTAACAAGGCGGTTTTTAATTTCTTGGAATATACAATTCTTGCAAATGAGCAGTAAATTTACTGTGCTTTTGTCACAGTGCATCCTGACTAAAAAAATATCCATATGCTTAACGTAGGCACCTGCGCTAAGTGATGTTTGACATTGGTCTCCAATTTATTGCAAAAACATAAACGTTAATTTTTACTAGCAAAATTGCGTGCGCTAGAATTTTTTCCTATGCTGCGTAAAAATAGAAGAATTGAAGAAGAAAAATTATAAAAACAATTATTATAATGAAGATCGTGCCGCAACGCAAATAAACTTATTCATTATGTATTTAAAGCGGATACGACGTCCAATTTTCAGCAATGAAGAGAACTGAAAAATATGAGCCACTGATTGCCCGCGCCTCTACGGTACAATCAATGCTTAACAAAACGTGTTTCAACTTTAGACTAGGATATAGGACGTTACCCTGGATGGTTCACCAAATGAATGATTGTAAAAAATCTCTGCTTCCTTGTTATCTCAAACAATCAAAATAGATATATTAGGCATACTGGGAAACTCTTTTTTTCTAGAAATTTGATGAAATTTATTGGCTTTTAGTTGCTCACTTTTACAAAGTTTACACTTTTACTTTTACTAAATGAAATTTCTGATAAGGAAGGCGCAATCAGGTGCAATATCTAAAATTGCTTGTAGTCGTGTCACGTACCGTTAGTACGATTGTGGGACAGGAAGAACGTGGATGATTGTTCATTAGACTACCTGAAACAAACAATACTATACTGCAATGAGAAGATATATGCCAACGTGTGTTTTGTTAAGTATGAGTCGCTGATCGAACGCGCCGCCAAGGCAGGTTGCATCTGTGGCGCATGCTTAGCAAAAAAAATGTGTAATCAGGAAGCAGTGGGTACAAATACAAATATCTTACAATTGTTAGGTACAAGTAACCAGCTGTGCAAAAAAAAATCAAAATTGAGTCGATTTGAATATTTTATAACACCAACTTTTATGACATGTTAAATATTTATTTACTAGTTGTCATGCACATATATAATTTCAAAATAAATAACAACAAAAAGAATTATTTTTTCATGATTTTGTAATTAAACGCGGTAAAACGTCCGGCACGTGCAAGCATTAACCCTTTACGAAAACGATACCAGACTAGAACAACGTACTACCAAGCATGAAACCAGATAAAGATGCACCACTACGTGCGTTTTCTTCACGTGTCATGATTGGCCAATCAAAATTATACTCTGACCTAAACCCGTGTTGGTATTGATTATTTTACGCACAAATTCTCGAGGGATGTGCGGGAATTTACTTGAAAAGTTCCAGCGGCAGATATCTGAGTTAAATTGAAAATCGTTTGCCAGACTGTGATCAACAACGTAAAGTAGTCACGTTTTGTGTCTAGATTGTGTATTTCGGTTTAAAATTCCAGTGAGATGTTTTTGTTTCGTGATTCAGGAAGTTCGTATAGTTTCGGCTTGAAAACCAATACTCCCAAAAGTACCTTAGTGAACTTGTCAGAACAATAGGTATAAAGCGTTTAAAAAAACTTGCCTGTAGTAAAGGATCCAGAAATTTTGGTGAATTTGAAGTTTTTGGGAAAAAATTATTATTTTACCGCAAAAAAGGTATATAAACATGGCGTCGAAAGCCAAAATTTTGCAGACCAACGAATATTTTAGTGTTAAAAAGGAGTAAAAGTTTGAGTTTGGTCGTTCTGCTAGCCCTAAAAGTTTAGAACATTGAGTATAATAAACATTGCATTAAAGAAAAAATTTTCGTATTTTGAATTTAATTTTACACAGGCTGGATCTTTCACATACCCTCTAAACGTGCTTGTTGGTTTGTTTTTTAAAATATGTTATCAAGTCTTCATAAAACTCCGCGTGTTTGACGAATCCCAAGTTATATTTATTTTCACGGCGTTTGAAATTGTTCAAATCAATATCAGGAAAACTGTCAGAGTCAGACATAATGGAGTTTCCTAGATTATATCTATGTTCATGTAAAAACATTTATATTGGTATCACAACGAAGTATGTCACGTGAAGATTTTTAATAGTTAGTATGTGACAACTAGAGGTAAAACTGAATCTTTTAAAATTCGAATATTATTCAGATACTTCTCGAAACGGATCGATTCAATAATTCCGTGTAAACGACATTTTTTGCTTTTACAATTATCATCACCATTATAAAAAACATAAAGTTGATTGGCATTACAGACAATGTGCATTGTAATTCCACTTGAAGGAACCAAATTCATTGCATTTAAATGCTTTATTTCAATCACAATATTTTTCCAAGAATGGAGAAATAAAATATAATGACACAACATATTTCGACAAAGTTTTTTGACTGATGAGTTAGAAGTGAATATTCCCCTTCTAACTCTTCGAAAATGAAGAGAATTCAATGATTTGGATTACTTAAACAATACTCATTGACCAGATGTTGTGTTTATTTTTGAAGATTATTTTTATTCCATGAATTAATTTTAAAAAATTATTCAATCTAATTTTAGATCAATAGTTACGCAAAATATTTTTGGAAATTTATTCACTTATGCCGTAAATCAAATGAAAACGGAACAACAATGAAAATAATATTATGTGCTATATTTCTGTCACTTGTGCTCGAAATAGGTAATTCAAAAGAGGCAAAATTCCACACGTGGCCAAGATTGAAAGCTGTGCAGATACACAACAAGTTTGAACTCTCACCCCGGAAGTTGGTTCGTGCTGTGGTGAGTGACTCTTATAATGTTGACGATACTCGATGAATTTATTATTGTATTAAAATATGTTTTATATTTTTATATAAATGATATTCATTTTCCCAAATAAGATTTGTATCAAATATATTTAGGAAATGAGTTGAATATTTTCAGTGCTGATGGGAATGCCCAATAAACACTAGAAATGCAATAGGTTACAATCGTATAAAAAACACAATATGATGGTTCGGATTAGTGAGTGAGGCTCAAAAGTTGACAATTCCGAATGTTTGATAATTTTCGAATCGAATCGAATATTGTGCTAAAACTTATGAATATATAAAACTATTGTATTACACAACAATGTAAGTATAAATTTTTTCCGCCTCGTTTGAGAAAAAAAATCGGGGATTTTCTCATAATTAGAAGATGACTCCGCCTATTATATTACATTGTGCATCATTTCACACAGTACAGATCTAGCGTCTTTGCGTTGCGAGTTGTCAGCGGAAGCCAATCTAATAGTCGGTTTTATTTAAATATTTGGTTCGAAGTGGCATATTCTGACTTTAGTGGAAATACAACCAATAATCAAATACATATTCCCAAATTGTTTCAAATCACAGGAAGTAAATAACATAATCCTAGTTCGGAGAGTTGAAAAAGTTTCAAAATTGAAAATATTGAAATTATGATTATGTCAAATTGTCAAATTTTTCGTCACTCACTTAAGTCGATCTTTTCTAGCAACGTGAAAAATAATGTCATAAAATTAACGATTGTATATGCTGATGAGTATGTATTAATCTAATTTGGATAGGTTCAAAACCAACATCCTCCTCTTTATGCTGGCCCGCAAACTGCTGGGTCATCGCATTACATGTCTCATATTAGCACGCCAAGAATAAGAATTAACACATGTATATCAAGCTGCTCAAAAGTTAATTGGAACTGGAAACATAATATCCCCCTGACAGAAAGAGAGATGTTCACCAGATGAACTGGACAATAATATCATGACGTTATTTAATTTTGCCACCGCAACGGCTTCGGTCCAAAATCATTCTGGCGCCTGCGTAAGCTATTGTTACGCAATGGCATTTTGAACGAATCAAATATACCAATTAAATATCGTTGTACAACAACTGTCTTTCAATTAATATATAATTTATATTCCCGTGACGCGGTTTGACCTATATGAACTATTTATTACTTATGCCAAACCACGCACAATGGCTTCGATTTCACTGAGGCCGACACCTCCCTCATTGTCAGCATTTTGATTTGCAATCACTTTCCACAGTAAATCGCAACCGGACATTTTTCACAAAGTGTTTTTGTGGGCGAAACAGCGATATCAGTGTAAAAAAACAAGCCTTTTACGATACCAGCGATATCTTTTCTATTTTCTGAATGTTTGCTTTCGCTAGAAGATGTATGCCACCTTAAAATTCCAATGAAAGTATCGTAGTACAGTTTACCATCATTTTTTACATCAATTTCGTATCAAAATTACCGTCTGTAGCCATACGGATTCTAGGCCCCTGTTGATTATAATTGTTTCAAGTTCCCTCTCAATTCCGTATCCCCAACAAAAATAGAATCAAAAGATGAAAGCTAAGATGAAAATTTTATAATTTCATTCCAAACGTAAATTTAAATAGTTTTGTCTTTTTTTTTATACTTCAGCAATATCTTGAAAACTATGGATATCTGAAGAAACCCAAAGTATATCTTCCATACAGAGGAAGCAATATCAAAAAAGCGTTATTCAAGTTCCAAAAGTTTTCACATTTGAATATTTCTGGACAATTGGACAAGATGACTCTCGACAAAATGAACGAACCAAGGTGTGGGGTCGCGGACAACTCGATCGACATGGGAAAACCTAATAATTTGAACAAGTATAAATTTGAGGGGGTAGAAAATGCAGGGAGAAGACACAAAAGGAGCGTTTTTCCGGGGAACTGGGGGAGGAATAATATAAAATACAGGTACGTTCCAGCTGATCCTAAAATACGATTTTATTTGTTCCAAGATAATTTTTAAAGTTTATAGTTAGTTGTTTTTCGTATTTGTAGTTGCTGTCATAATTATTTTTCCGCCATATCACTTTACTACGTAGATATTTTAATTTTTCTACATATTCTTGGTTTGTACTACATAAAATGCATAAAAATACGTCAAGAGAATTCTGAAGCACACAACAGATCAAAACACTTTTTGTTTTCATAAATATTTGTGGAAAGTATACAATACATTCGGCTGAACCTAGAAAGCAATGGGGAAAAAAAAACTTACATTAACTGGTGGTAGCTTTTACATTTTCCTACAGCCATTTCTCGGACTGAATCACCCTGACCAAGGCCTTGTAATAGCGGCCACCTATAGACGGACAGGGCTAGAATTGCAGAAAAGATATGAAGCTGTTCAGCTTGGCCTACCCATGTTATCGCACCCTACGTTGAGTGGTGGGAATGAATTAACGACCGGTCTCGTCGGGACTCGAACTCTAGGTGTTCAACCTGCGATGCCATCGCTTCCCCCTTATCAGACATTCCATTTGTCAAGCTTGGACCACAAATGAATTACGCCTCCAGGGCATATTCCATTAGTGTCACATGCTTGACAAAAAGCGAAACTTTTCTAAGTGTCTATAGGACGATGAAGAGTCTTTTTCAATTGGATTTTCATTCTACGCTATTATGTTCTGGCTGCTATGGGTTACCAGTGAATTGTTCAAAGAAGGCATGGTGCATATGTGGCCCACGCTTGGCCACCAAGTAAGGGAAACACTATGAAAATAGGATAGTAAATTGTTACTGATTAGAAGTTCAGTTATATATGGAGGGCAAGGGGCGGAGTAGGGGTATGGCTCTCCCCAAGCTCTTGGTACGGAGGTCTGGACCAACTGTCAGTTGAAATTCGTCAATGGCGTAATAATTGATTTCTAAGAGACTAATTTTAAATTTCATTTCCAAAAAAGTAATATTTTTTACACAATTCTCAAGTATCAGTCTCAGATAAATATTAACTCATATTGTTGATGTATATTTGTTGTTATCGCCTACACCAGATCCCGGATACAATACTGAAGTAGCAACAATTATCCTCAAAATTTCGATTTGTAATTTTACCATTTTATGTATAAATATTAAATTTGGACTAAACTGACAAGAAAATTCATTCGTTTATCGTTCTTTGAATTTTGAAATTTCTTAAATCCTTTCTATAATTCTAATTTTTGAAAGGCGCTCCGCACCCCAAGGGTTTATGGTTTGTGAATACGAAACTAAATCTTTAATTTGGAACGGATAAATATTTTCTCCAAATTTCCTAAATCAGATTTGAGGTCGGATGAACAGACATCCGTAAAATCGACTGAATGATTTATTCAAAACTGAAAATTAGAAACAATTCAATTAAAAAAAGGAAAATTGATATAAAAATTCAACAATGTTAAAGCTTTATCACGTCATAATTTTGCCAATAGGATGCGATCCATTTGTGACGCAGGCTTCATAAAATGCACTATCTGATTGGGATATAATTCAAATATAATAGTTATACTTTTTTATGCTACAAAACCAGGGTAAAAGTTAAAACCTGGCAAAAACAATATAAAAATATTCTTCTTTGTTAAACACAAAACCGCTGATGCATTTCTCCTCCGCGTTGACAAATTCACATCAATATTTAAAATGCAAAAGAAGAGAGGAAACATAAAGGTTTTGCAAACCAAACTGTTTAAACAAGCCTGTGAAAGGTTGTACACATGAACTGCCTGTTAAAAACGATGTGTGTGTGCTCTGGAAATGCCCCAACGTATTTTCCGCGTGTCGTATGAGGCGACTAAAAGGAAACAATTAAGAATTGGCATATACAATATCAGTTAGGATCTGCATGGAATATTTTCCGCTGTCGTTGCTGGTTCCACAGTTTATGCATCTCTTCGATAGTTGGTTACATTGGTTACTTCGGAAATTCCTTAGAGTGAATTTATAATAAAAAAAATTATTTAGTTTGTTTTTAATGTAATTCTTATTCTTCGCACTCATACTTTTGAGTAAATCCTACAAAAATAACAAAAACATCAAGAATTGTAAATTGTTGTTGTGTATTGGCAAATTATTAAATTGGATATGTAAACAACTCACAATGCATTCCTTGTCATGATCACAACAACAAAAACAAAGCACTTGATGACATATCAACAAAAAAAAAAAAATTCCCATAACATCTAGTGCATTGATTTTGAGTGAGTCATCCCCCATGTTTACCAATGATAAATCTGGCAACGATGTTCAAGATCCTAATATTGAGAACACATATATAAATATGTTATTCCCAACTACGAAAATACAAATGAGTGGGTTCAATGCTTTTACACAGTTGCCAGACTCAAGGGGCTGAAAGGTCATCCACTTTAAAGATTTTTCAGCCTTTTGCAAACAGCTTTTTGTACCTTGTAACTAAGAAAGATTACTTTTTACACTATCAATTGGCAAAATTTGCCAAGACTGCAAAATTTTAAAAGAATTCTCCTTTTTAACCGGAATTTCATTGTTATCATGAGTACTTTTGATGAATAACTTTTTTCAGATACTTTTCAGATAAAACACTCATAAAAATGGGTTTTATCACCAAACCATACTTGGTGGACGTTAAATTGGGCAAAGCAAAGTATTTATAATACTGCTAACTCTAAAATTCCACAAAAATGTGCTTAAAGTTTTAACCGTTCTGCCTCGCGACTATTTTTCTTATAGTGCGTCGTAAATCAAATCAATTATTCATTAAAATTAGATGGGGCAAGAAAAAAGCTATCAGATTCGTCTGCCTTCAACGTCACTTATATTAAATTAAAGTAATATCATCTTGCAAATATGGTTAGAGGTGAAACAAGGTATACAGAAAGGAAAATGGATTGTGATGAAAAAGTTGTACATATGTGCTCTGCAACACACATATTGTATACATACTCGGACGTATTTCGGGGGGGAGGGGCTCCCTCGCCGACTGAAAAATCAAAAAACGACTTTTTAAGGGCATTAAAACGACGTAACTCGCAATAATTTTCGCGTACCTCATAGTTACATACCATAATACACTTAATTAGCTTTTTAGGCTCTGAATAACCCTTTTTTGAAAAATTTTCCGCATTTCGAAAGTTTGGCATGTTTTCAAGTACTAAACAGTGAAAACGCTATTATACAGTGAAAATGTTTTGCCCGTTGTCCATATCATAACGTCATAACTTGACCCCGAAAATTTTTGGAAATTCCCCCTTTCTATTTCAAGATTCTGACTACGCCACTGTATATGCATGTGCAGTATATCAATTTTTATTATGATGATACCGCTACATCTTTTCTAGTGTGTGTGGGCCAGTAATGGATCGCGCCTGATAGGCACTATCGATCTTAGCTTATGCCCTACAATTTGCTAAAATGCTAAGCTCAAAAAGTTTTATTGCGTGAAACCTAACTCACCAATCGACGCGCAGTGACGCACGATCTATCAGTGACTTATACTCTACGAAACATGTTTAGGCAAATGTTTTATGTAAGAAAATTTGAAAAACAAAATTAAAAATGGAAAAACAAAAGTGGGCGTTCTGAATTGAACTTCTTTTATTCGAATGCCATTTTGTTATTAATAACAACCGCAGGCCAGGGCTTTAGAGTTTCTGTAACGCATTTCTACCTCCAGTAACAAGTGAATGGAAAAAGTAAAGTAATTCACCACTGTCCAGGAAGGATGACACTCACTATGTCTCACTCAGTCCTGCTTGGAGTGTTCTTTGTTCGGTGTGCAGTTACTGGCCCTAGAATTTTGAGCATTCGATTTTGTTCTAATATCACTACAGCAACATGTCACGTACCGCTTTTTTTTCATGGGCTCTTATTTGAACCTCACAAATCGGGGCCCGATTTCGAAAATGATACAAGGCTTTGGGATAAAAAAAAAAACATTTTTTTACTTCTTCGGCGTGCTATTTTCCGATTTTTATATTTATTCCTAGTAGCTTGGGATGTAGAAACCATTCAATATCCAAAATGAACCTAAGTAATGAAAAATCCATATACGATGTATTAGACACTAATATGGGATTATTGGTCACTTTAGCGTCGATATTTGACATATTGGACAGTTTTATAATCGATATTTTTCATAAATCACACTACGAACTTTTAATGCAGAATATTCATGCTAAAATATTTTTCATTAAAGTAATAGGTCAACACAATTTATACGTTATCAGCCCAGCCATATGGTCTACTGCGTCTGGTGAAATTCGACCGAATTTCGTTTATTTACTTTTAAAAATCCGTCTTAGATGTGCCTAAAAGGAACTAGCTAGGAACCACCTAATGCCAAAGAGCGACTACAAAACGTAATACCAGCCACTGTACATTGAACAGAAAACATCCCAAATGTGACTAAACCGCCCTGGTAAAGTATGGTGAGTGTTATCTCGTCTGGGAGATTTTCAAATCTCACTTGTTAGTGATGCAACGTTGGGCCAATGCTAAATGGGATGTTTTAGTTTAAGATGCGTGTACTTTTAATTTGGTGTAAATCTGTGCATATCCGTGATCTCCGCGATTTTTAAATCTCTCTTGTTAGAGATGCAATGATGGGACAATGCTAAATGCGATGTTTTTCGTTTAATATGCGTGTACTTTTAATTTGGTATTTCTCTGTGCATATCCGTAATCTGTAGTTCTTCTAAGTTGCTGCTTCCAATGCCAATGTAAAATCCACAATAACGTCAAATTTAGATATTTTAGATAGATAAGTCAATACCGGGAAAATAAGTTTGTTCAATTTTTTTCCCAAAAACTTATTACATTAGATTTTTATGTAATCGTATTGTTGAAAATCGAGTAAAGAAAACTGGACAAGAACCTACGACCTTAACAGTAGTACAATCACCCTTAACTTGTTGTACTTTACCTTATTTGTATATAGTAACTCAAAACCCTAACATGAAATTTTATTTTGACACCCAAGAACTACAGATGGATTGCGCCTTGGCCGTTTTTTTCAGTTTTAATAATTCAAAAATTATTTATTGTTTCTAGATTCAATAGCTTCACTAACCAGTTGTCTATACCTGAACAACGCCAGCAATTTGAAAAAGCATTTCAAGTTTGGAGTGATGGTACACCACTGACATTTCAAGAGGTAGGATAAGAACCGCAACGCAATTACTAAAAATATTGATATATCTTCCCGATGTAAACATTAGGAATAAATGTCAACTGTGTACTGATGATTCAATTGTCACAATCGGGAACAAGAGAACATTAGCCCAAAATTTTGAATGTTGCCTCTCTCCACATTCGCGTTCGCGCTTCTTATCAATGTGTGAACTTTTTTTGTAACAGATGTTTTTCGCATTAAGTCGTAAATGCTACATGTTCGCATGTTTAAATTACCCAAATTAGTATCGATTTATTGAACTTTTGATATTTTCTGTCGTTTTTATTCAATTCCCTTGTGTTAAACTTTACTTTGATCTGACATTGTCGAATGTACCTAATTGTGACGAAAGTACCTCAAATTGCCTTTAAAATTAAAGAAGGCTTGTCAAAGTGATCCAATTCAATTTTGTTAAGCATGGGTCACAGATGGACCGCGCCTCAGCGGCGCGATCCATCAGTGGCCCTTACTCAACAAAAGATCTATTTGTATTATTACATATTGGGCTGATTCGGTAACAGCAGTCATAGTAAATTACGAGTCATACACGGATAGGGTCAAAAACTTCCATGTTTCCATGGTTCGAACTGTTTCCAAGCCACAAGGTATTGCACGGAAACAACAACTTTTCATGTGAATTGAAATTGTTCAAGCTTGAAGATGAAAAATACCATTTTTTTTAGCTAGAAAATTTAGGATTTTGATAGTGTGTGCAAATTGTGGAGATTTATGAATCCTACATTTGCTATTTATATGGGCTTAGTGATTCGTTGCAATTTAAAAATATAAATCTGAATAATATTCGAATTCTCAATCGCTCACGTTTTCCCTAACCTTTTTAAGGTGTACTGGTTCTTTGTCTACATTCCACACTCTGATATTGTCTGTAACTCTGTAGCTCTGACCATAAAATCCTGCACTTTTGTTGATCTTCCACGTAAATCAAACCACATCATTGCTAAATTGATTTTACGGTATAGATTTTCAATTCTATTTAAAGGGGAAGGACCATTAAATTTGATTTTTTTTTTTGACGAAAAAGGATGGATTTTATCCAAATCACACAATTTTGAAACTATACAAACTGATAAATCTGTTTGAACGAACTATTTTAGTCTAATGGAGTTGACTTTGACTCAAATTCTAATTTTCATTTTTGTCCCACCCACAGATTTTTTATGTGTTCTGAGTCGAAATTAAAAATTGCTACTTTGACGAAACGATGCAAATGGATACTTTCGAACCTTCGGCTTTAATTTTGAAGTGGATGAAGTAGACTATTTGGGCCAATACAAACTTATATACTTCATCAGTATTTTAAAACTAATCATGATCAATATTTAAAATATTTTGTCAAATATAGTTTATGCAGATACTTTGCTTTCCTTCGCGATATTTTAGCTACCCTTGTTTGACGATGAGTTGGAAGACTCGAAGTTGCGAATCAAACACCTGTCCTTCCAAACGAAACGATCATGCCTAAGCATCAACAATACCAATCTTGACAATTTGTCAATTTTATTTACCGCAGGTGAACGGCAATAGTGCAGATATTGAAATATCCTTTTCAACCGGATTTCATGGAGACGGATATCCGTTTGATGGAAGAGGACTCACATTAGCGCATGCTTTCTTTCCCGGAGAAAAATTGAGGGGAGGCGATGTGCATTTTGATGGTGATGAACTATGGACAACAAACGTTGGCAAAGATATAGGTATCTTTATTAATATAATGCCACGCTATATTCATTATACATTCGATAGGCTTTTGTTATATCTCCTTTTCAATGTGTTCGTTTCATTAAAACAAACAATTAAAATCTTTGTCCATTATTAACATACGAGGAAAACCGGATGTGCAAGATAATGCTTTTTTTAACGATAGTGTATCAGTTCTTGGAATTTTGGCAGTTCATATCCCTAACATATCATTTGCTTTTTTAATGCTGTTATGTAGCTGCTAAAGAACGCGTCAATAAAATGTTACAAAACTAAAAGTTAAAGTGCGATGATCTAGTAGGTATCATATTGACATCGCAGATTGAAGATCCTCGGTTCTAATTTTGGTCCAGCTCTTTGAACTACCCCCACTATCCAACCCAGAGTGTAAAAACTTGAATAGAATCGGTTCTAGAAAGCTCACATCTTTCCAACAACACTATAGTTTTATAACCCCTGTTCGGTAATAAGGGCCCGCTTGTATAACACCTTGTCCAGAGCGATCAACTGTAAAAGGGTGGAAGAGAGATCAGTTTCGAAGATATGCAAACACAATTGACAACACCCCAAATCAAGAAATATACTCATCCACCTAAATATTGTTGATTTTTAACGGGGAAATTCAATATCGTATTTCAGGTACAAATCTTCACGCTGTGGCGACTCATGAATTCGGACATGCTCTTGGATTAGGACACAGTTCGGAACCTGATTCGGTGATGTTACCATTCTATGAATCTTCATCACAAAAACTTGTTTTGGGTCAAAACGACAGAGCAACAATAAAAAGGATTTATGGTAGAATATGAATATATTAAGCACCACAGCAAAGCACAAAAAAGCAACAAAAAAAGCACAAAAAAACGGCTTCTGTTATAATATTTATTGTAGGGTTGAGTAAAATCTAGTACCGCTGTGGCCGACTAAGTTCAGGTCAAGTTTTTTTTTTCATTTTTTTTTAATTGAAATTGACTCTGAGCCGAGTTGGGAGCAATGCCGAAAAAAAATTTATTTCCATTATTTGAACTTTATGAAACCCAAAATCACAAGTAGCTCCCAAATACTGTATATTAGAATTGTCGCTCTATGCAATGTCCACCTTCTCTTTTTTATCAGGTAATCCGGAAGCCATAGTAGCCAAAAGCATTGACAATAGTTATCTTCCTCAAGCTGACGGTGTTGTGCTAGAAAATCAAGGTTTGGTCGGTGGCAGCAAACCACCGCGAACAGGACCTTTATGTGATTACACGTTTGATGCAGTCGCCAACATAAGAGACGATTTATTTTTCATCAAGGTTAGACTGAATTTTGTAGGAATATTTCAAGTTTTGGTAATATTGAACAGTATATAAGCAGAAACATTTCTCTGTGGAACTTGCGTTTTAATAATTAACTTGCTTGTATCAAAAATAAACATTTCTAATCTTGGTCGACCTGACCCCAGTTCATTTAATTTACTTCAAGGAGAATAATTCGTTTTCAATCAGTCCGTAATTATAAACTTGAAAACAAAATTTAAAAATTTCGTTGTGACGTCATATTGGGTGCAAATTTATATCTAAGAAAGAGATTTTTAATAGTAAATCAAGGTAAAAACAATCCAAAAAATTGAGCCGGAGGCGCAAAAAATCTTAAAAATGTTTACTTCCAACTACTATTAAATATGAATTTCGAATGACCATATTTACAAGAATGAAACATTGGTGAGAGAACAATCTAATATTGAATATTACTTGAATATTACTAACATGAATTAGTTTAAAACTCCATTACCATAAATTACATTTGCAGCTCTGAAAAGCATTCTGTATGCATGATTTGTTGGATATGAACCACTAAAGTGGTTGAAAAATGAAATTTAAAAAAATCTTAGCTAGCCTCCTTAAAAGTAGGGCTAGGCAAAACCGAATCGTTTTGAATTCGAATGTGATTCGAATGTTTTTTTCGAATCGGATCGAATCATAAATTCCATGTAAATTATAAATATCGCATTTTTACTATTACAACTCGTCTCCATCGTGAAAAGCATGAAATTCATAGTTTATAGTGTATTTTCAATTCATACTAAGACCAACAATTTTCATATTTTAACGACAAAATATATTCGATTTTGATCAAACTTAAATGAAATCGATTGTATTTTGTTGTTAAAAATGTAAATTTCGGTTCATTTAACAAAGTTTAGTTTCTATGAACGATTTGCGATTGATTGGAATAAAATGTTCTTTGAATCGATCCGAATTGCCCAGCCCTACTCAAAAGGAGCGAGTTCGGTGAAATTTTAACTTATTTCGAAAAGATTTGGTGCGTTTGAATTTTTTTTTCTTTTTAAGCGAAATAAATCAATTCAGATATTTCAATTTTTTTGCTGTTTTGTATAAGATTTAATACAGCAAAGAAAATGGGGGGAAAAGGAAAATATTCATTGCAAAATGGGTAAAAATATGAATATAGTTCACAATTTTCTAACTAAATCAATTTGTTGAGCAAAATTTTGTCTGGTTTTGCACAACGGATATTTTTATGTCACTATTTGGAAATGTATCTAAAATCAAGAACTCCACTCTATCGAATAGGTTCAATTTCGAATGTATTCGAACATTTGATTTTTTTTGGGCATCCCTGGTAAATACTTCAGTAACGCAACCACGTTTGTTCAAAGGCCTAAAGCAGAAAAAGAAGTATATTCTAGCTTGCACACCATCGAAAAGACCAAATCTTTGGAACAGGCACTAATTTTCATTAAAAAAATTCAATGATGTTTATTAAATGGTGGCTAGGGCTGGGCAATTCTATTTGTTGATTCGAATCGATTTGAAGTACAGATTATTTGAATCAATCGTGACTCGGCCACGGGTCCAAAGACTTGCTAAATGAAGTGGGATTTTTCATTTTTAACGAGAAAATGTATTTTGTCGTTAAAATACAAATTTTTCGCTCATGGACTGGGGTGTTATTAGAAAATAACTCGCTTTTAAGTCTGTTTAAGCTAATATTTGTGAATTGTAACTGCAAATTTCTTAGTAATCATAATGGAGACAATAATAGTAATAGTGAAAATAGTATATTTGATTTTTTTCCGATTCAGCGATTCGATTAGATTCGAAACAATTTATTCGAATTGTTCGGGAATCGTTCATAGGAACATAATTTGCTAAATAATGGGGAATTTTTATTTCTAACGACAGAATGCAAACGACTTCGTCAAATTTGACCGTGATTAATGGTATTTTTCTTTAAAAAAAGGAAAATTTTTGGTGTTATTGTCATTCAGTGTGAATTGAAAATACATTGCCTCCAATTCTGTTTATGCTAATGTTAGTTATTCATAATTACAAATTTCTTTATTTTTATAATGGAGACAAATTATAACACTAAAAAAAGGAACATTTGTTATTTATATATAATTACTGATGAGGATTTGAAAATATTTTGTCATTTTTACAAAATAAAATGATATTTTATGCTTTTTGTTTTTCATTCAGAATATGACATTTTTAAGAATCAACGAACGAGGACATTTAATGGATGAGACGGTGATGGCAATGTCAAGTTTTTGGAGTGATTTTCCAAATGTTCAAATCGATGCGGCGTTTACCAGGCCTTCTGATCAATATATTGTGTTTATTTCTGGTAAGATAATGGAAAATCGAAAGAAAATTTTTCGTTTAAGCAAAAAAAAAATGAAGAGAATTCAGAGTATCGCTGGAGTTGACCCAAGGAATGTTGGGTTCTTTTTTAATAGAACAAGCCAATGCTCTCTAGGTTTCCGAAAAACAAGTATATGTTTTTCGTACGCCTCTTCAATTCACACTACGTCATCGTAAACAATTAAAAACATACTTTAATCTCAATCAATTTCCGGCATTTATTGAATGTCACTCTAACACCTCTGAAAATTCTTGCAACTCAGACAGTTTCATATCTTGTACATATCCTGTTCTAGGTCTAGAACAGGAGGTCTAATCCGGATGACGGCATACGAGAAGAGGCTGTTAATAGAACAATTTCTTCAGAAAAAAATCCTTTTAAAGTGAAAACTTTGCCTGCTTTTACACAGGAACAAATTTTTACACGAGATGTCACTTTTTTCTCAAAATTACTAATACCCGTTCTAGAAATGAAGGAAAGTTTTGTTTTCTGTCACCAAGTGTATTTTCAAATCCATCATTACAAGTAAAAATGAAATTAGAAGTTGAAATTCGCTTTAAACAAGGCTGAAAACAGCAATGGCCAATGGCAAAGCTACTAAGAGCAACTGCATTATAAGCGGAAAACATTCCAGACGAAACTGAACTGCCATGGTTTGCCATTGATTTGTAAGCCTTGTTTCTTTCATCTTCAACTGCACGCTTTATCGTATGTGATTTTACCATCGGCCAGGGCAGATACTACTCAATGCAATTTACCAATGCAGTTAAATTATTTCATTAGGGAACTTATGCACTTTCAGTTACTACATCTTGTAGAAATTTTTTGCCATTAAGTGACCTCTAGTTAGCTCATAGGCACATTCATATTCTAAAAAGTCTTGAAGGGATATGCCCACAAGACGCGATCTAACTGATCTTATGCTTGGCACATTAGAATATATGATTCTAATGTAATGCACGAAAAAGTTGTAACGAGAAAAGCTCATAAAATGCTTCATTATATCATTAGGTAAACAGTATTGGGTGTACGTAGATAACAGTAACATGGAACCAGGATCACCTCGTTCAATCTGTGACTTTGGAATTTGTGACGTAGATAAAATTGACGCAGCTGTTGTTTGGGGGGCAAACAAACAAATCTATATTTTCAGAGGAAAACAATATTGGAAACTAGATGACGTGAGTATGACTTAATTTTATTGTTTTAATGGCACTGTTGTACATTGTCAAAGTTGTTGAAATTGTGCAAAAAATTTTGAAACCGTTTTCTCACAATTAATTTACTATTTAGTCCATGAGGTGGCGGGGATCGGGCAAATTTGAAATCGTGGTTTAATTCACGTCAATATAGGTGCTAAAATCGTGAGAAATTATCTGTGAGAAATTATTTTAAAATCGAGTTTACACCGTATCTCTACTTGGAAAGATTTGGGAATCCAGCAAAAGCATGACATAGAGATCTTAGGACATCTTTTAATAACTCCTGTGATAATCCTGGGTCTTTTTAGCAAAATGCCAGTCATACAGAGCTCGTCATTTGGCAAGGTACTATATGAATGATCAATATACCACAACTGTGTAGACGGAGAACACATGTACACGATGAGTATAAAAAATTAATTTGACTAAGTAATAATCCAAACAAAATTTATCGATATTTTTAAAATTTCAATTATTAAGTTTTTAATTTCAGAAACTAAGAGCTGAAATAGGGTATCCAAGAAACATCAGCGCTTTGCGAGGAGTTCCTTATAATTTAGACGGAGCAGTCGAAGACCCAGATGGTTATACTTATTTCATCAAAGGTAAAAGTGCGTGGAGATTGGAGGACAATGATTTATCCGTTAGTTCCGGATATCCGGAATACATCGGAGTCCGTTGGTTTGGTTGCGACAAGGCAATCTATGAGAAGAACACAGTTGCAACTCCACTGAACGGCGGCCATAATAAAGAGGACGGGAATGGAAATAGTGCCAAAGGCAAATTTGTTTCGAATGTGACGTCATCGATTTTAGCTGTAACGATTTGGGTAGTCCTGATGACGTCGCGAGTTTGACGTGAGCACTGTCTTGAAAGATGGATATTTATTATGAAAATGTTACGTTTTAATTAGATTTAACGATCGAATCTAAGTGAGGCTTCAATGAAATAGAATCTTGTATCGGAATTCTAGTGGAAGATGATGAAAAGAGGAGGAAAGCTGCAACAGCAACTGAATTTTTTGAACTATTTTTATTATTAAACAACAATAAAATGCATTCCTTGTGACAGTCAGCAATTTTAAGCTGAGGAATATTTTGTTGTTTCTTGTTTTTCATTAAGTCTTCTCAAAATGAGGATTTCTCTTAACAGGCCTAAATTTAACGACGCCAGTGTATCGAAAGAGACAAACCCAAGTTCAAGTAAAATTCTAATTAATGTTAGGGCTCGACCGATATCACTCGTTCTTACTCGGTACCGATACCGGTAAATTTTGTTAAAGTAGACACAATCGACAGATGCAATAGGATTAAAACTGAGAATTTTGATCCGTCTTAACTATGAAGTAAGTTGGAATAAAACATGATTGCAGAAAGTTGTGAGTTATTGCTTTATTTTCGTCATTTCAAACCTCTATAGGGCTTCTAAAAACGATATACTGGATTCATCAATCGAATACCTCGTTCACCACTGTGGATATGTACCTAATACATTAGCAAATCTGTGTTAACTACACCGCAAACAAACTCTGTCAATGGTCACCGTGACAAATTCGCATTTTTCTTCCCACTTTTTTGTGCGTAGGGAATTATGACGTTACACAGAAAGCCTTATCAATGCACAGATCTGTGGTAAATAGTGACCGATGATATCGGTCATTTGTAGCTGATAATATCGACTAATTTTGACCTATACCAACATTCAGTATATGATGAAAAATGTGTCGATATATCGCTTAATGGGGTCTAACAGTCTCCAGAGTCAAGACTGATTGACGGGGCTGTGAAATTCGAATAGATTCGAAGCACAATTTATTCGAATCAATCGTGAATCGCTCACAGGAAAAAAAAATTGTAAAATCGAACTAAAATTTTCATTTTTTACGTCAAATTAAAACGGATTTTGACCAATATCGATTGTATTTTTCAGTTAAAATACGATTTTTAACCTAAGACATACAGAATGAATTGGACATTCTTTCTTTTTTGTAAACCACGTCTCGTAGAGCATGGAACAAGGGTGGATCGTACCTCCTAGGTGCGCTACATCAATGTTTCTCATTTACTAAGGGTCAGTTTTTACAACCAATAACAATCTTCACTACTCTGTATCCTTTCAATTTATTCGCAGAGAATGGAATTAATTTTTATTTAAATACTTTAAATAAGAAAATACAATGAAAGTTCATTTCAAATTGCACAAATAATAATTCTTACCCAGTCCGATTATAGTTGATCAAACATATTTTGTTAAGTGTGGGCCACTGGTGAAACGCGCCGCCGAGGCGTGGTTCACTTGTGGCTCATGCATGACAAAATAAATCTCGAATTGGGCACGCCTTTGTCCACCGATTGTATATAACTTGCGTGCATGAAACAAAAAAATCGAAAATATGCATCCTCAAAGCTTTTCTTCAGTTCTAAGCCTAGTCCTTCAGTCCTAGGATACCAAGTTAACAATAGTTTTTTAAAAAAAGTGAGGAATAACTAAAGTGTAATGAATGGAAAAGAAAATACAGACTTCAGAAAGGTATAGATAAAAAATAATGACGTGAAAGATGGCAAAGCCACGTCCATTTTTTTTTTTTTTATTTGAGTAAGGATAATGTTTGTATAAAGAAGATGGAGAAAACAAATAGTACCTGTTTTCCTCGCTTAACAAAACGCAAAATATCTTATAAAGACTTTAAAGATTCAAATACTACCAAATAAATCGTTAAATCAGCATACGTATCCTCCGGCAAGGATTTATGCAGGTAGCTCGACATGACAGTAACATTATAGTGGGCGTAGTGGTTAACATGTTGGCATCACAGGTTGAATATCTCGGTTTCGAGTCCCGGCGAGTTCGACTCGTTAATCCATACCCACCACCCAACCCAAGGTGTAATAAACTGTGCAGGCTAAGCCTACAGGAAAGATTGCATCTTTCCAACAACTCTAACCCTGGGGCACAGGGCCTTGGCCAGGGTGATCCACTCCAAGACGTGGCTATAAAAAAAATACAAATATATATATGTCTAGTGGCCAGTTGCTCGGGTAGATTTCCACTGAAAGGCAATGAGGATAAAACTCACGAATGAATGAATAGAGTTCTTGAAAATTTAATATTCAGAAAAATGCTTTTTTATTAAAATAAAAATAGGCAGCGACAAAAAAGAACAAGTTCCTGCGTCTCGTTCGTGCCCTGGTGTCATTTTGAAACGCTCTTTATCGCAACTATCCTTATATTGCATTTTTTCGAAAAGACAACATGTATATTACCCCCAGGCATGTGTCGTGTTCAGATCCTTGAATAGAGTGGGAGGAAAATTTGAAAAAAAATTGTGATAAAATTAGTACGTCATAATGGGTGCCGCAGCCAAAAATACTTATAAAACAGCGCTGTCATTGCATATTACAACAAAACATGTCAAAAAGCGCGCTAAAGACGCAATGACCTCAAAATAGGCTAAAAGGCGTTAATATAAAAAACGCACTGAACCTAGTGGGCGTAGTGGTTAACATGTTGGCATCACAGGTTGAATATCTCGGTTTCGAGTCCCGGCGAGTTCGACTCGTTAATCCATACCCACCACTCAACCCAAGGTGTAATAAACTGTGCAGGCTAATCCTACAGGAAAGATTGCATCTTTCCAACAACTCTAACCCTGTACGTCTAAAGGGGGGGCACAGGGCCTTGGCCAGGGTGATCCACTCCAAAACGTGGCTATAAAAAAATACAAATATATATATGTCTAGTGGCCAGTTGCTCGGGTAGATTTCCACTGAAAGGCAATGAGGATAAAACTCACAAATGAATGAATAGAGTTCTTGAAAATTTAATATTCAGAAAAATGCTTTTTTATTAAAATAAAAATAGGCAGCGACAAAAAAGAACAAGTTCCTGCGTCTCGTTCGTGCCCTGGTGTCATTTTGAAACGCTCTTTATCGCAACTATCCTTATATTGCATTTTTTCGAAAAGACAACATGTATATTACCCCCAGGCATGTGTCGTGTTCAGATCCTTGAATAGAGTGGGAGGAAAATTTGAAAAAAAAATTGTGATCAAATTAGTACGTCATAATGGGTGCCGCAGCCAAAAATACTTATAAAACAGCGCTGTCATTGCATATTACAACAAAACATGTCAAAAAGCGCGATAAAGACGCAATGACCTCAAAATAGGCTAAAAGGCGTTAATATAAAAAACGCACTGAACCTTTAAATCCCCCGACCCCCCACCCCCCCCCCCCCCCCTACCATAGTGTCACCATAGTTTCCCAAGAGATCACAAAATGACTAACAATCAAGATTTCACTGGGTAAAATTCATTTTGTAACACGTTTTGTAAATAATATGGATCATGGGCGGATCTCAGATTCTTTTTAAGGTTCGAAATACGCCACTGCCTACGTTAATCCCGTACATTTGAAAGTTCATATTAAATATTATAATTATACGAGGTATAGCACCCGTCTCAATCGATTATTTCATATAAACCTAATTTGTTATTCCTTCAATTAAAAAAGATTTGCATATTTTATGAATTTTTGTGGTATTTTTTATTATTATTAATAAAACGAGCCTAATTTGCTTGCATTACACAGGTGGAGGTTTTTTATGGTTTTTAGTAAAGTTCAGTTAAATTACTATGAATTAAGAGTAACTTTTTTGCAGGTTTGCTGAAGGTTATGTTTCAAAGGCATTTACCCGAACGAGAAATTTTATTTTGTCAAATTCGAGTCACAGATGGACCGCGCCTCGACGGCGCCTCGACAGTAACTCATGCTTGAAAAAAGATGTCCAGACGAAGTTTGTTTTATAACTGGGACAAATTTACCAAAAACCAATGGAACGCTTTTGAATTAGGGAGCGTAGAGTTGAAGTTTCGATATATATGTTGGCCTGAAATAGTTTGAAATAATACGATCAGAAAAACAGTCAGATCTCAGCGAATTTCATAGTTTATAGTTACAGATGCCAGTGGAAAACACTAGTTCCGTAGAAGGAATGCTTTTTACATTTTGAAGTGTCAATAATAAAGGATGAGAGTTAGTTCCAAAAAAATCCAAATGGCAGAACATTTGTGAAAAGAATCGTTATTTTCAGAATATGCATACTGTGCTGATGACAAATCGTTTTAAAAAAATTGAAAATGCTACCAAATTAAAGTAATTTATTCAATGACAATACGCTAAGATTTCGGTTTTACGAAAGCAAAAAATAAATTTGGTTAGCAAAATAGTAGGACGTAAATATGATAAAGAAATTGAATAAAATAAATAAAATAGAATAATTTTTTTTCTAATGATGCCTCAAAAAAATTGTCAGTTTTACATATTTCGATCTCTGTATATATGCTATATGTATGTGTTACAATGTATAATATTAGGCTATTAAGCTGCTCTGCTCCTGCCTTCATAAAATTCAAATTCATTGCAAATGCATCAGAATACATTGGAAATCACCTTTAAAAAGGGGGGTTTTTTTACAGTATTTTGTTCAACTCTTCGGGTAAAGATACTGTGTTTTCGGTTTTTTGTGCTTTTTGGCTACAGGAATGATACATTGATAAAATAGCGAGGTTGAATGTCTGCTCTGTCAGCTGTTTCATGATATAAATCGGAATTTGAAATAATATAAAACGCTTGCGTATGTAATGATTGACTTCTATCAGAAAAAATATTTTGCCAAGCATGAGTCAAAGATGGCCCGCGCTTACATGCGATATACATGCGAAGGAAATTTGTCAAAACACGTTTTGTTAACTCTGGGTCACTGGTGGATCGCGCCCACTTGCCTAAAAATTTTAAAAGTCCAAAAAATATTTTTGAAAATAATATTTATTGTGTTTTTATCTGAAAACCGGGAAACTGTAGAATTCGGTTATTAAGTGAACAAATATTATTCGCGAGACATGCCACCCATGGTTATGAATAATTTAAACGTCTAAATAGGACTCAGGACTATGGGACTTTACTTGCATACTATATGACAATAGAATTTCGAGACAGAAAAGTCAAAAAAGTTATTTATATTTTTCTCCTTCAAATTCGTATTTCTACAAAAAAAAAGGAATGACGCCCAGAAATATTTCAAAAATCTTGTTAAAATGCATAAAAGCAAAAAACATAATACCAAGAAAAAAATGACAATACAAATTTGTAATCCGAAATTAGAGGTAAAAATTCTCCATGATCCATCGCCTAATTGATTTGACGTAGTCGTAGATGGCGACCGAATTTCTTTAACGTTTGACCTTTATGGAGAGGTGAAGAACGTTAATTTAAATGTAAAAAGTAAGGTAGGATACCCTTCCGCCTTCTTTCAAGATAAGCTCTAAGGCATAATGAAAAATGAATATTTTATACTCGTCTGAGATGGTGTCGAAAGCGCGTGTATGCAATTATGGGTTCCATCGTCGAAGTTTTAGCTTGTTCACTCCAGCCATGCACAAGCAAGTATGCGCAGTCAATAATGCGAGCTTAATAAGCTCGCGTTATTAACCGTTCATGCTTGGTTCTGGTTGATGTAAAACAGCAATAACAACAAATTTTGAGATACAAAACGAAATTGTACAGAACATGTAAACAGAATACCTGAAATGCATTTCGTTTTCCAAAAAAGAGTTTTTATGAAATAGATAATGGTTTTGTCACTGGCAAGGCTACAATGCATTAAAATTAGCGATAATTTTCAAGAGAATAGTCAACTTAGAAGAAAAATGACACGGAGTCCTGATTATGAAATACAGAATGGAAAAAGTGAAACAAAAAGGTATTGATTTTACTGTTTTCTTAAAAATATAATGTATTGGTATCCACCCTAAGTGACATGTTGGGGCTTGGTTTATGGAGATTTTTCTTGGTTATTATGAGATTTTGTTAAAAAGATGGCACTCTTTTAGAGAGATTTGCGTGAGACATGTAACAGAGAGGTGTAGGTAAAGATGCTAAAAAGAAAGAACAAAACATTTATTGAAACGTACAACGACAACTGGCTAATCTTCATTATCAATTAGATAAAATATTCGTTGCGTTTTAGTTTAGATGAATAATAACGGATGGCTAGTAGGTTTTTTTCATAAGAAATAATTTTGAAGTTCCAACATGTTCTCGCTATTTTGATTTTGGTTTTGAACTTGTTCCAGGTTATTATAGTTATTAATTTATCATAACAAGTGTTTATGGATTACCTAATATAATAAATACCTAGATAGAAAAGAATGTAACTCAATCGGAAAAGTTTCATCAAGACACCTTTTGTTAAGTATGCGTCACTGATGGATCGCGTCGAATGAGACGCGGGCCATCTGTGGCGCATGCATGAAAAAATGAAATTTTTCATCGGGAATCAGTTAAAAGTCTACTTTGTCTCACCTAATTTGAGTACTGAATAGGTAGATGAGTGTTGAGGTATAGACTTACATAAACTCAAATATACAATACTAAACCAAATCGAAAAGACACTAAACGGAAATTAGAGATTTACATGGGTATAGGTAGGGCTGACAAATTTGATTCGGTGATTCGAATCGATTCGAAGCACAATTCATTCGAATCAATCGTAAATCGTTCATAGGAACAAAAACTTAAATGAACTAGAATTTTCATTTGTAACGGCGATATATAATCGATTTTGGTCAAATTTGACCGAAATCGATTATATCTCGTCGTTAAAATATGAAAATCGTTGCTTTTAGTGTGAATTGAAAACACACGATAAATTATAGATTTCTCTATGTTCACGATGGAGACAAGTTATAATAGTAAAAGTGGGATATTTGTTATTTACAAAGAATTAGTGATTCGATCCGATTCGAAAAACATATTCGAATTCCATATGATACGGTTTTGCCCAGCCCTAGGTATAGGTGGTTTATGGCCGACAATAGTATATCCATCAACAACTCTAACCATGTACGCTATAAAAAATCCAGCAAAATCTACCCTCTTTGACAGTAAATTTACTTGGCGATATTGAAATAGAAATGGAAAATCGAGTTTTTTTGGCCTAATATGGAGTTTTGATAGACGGCGTCTCGGTGGCGCGTACTTGGTATAAATCTCGTCGACAAAACGATTTCGAATTTTTCAAATATACAATTACAGTAAATAAACGGTAAATTTACTGCAATTTTGTCACAGTATAAGATTGTCATCTTGTGCTCTTTCTGGGGATTTTTTCACCAAATATTTAAGACTTGAATTTTATGCCAAAAAGTGTGTTTTTATGGAGCAACGCTAGCCAAGCGTGCAAAATATACAAATAGTCCCGACTTGATATAAAAAACTCTTAATTTTTGCTTATTATTGCGAGATAATTTACTTAAAACTCTGTTATTATTGGCTACAATTGATCGTCGATGATTTTGACCGTCGGTCGTAATAGTTTTAGCGAAACCCGATCAGAAGTATTTGGTTTGCTCAAATCTCAAAGGAAGATAGGTTATTCATATTTTAGTGGAGTCACGTAAATAAAAGACTATAACAAACTAAACATTTTCTCACTTATTGTAAAGCCATTCTGGGAACTCATCTCCAAGTCAAACGTTATCACCGGCACAATCTTCACAACGACTTCTTTCACCTTCCGGAGTGAGTCAAACTTTTAATACTTTGTTGTTTAACAGTATTTGCACTTGGTATTGAGGACATGATCCCAATGCTCTCTATTGTAAAATTTATAATTTTGATGTGTTTACTCCATCGAACACGTACCCGAGTAGGGTATGGTGAATAACGTTCATGAATAGATGTCATAATGATATCTGACACAAAGCCTCAAAAATAATATATATTTTGCAAAGATGAGTCACATATGGGCAGCTCGTATGCTTGCAGAAACTTTTACTTCAAAAATATTTAACTTAGTATTTTTCAAGGTTGGCCAAAATCGAACATTTTTTCAGTTAAAAACGAATCGAAAAACTTTCGTGAATTCGCAAAAAAATATTAGGTATACACAGAAAATTGTCGAATGTATACAATATTACACACATAGCATATCAGTACTTTCACCGCAAGAATTTTTTAATTTTTATCTAAAAACACAATAGCAGGATCGACATAAGCAGCAACGACGGATACGGAATCAACAACAATATCAATCCTTATCTGTTGACGATAAATCACCCACTTCACCAAAAAAGTCAAGTTTTGGCAATTTTCTGGATGTCCCAACCTCCCCACGAGAGCCCCTCTCCCTACAATCTGCTTCAATATCGACGGATGAAGGAATTGTGTCTGATGAGTTAGCTCCTCATTATGCCGCTGGATTCTCTTATAACAACGACCGGCAACTTATTGAGCCCCCGGAGGTAAAGTTTAGTTATATAGGAGTTACTATCGATATCAACACGAAGTGGTAAATGGTTTCATCGCCCAGGGTATATACCACTCACTGCACTTAATTAGCATGGCGGTCAGTTTTGTTTGGGATGCTTCCCGGGTAGGGTGCAGTCGCTGGTACTTAATCTTTTGGTAGCTCCTTGCTACCAGGTGGTCAGTGACTGGTTCGCTCTTGGCGCCGCTTTTACCCTTGGCCAGATTGAATTTCAATAAAAGATATCTTTATTTTAGTTTATCTCAATCGGACATATTTTGTCAAAGCGTATGAGTTGATGAGACGTGATCCATCTGTGGCTCATGCGTGACAACATACAATTTTTGATTGAGATGTGAAATTGAGGAGAACAATATCACATGTAGTCAGAACGGCGAGACACGTCGGATCTAATCTTGAGAAATATTTTGTGGAATGGACCTTACAAATAAATTATTTGAGGATAGGGTTTTGTGTTACCCTACGTGTCGTCTGTATGAGTCAACATGAACGATTCGAGGACGTGATAGATCGCTAATTGATTTTTCAGCTTGATTTTTTTGTAACATTTTGCATATTATCAGCAGTGCAAGTTGGGCACTTCCCATACCTGGTCGATATTTACAATGCAGTTCTTATTTAGCTAAAATTAATGATTTTGTTGTTGTTTTCGGTATAAAATGATGAAACTAAAAATAAAACACCAAACATTGGCTTTAACTATAGGGGGTAGTTATATTTAATTTAGTTTGTAATTTTTAGAACTCTTTGCATACCAGCCAATCGACTTTAAGGTTTCGAGAACCCACACGCAAATCATTTTATTTACGGTAGATGCACAGTATATCAAAAATACAGTAAAATTAACACTCTTTGACAGTAATTATATTGGTTATATTGAAATAAAACTATAAAATCGATTTTTGGCCAATTATGGTCTGTTGATGGGACGCACCGCATAAATCTCATATCGATGGTTGTGTCTAACTTTTGGACGGACAACTACTGTAAATAAACAGTAAATTTACTGCGCTTTTGTCGCAGTGCGTGTGCCAAAATTCAATACTTTGGTAAAACGCAACAATAGCATAACTGATATGCTAGACTCAACAGACTTTACCTTAAAATCGATAAGTTGATGCATAAATATTTAGCAATATTATTTTTTCATGACATTTTTGACATTCATATAAATTACAAAAAAACAAAAAAGAACAATTATTAATTGGCAAGTATGATCGATAGATAAATCGCCATGGATCATCTTTGACAAATGAATGGACATTTCTACGAATAATAAATAAAATTTGTTTGCTTTTGTTTTGACAGTATTCTACAACTATGAGTTTGCCTGGAGTATTTTGCGCATGTTGCTATAATCACACCGTGAGACAATTTTTCAGAAGCGCTGCGCCAGCAGCCATCCCTGTATCAAATCTCTTCGAAGACCAACCACGAAAACTTTGTCGGGTGAAATCTGAAGAAGCCCCTCATCGACGACCCCCAGGACCAATTGGGTGGCAGCATCAACAAACTATTGAAGGTGACGCGATTCGGCGACAACAATATCAAAGAATGACGTTCGAGGGACGTGGTCATAGCGTAAGTGACGCACAAGTACGCTACAGGCCCGAATCTAAGGAGTTTATTGGGATTAAGCAATATAAACATAGACGAAAGTTGCCACGAGTGCCAAATGTGAGTAAAATTATTTATTTGCTCGTTTATTAATACATATTATGATACAAGTATTTTCCAGTTTCTCAGTCTTTTTAAAAAAAAAAAAAAATATTCGCGCTTTGGAATTGGCCAAACGGCTTTTCTATGTGACGTAGGAGAAGACTAAAACATGCACACTGTAACAAAATTGCGTAAAATTACCGCTAAATTAATATTACTCGGTGATGTTGAAACAAAGCCACAGAATCGACTTTTTGGCCAAGTACGAGGTGTTAATGGAACGCACCGCCAAGGTGCATCCATCAACAACACATACTTGGCATTCATTTCATCAACAACGCGATTTTTTAAATTTTAGAAATATGCAATTACAGGAAACGAACAGTAAATTTACTGGACATTTGTCAGAGTGTGAAGAAGGGTAGAAGTCATAGCATCGCCTGAAAAGATATCAATGATTGTACTTTATTATTCTTTTGTTTGGGATCTTTTCGACTTATAACGCAGTTTCCTTTACCGATATTTTATAAAACTCTTCGCCACATAAGTGACCATTAGTTCCTCGCTTCACGCCTTATTTATAGTAAATTTCAATAAAATGAAGATTAAAAGATATAGGAGGTGTAAATACATTTTCTGGCCGAAATCATGTCAATTCGGACTCGATGATGAAAAACGTTGTTAGAAAAAATATCGGGAATAATTGGCTAATAAAAGTCGAGCCATCAGTGGACCTAACTTGATGAAACATAAGTTGGTAGTACAATATTACCAACTATCTGACTGATTAATTTGACAAATCCCTTCCCATTAAAATGTTCAATTTTGTCAAGCATGGGCCACAGATCATCGACGCGATCCATTTGTGACCCATACTTAGCAAAATGCGATGTCTCAGAAAGTTTCTGAAGTTGAATTTCAAATTCACCCTTAATTCATCGGTCATGTCAGCTTATCTTGATATTCAGTCGATATAAATAGAATCGTATTTGATAAATTAAACGAACATGTACTTCTGCCAAGTCATAAAATATTCAAGTATCTATGAATCATCGAGTGGGGAACACGAGTCGAAATTAACAGTCAGAAGTCGTTAATTATTAGACATACTTGCATGTTCATAAATATTTTGTAATACTTCAGTTTAACGTTCGTTCAAACACGTCAGAAATTGTCCGAATGTATAAAAAATGCTCTATTTCAAAAAATTGCAACTGTCACTGCTCATTTCACTTAAAACTAATTTATTAAGAAATGAATTTAGAATAAAGAAACGAATTTATTAAAATAGCGAATGGCAGTAAGCTATGTAGCTCTTTCGTAATACAACAAAATACACTGTAACAAAAAGTGCAATAAAATCACTGGTCTTTGAGAGTAATTTTACTTGGTGGTATCAAATAAAAATTCAAAATTAACTTTTTTGGAAAAAATATGGGGTGTTGATCGAACGCATCGCGAAAGTGAGGCTAGTTGACATTAAATCTCGTCAGCAGGGCGTTTTGTTAACTTTGGAAATATATATCTACTGCAAAGGACCAGTAAATTTACTGTACTTTTGTTACAGTGTACTTCCAGCAACTTTGCTCTACGCGGAAAACATCCCATACAGCACTAAAGCACCATGATAAAATGCAATGAGTGTTATCTGCCCTTTGTTTTCTTTTGTCCGCTTCTTTCGACACACATGATTAAGTTGGGACTATTTTCAAGTCAGTACCTACAGTACTGAACTTTTGACCTCCAGAAGAGAGCGATGGTATTCCAAATTACACTTCATGGCGTGTATCACAGCTAGGGCTGGGAAAAACCGAATCATTTAGAATTTGAATCTGATTCGAATATTTTTCGAGACGGATCGAATCACTGATTCCTTGTGAACAACAATTGTTCTCATTTCTAGTCTTACAAATTATTTCCATTATGAAAATCAAGGGATTTATAGCTTATTTTTAATTCACACTACATGTCTAAGAGCAACAATTTCATATTTCAACGACAAAATACAATCAATTTTGGTCAAATTTGACCAAAATCGATTGCATTTTATCGTTAAAACGGACATTTCGCTTCACTTTGCAATTTTTTATTCCTATGAACGTTTCGCGATTGATTCGAATAATGTCTGCTTCGAATCGATTCGAATCACCGAATCGAACTGCCCAGCCCTGATCACAGCGCAAGGCGTGATAAAGTATATTTATTTAATCAATGACGAAATTATCATTCGGTATACAAAATGTTGTTGAGATGCAGGCTGCAGCGGCCAAGAAAGTTCTTCATTAATGATTTGTGTTTGGGGAGTTAGTTACTCGATTGGAATTAGGGCTGGCCTAATCGTCAACCCAATTAAATAATGCGTTGAACATTATAGCTAGCTAGCTCAACAGTGTTTAGTAATAAAAAAGAAATTCTGCCTGGATTAGAGCATAAATATATAATATTCACCGTTAATTTTATAAAATTTATCGATTATTTTAGCATACACCAGAGTTGGCCATTCTAGGAAAAAATATCTAGTATACTTAGTATACTTTTACCGAGTTTTCTATTTAATGCTTTACCTAGTAAATTTACTAGGTAAACTGGGTAAATTTACCAATTTTTCAACTAGGTACACAGTATAAAAAAACCCGGTAAATTGTAGTTCAGTTTAAAAAAAGTTTTCGAAATAGACTACTCTAATGTTTTAACCTTGAAATCGATTAAAATGCCTTAAATGCAGCCAAACGACAATTACCTACTTTTCTGTTTTTAAATCTGGGTACTCCCCAGTAAAAAAAAATAAATAGGTTGCCATCACCAGCATTTTGTCAAGCATGAGCTACTGATGGACCGCGCCTTGTCGGCGCGATTCATCAGTGACTCATACTCAACAAAACATAATAGGACAAAGGATTCTGCCGGGGATGTGCATTCTATGTGCTTCGTCATTGTTACCATGTTGTCTTATTCCTTGGGAATATTTAAAACCATACTTTGGAGAAATTTGCCTAAAAAAGAAACAGTTTGACGCTATAAATAAGTATATTTCTTATAGACGAAGAAAAATATTTGTATACGGTAGAATGAGAAATCTGGAATCATATATAAAAACAATATTATTGATGAATACCAATAAATATATCCGTTTTTTTTATACATTTCTTTAATGAAAAATTTCAGAATATTATTTTTCTAACCGCATATATTATTTATAATATTATATTGATATTATTAATAAAAGGAGGAAAGTTCATTCCATTTCTTGCTCACGTCAATTCGCGTAATAAGACGTATTTCTTGGAATTCATAAAAAAAAAAATCCTTCGGATGTGGTTTCGGTGGTTCACCACATAGAAAATTGCGTCAAATATAATCGACTTATACGGTGTTTCATTTTAATACGATATCTCATCAGCTATGACCAAGCCTGGACGGTTGCTAACTTACGTTGTTTAGAGATATTGTTGATGATCGTTAAAATTCTCGGATAATTTAATAAGAAAAGTTTGAATATTAAACAGACTTCGCCATTTTTTCACATTGTTGAAGTTAAATGGCACTATTTATAGAACTTCCTCCTACTTTGTTTAGGTAGAACCTTTTACGGAAAAGTCGTCAGAAGCTATTCAATCTCTTCGGAGGCAAGACACAAATTTGGAACCTCGTGAAAGGAAAGTATCATCGAAAGAGTCCACAAAACCGAGATTGAAAAGACAGCAGCGCGAGTGTGTTGAGTCTTTTGAAGACGACAGTGCTGACGCACCGGACAAAAGTCCGACACCTAGTGTCCGGTTTTGGAAGAATAGTGTGTCTCCAACTCCAGGTGAAGCAAGGCAGAAAACCGACGATAGTCGCCAATTAGACGTCGTAACAAGTTCAGGAAAAATGTCGCTATCCAGTGTGACTAATGTAAAATCTCAAAACCTTCTATCCCCGAAACCTGTTGAATCGTTTGCTTATTTGAACGGAAATACAGTTAGCAGTTCTTACATGGCAAATCACAGAGCTAAAAGTATGGATTGTGAACGAAAGTTGCCGAAACCAGAAGTAATTCCTCTGCAATCCAAAAGTTTTGAAGAACATGGTGGGAATTATGACGTCATAAACTTTAAAAATCGGAATGAGAGTAGTAGTGACATAAGACGTTCAAGTTCGTCGACTCAGGTCACCACGTTCGCAGGTATGTGGAAAAGATCAGTCAGTATTGCAGAGGGTATTTTTAACTAGACTGGCTCAAACCAACGTTGAACACAGCGCTTAAAAGGAACCAACTAACAGCCATTTTAATGGCAAAGGACTAAAGGAAAATGTAGAACCAGCTACTGCACTCTGTGAGGAAAAGATCCCGAACAGACATTTTCCTGATCTGCACTCTAAGCGAAAAACATCTCAAACAGATATCTTCCAGATCTTGCCAAATATTTGAAAAAAAATATGCATTTTGCTATAAGTAAATGAAACTATTATGCTTAATCCCTTTATATAGTATTGTGCCCGTTCCTTGATAGTTTGGTGTTTTAACACGTCAAATTAAAACGGAAACGTGTAACAATTTAAAACACATTCATTTTTGAAATGAATAAGTGTTTTAAAAAGTCAAATTGAAACGCATTTTTAAAGAGAGTAAGGTTTTTTTTAATGAATTAATCAAATGGGCAACCTGAATTGAAACTTAATTCATGAAGGCTATGGACAAACGCCTCTCGTGACAAATTTCATGCAATATTTTTTTGATAATAAATCACTTTTAACACTTGTGTGAACTCAAAAATACCTATATTTCCGATCAAAAATTAATTCTGTCAAGTATGAGACACTGATCGATCGCGCCTTGCAGCGCGATCCATCAGTAACTCATGCTCAACAAAACGTATTTGGGTAAAAGATGTCTTATTGGGCTAAGAACCCAGTATCGGTTATTTTTCAAAAATATTTCTACTCTTTTCATAGTTTGAAATAGCAAGCTCTGCGTCTTTTCTTTACATTTCATTTTTACCGAAACACTTCAACGCGTATTTTTTGTAAGAACATAGTTGCATAACCAATACACCAGTATGGGAGAGGTATGAACTATCGCGTAGTTCGCGTATAAACATAGCTTTTGTCATCAATCTACAACATTCATCATCTTTTTATGACTCGCCGTACTCTTGTATGCACTGATGTATCAATTTTTTACAGAAGTTCGCTATAAGCATGGCTGAAAGTAGCTCCATAAAAGAGGCTAACTATTGGCCTCTCGAGTGACAAAGAGTTACTAACTAAATACAATATAAAGAACCAGCAACTGTACTCTAAGCGGAAACATCACATACGGAACTAAACTACGTGATAAAGTGAGTGGTATCTGCCCTGGGCGATGATAAAACCATGTACCACTTCTTAATGTTTTCAGTTTTGAGTGCAATTACTGATTTTAAATTTTCGTAGGCTGCTCGTCTCATAGCAGCGATCGCCAATGGCGATACCAGACTTCAAATCTTGTAGATGGAGTTTTGAGACATAAAAAAAATTCTCCCTTTGTCATATTCAAAAAAATTTTCGACCGTTTTTCCTGGAAGCTGCTATTTTGGGACAGAAAACAGTAGAAAGATAGATGCGAAAAAAACTGTGCGCCGAAAACGCTGGAAAATTTTGCTATCAAAATAAAGTATTTGATAAAAATACAACCTCTTGGGAGGGGCTTGTTCCTATTTCCCATTTGGTGTCGATAGTTATCTCTCTTCGGTTTCTTTCAATTTCTTAGAGTGAATGTCATAAGAAAGGAAAATCCATTTTTGGACACTGAACACATTTGCTGCGTCATAAATTGAACTGTGAATATTTCATGACGGTTACCGCAGGTGTTTTATTATGTCCACAAAATTCGCATCTTGTTCTGAAAATTTAATGGATATTTGTGGCAAGTAAAATTGTATTTTGAGAGTCTGTGGAAGGTTATTTTAAACACATGCCAAGATAATATAAGACTGTTACTGTAATAAAAAAATGTTATAAATTCAAAACCAAAAAAGGGCGTTCGATGATAAATTAAATTAAAACAAGAAAAGGAGTCGTTGTTTATAAACGTAAAGTAATGTTTTTTCTCTATTATAGTGTTTCCTTTAACAATGTCCATTCTGGAAATAAAAACGTACAACATTGGTTAACACAAAAATAAGAAAGCTCTAATAGTGAAAGTTAGTGCCTCGGAGGAACAACGAACTAACGGCCAATTATGTATGGCAAAAAGTACCACAGAATGTAGTACCGGCAACTGCACTCTAAGCGAAACCTATCTAAAACAGAACAAAATCGATATAGTTAAGTACAGTGAGTGGTATCTGTCCTGACAGTTGGGTGCGACTTTACAAGTAAAACGGTTGCGAAATGATCTTAAACCGTCTGGTCCAATCAAAATTTCATTTTCTCAAGCATGTGCCACTGATGATCGGTGATCCATGCTTGCCAAGTGAGTTTGCCCAGACTGGGGTGACACCGGGTCAGGCTACACGACCCTTTTTTGATAAGATCATTACTCATGCATGATTCAAAAATAAATTTTGCATAACATATCGCTGAAGTGTTGTTTGTTATCATTGCGATCAAACAATTTAACAAAAATTAAATTCCAAAATTTTGCAAAATAAATAGAATATTGCACGTAGAATACACCCTAATGTGGCGATGTGAAATTTTTCAAAACAACCAAAACGATACGAAGAAAAACCTTTTCTTTATTATAACCCAAAAGTTAGTTTTTTTGTGCAGCAAGACCAACGGAAAGACGCGATGAAGATCAATACGCCATTTATCTCCTTTATTTTTTTTTAATTTATAGTTTTTATTTGTGCAATGGTAAAATATATTTACAATAGAAAATGTAAGATGTAGAAAATATATCCAAGTGAACAATAAAACAGTCTGAGAGTAACTAATTTATTTAAGTTAATTAATTTATTTCTTCTTTATCAATTCCAACAAAAAATTTTTCACTCAAAAATCCAATCCATGCAAAAAAGTATCTTGTCATGAATGAGTGAATGAGTGTGACTGTGAGCCGTGCATGGACCGCACGTTGGAATCGACCGCATGAACAAACTTCAAAAAACATAGGATTGACCAAACTATTTTTTTTTTCAATTTGTACTTTTAACTTTGGGTGTGCCATGTGTCCTTCAGATGTTTACTCCAGTTCAGCGTTGTATATTATTGCCGAAGGAATCGAGTTTTAATTTTTGTGGTCTAAATTTGAAAAGTACAGATAAAAGTATGACCCATAATTGGAAAGCGCCTTGAAGGCGCGTAAAATAATACTTTCCCTCACACCAGAAAAAGGGAAATTAGATTAGCTGATAATACTTTACCTTAGGGTGTGTAGAAACTAAATTGTCATAGGAGTCAACGATACCAATTTTCTTTTCTAGCAGATGACAAAAATACAAATTCTAGTAATGAAACAGTGAATAATATGAAGAATATCCCAACAAAACCACAGAAATCTTTGGCAGAAAGATTAATGTCAATCGGACCAACAGATCAACGGAGGGTACAGGTAGGTCTACCTTCTAGTTGGAAGAATTTCTTCAAAAATATCTTTCGTTAAATTTTGCCTACTATGTCCACTTAAAATATAAGTTAAGCAATAAGGAATTATATTAACCCAAATTCATCATTTTTTATGAAAAAATGAAATTTTGAAATCAACTGAGGTGCAGACTTTAGAATCGCCTTATCACTGAGTTCTTATGCGTCGTAGGAACCGACTAAAAGAATGCAAAGAAGTAAGTTGAAGACAGTCCTACCACCACCCAAATAAGATACAACTTTAATAACTGCACTCTACTTTGTCGGTTTACCTATACTTGTTATTTCTACAGCTTCATCAGGCCCTTTACCATAAAATGGGCCTAGTTGGTGCTTTTTATTCGCTACTTCCGTCTAGGGCTGGGCAATTCGATTCGGTGATTTTTTGTAAGATGAAGTAAGAAATATTCGAATCAATCGGGAATCTGTCATAGGAGTAAAAACAGGCTAAATGCAGTGGGTTTTTTATTTTTAACCGCAAAATGCAATCGATTTCGGTCAAATTTGACAAAATCGATTGTAAAATATTTAAAAAACTTATTTAAAATTTTGCTCCTGGACTGAAGCGTAATTGCACATACATCGCTTTTGAGTCAGTTTATGTAAATATTTGCAATTTGTAAATTCAAATTTCCTAATCATAATGGAGGCAATAATAGTAATAGTAAAAATTGGTTATTTTTATGAAACCGACGATTCGATCCGATTCGAAAAAATATTCGAATTCCAAATAATTCGGTTTGCCCAGCCGTAGTTAGAGTAAGTTCGAATAAAAAATGATTATTTTATATAAAAAATCTTTGTTTGTTTATTATTATTTACCGTGTTTATTATATTTTCATATTTATCCATATTTATTATGGAATTCTTTGTTCGAAATTGGAAGATGTATGCCTCCCCAATAGCACGTGTCTTTTTTATCGTCAACAGACATGCAGTTTTTAATATCTGGACTAAATTACTAAATCACGCCACAAAATATTTCTAATCCATCGGTAATATTGAACTTTCCGTATTGCATAAGGTCTCATGAGAATTTGGTATGACCTTTCGGCCTAATAATGTGGATTAGATTCTGTCGTACAATTTTGTACGTTATGTAACAATTAGGAACATACCGATCTACCGGCATCTGTTGATATTTTTAGGGTATCGATATCGGTCTAAATTTTTTATTTCAAATAATTATTTTCTGTAAGCATTTCTAAAATATTCATCATCTAACTTTTGGCATTTTACGAAAATTTGCCCAGATAAATAAAAATAAGTAAAAATTGTGAAATTTTTTTTTCAGAACCTCTCACGGGTATAGAGAATGAATTATTTGTCACAAACATTCGTCGATTAAGCAATAGTGATTTTTATTGATACTACTTTTAAAATCTGTATAATTTTTTTTTTTTTTTTTTTGATAGAGAATGATTTTAAAATCAAGTAAGTTGCTTAATACTGCTAGCTTCGATTAGGTGGCGTCCACAAATAAAATGACCTGATAGGCTAATCCCAAAATTTTGCTGATACGGATACAAGCACTATCTTCTTACTTTATATTCTGATACCGAAATCGCTGATGCTCTAAATATTGGCGTCAGGCCGGTATTGCGCCCGTAGACATTTGCGTTCTTTTTTAGCTTAAAACCAATCGCATGCTCGTTAATTCATACCCAGTTTCTTCTGCACCCACGTACCTTTGCATAAATGCGCGTGCAAACAGTCGGGAAGAAATTATACATGATTTCAAAGGCTTTAGTCAAACAGATGATGTAGACTTTGTATCACAGCTCAAAAACATCCAGTATCACTTTCGGAAGTAGTCAACTGAAAAATTTCCGATACTGTTACTTTAAATATATGGTTTCCAGTTTCGACACCGATGCTTTGCCACATTTCTCGTGCATTCCCTTGTAATAATGTTTATTCCTGAAGTTGAGTGTTTTAAATAGAAGCAGCCCTTACAGAATTCCGAATCAAATCCGACGCCTATTTTGTTGAGTGAAAAATAAAACGATCTTCATGAGCATAGATAAATTCGAATCACTCAAATATCTCCTCCAGAACCGATCGAATATTCTTTTGTAACTAAGTAAGAATTGTCGAATTTTTTCAATAGATGTTCCCAACTTTGCAATCGCGAGGGGACTTGCTCTAACTGTAATGGAAGTACGTTTTTGTTGACTTTGCGTGCCATACCCTGAGTTAGAGATCAATGTTAATTTTTTTTCATGGATTCGTAGTATTGGCTGATACCAGAACTTAATATTAGTAATAATTTTTTATTGTGTCTCATTATCTTGTCAGAATGCATTTCAGAACCTACTTTTCTATTCGTCTCGATCTTAACTGTCATAAACAAGCTAAATTATTCATTCCAGGGAATAGTACAAGATGTTTTAGTAGAAATGGGAGAAGAACGAATACTCCAATACAAGAGTGCATTTGCCAAATTCGACAAGGTAATTATAAACCGGATGGAGTGGTGCTTGGAGTAAACAGGAAACCCAAAATTGTAAGGAAATGTAGCAATTTATATATACATACACACGTAGATGTGTATATGTGTGATCAGTTAGTTGTATTTTGACAATACATATTTCGGACTGATTTTTTTTTTTTGTGTGTGTGTGGGGGGGAGGGGAGGGCGTTGGGGCTTATATCTAATAGCTGAAGTGCTCCTTCCTTTGTTGTAAGAGTGAATCTTTGAATTTCTCAGCTACCCGTGAAGTACATCGTTGAAGGTTGTTTTACTCGTTGGTGAAACAGCCAAGGTTCGACCTCCCGAGCAATGCTATTACTTTTTAATCTATTGAGCCACCGAACATAAACAAGCTATTTTTATTTTAATCGTAGGATTCCAGTGGTATAATAAGTTCAAAACAATTACGACGATTACTACGAACACTTGGACACAATCCAGGCGATGACGAATTACGTGAATTAGTTAATCAAGTCGATATGGATGAAAATGGAAAAATCGATTTTAATGAATTTATCATTATGATCGGATAGTAAGTAAAACATTTTATATATGTAATCACAACGTCGATTTATGAGTTATTAGGGATCTGATATTTATATCAAGATAAAATTTCGTATTGTAAAACGGATGGGCCCTGTTTTCACAGTTATCCAAAAATAACCAATTCATCTTTTCATCAGAAACTAATCACAATTTATTTTTATACTGCGATGCCATGTTACATAGGATCGGGCAAAACCGAGTCATTTGGAAATCGAATACGATTCGAATTATTTTTTCGAATCAGATCTATTAATAAATTTCATAACAGATATCCCATTTTAACATCACACCTTGTCTCCATTGTCAAAATCCAGGAATTTATAGTTTTTCATTTATTTTCAATTCATAGCTCATGATTGAGAGCAACAATTTTGATATTTTAACGACAAAATTTAATTGATTTTGGTCAAATTTGATCAAAATCGATTGTATTTTGTCGGTAAAAATAGTAAATAGTCAATTCAATCATTTACCCAAATATTGTTTGACAAGTGCGCTCAAACAAATGATTTATTACAAGATAAGGGAGGCCCCTGCAGTATGCACGAGTGGGATCAGCGAATCCAGGTTTCGAAATATTTTTTTTAATCGAATCTTTTCGAATATGGTTTCATTTGAAAAAAATCATTCCCAACCTATTTAGAAGACCAAAAACACATTCGTTGTTCGAATTCGAGCACGAGCAAAATAGCTGTGTAATGATTTTAACATTTGCCAATTTTCTAAGTTTTTTAGATAGAGCGCGGAAACCCGAAAGAAAATTTTTACTCTGTAAAATATAATTCATAGATGGTCCTCGCGTTGTTGGCTCAATCTATCAGTCGCCCATACTTGACAGACTGGTTTAGACAACATTAAGGTCATGTCTAAACTGGTCCATAATGGCCAAATAAACATAAGGCTTTTAAAAATCTCTGCCCTATAATGGACTATGCCCCAAAAAATATTTTCAAGATTTGATATGATGTTAAGTAGGACAAATTGAAATCATTTGAATTCGAATCTGATTAGCATAGTTTTTAGAATCGGATCGAATCACTAATTCCATATCAATAACAAATATCCCGTTTTTATATGTATCCAATGTAATCATGGCATTTATTCATTTATCATTCAGCCAGTATATGTTCTTAGGAATGATTCACGATTTATTTGAACACTTGATGCTTTGGAACGATTCGAATAACAGAATAAACTTGCCCATAGCCCTAGTATTATGATCAGTTTTTTTTTAGTCGAAGACAGAAGCGAGTTGTGCCACACATAACTTCATATAAATACGATTCTCCATTTCTGTTGGCCTAACGAAGAAGTAACCGTTATTGATTACACGTTATGTAACTTGAACTGACGTATGTTGATAACGTTTCAAAAAGTATTATGATGAACTTGAGGATAATTAATTTGTGTAGAAAAAAGAGATAGTTGTGTTTCGTCTAAGTATGCTTCTTGTCGCTTACAATAAAATTAAGTTTGAACCATACGTTTGAAGGTAATATTGTCCCGTTAGGAAGGTAACAGCGAAACTAGCCCGTTCGCCTTAGCCCATCTTATCTCAATATTTTTTGATTGTCAAAATCGACCGAAATTGGTTGACGAATTTTAGTTCACCAAATACAATACTACAGAAAGGAAACTTTGTAAAATCAAATTTGAAATACTTAATTTTCTCCAAACCCATGTATTCAGGCATTTTTACGGACCGATACCTTAAAAAGCGTTCATGGGTTTCTAGAAATATTTACGCGTATGGGAATTGTCGTAACTTCCAAAACCCATTTTATGTCCAAATAGCATAGGATTAGAAAATATTAACATATTGTTGGCCATATGGTAAAGTCGTTCTATTGGATTTTTTCTTCTTCAGAATGAAATAAGGTCTCTGATTATGTCTAGGTATCGCACATTTTGATTCAGGATTCGAGTCGATTCAAATACAAATCCAATTCGTATACTTCGAATACTCATTTCTGTGATAGACAACAACAGTAACACATTTTATTTTGTAAAACCCCTCAGTGAGAAAAATATTAACCGAATTTATTTTTTTAAACTTGTGTCACTGATGGATCGCGTCGATCAGACGCGGTCCATCTGTGGCTCATGTTTGATAAAATAAACTTTCTGACTCTTATGAGGCAAAGATAAACGGAGCCTTGACGTTTTTTCCATTGGTTGGGTGAACGTTTCATTCCATATGCTTTCTTTTTTTCACATATATTTCCAAATCGGTCATTTATAGGATCTTGCCATTTACTTCTAAAATAAAAACAGATTCGACTTGAAGGAACGAATAGGCTGCTTGGTCAAGTGTAGTATAGTAGCATATAGACAGACCAACAAACAAGACTATCTGACTAATATTCTAGAATTCCGTTTAAAAGCAATTTTGCTTTCTGGCCATAATTTTAAATTTATTTATTTTGCAGTGAAATCATGAAGTATGTCAAATTATTCATTGTAAAATTTGAATCCTAGTTACTCTTGCCACTGAATCTTTACATCTATTGCATACGGATCCACAATCCCAAATGCATAGAGGAAGGATAAGTAGTTGACCACGTCGACCCCCAGTTCAATCATGAATTCGTTGGCCGAAATTGTCAAAACATTGCCAAATAGGATAATTTTTGTTATCTGGAACGTTGAAACGAAATGCTATTTACCAATTTCGAATAGCGTATGAACTAAACAACAAAGATATTCATGAATAATACGTTTCTTTTCTTACAGTTTTGACAAATCAAACAACACATCAGAAGATTTAGGTCATATATTCCGAGTCTATGATGAAAGTACCGGCGGAAGTATTAACGTTGGAGAACTTCGAACCATTTGTTCCGAATATCTTGTTGAATCAGTTCCTTTGGAAAACGTAAGCATTTTTTCTATTCCTACCGCCTGGTTAGGACATTACATTAATGACCACTGTGAACACATTGACCCCATACACGTCGAATTTGCAAACAATATCATTCCTTTATTGTTGTTTTTTGTTTGTTATCTGGAAAAACGCTTGACTATTTTATTTTTTTTATATAAACCGGTACAAAAATATTTTTCAATTGGACAATCCAATTTCTGACTTTCAAATCAATACAGTTTACGAATGGAACCTACTATTGTCGCCAGGATTAAAATTTATAGATATAATTATATTAAAGAAGCCTAGCTTTGAAGATAAAAAAAACGTATTGAAAAGTGTAAATTACATATCAATTATATAGGTTACTAAATTTGTTTTCAGTTGTTTCCAATCACTGAACCCCTATTTTTGTTTGTATGTCACCGGTCACATATTGTCTATGAATGGACTGCATTATATCCATGCGTTCTACCAGTGGCTGCATCTGATAATAAAAATTTTAAATTTGAAAATATAGCAAAATATCAGTTGCCAAAAATGGTGTAACCTGTGTCGTCGTATTTTTCAAAAACAAAATTTGATGTCCTATTGAACATGCTCCTTTTTCAAACGTCATAGCCCTTGAGATTACCAGGAACTTCGCCATAAGACATTTAATCTTTAAGTTCATGTGCCCTCACTCCGAGCCTTGTCAAACACGTCAAATATTTCATTATCGTCACTTACTTCCAGATCAATGAAATGATCGACTTTATCGATCGAGATGGAGACGGTGAAATCAACCGTGACGAACTTTGCAGAGTCTGGAGTAATCGATGGTGATTGGAGTTCGACTTTGCTTTTCAAAACTTCTTTCTGGTTTACTGTTTTGTTGGATATCTTCATTCATTGAAAGACTGGAGTTGGCTTCAGCTAAGCACTTGGTGTAGTAACTTCGTGAACGTATGCCGAAAAAATCGAAGGGAGTCATTTCGAGTAAATCAAGGTCATAAAAATCTTTGAAACCTCGAAGGACATGAATTAAGGACGAAAAGTGATTTTTATTGCGGGATAAAACTAATATTAGATATATAAAATAAAAATAAAAAAAAGTGAAAACGGCGCCGTTCAAATAAATTTAATATTTCAACTGCCTTATATTAGTGGAAAATTTATTTTGGCATTTGGAATGCTTTTATTAAAATAGTTTTTATATGTATAAGATAAAACGGCAAAGTTCAGGAATCAAGCACGCAATACCCATACTTCATTTCAATCGAATGATATTCTCAAAAGTCCCTTTTAACTCCGTTTTCATACCTTTAGCGTACATTAAAAGTTTATTTCTTTTGCTTTGTTTTAATTTTATTTTGCGCTATAAATTGAATTTTAAAGTTGAATGCTTATATATTCACGTTTTTCGAAGAAACCTTTAAAACATGAAAATCTGAGACTTATTGTAGTTGACTCAACACTAGTGTTTTGCTGGGTTATGGTGCAGGCCTCGGCAACACTGGCGGTGAGACTGGGGAAATGTGAAGAACGTGTCTCCACTAGTTTTGAGGAATGGGGGCAGTCCCCTGGCCCAAGAAATTTTATGCAAAAATACTTTTTAAAATGAGCAATGAGTAAATGTTTTGAGCATATTTCACGTATTTGATTGTTTCTTCTTTCCCAAAATAGTCTATTTTTCAACAAAAAGACTGGAAAATTTTCGTGCGCCATTTTGCAGCTGTGTAGTTAGTGTCGTGTCAGGCCAGATATAATTATTAAAGGATCCATTATTGAATGCGATATGAATTTGAGTTTATGTTAATAGGAATGATTTCTCATTCTTTTTGTTGAAATGCTTCAGCATAATTTCATTGCTAGCCACAATTAAAGTTATCGCTAATGTAATCTTGGCCTGAACGAGATATTCAGCAAAATGTGCACTCGCATTTAGTACCGTTATGTGGCGCCATGAAGTGGAAATCAAAATAGAAACGCTTGGTCCAAAATTGACACCCAGTAAGAATAATTTTGCCTGACATGATTTGTTTAGTATTAACAATTTGTAGTTCATACTTGACATTGCCAAATTTCTGAAAGGGGGCGATCGTCGTTCGCAATATTACAAACTCATTATATTTCGTGCCCTTGATCGTTGCGGGGAGGCAAAGCCGGTTGCTCTCGACATTTCTAAATCATTTGATAGAGTTTGGCACCAAGGTCTGTTGCAGAAAATTCAATCATATGGGATTTCTGGTCAAGTTTTTTTAATTGTCGAATCTTTCTTATCCAATGGCAAGATTAATGTTCTTTTGGACGGACGACGTTTAGGAAATTAATCCATTTCATCCGGTGTCCCTCAGGGGTCGATTCTTGGTCCAATATTGTTCTTGATATATATATATATTAATAACCTGCCCGATAATTTGACATGTGCTTTGGTATTTACGCTGATGATACAACTCTATATTCTTGTCTCAACGTAAAATCCTCCCCGGAACAACGTCTAGCTCTGGCAAAATCGATTGAGTGTGATTTGGCCACAGTATCTAATCGGGGTAACGGGGTAACACTTGGCAGGTAACTCTCAACTCGGACAAGACCAGAGTTTAATCAAGTAATCATTAGACTAATACGAATGCAACTCAAATTTCTTATCTGGTACTGTGCTGGAGGAATCCTCAAATATTCGTCTCGTAGGACTCAGACAGTCTAAGGACTTTCTTCCGGTCTGCAAAGTTTGACACACCGCCGCAGCATTGCCTCGCTATGTTTATTTTACAGATATTATAATGGTCTTTGTTTAAGGGAACTTTCTGCTCTCGTTCCTCCGAACAAAATTTTAATCGGTCAACACGATTGGCTACCAATTCGCACCTATCCACCGTGGAGGTTCCACAATGTCACAAACAGTTTTATGCAAGAAGCTTTTTTCCAAAAATCTCTAAACTTTAGAATTCCTCGCCTTCTTGCTGATCGTGATTTCCTGATCGTGTTGATCTACAAGGCTTTAAAACTCGCGTTAATAGACATCTATCAGGAATGGGGGTTCCTTAGTTCCTATTCCTGCATTTCATGTAGATCTTTGCACTTTAGTGGCTTCAGGAGAATTTTCAAGTTTGATTCTTCTCCTGTGGCCTTGCTCTGAGCAAATTTCAATACAAAAAAAATGATCCAAATAAATCTTTGAATTTTTAGATCTCTTCTGAAGCCGAATTAAATTCGCCACTGGGTAGGTCGCAGTTTACATAATATGTCTGAATAACAAGGCTTAATTTTAGTGGAAAGAGCAAATATTTGACGGGCATACTGAGCATAGAATCATGTAATTCTTGAGAGCTAGGAACTGATAATTTACAGTTCACAATTTTAGTTCCGATTTCAAAACTTAAATCCAAATTGATCAATTTCAAGGTTTCAAAATTTGACAAATCAAAAAATTACAAAAAACGGAAATTATTCTTTGGAAATAAAGCCTACAGGGGTGACACTAGTCGTATTGACTCATACTTGATAAACAAACTTAGACAAGCATTCGGATTCGAAATATACCAAGCTGATATTTTCCGATATAAGAAATTAAAGTCACAGCAATTCTTATCTTTGCGTGGTGCCAGCAATAGCTTCGTGTTACTGCTCCTTCATAGATTTATATTAATTGTTCAAACAAATAAATAGATTGGCAAATATACATTAACAAATGACAGTCAATTAAAATCTTCAGGTCTGCGAGTACACTTTCCGTTATTCGTCCGATTAAAATAAAACGCAAGTTATTGCTTCTCTCGCGCTATCGAGATTAAGTAGTCCATAATCCCTCTCATTATCTCACTCGCGTAGTGGTATTTTTTAGGCATTTTAGAGTTTAAGGATTGGGAATAAATTGAAACGCAAATAATTCAATAAATCAATGATTAATTTATAAAATGTGATGACAAAGGACCGTCGACTATAATTCACTCCGCAATGAAAAATCATATAAAAAAATGATAAAAAATGATGAAAAGTTACCCATTTGAGGAAGATCATCAACTAGCGGCAACTTGAGAGAGAACAATGTCGCATATGCTTTCGGGTTTGAAAAAGCCCATCCAAATTATTTCACACCGGGTTGAATGATAGGCATTGATTGGTAAGCGTGGGTGAGATGACATACATTCCATAACTTATCCGAGGAAGAAAGAATGTTCGATCTTCCCTTATACAATTGCGAATATATATTTTAGGGCAAGTAAAAGATCTCGGGTAGTTTCTGGGCAACATTGTTGTCTCGTTTTTTTATCACCATGATATGATCAGTTGCACATCCGATCGTCGAGCAAGGGTTACAGTGTGTCCGCCAGTAACACCCCGCGTTTATTATTATATGGAGTCTCTTGCATACAACGATGTTATTCATTTTCCGCCAGCGGTCAAACCTACGTCATCCATAAGACACTGTTCTGAAAAGAATGCACGCGTATTGCGTGTCACTATGTAGCTAGCAAACCGCTCATTAGGCGCTGTGCTTACCTTTCCATGTGATAAAAATGATAGCTTATCTTAACATAAAATGCTTCTCTTTGAGGAGGGATTAGGTTCAAGTACGCCATGTCGAAACACACGTTCCGTGATGCCAGCAATCCGTTGTGTCAAAACATTTTGAGGTTTCAAAAAAAATATATCTGCACACTTGATCGAGTATGGACTGCGCTACCATACTCCGAGGTTCCTATGCTCTATGATGCAATTTTTCAATAAGGCATAATCTTATAAATTCTGAATAGTTAGACAAACAAGCAAATGGATAGACAAATATGTAAAATAAATACATTAACAAAATGTTAATTTATTAAAACACTTCATAGCTGTGAAAACACTTTCCGTTGTTTGAGTTTTTAATCTGGGCCAATATGTCTTGCTTTCACTCTATTGAGATTGAGTATAGATTTAAATACAATAAATATATAAAAAAAATTGCTATTTGGTTATTTCAAAACCTTTCTAATATATTCCTTTTAATGGCCGCTCAAGTTTTTAATGAGAAAATTTTCGTTACAAAGTAATTTTATTATTCTTTTTGCATTCGCAGCATATTACCTGATATAAACTCTTTTGGTTCAGTTGTCATAGTAAGTATGTACAGATAAAGATATTATAAGCGTAGTCAGAGGGGAACAAAGCCTTCGCCCCTTCGCTTTTAAAGCACTTTTTCATGCAAAACTTTTCACGCTTGCATTGGAGGGGCTGGAAGTAGAAATTTCAGATCAAAACCCGAAGTTTAAATTTTATTAGAGTTTAAATGTAAAGCAACTAGCTGTATATAATTGTTTCTCGATTTTTGCAAATGAAAAATATTAATTTTTGTTTCTTTCAACCGCGCTTGTTATGGAATTTAATAATTAAATGTACCGCTTTTAGAGCTATTTCTATACTACCCACAGCTGTTTCAGGATTTCGTTGCAACTGACAATATACTGATTGTGTCCCATTACGGTGGAGATCGGCTTGAGAACGAAAATAACGATTCATTGCACAAAAGGGTCATTAAATTTCTTTCAACGAAACACTAGGAAGCTGTTCCAAAAAACAGCTGAAATTTTACCCAAATTAGGTAAAAACAATGATTTGGACAATAACAATGGAAATATTTTTTCACAGCTGCCCAAAAGAAAATATTAAACAATAAAGAAATCATTTAAAATATATTTTCTTCACTTGGATATTGCAAATTACATATGGGAAATGTGTTTTAGTCGGCTACCTGATGTACCTTGTTTCATTGTTTTTAAACACATATGCTTGTATAAAATAGTGTTTGGCTCGGTTTTATTGTGCTATTATTAACAATGATTTTTTGATAAATACATGGTAAAGCATAATGCGTGCGTATCCATTGTTCTTTTTATAATTTCGGTAAGTTCTGAACAACAAAAAGAGACAAATACAGTTTCAGAAATACTATTAAAGAAATTAATATATCCTCCTTTTCAAGATAAAAAAAATTAAAATGTAAATTTATTGACATGCTTTCATACAAACATGGCAAATATATCAACACCATATCAAAAACTCATGCAATATTAAATAATAAAATTTGAAGCAAACTAACCGGAAAACCCCTTTTTGATATTGTTACGGGTCGATAATTCTTTGAGCAGCAGCCTCGTCTCATACTTTATTCGCAGCTCAATTTTTATTGTCCTAATTGGCCATAAATTTTTGACCATTACCCGCTGTAGCATCTATTTATAACTTCTATACGTTACGAAGAAGTTGGATTTCAACAATGAACAAATAAGTATTTTCAGTAGTAGAACCAAAGAAATTGGACTGTCCTGTTTTTTTCAGATAACTGTACAAAAATTATTTTTTTTAAAGATATTCTTTTATGATGTCAATAACAACAAGTATACCACTGTATAATTATAAATACAACACGCTGATTAGATCCTATACATTGTTCAGGGATATTGCAACAGGGTCAGGATAATTTGTGGACGTGTATGAAGACCACGTCTTGCAGCGCGCTATGCCAATAGTTTCACTCGTCCGAAGTTGGGCCTTTTGGCTTTAATACGGTTGACATTATTTGCTATCAGCGTTATTGCAAGGGATGTGCTGATACCACTTGTTCTGCAGATACCAATTCATTTGAAAATTATTCGATAACGCTACCTTACGCCAAAGATCTTCAAAATGGCCGAAAGCACACCTTGAAAGTAAAATACGCACTGGTTAAGAGCAGCACAATAACTTCCGACAAATTGAATCCCACTAGGGCGTTATCGTTGTCATAATGGGCTGAAAATAGTGTTGAGAAAAAACAATATTCCCAATAAAATTGACGATCGAAATTAAGACTACAAAAAATATGACGAAAAACAGAGAATAAAAACAGATAAACACTACGAAGGTTGTTAGGTCTGAAGAGGTGAAAAAATTTGGGACCAAACTCTTAAACTTAGATGTCAATGCTGTTTTTTAAAATTATTTTTCCTGTTTTTAGTTTTTCAACATTTTGTCAATCAACTAATAGACCTTTGACGCATTCTGTAGAGTATCGGCAAATTTTCATGACAATATCGATAACCCAAGAACAGCCGATACGCACCGATAACGATACATCGGTACATTCCCAATTAATACACCCAAATGGCACTTTGCCAAAAAGGGATTTTCTGTAAATAGTATTAAAACTCCATCTATCTGCGACCTATAGCTAGTAAAAGGATATTTCTGATTGGACAATGTCCAGCAAAATGTACAAGAAAAATTTTAGTTCGCCAAGCATGAGAGTTACAAATTGACCAGCGCGGTCCATTGGAGATTAATATTTTATTTTAGCTTATTTTTAAAAACAAATCTATCGAAAAACGCACAAATTTTATTTCTATGAAATTTATCGCTTTTCATTTTCATTTTGTTAAAATGAATGCAATATTACGATGACAAGTGACAAAAGTTGATCATGAAAAAATATTAAAATAAAATATTTTAATTCGCTTGTTTCGTTTTCATCATAGTTTAAGATTATGCATAAATAAAATAAGAATATCAAGTATATGACATAGATAAATATATTTTTTGAAAAGAGAATTATCGTTCGACATGCATGGCAGTAAAATGTATTAAAAACATAAAATTTGTTTTCGGAAATATCAAAAACATCAGGAAATTAAAGTAATGATTCACGTATTTCTTTATGCACTACTTGGGCAAACATGGGCCATAGGTAAATCAACCCGAAAGGCTTGACTTACATATGTACCACGTTTGATTGATATCATAAAAGTAGAAAACATATTAGTCATAGTATGTCCAAAATCAAAGTCCAAAAGTAGATCGAAATTTCGGACTTTACACTTTTAATTGAATAAACAATATTTTTTTTCTCAAAATAATTAAACCAGCAACAATCAAACAATAATTTTGTTGGTTTTCAAATAAACTTTATCAAAGATCATTTTTTATTATGTTAACCCTTTACCGCTATTGCCATAGTTTTGAGTTGTTACACTGTTTTATGAAGAATGTGCAGCACAATTCATACTTACTTTTTCAAATGACATTTTAACTTTCAAATAGGCCTTGGGGTTGCCCTAAAACTTTTCCTGCGTGTTGTAAGAGGTGACAAAATGGAAATAAAATAATGGTAAAAGCATATCACAGTCTAGGCAGTTCTGTCTGAGATATTTCCCTCTTTAGAGTGAAGTTGTGTTTGGAGTGGTACTACATTTCGTAGTAGCTCTTTGCCATTAGGTTTTCGGTAGTCAATTTTTTTTTGAGACCTTCTCCCGGCCCTGCTTAGAGGAATTTTTTTTTAAAAAAAAAGGAAATTCGACTTAACAATAATTCTACTTCCAAACTTTTTCTTCCGACGTTCCAGATTTTAGAATTTCTACTTCTCTGTTCTCAGGCATTTCGAACAGTATATTATGGGGATGAGGAAGAAGCAAAATTCGAAAAATTTCCAATGACAAGTTATGACGTCACGTTGGACGTCGCAGACAGAAAATTCCCTCTAGCTAGTACCACGTATATGACTGTAAACATACTAAAAATTGCGCTGGGGCGCGACAAGTGTTTGAAATAAGAGGTTTAAGCCCAATTTCTCTAAATACCAGTGAAATCATAAGCGCACCAAAGGTTTAGGTCATATTAGAATTTTTTGGTCGGCGTGGAGGGGACGCTAGTGATAGCGGGTTAATCGCCACGGCCACGTATACTAATATTGTAATTGTATGAATTTCGTTCATTGAATTGGAATTATTGGGTATGATGTCCAAAGTCGAAATAAATTCATGAGAACAAAATCAATTTTTTAGTGTACTGCAAAAAAAAAAAAAAATTAAAAAATAGGCACTAAACTTAACCTCAAAACTGGAGGCTTTAATTCAGCTCAAACTAAATATCGAATTATGATAGATCGCGCCCAACTGATTTAGCAATGAAGAGCCTATTTTAACATTAAAAGTTACTGTGAAATTACAGTGATTTTATCTTAAGCTTTTATGTTTCTGCCATTTCCTTTAGCCAAGGTTCCATTTTATAATTTTCTCATAATGACTAAATTAAGAAAAAAGATTATTATCCTTTTCATCAGTCAAAAAATTCAATTATCATTACAAAAATTTTTGTTTCCGGCCACGTCTCGTTTTTTACCATCTTACAATTCGTGGACTTTGAAATACATATACAAGAAAAAATCAGCTATATACTATAATTGAAACAAGAATTATTTTTATGTTGCGAAAGAGGAAAGCCGAAAAAGAGAAGAAAAATGTAGTCAAAAATGATTCCAATAAATGAAGAATACCAAGCAACCATATGACGAAACATATATAATTATTTCTTTCGAACCACACACAACCTCACATGAGGTTTGCATCAAACTAATACTAAAAAAATTATCCGAATAAAGAATATAAACTCGAAAATGTCATAAAGTTTTAAGGGCTGGTCTGAATTACTAAATATTTACGCCTTCCGACATCAAGCTCACACTGCCAAGCCAAAATCTACGATCGTTCTTTGTTGTTTACAAACAAATAGATACAAATGGAGTTGTATCGAAAAATACGGCCAATAATACTCTCACCCTAGTACAAAATACATTTTAGTGTTGTCAAGCATGGGATATAACGCAGAAGATGGAAGGAGCCATCAGGCCAATAATGTGTATATTCGACCTGACAGTCATTAAGCGTTTTATCTGCGGTTCATGTTCGGCCTTGCCTAATTCTGTTAATAAAATTAGCTTGTAGAGAAAGCGCCGGTAGGGACAGTGACCACACTATGAAAGTACATTATGTCAAGTATGAGCCAATGATAGAGTGTGCCTCAACGGGGCGCTCTATCTTTAGCCCATACTTGACATAAGTTTGAACAACAGTTTTTGTGATCCGAGAACGCACTATCATTACCCCCAACACCAATTTTCACTTTTTCTATAATTGCTCCGATTGCAAAGAAATCCGCCTTTAACGAGCGAACCTACTTTCATTGTGCCGGGGTGCCGTGATTCTCGCTTTCTTACGCAATGCAGAAGAAGAAATACCATTCCAGTAAAGCAAATTTGACACGGAGCGTCGTTCGTGGTTTGCAGGTAGGACAGTTAGTTGCGTTTGTCCTTGTGTTGCCATAACCTATTATATTCTGTACTGATCCGAGTATGAATGAACGTTTGAACATGCAATTTCTCAAGTTGTTACCGTCCAATTCGGAGATGATCGATTTGGTGTGGGGGTATCAACAAAAAATCTATATTCTAATTTTTACTAGACAGAAATGCGCGGCGAAATCACGACCAAGAGATTTGATTATTCGTCAATTTAAGCTTATAAATCTTAATTCAATGTGTTTCTCATGGTTTCAATATAAATAGACTGATTATTTGAGGGTGTTTGAGGGAATATCGACCTCCTTCACCCGAAATAAAACTCGATAAAAGTTTACTAATATTTCGAGCACACAAACAATTTAATATAAATTTACAGCCATGTAATCACCAGTGTGTTGGATCTCGCAACGCACAATGGCCTCCTCGACGCTACATGACGTGACAAAGTGGAACATGTACTCAACCTTTTTGTATGAATTCAATTGCGATTTCTGCAAATTTTTGTCGTATCTCCGACCACCGTCCATTTTTTATTCGTTGCAATCCGATTTAGCTGTCGAAACGCAAGATTCAACTTCAAAATTCTGTTCTGTACTTTCTTTATGACTGCCTGAATTTTTAAAATTGTGTGTGAACACTAGCGCGCTGGGGTCGCCGGGGTACGGTCTACCCGCAGCCCGTGCTTGGCATGGTAACATTCCTCATTAGTAGACTTGTTGTTTCTTGCATTCGACTTCTGCTTTTCGCCCCTTGTCTCGTCACCATGGTACAAACTTTTCCTAAACATCTTCTGTTAACAGTCTCACTTCGACCCAGCACAGGCCATGAAACAATTGAGCCATTAGGCTTGATTGTTGCATGACCCGTGCGTGGCGAAACTTACTTTAATTCACCACAAAAAGACTGTTTAATCATGCATGTTTGCGTTGCCTAGGTGCAAGTACTTTTCAGGCTAGTCTTGCAAAAACAAAATTTTTTGTTGCCACAAACATCTAACGTAAATTTGATGCAAGCGAAATTTCGAGGGCTATTGAAATTGAATAAAAAGTGCGCCTTTTGTTCTGTTTATATAGCGCAGGTGCTTATTGGTCGACAAATGGTAGACTGTTTAATTTTTGTGGTAGTTTTAACTTAACTTGTCACAAGTAAAACACCTAGTCCGAACTTTTTGTACGTATACAATGTACACGACAATATTTCGGTAAAGTTGTTCACGGAACGATAAAATAAATAAACATACGACATACCAAAACCAATATTGTGGGCGCAGTATAGAGATACCGGTACTGGGTATTAGTCTATCTTTCGAAACTCTTTCGTATTATGTCTCAAATTTTATGAAAATATGAAATTCTATATATGACGGCTATCCATCAACCTTGTATGGAAATTTACATAGTATTAGGTGGATTATGTCCTGTTTATATTTTTACATCTTTGACCTCCTAGTGCTGGCAGAGGTACGGGCCAAATTGTTATGTTCAAATATATCCGACAAAGCATGATCAGTGAATAAAAAAACAGTTCGTTAGCTGAGATTGTAACGTGAGTCGATGTTGACCGACCACAAAAGCCTAATCGCTTTCCGTATTCCTGGGTTGAAGGTCAACCACGTGTGTGGCGTGGTTAGTTCAAAGTTCAAGTGTGGATGTGTTGGGTAGCGTGTTGAAATATGTTTAGAATTTTCCAGCGTGGGTCGGCTGTTTTGTCCACTTTTGGTCAATTAAATCTCTCGATAAGGCCTAAGTACAACTTAAATTAGGCTATTGTCCATAACCTTGCCCTGATCGAATTTGGAAAATCAAAATATGAGAGGTTACAGCCGCCATTAAGGGTTCTTTAAAACTGATAATATTTGGTAACTTGGTGCTTCAAATGTTAAGTGACCTGTCCAGTGTCTATACTGATACAATACCCATTACTAACATTTTACAGTTATTAACACTTGTCATCTTGCTTTAGTGAGAAATAGATAATTTATTATTATTTGTCGTTAGGGCCGTCGTCGTGTTATGCTTAAAATATGCTATCTGTAGCTGAGACGATGGGTAAATTACTGCTATCCTATTGTTTTTCTAAATATAAATGTTTTAAATATATGCGAACTCGTTCGTATGTGGTAGATTTAGGATCCCAAGTTTAAGCCTTAAATCTACGCCCACTCACTAAACCCAGAGTAAAAATCTGACGAACTGAAAATTGGTTTCGATTTCAGAGAATTTCTTTTTCAGTTCTTTTGTAGGCGTTTTTATCATTGTCTCACTTTACGATACCCCGGCAGTAAAGTATAGATATTCTAACATAATTCTGAGTAATACTATAGACTCATATACAAACGAGCCTAAATCCGTTCCCCGGACTTTCGTTGTCAAAATGCTCTGCTAAATTTACTAGCATTTGAAAGTAATTGACTTTTCTTCAACATACCTTCACACGAATGCAATTGTGGACAAGTATGGCTAGATAAAAGCCTGGCTTTTCTTTCGGCCAAACTTGATTATCTAATATTGGTAAGCATATATTATTCGATCTATATCAAGTTAAACTGAATTACGCAAAAAATGACGTATATTTCACAGTTTTTGACAATTTCAGTCAATCAAAACAAGCGAAAGGTGGCTTCAATCTGTAATCGACTTCGTAATCGGAGACATGAAAAGGTAATAATCAAAATCCTATCACTCCCACTCCACTCGGCAATTATGATTTTCCGTCAATTTATAATTTTTTCGGTCTATTTTATTACAATATAGTCAATTGCTATCAATAATATAAAATTGCCATCAATAGAAATACAACTAGCGGGGTCTCTTATAACACATTTAACGAGAAATACGTCAACAAGACCGACACGTACATGCAAATTTAAACGTGTAAAATAAAGTTTGTGCAAATATACAATCAATTTTGATGACTGTTCTGTGACCAAAGTTTGCTATTCAAAAAGTTATAAATGCATTTATAAAAAGTAACAATTGTAAAATGTATTTTATAGTAATTCTAGGAAATTGAATTAGGTTAGAAGACATTTCCAGTCTTGGCTAAGTATAGGCTACAGGTACATGTGCCATCGAGGTGCGGGTTATCTGTAAATTATGCTTGAAATGATAAAATAGATGATTTTAACAAAATAGAAGGGTGTTTTTACTGTGAAATGACAACTATTTTAACCTTTTTTTAAAGTTTTTTTTCATGCGATTGGTTTATTACAAATATACTAATATGCTAATAAATGACAGTAAACAACCTTTCAAATTGCATGAGTTCGGTGAAACTGACAATAGAAATTACACACTGTTGACAGCACTACATGACAAGTTGAGTTGAAAATTTTAATTTTACTTTGCACATTAATAAATGTGATATAGAAATATAATACCTTGTTCACATATATAAAATGATCTGATTATAGCATGGAATATTATTGGAACTTTTAGTAACAAGCGCCATCACGAGTTTGGATAGGTCACAGATATGAACAAAATGGGCCCGATTTTTTATTTAACAGAAATTCACTCCAAGAAAGTCCAGAAGCAGTTTCTTAAAAGGAACCAACAAGCGGCCACTGATATGGCAGAGTTATAGAAAAAGACAAGCAGGCTACTGCACCAAAAACGAATATTTCAAATTCACATTCAGAACGCTCTGTTAAGGTGCAAAACGTGCCGTGCCGTATGCCCTGGAATCATATCTTAACCGCTACAAAAGCTAACGTATATGTATTGGCTTATAAGCATAACGATAATTTTTGTGAAATTTTCTATGACGCTCTCGCGCAATTTGAAAATATTATTTAAAGTACAAAAAACGTGGACATTACCTAATTTATCTCTTTGTCGTAATTTATCCAACGTTTGTTTTTGGTTGAAGCGACTTCGAATATAATTTAACGATATTCTCCATATTTTTGTGATAGGAAAGAAGAACAATATTATTATTGTCGAGATTAGGATTTCGTTAACGAGTGGCTCAAGTAAGATGGGCAGTTTGATTCGGTTATTCCAACAATCGTACAAAAGAACAAAAACTTAAAAGATAGATGCGAAATATCATATTTTGACCATAAAAATTTCGGGCAAAATCGAGCACAACTAAAATCACCTTGATTGAGTCACCTCTGGCCGATATTACTTTACATGCTGTGAAAGAAGTACAGTAAATTTACTGTTAATTTGCAGTAATGTCTCCAATATTCGAAACCGCTTGGTTGACGAGGTTTATGTCAAGTATGGACTGTTGATGAACAGCACCTCGATGGTGCGCTCAATCAACAGCTCATAATTGGTCAAAAAAGCTCAATGTCAATAAGTAAAATCACTTTCAAAGAATGGCGATTTTACTACATTTTTGTTACAGTGATATATATGGATATAACTCGAATTGTTATCATTTTTCCAAATTTTGTTATTTTTTCGAAAATAAGGCGCGCAAGATCAACAATGCTTAGGGTATTAATAAATCGCAATTAATATGAATGGTGTTTTGAAAGTAATTAATATAGATATCCGTGATATTTATAAATCAGAATAATACGGATGCATTAAAATATATAGGAAAATAATAATGTAATTGAAATACTTGGGGGCGGTCGCTTTTTTCGTTTTGTCCAATGTAATTAATATGAATAAATATTATAATTTTTTATATGTGGGATTTTCTTTATTCGCCATTTTGTCAATTTACCATTTGTTATTATATTTAAAGGCATTGTAACATTTGAGTTTTTTTGAAAAAAAAATAATAAAGCAAATTATCGGCATTAGTAATGTCATTTTATTGGATATCTCGGTTAGTAATTCGACGCAAGAATTTTGTCTTGCTTTGGTTATTTCTAACATTCATAATCTTGCCTGCGTGGACAATAGTAAAGGGGGGGTCTTGTGGAGAGTTATCAGCCTTGAGGGTGATCCACTCATATAATTGTAAATAAAAAAATAATGTTCAATGTGCTTGAACTAATGTCACATTTCTAAACCCAAAATTGAGATAAAACTTCAGTATTTTATGCGCCTTTTCCATCTTTAATCTTTTTAAATATTTTTTATTTCCTTCCGCATACTGTCATCAACTCATTTCGTATTTCGGCTCCGACCTCGCTGACCAGTGGTTAAATATTAAATACTGAAATATTTCCAAATAAATATGATCACTTTGAGGAAATTCAACCAAGCATTATTAAAACGCCCGATTTCGATGATGCTTTCTTTTTTTCCACAATTCGCATTCGATCGTATCAGCCTAAGTAAGGCTTAATATGAAGTTGTTTGTAAGGCATACTTGATTTTCGGTTCCGAGCTCAACTGACCTTAACCGGGCATATCTTTGTTACGCCTGATATCTTCAACCTGCAGTGCAAGTGTATATACCACCTCTAGATAAACCATCGCGTCCGGTAAAGGAGCATTTTTTCATAGCTACTTCTTGGAGTGAATCACCTGGACCAAGTTCCTGTACCAGCGGCCACTTATAGTCAGACAGGGTAAGGGTTGTTGGAAAGATATGATCTTCCCTGTTCGGTCTAGACCACCCAATCATTATGCCCGGGTCTGGGAGCGGTGGGCATGGATCAAGCTCAGTTAAAACAGTTATAAAAATAAATTCACCATTTTGAAATTAGTTACCGAATATACAAAATATATAATACACAAGGAAGTGTGTAACGGGTATTGCTCAAGCGCTGTATTCGCCTACAAAAGTTTTTATTAGTTTCAAGACATTTTTCTTATGTAACAATAAACTTTTAACCATTAACACAATCATACATGATCAGATATGACCAAGTTTGACTTTTCAATGCCCTAAACATAATAGGATGAATATGATTTTAACTAACACGAAGTAGTTAAATTACGAAAAAAAATCCTACGCGGAAACTAAACTAAGTATACATTGGTCATAACGATGTGCAAGGGTTGTAGCGAAAGATTTTCCAAAAAATGTGGATTCTCTTTCAGTACCTATTTTACAAGTATGGGGTATGCTTGAATGGCGCATCTAATGTTCCATTCAAGCATACCCCATACTTGTTCCGTAGATATTTATCCCCACAATAGCGTGGTAGAAAATAATGAGTGGAATGTTTTTAACGTGCACAAGACAACTTCCGTAAAGACTCTATTTTTGTGGCAATGGTGTTTTGGAAACATCGCAATTAACCAACAATTTCTGTTAGATAAGCCACCCACTCCGTTTCGCTGTGCGTTACTAGCCACGATGACAAACTTTTGCAAATTTTCTGGCGCTAATTTTACATAAAAATAACAATAATAAATATTTCATTATTAATATTATTAATAATATCAACAATATTTATTATGAAATATTTAAGAAAAAATTATAAGCCACGTAATGGACTTCGGATTATCTTATGCAATATTATTTTATATCCGATACAATTATTTACGTGGAAGTTAAAATTGTAATTTGTGATCGGAAAAGCATTTTCAGCGCAAACGTATTTTTTTGTTGTAGGTATCTCGCGATTGTAACGTCTGTTTTCTATTGCGTTGTATAGCACGTGAGTTTGTCTGCACATTTTGGTCATGTTTTTAAAACTTTAGATAATAAGCTACAACTTTCAGGAAAAAATAACCTGTGGACATTCGCCACTTGATTGAAGCGGTGATCAATGCTCATATGTCGTAAATTCAACTTGCTAGTCCTATCCCAGGTAGACCCTGGTCAAAATGACAGGAGTACGGTCGTCACAAAATCCTCTCCTATAAGCTCACAAATTGATCACAATTTGAAGTATTCTGTTAATAGAGTCCGTAATAAATATTGTGGTGAGTCATTTTTTCCCAATTCAGAGTCCAAAATTATGTATACTGCATATGGAAAACTATAGGGGATAATCTCAATTTTAAAAGTGGTTTTAAAAATTAGGCTTTGTGAAAGTGTTACATTTAGCTAAATATTATCCTACTTTTACCATATATAGTCAAGTAAATGTAAACACAACTTGCAGTACGTACAGGATTACTTATGTCCGTCGAATGCATCAATATTTTTAATTTTAACGCGTTCCAAAACAGGACTTATTTTGTGATGGACTGTTGATTGTCAAACATGGGTGAACACCGATGTATCGCGAATAAGCGCGGTCTATCTGTGGCTCATGCTTGGGAAAATAATTTTACATCCCCACTGCCCATCAATAATCTACGGCTGTTTACTTACCAGTCCGCTCTGACCATTTCTCTTACCCATGCCATGGAATGCTGGAAAGTTGCTACTGCCTGTCAAAATGACAAGCGTGACGTTGTAAATCAGACGGCTTTTTGAGTAGAATTCAATATAATTTCATTTGTCAGCTGCTTGAAAAATTTCAACGAAAAACACAAATTTCGTTAACAAATTTTCATGCGTGTGAGTGACGAAAACCGATTTTTAAGTGTATCTGTATCACATTTCGTATTTAAAATTATCTTCGATGTATGTACGAATCAGAACTGAATTTTAATTTTGATCTAGCCTGGCCGCTGGATGTCGCGACCGGTATCCCACAACAGGAGTAGGCACATAATCCGTAGGTAATTCTATCCACCACACAACAAATCGAAAACGTCACTCAACGACAAATCACCTTTTCAAGACATATTTACGCTTCAAGGAATTGCTTTGCTAAGTATAGATGATAGCTAAAGTGCGAAATTAAGCATGCTTTATCTATGGCACATGTTCGAGAGTGAACGGAGTCAATTTTAGTTGTGTTTGCAAACCGGCTCACTTCCACTTTATTGTAAGTGTAGAAGACGGATATCCGGTTCGGATTTCGCACGCAAGTGGCAATAGCTGTGCCGATACGGATCGCCACCGGCACGAGTACCCCCAACCCCCTTTCTGGTACCCAAACTCCACTATTTTGTCACGTAAACCCCAATCGTAAAGGTAACTTTGCACTCTCGGGTATCAAGTTACTCCTCGCGATGTGGGGTTAACAATCCATAGAGCCTATGCCGTGCAGTGTTAGAGGTCCATAAAGTTTACCCATCTTCTCAATTTTCTATAAAGCGGAAATTAAAGTATGTTAAACTTCGTAGTGAAGGGGTTTGGGGTTTTGAGGACTGATTACCCAAATACCCCCGTTTACACAATAGCGAAATTTAAGCATCATAGGCCACTTGTGAACAAATCGAATTTGGTTCACCACACTAACGGGGTATCGAATGTACCCAAAATGATGTCACGGGCTAGTTGACTCTAATTCGAGGAGTTTTAACGCTGTACCACACCGGAGTTAAGTTTAGTATACTGGGGGACATTACCCTGCGTCGACAAAGGGTGAAAGTGTGGGGTACGGTAGGTCTGTTGCGTGCAAAAGCGACCAAACACGTGTTACTGGGGCTCAATAGACTGGAATTTTTAACGCGGATCGTTTTCCATCTTACCAGCTGAAAACCCTCAAAAGGATGCTTAGTCGTTAAAAAATTACTGAAAAACTTTTTTCTCTTTGCCTCCTAGAACACGATTTGTAATACATGGGCTATTAATAAATCGCGCTATTTAGCGCGGTCTGTCTATCGCCCATGTATAACAAAACCATTCCTCACAATAAAATTAACACCGAAAATAACGTGTGTTGAAATTAAGTATCGAGTTCCGTTTTGGCTGTCTAAAAATACGCCCGGCTTTATTTTACATCTGTAGTCTTTAGCTCCGTTTTTTTAAGTTATAGGTACAAAGTTCGATATCAGAGTTTCTATTTATAAGCTTAAATAAGCATTTTATCCCGATAAAAAATTTGCATTTATTTGTGTTATTTTTTGTTTTGGATTTGCCTTCGACTATATATGATCCACTGATTTTATTACAAGACTTTTAAATGTCAAGTTTGAAAGTCAGCTAAATATGAATATAGAACATTTATATATTAAAATTAGTAATAATATGAATATTATAAATTTTTGCTAAGCTATTTCTGTTGGATAGGTGTGTCAAAATAAAAAGCATTCTTTATTTTATTGGAAAACAATAATTTCTGCTTTCAAACCTTGATTCAACTAAACACACTCTGTAAAAGATGAATAAAAATCATAGTATGGTATTGTTTTCATTGTCCCAGAAATATTTCGTTGTTAAAAGAGCGGCATGATGATTTTCGTTGGAGATCTTAAAATACGCCAGGCTCCCATCAAATGTTCGAAAAACTATTTTTGGTATGAAATTTTAGAATCTTAGATTGTAGAATATGGAAAATTCAAACTTGGCGCAAACTTCCGTTTGGATTTTGTCTTTAAAGCTTATGTAATTAAAGCTCACAGAAGAACCGTGCCGTCCCGAAGTGAGGATCCTATTTGAGCTGTGATCAATAAAACTAAAATTTGCGGATTCTGACCAAGCGATATCTTCTGTCAAGTTTAAGACACATTCTAAATTTAGACCTTACCTATGTGATTATCTACTTGTAATTTTTTTAGTCACAGTATATTTTGATAGCATCTGCTATTCAAACTCAGTAAATCAGTGGATATTGTTGGCAATGAATCATATACAGAAGTGATGTTGTAAGCTTTGTGATCTCATGTTCATGATGTTTTAATGTGACGAATGTCAGTCATACAATCACTTATAGAGACACATGCATCTTATCATAATTTAAAATATTTTTATCAGTTTCTAACAACATCGTGAAATACTATTTTTACAGTATTTGTCGTCTCCCTCCTCCCCTCACTCTCTCTCTCTCTCTTTCTCTCTCTCTCTCACACTTTCTCTCCCTCTTACACTTGTATTCGTTCATCCCATATTTCATTGCGGTATTTTGATGGAATCATAATATTTTCGATTTTCGGTTTGGTTTGGCTTATCGAACCCTAACGAATCTAGATGAGTGAAAAGGCTTGCTAAAAATAACTAAAATACATCTTGTCATATCTCCTGCGCCTTGTTTTATGTTATAATCAAGCTTTATTTTGCCGCAAAAACTTATCAAGTTATTGTTCTTCAAATTAATTAAATTAGTGGACGCAATCTATCTTCTAAAATATAACACAAGTAATGTTTTTGATAGGGTAGTACGTAAACTGTGATTCAGAATAAAATGGCTATTCACTTCTCTGTTATCTGGTTGTTTGTACCACGCATTTAATGGAATTACAATGGTTACTAAAAGTATAGTTACATAACTATAATGTTTTGTGTTAAATTGTGACGTCGGAATGAATACATGGTTGCGATGCTGATAGATCACAAAAAAATCTGGCAATGACGATATTGAGCAAGTGTTATACAAAATGTTAAAAACATTTCTATGAAAATGAAATGGTTTCATGCCGGTGCTAAACGTTAAAAAAACTTCGTGTGTGAGGCTGAACAACACCGAAGCATTTGGAATTAAAATCTGATTCGGATAATTTTTTCAAATTTGATCGAATCATTAATTCCATTTAAATAACAAATATCTCATTTTATTATTACAAATTGTTCACATTATGAAAATCAAAAAATTCATCGTCACGAATTACCAATGTTATCGTAAACAAAATATTTAAGGCAATGTATATTCAAGCACACTCCATGTCTAAGAGTGGTCTAGTCCGAAATTTTCATATTTTAGCGACAAAATACAATCGATTTCGACCAATTATGATCAAAATCGTTTGCGTTTGTCGCTAAAAAAATGAAAATTCCACTTCACTTAGCGAGTTTTTGTTCAGATTCACGATTGATTCGAATAATTTGTGCTTCGGAACGATTCGAATCACCTAATATGAATCTATGCCCATATAACAACCCACAGTATAATAAATACCTTGTGTTGGACTCGATTAAACCGGAAACGTTGATGGTTAGTCCAATTAAGTGGTCGATCGCTGGTGTAGATTCAGTATAGGGCTTTGTTGGGGCTGACTCACGTAAATGATTTAGTATGAAAAAGCAAATGTGTAATAAAGAGTCACAGCGTATGTGTTAGAATATTTTATTAAGAAAAGTAAACTTTTTTATGAATTTACAGAAAAATTTACTGTTCGGCTGAGCTTGAATCACAGTGACTTATTTTTCTGCACAACACCATTTATTGTAATAACATTTTGCAAAGGTAAATCATACTTTCAATATAATTGCAACCACTATGACAAATACCCTGTTATGCAAATTGTAAGGATGATGACTATATAACCAATTTGCATTTTTGCTAAATGCTGGCAAATAAATAATCACCAGCGAACTTCTATTTTTATTTTATTCACTTCATTTCACAAGTTTTCCGAAGGTGAACCTGTGGAAGGATCAATATTGAGACTAAGAGCCGGTGCTCGATTAATCCACTATGCAATGAATATTCACCTACTTAGTCAAGAAGTGTATTTTTCCAAGTGTCAGATGACCCCGCGCCTCAGTGATGCAATTTTTTCGTCTACATTTTGAATGAATTTCAGGAATTATGCAATATTGCATTAGTTAGAAGTTTTATATTCTGTTTCTGACACCCAAAAAATTAATTGGAGGCATTAAAAAAGCAATGCTCCAACCATTGTCGACCGAAAAACTCCCAAAATGACCATTTAAATGCTTAAACGTAGGTAAACCCAATATATTTCGCTGTATTATTATGCTAATTTAACCTGTTTAAGCCCTGGAATCCCATTTAAAAAAATCGTGCTTCAGGGCTGATTTATAGTATTGTTTTATAGTGATATATAATAAAAATTCAACTTCCAGGAGGAAAAACTGAGGAAGCTCTTGCTGGGGTATAAATCATAAGCCGTTGGTCGCAAATATATAAATTCTGTGACTAGAATTTCCTAATAGAGGTTTCCGGAATCGCTCCCCTTACACTACCGTATCCTCATCCAACTGAGATATCGGACATCACAGTGCGGGAATCGGAAATAAAATGACATTCGAAACCAAGGTAATATTGTAATCAGAATTGATACGATATAATCCTAAGATTATCCCTTTAAAATATAAATATACTGTTAGAAATATGTGGAATATAAATATTCGTTTTATGTGTGTGAGTGTTATTGTGAATTGTAATTTGCTGTGTTTGGACTTTTGTTGAGATCAGTTTTGGAAGATGATTTTAGATTGTGTTATGTTTCTACTCAATGGATTTAGGAATTTTTTTACTCCGATTCTCAGCAGAATTTTTAGGCTCTTAGTCTGTTAACAAAACAAAAAAACATTATAATAAGTCAGTGTGTGAATAACCAAAGGCAGGAGGGTATTTTTTATAGCCTTTCATTTTAGTGGATCACCCTGAACAAGGCCCGGAACCAGCGGCCACTTATAGAGTGACATAGTTTGCATTTTTTGTAAAGACGCAATATTTTTTTCAATCGTACCCCTATTTTTAATCGTGATACGATGTGATTCTGAAATATAATTTATTTAAATAGCTCTGATTCCTAAATTTATAGCGCTTGGCTGGACAAAATGATACGTATTGTGATAGTAAACTTCTCACAGATGTCATTTTTGCAAGAAAGCTCAAAATTACCGTGATTTATTCGGAATATGAAACGATATTTTTGCGTCATATTTTTGTCCTTGTTCAAGCGCACTATTCTGGCATTTTTGGTTTAAATTTTATTCCTGAAGTTGTCCCGAAGCTGCTAAAGATTTCTTGTAATATAAGCGCTTTTCAGTTTTTTTTTAATGTGCAATACCTTGAAATGCGTTTCAGGTTTATCTATTTTTTGCCTTGTGATTTTTTTAATCCATTAATGATTGTTGTTAGTAGTAGAAATCTATTGCAGTTAGAAATTTTATTTTGTCAAGCATAAGCCACCGATGGACCGCGCCTCTTTGACGCGATCCATCAGTGACTCACGCTTAACAAATCATAATATTGAAAGCAATATTCCTACTAGAATGCAATGGAAGTGTTATCAGAATACTTAGAAACACGATACAACCTTATTGTTTTAAATGAAATTAAACGAAATATCATCTATTCTATCTATATACTGGAAATAAAATAATGCAAGGAATGACTATACCATATAGATATCCTTATATATAAATCTAACACTTCTACACATTTATAACAAACTGACTTCATCCTCAATCAAGCATGGTGTGAGGATAAACAGTGTGCAAAATCGCCAACACAAGATTGCTTTGAGTATGTTAAATAATATAGAATAAATCGCAGTGAAAATGTAATATTACATACATTCCATTCTGGGAAGCGATAATTCCTTCTATACGTTAAATAACACTCCAATTGTAATATACGAAAAGCATTCATACATCTTATAAAAAGGAAGGAAATTGTATCTTGTAAAATCATCTTCGACATATATACAGCAAAGATCCATTATTAGATCAATTCCATAAGACAGTACTCCATTCGGCGAAGGCACCATTGTTGTCAGTGGATACATCTCATTTTCTCATATGAGAGACAATGGCTCATCTCAAGATGTTACACGGTTCGAGAGAATTGTCACACACCATTTGAGATTTCAGCATGTTCGCGTTACACGTTTTCGCAAAATTTCTGCAAGGTGATATCGCTAATACGCGAAGCCTAACAATGCTTTATTATTTAGAGTTTTCTTGATTATTTTTTTTTGTCTTAATTGTGTGTTATTTGTTTCATACTGCAAGTGTTTTTAGAAATCGAATTTCTAAGTATTTCAAATGGAAGATGGCACTTGTATCGAAGTATTAACACGCTATGGTGTGACATATTGAACGGTTTTGTGTATGCATCGTGTCAGATATCACATTTCGAAATTGCTCCAAACATAACAACCATATTTCTTTGAAATGATATTATTGTTAAAACTGATTTTTCTATGCCCCATTTGTAAATACAATAACATATTCGATAGAGTTCAACAAAATGACGACAAAGAAATGGATCAAAATAAGAATATAATAATAATGCTGCTTCTTTTCCTTAGTTTTTGAATTCATCCAAAAAAGTCTTCAAGTTTGAGAAAATATTAGTAAAAATGTATTCTTGCGAGTACGTCATTGACTTATATCCCAATAATATATTTTATTTAGTGAAGAATAAAACCGAGATGTACCAATTTGCGTCAGTTACATATGCTTGACAAACAAACCAATGATTCGGATCTGCACAAATATTCTTAGATGGTGAATACGCAACTCTGATATGACAGGGGAATGTGTGCACCACGCGATTGCTTGCTCATGTCGCATTCATTCAATGGATTCCATATATACCGGTATGAATATGTTCATAAATTGAAATGCCAAAACATTCTAATTACTAGACAACAAATTACGGTTGAAATATGTATTGCCAAGTTTGTAACGCTTATGGACCGTGTCGTCGAGGAGCGGCCCGTCTGTGACAACGTATTTTAAAGTGCAAATATTTTTATATTGTATGGTTAATTTGAGCATTTGGATAATCCCAAATTAGGACAAATGACAGAAAATTTGAAAACTTATTTAAAATAAAATTTAACTTAATTAATCCAAGGCCTGGTGTCGCCGGATAAACTTTTAATTTTTGTTTACATAAGAAACATTGTAGCAAAATTGTTTACAATGGCTTAAACTATCCAGAACCATTTAGTTACTTTTCATTGAGAAATTAGTCGCGATTCGTTTGTTTTCGCAACTGATTGGGGCTTATCTGTTAGGTGTTATCAAGTTAGGTCATTAGCGAGCATTGTCTTCCTCTTGGAAACGAAAATGCGGCGCTCAAAAACAAACACTGTCACTGAAAAGTTATTAGTTTGGTAGTAACGCAGGTCTCCAAAAGTTTATTTGCAGAGTTATCTATAAGATAACTGATATAGATATTCTTTTGTTATTCTAGCAAAATATCATGTTCAGGAAGTTGCCACAATAGCAACAATTCGAAATTTGCAACAATAACAAATTTGTAGCAAATAGAACGACATTTTAGTCAATATAAAATGACGACTTTATGAAAATTTCAGTACAGTAACAGTTTAAGCATAAGACTCGAGAGCAGCCATCGCGCAAAGCACCCGTAGCTGGCTCTCATTTACAAATAGGAGAGAAATTGCACTGGCGTGGTAGAAGATTCGCGTCCTTATAACTGCATCGATCGTTTCTCAAGGTGGCATTTGAGAATTACCCTCGGAACTGACTGGAGGTTTTTGAGTTAAAATAATATTGTTAAATACGAGGATAGGTGTTAACGCGAGAGCAACTAATGTCGAAAATAAAATATTTGAAGTCTTTTCAAATAGAATTTCAAATAGGCTATTTTTGAACAAATCTTATAGAAGACTTTAAATATTTTGATTGATTAGAATTAGTCATGGGATAATTTCACAGGTGGACTTTTCAATAGGCAATGGCTTTTTTATTATTTTCAAAATTGATTTTAATTTTAATATTACTTATCAAATTGTTTGCCTATTTATAGAATTTACATACAATCTGGTAATTGAAGTAACATATTTAAATATCTTGACAAAGTTTGAGTAAAATGAGTTCCGACGAGAGAGCGTCCCCTATTTTGCGCAAGAAGACGTCGTTTCAGATTAGCGAGCTCATCAAAGTAAACGATAAACCGGAGAATCAGGGTTCAACGGGAAATCAGAGCGACAACGAAGTTGCCCTGAATCTGACAAAAACTCTGATACATACTGATAAAGAGGACCCAAACAACAACGAGTTGGAAAGTCGTAAGAAAGAATATTTCCCCGGAGAAGTTACGCTACCGAAAACGTCTTTTTCGATCACAGATTTGAGATCTCCAAGCGGACAAAGTGTGAACTCACCTTCTGACAGTGGATACGGAAGCGAGAGCCCAAGTCCTCATCAACAACCTTTCGTGCAAAACACTGCTTTCCCGATGTTTAAAAATCCTTTACCGACAACATCCGGGCCTTGGGGTGTGAATGACAATTCTGGAAAACCATCTGTAACTCCAACGACCCCATCTCTACATTTACCATCAATTTATCAAAACTTACTGTACAATATGAATTCCCATTTTCTTGCACGCGCACAAGAAGAACTGAAAAACAACAATTCCAAACAAAGGCACAGTCTCGAAACGCACATCAAACAAGAAACTGATGAAATTTCTCACAGTCGAAAACGTTCAAATAATTCAGAAACAGACCAAGGACTCAACTTGACCACATCATCTAAAAGCAATGCTTCCCCAGAATTAACTCCTCAACCTGACATGTGGGGCTTGCTTGGAAGAAGTGCGCCAAACTTCGATGCACGAATAGCCCAATCCGCCATGTTTAGTCCAAACAGCAACCCGTATCTTTCACAAATCATGCCACCATTTTTGGGATCTCAAGTTCCCTCCCCTATACCGTATATGATGACGTCACCGTACATGAGAAGCGTTTACGGAGAGCAATGGCGACTTATGCTAGCCGCCTATTCCTTATTGGCAAAAAGTGGAAAAGAAGCCCAAATTCCATCAACGAACGGTTTTCGTACCAGTCCTGTTGTTCCGAATGTGCCGAAGACTTGCGAAGGAGGTGTGTAATATTTTTCTACTTTCCTTCGTCCGAGTTGACGAAAATTTGATATACCACGAATCGATTGATACAAATGTTTTTTATCATTTATTGTTTTTCTACTCAAATATAACCAAGCTTAAAACATGTACCGCACCGCAGGTGTATATCTTTATATGAATATCGACCTAAAAAATGATTTGCCAAGCTCGGTCCACTGATGGATCGCGTCGACAAGCCGCGGGTCATCTGCGGACCGCGATTGACAAAATAATTTTTGGACATGGTTCATAGTTTTCATTCTAAGGTCGAGGTAATAACTAAATAATTCCACTTCCTTCTTTAGGTCAATTTCCAACCTTTCCGTATCACGACCAGCCAACCCTTGCCGATCATTTACGCCGAAGGAGTCCAGAGCGATGCACTAACAGGAACCAATCTTCAATGAAAATCCCACAGTCCCCCTATTCACTGCCGTCCCTAGTGGAGCCACGAAGGTACGTAAACTGGTGGACATAGATATAGTAAAATTAATTAATAAACAATTTTGTTTATTTTATTTTGTTCTGATTTTGTTTTTATTTTGTTCTGACTTAAAAATCGCACACACCTTTTTGAAATCTTGTCGAAGTCATTTTCTTATGAGGCATATTGTTATTGATATTATGGGAATATCAGTTTATCGGTAAAGCTAATTTCAAAGAATCGCTGTACTTTATATTCAATGAACATGGCATCAACAAAAAAGTAATTACTATGAGACGACTTTTAGGATAAATGGCAAAATTGATGTTTTCCTATTCGGCTTTGGTAGTTATTTTGCCAAAAAAACAATTAGCTAAATATTTGAATACATATTTTTTCTTGTAGTATTAGCGCATTGTTCTTAAAATAGCCCGGTTGTTCATGGAATCGAATCAGTCCAAATTATAAAATTATTTTGCCGTCCACATTACCTGTTCTAAATTTACAATTTTTTATTTTACAGTTCAAATTCTAAACTTCGTAAAAGAAGTCCAAACTCCGGCTACAGATCTCTTCCTTATCCTTTGCGTAAAGAAAATGGAAAAATCGTTTATGAATGCAACGTGTGCTCTAGAAGATTCGGACAATTGTCAAATTTGAAGGTAAATAATTTCATAGAATCTTTCGAATCAGAAATATTGTTTATTTTATTGAACATGCGTCACAGATGGACCGCGCATTTGCGGCGCAATCCATCAGTGACCCAAAACGTGTTCTCGCAGAAATTTTCTAGCTGAAGTATAATTGAAGTGATTCTACGAAAGCTACTCAATATCATGTTAGGAAAATTAAAATTATCCTTTTTTAATGTCTTAAACTTGGTATATTTTTACTGGTTTCAGTTAAAAATGACTCCGTTATTGATTTTCTTTTCAATTTTTTAAAAAGTGCAAAAAATGGAATCTTGATGTGAAACATCGCGCGCTTACCGCACATATATATCAAATTCCTACAAAGTTATATAGAAACATTTTAATCGCTAAAATAATGCATTTTACGATTTTTAATATATAAATTGTTTTACTTCGATTTTTGAAATTCATAATTTTGAAAACTGTACTTTTATAAAGTCTAAATATGTTAATAATTAAGCGACATTTTAGATCCCTTTTAGAAATACCGTTTTGAATACCAAAATAATTTTTTCTCATAACTTAGGTTCATCTCCGAGTACATACTGGCGAACGACCCTTCAAATGTGAGACATGTACAAAAGCTTTCACACAGCTTGCACATCTACAAAAACATAATCTGGTGCACACTGGAGAAAAACCTTATGAATGTGAAGATTGTCATAAAAGATTCAGTTCATCAAGTAATTTGAAGACACATAGACGATTACACAGGTATGATAGATTTTTTTTATTATTCGTTTTTTTTTCAAATTCATATTTTTTCATATCTTGTTAGGTTTTCTTCGCAAAAATGCAGTTTTTCAATTACAAAAAAGCAATGATTTTGAAGTTTATACCTTTTCGTTAAAAAGATATATTAATTACTTCATGAGAAAATTTTATTCTGCTTCTGCCGGTACCCAGTCAGAAAAAATTGACCATGCCAGAAATTGTGGGAAAAAAACTTAATAATAATGAGACTTATTTCGTAACCACGGATATTATATTATTTTATTTATTTCGTACGTAATTGACAAAATATTTTTTATTTTATTTACCAAAAATTCTGCTAACTATATTATATATTTGTAAATTATATAAGGCTCAAATAGAAGCGAACAAATCTTATATGTATATTTTTTCTTTTTTCAGTGGAGACAAACCATTTATGTGCAAATATTGTCCAGCGAAATTCACTCAACAAATCCACCTGAAAACGCATCATTGTACACCCACCGAGACCAACTGCAACAATCCGCCGAATTTAGCGATGTACGATCCCCGCGAAGGACCTTATCCCCACCGATCTCCGTTTCTGGCAAGCCGCATCTACCAGCGACATTTACAAACCGGGAATCATCCATTTTTGCCTCTTTCACCAACAAAATCTCTCGATTTTGAAAGTGCTTCATTTCCTCACACAGAGAAACCAGATGGCCCTACTGTGCCTAGATGGCTTCTACCAGAAAACATGTCCCAGCGATTACCAAAATCGCCTAGCGCCTAAATCGGCTAAATATTTTTCCTATTAATTTTTTTTTCTTTTTTCCGGGCAAGTGGCTTTTTCATATTTACATTTTCATTATTTTTTCGTTTTTTCATAAACTTCAGTTTAAATTGTACATATATATGCCTATTATGAGATTATTATCCAAAATTGAGTTCAAAATACGCTCAACTGAAAAGTAAATGAAAATGTTTTCCCAATATAGACAGATGTACATTCTGACGAAAAATATAAATATATTTTTCTTTTTCTTATTTTTTTTTTTGTTCCTTGAGTGTGATTTCAAAACAGCCACTGTAGTGTACTGTCGCTAATCCCAATTGTCAATTTGGCCATAGATGGCAAGAACTTCATAAGCGCACGCCATCAGTGGCCCGCTGATGTGGAAGTAGAGCGAAAGTCGAAGGTCGAGCGAATATGTTCAAACATATTTTGTTAAAGAGTGAGTCACTGATGGATCGCGCCATTTCAGATCGGAGAAGTCTTCCGTCGTTCGCAATCTTTATTATTTGTAATTATCATTTTTTTCTTCAATTTATGAAAATACACGTTGCTGCTATCGAATTTTTATTAAAAAAAAAGAAACAAAGTTTTCTTAATATTGTTATTTTTTCTCGAAATATAAACTGAGTGGCTTTTTCAATATTATCATTTCCATCGTTCTTTTTTTTTTCCAATTTTTCTCCAATACACAGAAATTATAAAAATTAAGATTGTGAGTTTCTATTTCCCCATCGTTTCGTGTGGGATCGGGCGTCATCGGTTTAAGCTGTTTTGCGTAGTTGAAAATTTGCTGGTCATTTAAGGTGATAAAACTTAGATATCCGAGTGGGCTGGAGTAAATGCTGGCCGGTCTTCCATTTTACTAACGACTTGTCGAACTTTATGGTGGAACTACGGTATGTAGCGGCGACAACATTCTTTTATCTCCGTTGCTTATGTTGTTGTGGTTGATGCTTATGGTTGATACGGAAATTAGGTTCGGATTTTTAACCTAAGGTCCATCTGTGGCTCATGCCTAACAAAATAAAATTTCTTAATGGAGTGGGATGAAGGATAGCGTTGGTCACATACTCGCATCACAATAACTTTCGTCGCTTTCATTTCGATATTGATTGGTTAAACCACAAATTGCTTAGTAACAAGGTAAATAGTTAACAAACAAGTCTATATGTGGTTACCATGCAATTTTTTTTCTAAACATGTGGATTTACTTCATGTGCTTCAATCATGGGCTATGGTTCGATTACATTTTTAAACACTGGTCACAACAATCCCAAGTGTGAGGAAGTGGTAAAAATGGCATATTCTAAAATTTTTGATACTGTTCTGCGCTTACTCGTAAAATATAGTTAAATTTACGAAATATTGTTTACCAACACTCCAATTAAAATAAAATAACGGATTTTCTCATCCACTTACAACGTTAACGACTGTGGGAGCCATTTTAAATATAATATATTTTCTAGAATACTTGTTTTTACCGTATATTTTAAAATGAGCGCATTTCTATTCACTTTTTCAACAACATGTGAATATATTTCACTGTTATATTATAAGGGAGTGCAGATCATCAAAACTACTCTTCTTTCTAGATCCATTTTAAAAACTTACTTTTTTTTGATTGAAGAATAACAATGATTTGTCTACACAGTCAGAAAAAATGGGCAGATTTTGTGGGGCATGGTTGACTGATGATTATTGATTACTTGCGCCTTTCAACCCGAGATTTACTTTTAAATTGTCATTTTCATACTTTTGCAAAAACGATTTATACCTTTAAGGAAACTTAAATATCAAAATACTATCTTATCAAGGTATTCAACTTCAAACTAAATCTTTTCGAATACTTGTTTCGACTCCACTTCAACAGTCGTCCAGTAACTTTTATCTCTCGTTGGTACCGTAATAGTTTTATTATTTCAAATTTTATATTTTGTGAGGTAGCTTCCTCTCCTATTAAAAGCCATTAATATGCTTTCGCCTACTTAAAACAAAACGGGCACCCCACATTTCAAAAAAACCGTTATAAGATATGCTTGTTCATATATGGGATATGCATAAGCCGCGCCTGTTAGGCACGTTTTATGCATACCCAATGTGTGGACAGGTTAAATTATTTCATAATCTCTAAATATGATATTACAATCATAATACATACTGTTACACCACCTGCCGTACTCCCGTCATGTCGACTAATTGTCGAGAGCCCTTCTCAAATTGAATCGAGTGCCCTCGACACTGTTTTTGAGTGGATTTCACAACTTTTGAATAATTTGAAACACATTTCATTATATCTCTTTATTATTAATAATTAGATATTAAGTAAATAACTTTTTCTTTTATTATCATTGTTCAATTTCAATTAATATCGGAAATTGGCATGCTGGTATAGATATACTGATTGTCGCTCTTATCACGTAAAAGAATATACTTTTGCTCGAAAACACATGTGAAGTGCGGGGGTACTCATGTTTTACCTTGTTGAAAATCAAAATTGGTCGTAGAAAGTGGGAACACCTGCTCGAAATTTAATAAAAATGTGTATGTTGGTTGATGAACAATTAGCATATAGGCTTTTACGTGTATTTGGAGTTATAGAGAAGAATAACACTGGTGTAATTGCGAAGCGGTTATAAACTTCAATAATATGAAAATCTGTCGGGCGCAATGGTCTATTGGTTACTGCTTTAATACCACAAAATATAGCTAGAAATGTAAGGAATACGCGGTAAGATTACGTAATAACTCGCGTTGTGTGTTTCAAGTTATGTAAGTTAAGTTATACCAAAAAGTTGCCATTTTAAACTGGTCAAAAAGTTAAATATTTGGTCTATATTTTTTTTAAATTCGTACCTAATTCTGTCACGAATGAAATATCATATTTGTGTAAAGTAACTTTCCGTGTGGTTATGCCTTTTTAAGAGCAATATTCAAATCAAACTTCGAATTATAAATTTGTAAAAACATATTTATTGTCTGTCACCTGTCATGTAAAATCTGGCATTACCGTCTCTCGTCGACGTTAAACTCCTTTGTGACGACATAATCGGAAACGTCATTGACATATCGCCCGTTTTACATGGTCGGCGTGAGCAAATAGTTGTGTTTCTCCGAACGTATTACTTAATGCATTGTTCCAACTCTCGGTAAATCTAGATATTTTAGAAAACGGACCATAAATAAATCGGGCACTTTATGTTTGATTTATTCATGATTATTATTTGGTCTAGGAAAATAGATAGAAAATTGAATCGGGAAATGAATACGATCTAAATTTCGTCGGAAAGTAATAATTTCGTTGATTATTATTTCGACTTTCGAATGCATATTGCGAAATTGGTCGACTATATACAGGAAAACACTTTTTTATATTCGGTAATCGTATGACAGCCATGCGCATATTTATTACTCTGGATAAAAACGAATAAAATGACACTTTTTCTGCTTCCTCGTCCGCATACACAACTATTCTACTAGAATTCCTGAGCGCGAGATTATTTTTTTTCAATAAAAAGCAAGATGCCACCATTTGTAAAGAATAATTAAGAAATTTAGGTTCGACGAAAACATATTTTCACTTCTCACAATTTCCAAAATACAGATATAAATTTATATATCCGCAATGCGAAAAACCCTGAACGTCAATAACGGTATTTTACACAACACGATCTCTTCACACGGGCTACGTATTCGTTCGAACTGACCATGAAGTTCATAGGTCAAATACGTGGGTAGGGTAGGCCTATACTCAAATACATAAATATTAAATTCTATTTCTCCAACCAACCCAATCAAATTTTTTATTTTGTCAAGCATGAGCTACAGATGGTCCGCGTCTAACCGACGCGGTCCATCAGTGACTCATACTTAACAAAAGTTGTTTTGACTACATTTTTACAATTGGGATTCGATTATTCAACGCATAAACGTTGCCACTCATGGCAGGGTAAGATGCATCAGTAAGCATTACCGGATTTGTGTCACGGTCAAATGATTACCTTTTCCTTTCGACCTAATATATTTCACCCGTGAAAGGACATATAAAAAAATTTCCCACGATAAAAAATGTGCACTTGTTTACGATGTGTTTTTTCTCGAAAATTATAGTATATGGCTAAATATGCAGTAGTTATAGTATGCCATGGAGGAGCAAAGTTTCCATTAATTTTCTGAAAAGGATTCGAGGCTCGAATTCCTAGGCAAAACAAACGAGTTCACCACATACTCTCTATAAGCATGACAATACTCAACGAAGCGCATTACTTATGTATACATAAAAAATGAAATTTATTGTTCAAGTTCTATAAATAAGCCTTATCAGAATTTTTATTTTGCTAGGCGCAAGCCACTGATGGACCGCGCCTCGGCAGCGCACTCCGTTAGTGATTCATACTTAACAAACATGTTTGGAGGAAATTTTTCGATTGGGAGGTTACTTAAGCTTGCGCTCGTGCTTACGGGACGACTCCCGAAGGCATTATTTTTCCGATCCCCGTTTCTGTTTCTCATGATTGAAAATATTTTGATAAGGAAGACCTATGTAGATGAGGTTCCTCATTTCTGGGGAAATTGAAATTGGATGAAAGGCTAGGTGAAATTTGAAGAGTTTAAATCACGAATATCTCGGATCACGTGAGGATCGGATAGATTGTTATTTAATGAAATAGGCAAACGGCCAGACTCGATTTTATTATTACATCTTCGATCAAGACATCAGACTTCGCTACGATATTGTACGTTGTAGCCTGGTCACAGATATCTCTCTAATAAAAGACTGTCCAAAAATAGAACTACAATTATGAATGTAACGAAATTTTCCTCGTTTTGTTTGTACAGAATGATCATTTTTTTATATAGCTCCCATACGACTAATGATGGGTATGGTATATTGTTTACAGCGTATCACCCATTATAATTGCCATCTGTATATTTTTAGTTTTTGGTTTTACTCTGCATGTGGTCAATGGTGCTTTTTAGGCCAACGTTTGTAAAATATATCTTATTCGCTGACTTTTCCCAATATCTGGCACACGAGCCTCAGATTAACTGACCCTTGAACCGTCAGTGACCCTTATTTTGTGATATCCTCACACTCTGGTCAGCGAAATATATACCCCCGCAAGTTGTCTGCAACTGAAATACGAACAAAAATCCAAGGTCACGAAAAATATTCTTGCTTAAATTTCTAGCAAAGATTAATGAATTCTTAACCCAATCTCAACATAATGTGCTATTTTTATTTGAGATATACTTCCACCATTACACTACTCCGAAAATAAACTTGATAATTTTAAGATCATAGCAGTTGTGTGTCTGCCCCATACCACTTACCACGTATGTACCACGCCCTATTAGAGCAATTCATCTATCACTTTGACATGGCGAAGCGAAATCAGGACATATGTGGTTGACGCATGGGATAATATGCACTCGTTAGAACACGTGCAATAAGTGAAAACTGAGTTGAATTATCCAAAAAACAATAACAAAATACGTAATTTTCCACTTGCTTTATACAAAAGCATATCAAAAATTGGCTTCGCAACAATCACCATTGTGACGCGTAAATAATAGGCTATATTCTTTTCGTTTAAAAGAAGACAAAGTAACTTAGATAAACATACCACAATCTGAAATTTAATTTTGTCAAGCAGGTGCCACAGATGGACCACGCTTAGACAACGCGACCTATCAGTGACTCATGCTTAACAAACTATATTTTTTTAGAAAATTTATGTTTTGGACGAAAATGTTGCTGTTGGTTGTGTTCTGCTACATCAGATTCCTGACATGCTCTCGTATTAAAATGTTGTGATATTTGTCAACCCGAATCAAAATATTCTTTTGCCAAACATGAGGTAACGATAGAAAACGTTTTAGTTCTCACACGAAAAATATTCTCTTTATTGATCTTTGTTAATACTGATGAATCGCACCGCTTAGGTACGGTCTATCTGTGGTTCGTGGTTGACAAAACAAAATTTCTACATAGCCTAATGTAATCAGGAATAAGCCAGGACGCCATGATACCGAAAAAACGTAGATTGGCCTTTTGATTGCCTTGAACTTCAGAAAATCTAAACATTTCCGGCGCGGGGCGATTTTCGATTTCAATTGTTCAATTGACTTATTTCGTGCACTGGAATCACGTTTTATGCGCCCCCGGCGGAGTTTTTCGGCTGTTTTATGCGTTTCAATACAATGAAACCCTATAATTATAAATTCGCCAGTGGTACCGATTTTGACTTCATGACTTTATGTGAAATTTTTTAAAATATGCCCTCCTCCTTTTTAAGATTCTTAATACTTCACTGTGTATATGGAATACTGGTATGGTTTTTATTATTTTTGTTATTCCTTTAGAGAACTTTATCCAAATACTTATTTTACAAAAAAGGGTCAATACCCTAAATTTTATGCTTTTTTCGACTCCGTGATCCACAATGAGGCCAACATTCGCGAGTATTTGTCAAAAATTGGTTTAAAACGCAATAAACTTGATCTAGACTTTAATTTAACACCCTTCAATTAACTTTCTTTAGGTTAAATTGCGCAGCACAACCTTGATTTACATCAAACTTAACAACGCTTAAAAATTGATCAAGTTACAAAAGTTGTCAAACGAAATCGCGTAAAATTCTATAATACTGAACTGTTCGTGTACATAATTGAAAAAAATATTTAAAAAATATTCATTACCTTAAATCTTAGGTTTGTAATTTTTTGAATCACCAATCAAATATGATAAACGTTGAAAGCAAATTTTTACTTTATTCATCTTCAAACCCCATTTTGTCATAATTTTAAAGTATCATTACATATGGTCACCTGTGAACCGTTTTGAACACCTGTCGATGAGGAAAGTGAAATGTGTTATTATCACGATAACCCTATATCAAGGACGTTCATCGCTTTCGGCGCTTCCCAATTGAGTTGAAAAAACACAATACTTTTCGTTACGGTCGATCAGGCGCGTAAAAATAAACGCCGCCTCTTTTTGTTGCCGGCACATTAAACATTAAAAGAAAGTTATACTTTGTTGCTACTTCTTCGGAAGTCTTAAAGCTGAACTGGTGAAAACAGCTGTTCCGAAATTCTTATTTTTATGGTGACGAATATTTCCGTTTTCATGACTTGTCATGCAACGTCCGTAGATTAGTCGTTCTATCAATAGCGATTTATTTACGACCTTCATAAGAACAGTTTTATTTTTACATTTCCTGGATGTTGCCTCAAACTTTTTAGGTTTTGTGGGAAAATGTCAAAATACCGAAACAATAATTTTTAAGTTAGGTCTGCTTGAGTTATGGCGTGACAAATTTAAACAAAATAACAAGAAAAATTGAACATCCCGCTAGGAAAATTATTATCAAAACGGGTTTTGTCAAGCATGAGTCACTGATGGTCTGCGCCGTCTAGGCGCAGTCCATCTGTGACTTGTGCTAGACAAAGTAACATTGGGGCACTATCGTTGATCTTTGTAACACAGTAAAAATGCCACGATTTGTTCAAACGACCCAGCGAGCTTTTGAAAATCTTCGCTCGAGGCCACTAAAAGCATGATGATGTTAAATGGTGATGTTACAGTCGAACTATGCCCAACCGAAAATTTCATGAACATGAAATGTTTGAGCATGGGGCACGGATGACATCAGTGGCTCATACAAAATTAAATTTCTGACTGGGTGGCAGTGTTGGTTTCGTCTTTTAGAATAATAGATGTCAGATGCCACCAAGTGGACATACAATTTTCACATTGTTTTGTGCGCGGCACTCGAACAATCCTTGCAACTTCATTGGGCATTTTTAAGTAAAATTTCCTAAGTATATTACATCAGTATTAGCAAATTCATATCTTACTTTGTGTGATCCGGATACATGTTATCATTTCTATTGCTTCGAAAGCCGAAAATATGAAAAATGAAGGCAAATATTCGTTTGATGAGAAATGATTTTCAAAGAGTGTTGAGTTCCAATTCTTTTTTAAATTGCACATAAAAAATTATTGCTATTTGAAGTAAAACTGATTGGTATATTGTCAAAATACTGATAGCGTTACATTACTTATTCAGTGTCAGAATAATAGGGGTTTAAAATATACTATTGAAACTTAGACACGTCTATCAACCATTTTAGCATATATAACACAATTTTATAAGACATTTATGCTCGATTCCAAGTCAAGCGACGTGAACACGTCAACACTGATTTTTTTTCCGTGTTGAATCATAAAGTTGGTTCGGCTTCGTGGCCCTACGTTATCATCAATTTTTTTATGACAACGCCGTGGCATGACACGGACCATCGTTATCAATTTTTTTTGTAATTCCTCGAGAAATCGTTTTTCAATAAAAAATTTCTTAAAAATATTTTTTTAATTTTGAACAAAAATTAATTCTTTTTTCCAAAAAATTTGTTGATTTTTTTTGAGACTTTTTTTTAAATAAAGAAGAAATCTCTCATAAAAGTACAAAAAAATGTTAACAACGATGGGCCACCATACACGTTTTTTTTTTGGGGGGGGGGGGGCTGAAATGGCCATACGAACTTTACACAATCAGAAATTTTCTTTATCAAGCACGCGCCACAGATTAATCGAGCTCACCGAAGCGATCCATCGGTGATACATACTGGACAAAAGATGTTTTGGCAAAAAAGTGAGCGATTGGGCAATCATCCAGCACCCCAACCTTTCAGCACTATGCTTGAATATAGAATTGACATTGCCTGATTCCGAGAAAATATATTTTAATGATACCTGAATAGCCGCAAGTTAAAGCAAAACGATACTGGATGGTGCTAGCCACCAACTAGAAAGTCCTTGTAACTTTCTGGCCAGGCTACTGTAACCAGGGTCCTTTATTTCAAATCGGTTGACACATCGTACAAAGCTACAGTTTTTTTAATTGCCCAATTGAGTGGATCACCCTTTGCAATTCTCCAGAACACAGTTTGTGTACTTTGTTAAGTTATCGCAAATAGTATTGTGATGCAACAATCACTCTTAATTTTCTTAAAATGTTAAAATGAAAATATTTGAAGAAAATCATTCATTCCATAGAATCTATGGGAACTGGTATACGATTTGCTAGGATTTATCGAAAATCTGTTAAAATCAACTTCCAGAATGGCCAAAAAGGAACTATTAGTGAAAATTCGAGAGAAGAGGCGTGGCTTAGAGCAAGAGCGTCAATCTACGAAATTCGTGAGAAACGCGCTTAAGACTGTGGCCAAGTTTTTCGGGAGAAAGAAGGGTATCTACGAGGAGGTGTGTTGCTTGTATAATTCTGAGGAACATCTAGACTAGACCACTCATAATTGCTAAAATCATATTGCAGCTCCGTTACAAGCTTTAGTAAGGTGTGAGGGGAGGCTCGGGCGAGGGGGAAGGGGCTTAGCAAGTTTTTAAACTTCAATTTTTATTCAGATTAGAAGATCTGTTATTTAATTAGGACATTTATGACGTCATAGTACGACAAACTATCTGCTGTTTAGTTGCGCTCTTGCCACAGTAGACATAAGTTAGCTGCGAGAAAGTTTAGCTCAGGTTAATCGGCGGATAGTCAGGGTATTTCAATCAAAGCGTTGGTATGTTAGGCGTGAAAAATGGAAACATAATTAACTTATCTGAAGTTTGTAGTAATGAATATTGTAATCATCAGTCAAAATCAGGGGAAAATGGTTGAAAATCGTTCGATTCTTCCAGGATACATCAGGAACAGGAGTTGGCAAGTCTCTGCAGAAAGTCCGAAAGCAGACGACAAAACAACTGAAAAAGGTTTGTGAAAATCTCTACACTAAATGCAAGTTCCAAAGAACGTTAATAATAATGAAAGCGTGAAAAATATCGAGGAAGCCACCCGAGATTAGCATTTTGGCAAGGTTTTTATAACTTAAGTGAAAGGAAACGGAAATTAGATTTCGATAACAGCGTTATGAATAGACCTACGTTTAGAGCTACGAATATCTATCTCGTGGGGATTAAATTAGTGCGAAAAGATTGCCGGACGCTTCATCAACGCATCTTAGTTGACGTAACCGCTAATTTAGTTACCAGAGATCATTTATATAATGTACTCTGCTGTTTACGCCTTCATGCACCAACCATCTTGATTGTCGATGCACAGGGAATATAAGGTAAGTTAGCGGTTAATGAAACCCTTCTAAATCCGATTTGGACTGCAATTTGCACGATGGGTGGGTCAGCCGTATTGCTTTTCATATCCTGCCTGTGTATCATAACAAAAAATATCTATTGTGATGAGTCCTCTATATATCTGTGAAATAATCGACAAGAATATCATGCAGTTCTGGGCTTAAAGTGTGTCCAATCGTATTCCCTGCCGTCAAATGCGGAAACGAAAAAAAGTTTAGATGATTTCACCATGTCAGGAAGATGTACTAATCACTTCACCCTACTATGGTGTTTCAGTTCCGTAAAAAATGTTTCTACTAAGGGTGCAGTTGCTGGTATTTTGTGTACTTTGCGTTACTTGGCACTAATTGCTCCCGCCTTTCCGACATTAAAAATATATTGTTCTACGACAGTTCAGTTAAACAGTTCAGATAGTAGTAGTAGTTTATTCGTGCGATACCATTCTACCTCTCCAATTTGTGTCATATTTTAGGTATTTTGCTGTCGCTGTGAGGCGACATGGGATGATGAATACGATTATTACGATGACAACTTTGATGAAACACTTTATTATTATCGTGTACTTGGTTTTGAAGCCCCATGTCCTTCATCGTACAGAGGAAGGCGACAATACATCTCCCACTATTGCCCTGGGCACGGAAAAAACCCCATTTGTATGAGCGAGGAAGAGGTTTGTGAAATTGAGATATATATTTTATAGCAATAGTGTATTGGTACGGAATACAGAATAGTCCTGGTATATTTCCTGCAGGTCGTAAGTGGCGAATCAAGGGAAAAAGAGAGGGGTGATGGTTTTGCGACCTTCCAGGCCATATACTATTTAATCCACCATGGTAGTTCAGTTCCATATACGATGTTCTCCTCTCAGAGAACAGTTGCTGGTACTTGTAGTAGCTCTTATATTATTTGAGCGGCAGTTGCTTTCGTCCTTTGAAATATATGGACATTGGACAGACGCTGGAAAATGTCATAACTAGGATGTCCTTACCAGAATGGTCATGTATTCTAGAATACTAATTTAGAGTAATTTTGTTTGTCGATTATTATTTAATTTATTTATTTTGCAGTAAAATCATGATATATGCCAAATTTTACGTTGTAAAATTTGACATAAATAATGACCTTGCTGCATTTTGCATTCTGCTGTAGAGGCACTGTTTATATATTATAAAGGTTATTCGTCTAAAGCAGTTACTTTTTATTCTCTTGTTTATCTATTGTTTCACAAAATTTGATGTTATATTGGATTTATTCTGCTACACAATAATCGATTTGAAAATAATTTAAGGGAGACAATCGTGACTTTCTGAAGTTTCTGTTACCGTTTTTAGGAACTATTTATTATTTGCTATTTTAGGATGAGTGGGCACCTCCTCCCTCACCCCTCCCTACACCATTTGCAGAGTTGGTCAAACAACGACTAGATTGCGATTGGTTTGATAAGGTAAGTGCTTTTAAAACTAAGTAAGTAATACATAGATTCATTTATAGTAATAAAAATCAAGGGAGACAAGAAAGTTTTTCTTATGTTACAGGTTTTGAATATAGTTTTATTTCCTGATGGAAATATTCGATTACTATATTTCAAGTTCAATCTTGATTCTTAATAAAACTCATTCTCTTTTTTTTTAGTATTCCCTGCAGTTTTTGGTGTTCTCGTAAATATAAAGAGTTATATAAATCACAAAATACTATATACATGCCGCATAGCCATATTACAGTCACCAATCATTTCTAGGACTCAAATTTTGTTTATAGTTTTGTATTAGTAAAATTCAAATATATCTTGTCATGTTAGTTTTAATAGGATTGTGGTGTTTGTAATAAAGGTCTGCGTGTCGAAAACTATCAAACGCGTTTTTATGGAGTTCTGGTCAGACGATTATCCAAAATATCAAATCTTTATTTTTTTCTGAATATGTATATTATATAGTATATTATGTATTTAAGTATCAATTTGAATTTTGAACGTTTTAGATGGATAAACAAGCCAAAAAGAAAGAAAAACTCTGGGTAAGTATTTACCGTGAGTAACTCTAAAAAGACGTAGTTCTTGGCTTTCTCTGATACATTGTACTGAAAAATAAAGATAATCGTATATACATATTATGTATGTCCAATTGCCCATAAAATGCCAAGGAAAAATGTGTGAAATGTTTACGGAAAACCTCCACCCCCTATTCGAAACTGGTGTCTGCACGAGAGGTCTAGATTCGCCATTTAGTTAAGCTGTATTCTCTACTTTCCTCTCCCGCAGGATCAAAATGAAATCATATCCTATGTATTATTTGCATGAATCAAGATTTTGCTACTCAAATGCAATTTAACAATATGCCGAAACAGGTGCAGATACCAGTTACAAGTCGTGATTAGATCGTTTTTGCTTAACCTTTAACTGATTTTTCTTGTGCATGGTCATAGTTCGTGGATGAAACCGTAACCTGCGGCTATTTGGACCGCCGTGTGCCAAATAACAGACGGTCATCATGACAATTTCGTGATAGTTTGCATAAATTTATTTTCAGAAAAAGAATTGGGGAGTTCCGTTCTACGATGTTAACGAGTTATACTGCCCATACGGGGAAGCTTGTGTAAGTGTAATATATACTATTTTTGTCATGAATTAATTATTATTTCATTTATAATATATATTCTTTCACATCTACTCATTTGAGGGGTTCACTCTGAGCAAATGTCTTTACCTGCGGACACTTATACGTGAGCAGCGTTGTGTTGTTGGAAAGATATGAACTTTTTGGTTCGGCTGAGCCTACCTAATTTATTACACCTGGGTTGAATGGTGGGCAGGAATTAACAATTCGGACTTGCTGGCACTCGAACTCAAGATATTCAACCCGCGATGGCAAAATGATAACCACTGGGCGAATAAAAGGAAACATAGAAGTGGTAGAAGGTTTCACCATTGCCCATGGCAGATACCACACACCGCACTTTACCATAGCAGTTCAAGTTCCGTTTGGAATGTTTTCCGCTTAGAGAGTGCAGTTGCTGGTACTACATTTTGTAGTAGCTCTTTGCTATCAAGTGGCGGTCAGATGGTTCCCTTTAGGTGTTGCTTCCGGCCTTATTCAGAGTGAATTTCAGTAAAAAAATGTTATCCGTTTTTCCCCTTTCTTGTTTTCTTCAGAAAAAGACTGAAAAGAAGGAAAAGTTATGTTTCTTCAGAAGGGGAAAATCTCGATCAAAGGTAAATATATCTTAGTACCGTTTTTTGAGTCTGGCCACTGCATTTCGGCGATAACTTTTGGTCGTACGTTAAACTGACTTTTAATATATATTTTTCTAAATTTTTTTTGTTATTGTAGTAATATATCATTCCAAATCTATAATTCTGTTGTTTTACATTTTCAGAAACAAACGGAAGAGGATTTAACATCGCTTCAAGGAAAGAAAGCGGTCGCTTTCTGGTGCCCACTAGAGGTAACGAAGAAAACAGCAAAGAAGATTTGCTATGAGATCCCAAGATTTGAAAAAGTACGTATATTTCGTGGATATTTTGTTTCTTGAGTTTTTAGCATGGTGAGACTGTGCAACTTTCGATTCTAAAAGAAAGTTGGAGCTAGCTAAAGATTTTTTTACAGGATGTCAATAAACGGATAATAAGTCAAACTCGACTTACTGGGCGACGAGCACCCGTAAAAAACAAGCCTTTCGGGATTGCGATGATTGTGCTATACGGGGCTGGGCAATTCGATTCGAAGCACAAATTATTCGAATCGATCGTAAATCGTTCATAGGAACAAAAACTTGCTGAATGAACTAGAATTTTCATTTTTAAAGACTAAATATGAAAATTGTTGCGCTCAGACATGGGATGTGAATTGAAAATACATTGCCCTCAAATCTATTTATGCTAAAATTAGTAGTACAAAACTATACATATCTCAATTTTCACAATGAAGACAAGCTGTAATAGTAAAAATGGAATATTTGCTATTTTCGTGAAATTTGTGATTCGATCCGAATAGAAAAAATTAATCGAATCAGATTCGATTCCCAAGTGCTTCGGTTTTGCCCAGCCCTAGCTATGTACTTTCCTATCCCTAATCCCCATGTGCTTAGCGTTCTACTAAGTAAAGACATGTTGGGGCATATGAGACAAATGAAATAGAGTGTAACAGCCAACCTCATATTTGGGCTGCTGCATCTTTATAATTTACTTCTTTATTTACTTATAAGAAAAGTGATGAAATAAAGAAATAGCTAAAAAATATATTATTTTTAGCCCGACAACCGCAACGTCAAACCTGGCGGTATGGCATTTTGGTGCCCACTTGATGTCGCACCGGAGTCGGTCGGGGAGATAATTTGGGAGATTCCCAAATTCGTATAGGTAGGTACAGATATGTATATTTTGATTCTTTTAATATATTAATATGCAACCGTTGTACTTTTATTTTGCCAAACATAAGCCAATGACGGCCCGCACCTCGACGGTGCGATCCATCATTGCCTCATGCTTGACAAAAGTTATTGAAGATGGCGTTTACCCTATGATATGTTATATATGACCATTGTGTATTCACTCTTTTTATATTTGAACTGAAAAAATGACACCGTAGTATGGCTATTCCTTGCGATTTTTTTTATAATCATCCTCAATCTAGTCGTTTTGAGCAACGCAAATAGAAGCGACTGTGTGGACATACGGAGTTTGCGTTGTTATAAAAATTTGTAAACATATGCTGGCCAATCAACCCATTGTATAATAATTTGGATTATCTCATCGAAACCGAAAAATGCGTATTTTTAGCCAAACTAACCTCGTTCGATGTGGTTAGATATGTTTTATCCGTCATCCAGGGCAGATACCACTGACTGCATTTTACTATTGGGATTCATTTTACATAGAATGCTTTCCATCTGGAGTGCAGTTGCTGGTGTTACAGTTTTGGTAGTTTTTTACTATTAATGACCATTGGTTGATTCTTTTAAGCACTGCCTAACCTTGCTTACGAAATTTCATTTTGTTCACAGTAGATATAGCCTACTACATTTTACTGTATCAGTTTAGTTCTGCATGGGATGCTTTCTGTGTAGAGTGGTGTTTCTGGTGCTTCCTTTTTGGCAGTTCTTTACCATATGGGTAAAAATGGTTTTTGACCATCAACCTTTCCGATCCGATTTACCTGAGTTTATCTTAATTACTCAGCTTAGAAGTTATTGGCCTATGCTAAGTGAGGTCCTTGCTTGAGGTGATCCCAAGCCAACATAATGATCAATTGTCCACACTTGTCTACTTTGGGCCTATTATAATATAAAATTAAATATATTTATTTTTCAGAGTGTTTCTCAACACTCTATGGGGGGAGGGGGATGCTGGTCGCTGAATAAACGGACAAAGAATAACCTGGATATAAAATGGTGAGATATGTTGTATATATTATTTATTATAAATATAACAAAGCAGGAATTCTTTTCTTAACAAACTTTTTAAGCCTCGCCCCTTGGCGCTAATCCTCATAATTCTCGTCGCATTTATATCTTCTCAATGTTGAGCAAATACAAACAAAACAATCGCTTATATACGTGTTATTTTGTCAAAGAGAAAGAAGCAGCTGTTGTAGAAACCTTTTATGCGCGGTTTTGTAGAAGACAGAGCACATATCCTATCAGCTTGCAATCTAGTTTGCTTCAACATTTTGTCTTCACATTGACTAGAATTGAAAAAACACTTTCACACAATGAGAAGATCATTCCACCCCTTTTGCAAAACCTTTGCGCCCCCTAAGGAAAAGAAACGCCCCCTCTCCTCAGTTAAAGAATACCTGCTATAAAACTTATCTTTTTTCTGAAGATCTGAACACGTAAGTATTCCTCGTGCCGATGCTATAGTATAGTCAAATTATGATGAAATCGTTTTGATCGACGTTTTTTGGTGAAGAAAATCACCATGTCACTATTTTTCTAACACAAAGGAATATAGTGGATACTTGCTTCCACTAAACTTGTTTCATGAGTGAATAGTGCTATTGCCACAATTGGCTCGCCGCAAAGAGTCTTCAAAATAAATTTCACAACCTTTGGCCATCTAGTCAGAAGAATATGTAACATCATGTTTTGTCGTATATGAGTATATCCAGCAGTGACTGGCACTTGAAAAAATAAAATTTCTAATTTGTCAGTACACAAAAAGCACGATTATATCGCCCGAAAGGTGGTTCGGCACGTGACCGTTTCAGGAAGACATTTATTTCTTAGGTAGTTGAAACACATAATAAATACATAGTCACTATTGCAAAATCCTGTGGCTAGCAGTTGTTCAATTCAATCAATACTTCAAAAATTCAGAAAAAGCGAGGAATTAGCATTTGCTACAAAAATAAAATGTCCTATTGTTCACAATACCGATGTATTTACATTTATTCGGTTAAATAGCTTACTATTTCACTACGGTGGGAATCAAGTATTTAAAGATTTGGGCGGTTTAATTTTCGTCTTAGATTCTAATCGCATTGATTTGTATTTGATTCTACAACGAATTTTCTAGACGTAACGACTATAATTTTCCCTCAACTTCAACTTACGTAATTCGATTCGAAAATCCATGCAGTTTAACTAGATGTATTATCACGTAGGTTATTTTTTCAATCAAATTCGAAAGTTGCTTGTTCGGTATTAGAACTACCGTGCTGATCCTGTTAATCCTCTCGGTTTAGGTTTGGTGTACTATAAAATTCCGGTAATATAACTAATTTTCGCACTTATTTATTATATTTTGCTTTATTACCGGTAGATACTTTATCTCACCTTGGTACTTGACACCGCCATAAACATTACACTAGAACAAATAAAAATGTTTTATGACAGTACCTTGTTCAACCAGTTATGTTGCTGTAACCTGTCATAAAAATGCCCCTCAAAATTATATTTATATTTATTTTGTCAAGCACGAGCCTCTGATGAATCGTGTTAATTTTTCGTGGCGTATTAATGAGTACGACGACGTTGCTATAACGTTAAGCAATGCTTCGTTATGACATATATGTTCTTTCAAATAAGTTTTGAAAAGTATGAGTCACAGATGGATCGCGCCATCCTGACGCGATCCATCTGTGTCTTATGCTTGTCAAGGTAAAACTTCCGAATAGTTCCACTATTTAGATTGAGGATTCGCATCAGTTCGAATACTTGTTTAGTGAGAATTATTCGAAAACAATTTTTTCTTTGGATATCCCAAATTTTCACATATAAATAATTTAAAAAGTATGATGAGAGCTACTTCATATGACTATTGATGGGCAGTATTTCGGCGCGGTCCATCATTAGTGGTGACCGGAATCAAATATCTGTTGAATTTTAAATCGAATCGAATATTCGAGTCAAAAGATTATATTAAACATACAAAAAGGTTATCTTAGAAAATCGTTAAAGACATTAAAATTTACGTCGATTATCTGAATATGTATTCTTTTTGAATCTGTTGGTTTCGGGTCAGTGGAAAGATTCTTATTTTAGACAAAAAACATAGACTATAGTACGTCATGGCTACGGCTGAGCAAAATCGAATAACTTGGAATTCGAATATTTTTTCGAATCGAATCACGCATTACTTATATAGATAAAATATCAATGAAATTCCAGTTAATATAACCTAAGTTTGTTTGGATAGATTTTAGTTCAATCGAGTTCATCATATCGTTTCACGTAATTATGCAATTATAATTGATTTAAAAATTATCCGTTCTTCCCTTTCGATTATATTCACCTTATAGAGAGGACACTATAGATAAATATTTTAATTCGCGTCCGACAGGCATGACGTCGTAGAGGTTTTTTTATTTAATACACTTTAATGCTATTTTCTCAATTGGGATATACATTATAAGATGCTCAATATATATTGTTCTTTTTTTATCGTCTTAAATTTCCCGCCGGTATAGTATGCGGCCGCAATTTCTATTATGCCATGCATGGGCCGTCGATGAACTGCGCCTTCACGGCGCGTTTCATCACTGGCCCGAGCTTCTCATACGAGTCAATTGTTTAGTTAATCCGGATCTAGCGGTGTAACCTGTTCAGTTGCTTCAGAACTAGATAATACCAAAGAGTTCGGTATTCCTCCTATAGCAAGAAAACGAGACGCTGATAAGAAGATATTAGCAGAGTGTTTTTGATATTACATAGTTGTAATCTGGGTGGCAGAATATTTATTTTCTTCTCATGTTAAAAATAGCTATGTCCTTTTCTTCGGATCGACAAAAACTCGCAAACACGTCAAAGCAGTGTTAATCATTTTAACCCTGTTTCAGTTTGGTTGCTACCAGACATTTTACCGACATTTTAATCTTCTAGGAAGCGATACATTGTGAAATATAGTCAATTTTCTAAATTTTCTCCTGATGAACCCCCATTTTCTTTGGGTATCCTGAGTATCAGTGTAGCTGACATTCGGCCATCCTGGTCGTAGTCAAACGATATTTTATCGTAAAGTTTATAATTTATCTTTATATATATACAGAACTGGTCTTCATTTTCTGGAATTAGTTAATTTTTTAATTTATTTTTTCGAATTGCTACGGAAATTGAGTATTTTATGTTTCATCGAATCAGAAACCGGATTTTTACAGGGTTTTAATTGTGATAACAAACTAGATAGTCAAAATAGGTTACCAGCTAATCTAATTTCGCTTTAAGGACTGTGGGCGCAATGTCTTAGTGGTTATCATGTTGGCATCAGGTTCAAGTATCGGTAAGTTCAACTCGTTCATCCATGCCCACCACTCAACCCAGGGTGTAATTACTTGGGTTTGGCTTTGCCCAACCGGAAGGATCATATCTTACCAACAACTCTAACCGTGTCCGTCCACAGGGCCTTGGTCATGTTGATCCACTTCAAGAAGAGGCTTAAAAAAGAGATCGCCGTCGGTTCCTAATAAAGCAGTAGTTAATTAAAACGATTTACTTGGCGTGGATAATCCATAGCTAGGCGGTCCAAATTTTCAATTTTTTCTATACAACGTTTTTTTTAATGATTAATTTATTGGCCTCAAATTAATATAGTAGTCACTTTGAAAAATATTTACGGCCACCAACTTCAAAAATGAAGTACCGCATCGATAAATTTATCTCCGGAAAAGAGTTCCCACACTTTAAACCTCGAACAGTAATAAAACGTTCAATTTTGTGTATATTGGTATTTTAATACCCTTAAAAATTGTGTAAATACGCAATATATCATGGACAAACTTGCCGATGACTCAGGGCGTTAGAATGTTACACAGTAAAAATGTGGCAACTCTAATTTGACTGCGCGGTCAAAAGTGTTTATAGGCGATATATCAAATCACAAAGTGCCTTGGGCGTGTTACATACAAAAAGACTAAATTTACATCCTTTAGTAACACCTTTAAATGTATGGTCGATTGATAGATCGCGCTAGAATCAGCGCGATTTATCTACCGCGCTTACATGGCAAATTGTCACAGAAACGAGCGAATAAAGAAAAAATTCTGTATAATGGCGTAGGAAAAAGGTGACTGGCTATTATTAGTGAACCTGACGTCGACCTGAACGGATATTAGTCGCACCGAGAGAAAATTAGAAATATCGTAGAAATGAGGATTAAGACAGAGCTTGGGAATTGGAATCGCTTGTCAGTAATAATCCGTAAATTCAGTCTTTTTTTAAAAAAAGCTTGTAATAGCGTGTATACAGTCGCCAGCCTGAATAAATATTCGGCGGAAATGGTGTCATATTGTCTCTATAATGAAAAAAGCGCGCCGGAGACGGGTTTTGGTTGAAGTTTATGTTATTGATTTGAAACGCGATTTAGGGACCATTTATGGTCAATGATCTGATTAGTGACCGAAACCGCAACACAAATTATATGGAAACAGGAAATTGAAAAGGGATCGTGCAAGATACACGATTTTTGAAAAGTTAGCAAAAAAAATGTTTTATCAAATATTGTTAGCCTTTCGCCATTTTGAATTATTAAGCTTGTGCAAACGTTGACTTGTGATTTACTTTACCATATACGCGATTTCTTTGAATACTTTCCTAGAACGAATCTCTTGCGTGTCGTAGGAAGCGAAAATAGAAAACAAAGAAGTGGTATATAGTTTCACCATTCGCCAGGGCAAATCCCACCCACTGCACCTTACCATTTGTAATGAGTGCAATTTCTGGTACTAAATCTTGTAATAGCCATTTGATTTCAAGTTGCGCTAGTTGATTCCTTTTCTGTACTGCTTCGGGATTTGGTCAGAGTAAATTTCAACTAAAAGAAAAGAAAAGAGAACCCTAGATGACTTTCCTAAAAATAATGTTCATTAAAACATAAAAGCACCATTATAAATACGTCATAATTTTCCTTCGTTAGTTGTCTTGATTTCGAGAAATAAATTTTAAAGTGTGACTTAATAGCACTTAACCTCTATCATAAAAATATACTTCAAATAAAATCTCTTAATAAAGATTTATGTTTTTTTACGTTAATGTAAACAAATAAGTTGGTTTTTATTTTATTCTTGGATATATACACTTAGGACAAGATGAGAGTCCCTGTGATTATTGCTATACTCTGTTTATGTAAGTATAATACGTGAAATTATTTTTCGTACTTTTCTATTGTTTTACTGAACTGAAATTTCAAATCCTGTCTTTTTATGAGGTGGTAGATGGTTTCCCTATCACCCAGGGCAGATATTAGTCACTGCTTGGCGGTTTAATCCTTTTAAAATGTTTAAACAGGGCGAATTTCAATGAGAAATTGAGAATAACAAACCGGTGGCTTATATGCGACACATAGAACAAATTTTAGACCAAGTTTTTGACTCAAATGAGCGAACATTCGAAAAATCTAAATCATTTAGATGGGGTCTCAAGTTTCCACATGTGCTATATTCAATGTAGGAATCGACTTTAAACTGTTTAAATAACATTCTATCTGTGTATTATGTATTCCCATATTTACGCCATGACGACTGTACAAACCGAATAGTGGAAAGAAGTGGTTACAAATCTAATTTTTTTTCTTTGAACATCAGTGTTATTTTGAATAAACAATCATAAATTATACTTTGTGAGCATGACGGGCCACCGACCAATAGCGGGCGATCCATCATCCATCGACCAATCGTTTGGAAAACATGATTGATAAATTTGATGAACTTGACTCCAAAAAAACAAAAATGGAAAATTTACTTAAAATCGAGAAATACAATATTTCATCCGTTTTAATTGATAGTTCAATTCGCCATTTTGTTTAATACCTCCTCGCCATGACGTATACTATACCAGCTACCGTTAAAGAAAAGTTGAAGAGCTGCATATTACATTTCCTAAAGAGTCTATTTAATACAAAATCATTTTATGAACTTCCTACAAAATATTTTCTGGAATTGAAATTTGATAGTTATAGCCAAAACCACAAGCCACACCATATCGACCTGGCTAATTTGCCAGTTATAATATATCAATGAAATTTTACCGAAATATATAATTATTGCTATTTCATTACGTTCGACTCGTTTAAACCGTGTTAATTTTATCGAAATAATAACTGATATCGGTGCAATTATGATCATGACACACGCGTTGAGGGTATTAATTTTCATAAAATTTGATAAATTCGCCTTCGTTGTGGTACATCTCAATTAGTGGCCAATAATATACTGCGAAAAAATTATTTAAAATCAGCGTTAATTCAATGGTAATACGATTCTGTAGTTTAACTGAAATTGAGATTTTCTATTCAATCCTCAACCTTCATTAGAATTTTTCCTTTGTTTTGGTCACTTTCATATATTATTTAAAAACATCTTTTCATGTCGTGAAAATTCGATTTCAAATAAACCGTTTCGGGAATCGAGATTCGATTTGAAAATGAATGTATTCTGTATACATAGTAATAGTAACCTTCACAAAAAGTCACTTTTGTTTGATTTTATGAGCAATGCTTCAATGAATAAGATATTTAAGTTCATGATATAATTTCCAACTTAATTAATATCGAAAATTTTCTCCTGCTAAGAATGCGAATTCTGTATTATACAGAATACTTAACAAAACATGTTTTAGGTCTCAGTTCAATGCGAAACAATGTCGAATATCAGTCAGATTCAAATTTCGTTAACTTTCAACCCATGTTATTTCTTATTCTGGTGATTGTATCAACCAAAAAACAAGTCTTTCCGGAAGTTTGAGAAACGGACCAAATCTGGCTAGATCGAATTTAATGTTTTACAGACTGGCAAAATGTTTGCTACTTCGCTACTCAGACATCCATTGTCAGCAGAAAGAAATGTTATGGTGCTCCAGTAATAAATAGGGATCGAATATATCGTCTAAAATCTTTTTTTATTTTTGAATCTTTCTTTCAAAACGTGATTTACCGATTATTCGAGTCGGAGATTACTTACTTAATTTACTATTTCGCGAATCACGAATCAAATCGAATACTTTGGACAACCCTCCTAGATTGGAGTATTTAAATGGCTTCTACGGGGTATCAGTATCAAAGGTACAATAGCTTTCAAATCAATTAACAATGCTATTAAATAGCAGTGTAGTTGGTTTTGAAGCCTTTGGATTGATTCATCGGAATAATAGTATGAATGTCTGTTCTTGCATTTGGCGAATGTACCTGGTAGTTTTGAATCCAATTCATTCAGCAAAAACTTATCCATTCGTCGGAAGAAATATATGAATGGACGCCCGAAGGAAAACAAGATTATGTCATTTTGAAAAATGTACCGAAAAATAGGTTATTATATAATATATAAAATATAAAATTATTGCGTTTTAGTTAACGTCGATTGTGGAAAATATAGTAATAAATCTTTACTGATTTTTCAGTTTCATCGGTACATGCCGATTCCTTACCAAGGCCTGAACGAATTCGAGTATCACAGAGAACCAAAACTTCATTCAAAATTAACTGGAAATCACCACCGACTCATGAATATACTAGATTTATAGTAAAGGTAACATTTTTGTTTTATTATTGAATTCATTCGGAAACTTTGTCTGTCGAAAAGTTACGAAGAGCAGTTTCATTAGGTGCAATTAACAATTTTAATAGGTGCAATTAACAATTTTCTCCAGAGTTCAAAATCGTGCTTTGGGTTTGAAATTCTCGATCTGGTCCAAAATCTCTTTCGTTCTATTCAGAAAATATTTATGAAAATAAATAACCAAAAGGTTCAAAATTTATTCAAAAGGTCATTGTTATAAATATCACGTACAAAAAAAATTTTAAATCACGTTTTTGTGTGGGTTTTTAATAATACTAAATTTTATTTATTATTGCACAAAAGTTTCGAAAACTAAACCTTAGAAAATATCAGACGTCTGTCCATAAAAATGTAATGCGATTACAGTGTGTCGACCACAGCTTACGTGGCAACGCTATCAAAAAAAAGATAAAATTGAACCAGTATTTTTTTGAAAACTGATCGGATTTTGTTAATTTTCCCACTCTATCAAGCGTGGGTTACAGATTAATCGCGTTTCATCTGTGGCCCATGCTTGGTAGAGATTATTAATAAAATAGATGAATTGAAAATTGATTGATAGTAAAATGGTCGTATATTTCACCTGTTTTGTTTGCATTGAGAGTAAGTGGGTGTTAGCTTTTCTATCAATATTAATTATGTAGTATGAGGCGGGGTCAAGGTAGTGAGCGTGATATAAATAATGCAATTGGATCTTTAGTGAACCACGTAATTAGCAGGTTCATCGGAATATCTCGTACGAAAATGTGTAGTCTGCTTTGTGGTTCGCCACCGCTGTTGTTGCAAGCATCGAGATATTTGTAAAAAAGTTTCATTGGTTTCGAGTTCAATAATTCGACGGTGAATCATTTCGGTGATGTGAATCGAATATGTTATGATTTCAGAATCGGATCGAATTCTCTTTTCGAATCGAATATCCGAACCAAAAAACATATATAAAAATACCTTACAAGAAAATTGACACTTTACCAGAATTCAGACATATCTTTTTAGGAATATGTACGTAATGCTATATTTCGGTGCTCTTAAATTTCTGGATATCTAATATATACAATCAATGATATGGCGAAATTTTATATCTGGTCGCGTCAATGAACACGTATAATACCATATACCTTAAACTATGTATTCGATATAAAAAATATTGCAAAACTATTTATATTTACCACAACAGATTTCACCAGAAGCAATTATCAGCGAACCAGCAAATTTAGGTTCAACCAGTCGAACCTTCACTGGACTTGAACCAGGGGAAAGATACAACGTTTTTGTCCAAGGATTCACTTCTGATGGACAATCATCGTCCGTACTAAAGTACGAAGTTTGGACAGGTATTGTGTACTGTATTAATATTATGTTTTGTTTAAATAAAGTAAACTAATTTGCGTTTTATACATTTATTGCGTGATTTCCTTCAGTTTTGACTTCAGAAACTTGACTTCAGTTTTGTAATCAGAAAGCTGATGAACTGGAAGACTAAAGTTGAAAATGCCGGTTATCTGATTAGCACAAACCGCCGGCGGTAAATGTTTTAACGTTTTCGGTATTGTCATTATTGTATTTAAACTGTTAAGCTTAGCGAGTTAATTCCCTGAATTGTAGTTTTTGGTACCAAATTCACTAAAATGCAAGTTCAGAAGCAGCACCTTAACGGAACTAATAATGATATACAATCGACCATTCACACGCAAGACACGAGGTCCATTTCTTCGAAGAAAATGCCGTTTGTTTATAAAAAGTATTAATAATCTGCTTATATTACTTAATCTGCCCTGAAGTGATGAGACAAATCCACAAAGACGAAACCTAAAAACAATGTTATCTTCTACCGGTAAACATCTGCAAAACGTTTCAACGCACTCGTTCTATTATATAAATATTTTGATTTAAATTTTCATGCAGCTCTTCGCTTTGTTATCACTAACGTTGTCGGTTTTGTGAAAGGAATTGTAGATATGCGCATTTATGTTTTCAAATTAGATATATTCTGCCGGACACCTGTTGCGTAAAAACTCCAAGAAATACAAAACAAAAAAGATTTTTGTTGGCAATTCCACCGAAAATATTTTATTCATGAACTACTCGAAGTTTCTGTTTCTGTTTTTTTTTATGAAAATCGCATTGAACATGACCGGAAAAAGTAGGGGTACCTGAACGGAAACCCTACGGTCACTTACATGTCAATAAGCTGCTAGAGAATGTAGCACCAGCAAATTCGTGGAAAACATTACAAAAACGGAATTGAACCACTATAGTGGGTAGTTTCTGTCCCGTACTATAAGAAAGTCATATACCGCCTCTCTGTTTATCAAATTCAGAGAAAAATTTGTCAAATCAATTTTCGTTAAGTATGTGTCACTGATGGACCGCGTCGATTAGACGCGGTCCATCTGTGGCACATGCTTGACAAAATAAAATTTCTGGTTGATAAGTTTGATCGTCTCTTACGGCACGCTGGAATTACATTAGGACAATTAAAAATGTTCGCAAGGCTGGAAAGTAAATGAAACTTATAAATCTGAAATAGAATCAAAGATATCGAACGCATTAATTTTCGAATTTATTCTGATATTCGATCCATTTTTTACATTCCTGACAGTCAAACATTCTTTTTATTATTTTCAGTGCCAGACGAGCCTACGGGAGTGGAATTGTCGGCTGTTCAAGAGATCGCTATTTCGATATCGATAATGGGAGTCCAGACCAAATTCACTGCATTTGTGGACGGAATGCAGGTCGAATGGGACGACGATTCTCAAGAAAAAAGTAGGTTTTTAATCCTATTTTTTAGCAAAAATTATCGAATTACAAGATTTCTGATATTTTATTACCGACATATATACATATATATAGATACATTGTAGATCTATGATTTCGAATAGTAGAGATTGGTTGCTTTCAGAATTTTGAATAAAAATAGATATATTTCCATATTATATAAATGTATACAATATGCATATTCTTCAATCTGCCATTATTGAAAGAGTCAGTCATTCAATAACTTTTTTTAAATGAAATCAAAAATTCGGAACGATTCTATCTAAAATAATATGATTCGAGATTCGATTCGAAAACCAATGGATATATTTGAAAGTGGCGATTCTACCTAATTGTTGGTGTATTTTAAAAGTTTAAATTTGAGTTAATGTAAACAACACTTTGGACTTTCGATTAAATAGAATTTGTTAAAATATTTATCGTCATTTTCGGTCAAATGACTTCATTTGCTATTATTTAAAGTAATTTGATCATTTTCTCAAACGAGAAAAATGATAATTATAACTTTTAGGCGAAAAAGAATTTGTAGGTTACAAACAAACGATGTAACGAACAACATAATTATCAGCTAAATATTAAGTGGAAGAACGACGATTTTTATCATGCCGAGTATGGGTCACTGATGGACCGCGCCTTGAAGACGAGTTACATCCTTACCTCATGCGCGACAAAGGATATTTTGTCAAATTGAGTTTAAATAAGAGTGCGACTATCACCAGCTTGATATTAGACGTAAAAACGACATTTATACCGTCCTATCTCGCCCGTCGCGCATATAACCCTCGGGCAGAATTTTTGCATTTTTCATGAGATAAAAATATTTGTGCATACTTTAGAAAAAAATCCGCCAGACCGGTTTATTAGAGAAGTCTATTTTGCCACATATTATATACAAGCACTGTAACGTTCTTTTCTGGGATAATTTCGTGTCGACATCGAATCAACACATTCCATATTTACGTGTGTCTTGCTGATACGTTGTTGTCTATAGCCTAACGATGCTACTAAGCAAAGCAGCCTCTATATTTTTGTGTAAAGGGTATTGAAATTCAAATATTTTGATGTTTTTTATATTGAAATTCACTCTAAGCAATATAAATGGAATAATGTTTCAACATTTCAGGTTAACTAAATTGCTGATATATAAACATATTTTGTTCATTTTTTAGTAGAGTCATGCCAAAGTTATACCGAATTTACAGCGTAATTTTTTTTTGAAATATAATTGGAATTTGAAACATTATTTTAAACTTATTTGATTTTGGATAAATTGTCAAAATTCATCCTACTCCCAAGTCTAAATACGACTTTTTTATGTAGAAACGGATGCCGTGCCAGACGTATGAAAAAATAATTTCACTGTTTACATTATTTATTAAAGGTGCCTCTTGGTCATGGTGCACATGATCGGAGTAGTCAGTAAGGCGAAATCACGATAAATCTATTAAATCATAGTAGCGTGGTCATCGTTTTCATCAGTGGCGTACCAGCAATATTGTACGCAGAATATATAAATATTATATATATCACTTTAACACGTGTCAATTAAGCACATCCCCATTAGAAATCTTATTTTGTCAAGCATGTGCCACAGATGACCCGCGGCTCAACTGCGCGAGTTATCAGAACCTTATACTTGATAAAACATTTTCGGACATTACTTTTGTGTGTTTGGGAATGCTTTTTTTACAGAAAAATCTGAATAGGTCAATGTGAAGCCATCTTTTCAAAATTAGAGGAATTTAGTTTGCGGCCTGTATTCAGCGAAAATATGATAAAAGTTCAATTTTTCGAAGGGATTTTATCGAAAATTTTATCAATACTTTAAGTAACGGAATAAAAAGGGGGTGGGAGAAAATGCAAATGCCATATTTTATAAATGGTGCCTTTTGATCAACTAAAATTTTTCTCAAGAGTGATTCGATTCTAAAAAAATACGGGCTCTGGTCGCCTATATCCACCTGTGTTCATCCCGGTACTTAAGAAAATTTTTCTGACTCACAATTTTTCTGCCATACTTCCCAATGAACTAAAATATTTTCAATGTAATATATATTAACAAAATACGAATGGAAAATATGACGAAAATTCGCAATAGTGCGGTTTCATATTTGTTTTGAAATTGATATCGTTGATCGTGAATAAATACCAGCATTTGGTCGTATCACATCACCAATGCGGTACAAAAAATCGACACATTCTACCTCAGCAAAAAGATTTCTAGTCTCAAATTGTTACCATTACATTATAATCAACATAACGTACATATCTTCTGGATATTAAAGGTGTTCTTATATTTAAATTGCGCGTTGTTGTTTTAGAATTAAGTTTGAAATGCACTCCATTTTTGAATATCGTAATTGCATAGAGTGCAGCAAAATCATGATATACTTTTTTCTGGGTAAAATTGGACCTATATCATGATGTTGCCGCGCAGTGAGTATTTTCAATTATAAAACAATCGTATCCATTATCTGATTTTTTCATTTGAATGTTTTATATGGGAGAAATTTTCTACATTGTCGGAACCTAAAAAACTATTTTTATATAACGCTGAATTATAGATTCTATTCATTGATTTGAAAGTTCCATATTCGGTAATAATTCCAGTTTTATGAAAAAATGGGTGCGGCAAAATATGAGAATTAATATCGTAAATTTTAAAAGCATTAAAAATGGGTGCTACAGGCGCAAAATATTGCACTAATGCAATATTTCTTCCCAGAAATTTGAAAACAGGACGGAAAGGTAGTTTCGAAAGCTAAAATATTTTTGAAAAAGAAAATATTATTGGCTCTCAAAACGGGACCAAGATGAGACACATTGTGACCAAAAAGTGTTTTTGTCATTGTAATTAACTTTAAGTAGTAAGTTTGGTAGAAGCTCCTTATTAAAGGGAAACAACTACAACGACCACTTATATGACAAAGAGTTATACGCATGAAATGTAAAGCCATCTACCACATCCTACCGGTAACACGATAAAATAAATTTTGGTGGCTCTTTTGTCGCCTCATACGTAACGCGGGATACGATAGGCCAACTCTAAAACTCGCAAATATAAGTCGTACTGTTTCACAATTTTGTTTTTATTCTTATTTTTTTCTATTTCAGTGGTAACAGGATACGATCTCGAAATTGACCCAGATGAGGGTGTTATCGTCGATTCAGACGAGGAAGAAAAGTCTGATAAAATCACTCGTATTGTTACTGGACTCACTCCAGGTAAATTATTTCTCGATTTTATGTTGTTGCTCGCCAAGTCGGAAAAAATTGTACATTTGCATTTTTTAGTAAAATTCAATGTGAGCATACAACAAATCAGTGCCCAAACAGAACCCGCTAATGAACTTATGTATGGAAAAATGTTTCATCGGATCTGTTCTCTATACGCAGAATATCCGAACATACCTCAACAGCTATAACAATATGCAGTGTCACTTCTTTGTCTCCTTTTAGTTGTCTCATACATTTGAAAATTTCGATTCTTCGAATTCTAAAAATATCTGTCTACGAAAAATGTGAATTTCGACAAACTTCGGCAAATTCGCAATTTGATTTTGCCTCCGGCGACGCGTTCCATCAAAAACCCGTGATTGGCCAAATTGGGTTATTTTTTAGTTTCACTCCACTGAATAAAATAATTATCACATAAGCCTGATTTTACAAGGTTTTCGTGCCTGGCTATTCGAATATGGGTAAGTTTACACTAAAATTTACTTTATAATATATAATTGTTTACCTATTGCATTACAGGGAAAGAGTATTCCGTTCGTTTGAGAACAAGAGTGGGTCCTGATTACGATCCAGTTTATAGTTCCTGGGTTCGAAGCAAAATGAGAATGCGTAAGTTTCTATTTGAGTCTATCTGAGTTTTAAAGCGATATCCAAATATTCAGCCCAGTGTGTAATAACTTGGGTAATAGCTTGGACGAACCGATAAGTTCATCATTTTCCAAATAAACTAAGCCTATTAGCATATAAGTGACTCGTACTTCGTACTTGATAGAACGTGTTTTATTAAAATATTTTTCTCTTTGTAACGATGGGTCAAATTCTATTCCTTGATTAGCATGGGCCGCAGAAGAATTCCTGCTAACCACACCTATATATTATATTCGAGAACATGTAACATTAAACGATTAAAAGAATTAAACTGAAGATAAAAAACTTTTTGCTCATAAAATGTCATCGGCCAAAGGCCATTTTTATGCGTTGTCATTCTTACGAAAACATGTTGTCCTATATAATACTTTTTTGGTTCAAAAAGATTTCATGAAGCAATAATAATAACAGTAATAATTTCCTTGACCGCGTACTCACAGCGATCGAAACAACGTCATTCACGACAAAGGAAACTCATAATTATAAACCATACAATAAGAGTAACAAATAGGTTTTAACGATGCGATTAAAAAAATTAGTGCTAACGCGAAGCTACTTTGTAGTCATCTCGACCTCAGTATATTGAATAGAGAGAATTTCACAGAAAAAATGTTACCAAAGGAAGCATACTTGGATAACCGTTCTCGGTTAGGTAAAATTGAATTCTGTATATTTTGAAATCGAATCGAACAGTATTTTAGAGGCGTTTTTACTGAATTGAAATCCTAGAAATGTTAAAACAATATCCACACTGAACCAACTTGTGTCCACCGCAACGCAAAAAAGCTGCATCAGAGGAGCCATCAAATGCATTTTAAGCAGAAAACATTTCATCATGAACCACTTTAGTAGAGTGCAGATTAATGTATACGCCCAGGGCGATAACGAACCACCTTACGTACTTCTCCTTTTTCTAAATATTTCAACCAAATTCTATGAATTCCTCAAAATCATTATTTATTAACAATTTTAGATAATGAAATAACATTATGAAGCACATCAGGACATATGCTTTTTTAGTTCCCGGATTCGGATAAATTCGGATGCATATTTGATTCGCCTAATTCGTACATGCATTTCTTTGATTCTATAAAAGTTTTCAAAACTTCCCTGGCTAAATGTTGAAATTTTACATATATTTCGAAAAATATCACCAATTCGTTGAAAAAACGGGCAGTTTATTATTTTTTGGATTATTCATCTTAATAGAATTAGATTCGATAAGGAGTTATATGATTCGAAGTTCGATTCGAAAATCAATGTATCAAAAACTGATAACCCTGTACACCAACCTCCCAATCGATAAATATATTTTGCCAAGTATGAGCCATTGATGGGACGCGTCGTTGAGGCTCACCTTGACAAATATATCTCCAAAATTCAACGGAAATACAAATTTGTTCGACTAAAGGGTCGTAATCATCAATTCAAAAGTATCTATAATTGCTCAACTAAGATTTAAAATTCCTGAAGGATACGTGAAATACTTTGACATGGCATTAGACACCTATCTGGCACACATCCCGGAATTTGAAAAATACGACGTCACGGGTACTTCAAAGTCCATCAGTAAATTGTACAAATTTGGTCATTTTCGGAGAAAATTAACCACAAAACGTTTCAAAACCTGTATTCATGTTAATAAATTTGCGAAATTTAGATTTAATTATACCAATGGACTGAAGATATCATTACACACTTTTAATTATTGAGAAAATTGCATAATCACCTCGTTATCTCAGACGTAAGGATTTTGGGGCCATTTTTCTGAAACAACCACGCATGGAACTTTAAAAAAATGGCCATAATTTAACATGGCCCATATTTAGCAAAATAAATGTGGATAGTGGACCAAGGTGAACTAATTCTGTCATACATTTTAAGCGTAAATGGTGTAATTAACGGCGTTTATAAGAATGTTTAATGAGTAATTACACCAAGGCCTTAATTAAACCTCACCGGCGATCCATTGAGATTACAGTCGCCTGTAAATGTACTTACGTAATTCGCTATTAACGATAAGTGATACCGATTGAGAACTCTCAATCTCGCCTATAGAAATGAATACCAATACAATCTTATTATAGGAGATCTTGAATTTGGAACGTTCTTACCTAGGATTATAGGGCTAGGCAAAACCGAGTATTTGGAATTCGAATATGATTAGGATAATTTTTTGGATCAGATAGAATCACCAATTTCATATGATAAATAAATATCCCATTTTTACTATTGCTTAACTTGTCTTCTTTATGAAAATCAAAAAATTATATGTGGTCAACTGGTCAAATTTGACCAAAATCGATTGCGTCTTGTCGTTAAAAATTAGAATTCCAATTCATTCAACAATTTTTATTCATATGAACGATCCACGATTAACTCGAATAATTTTTGCTTCGGATCGCTTCGAATCAACAAATTAAATTTCCCAGCTCTGCTTAGGATGACATTGTGTGTTTGCAATGTTTTTATCAGCTAGTTTCAAAAAACATAAAAACCTAGAATCACTTCGAAACTTCTCGAAGAAAAATGGGGTTTCAAAAACACGATGCATAGATCTATACTTGGAAAACTATAAATTATACTATCATAAAGTATTCAATTAATTTAAATTGGATGCTTTTGTATACATCGAGCAATTGTTTTCCCTTTAACGAAGTTATTTTGTTGAGCGTGAACCACACATGGGCCGCATATTACCAGTGCGAAGAGTCCTCAGCCCACACTCAATATATATGCAGGTTTGCGATATTTTTTATTGGACCACTATCAAACTTATATCCAATCTGTTAAATAGTCGTTCAAATTATATTGATGAAATTGATGAATGAAACGCGAAGTCTCCCAAACTCGCGACGTGTTTTCTGAAAGTATTACTTCTGCTTTTGAATTTGATTTGGGAATTAATACCTCATTTAAGAAAACTTGTATATTTTTACAGCCCCGGCGGTACCGTATGCACTTGAAGTAGTTGAAGCCGAGCCAACGTCAGTATTATTGAAAACTCACGGACCATTGGAAGGCATTCACGACGATTTGTAAGTTGTTTTACGATTTGTTCAAAGTTACCTAACCAGATATAATAATCCCAGAATTATTTATGTCCTTTGACCCCGATAACTGATAAATCCTGGATAGTAGTTTTTATGTGTCGTAGTTAAATTTACGTCACGATAACTTGGAAGGAATTAGACTGTGCTGTCGTGCATTAACCACGGATGGATCGCACCGTCTAAGTGCGGCTCTTCCGTGGCCGTGCATGACCGGCTCTAATTTTTGAAGTTTTCAACCTTCAGTCTGCCCCGAATTTGACCTTGAATTTCCCATTGGAATTTATTGTTACATGTATTAGAAAATCATATCATGAATGTGCAGACATAAACAATATTTACTGCTTGGTTATTATTTATGACTTAGTATATATAATTTTATATCGTTTTTATGGAAATACGTTAGAAAAATTTTATATAAATCTTTCTTAGCTTATAGCCACGTCCTTTTAATTTTTCTAAATATAATGTTTCAACAATTTAGATACACGAAATTGTTCATATTCAATCTTATATTGCTCATTTACAACAAAGCCGTAAAATTCAACATATAATATATCATAATTTCAATGCAAAATGATTTAGTCTAAGAATCATCGAGAAAAGAAATCATTTTCAATTAGAATTTCAGAATACCCGACTACTTGGATGAGGACGTCTCTAAATACAATGTCGAACCAAACCATTCAATTTTGGTCAACCATACATCCCTCGTTTCTCATCCAATAAGAAATCATTTTCTCGACAGTATTAAATCATTTGTTTCCGTCGATCCTACATTTTATACATTTTTGAATAAATAGACACTTTGTCTTGAGAAGATATGTGTGATTTGCTCACGATATATATGTATAAACACAACATCTTGCCGATGGCCATGAACGCAGCCTTTCATTGGTTGTGATCAGACATTTGTATCACGCCTTCTACAAATACACGGTCCTCTTTATCTGAACTGAAGAAAAAATAATCTTATTTAACAACACCCGCTCGATTTTGTTAAGCATGGGCCACACGATCCATCAGTGACTCATACTTAACAAAACATGTTATGCAAAATATTTCGGGCGTGAGGGACATGTCCAATATATATAAATATCAATTTTAAATATTCAAAAACATTGCAGAATACATAATTTTCGAATGCCAGTCGTTTGGGCACGATTGCTCCGTCGTGAATGACGATGCTCCTCTAGTTATCGAGAGTACAATTTAACAAGGCGGATGGAATAGATAACGAACAAATACTCAAATAGGCATATATCTCTAAAGTTTTGAAAAATCAACTTTAATATGCATCTTTTAATTCAGGACCTTTGAGCTGGCACCAAGGCATGGCATTGTCGGAGACGCCACGCCAGACCCCAACTATCCTATGTTCGATTTATATAAATGGCAAGGATTAAAGCCAGGAACAACGTACAACTTGAAATTGTATGCTCTCAGTAAAAAGGTTAAAGGATACAAACCGAAAGTACTGGTATTTAGTACAGGTAAGAATAGAAGAAGAAATGGGGGAAATCGATAAATATTAAAATTGTACTTATTCATCGCAATTTCATGATTGAGAATGAATATAGGAATTCCACCTGACCCTTTTTGATCGGACATCTTATTGCACTGTGCAGTGAAATCACCATATTGCATCATGTCTTGTCAAATTGTATATTTAAATTTCATTGCAGATGAACAAACAGTTATGGTCCTACAAATGTTCACTGAAGGTTCGAAATAATTTCGGCAATAATAAATACGAATGGATTTTTTGAATTTTCAAAATACCGCTTTTCGAGTGATAATATGACATATTTTTGTCTGTATAAAAAACTGTACAAAAATCGTCATCGATTGATCACGATCAGCGCAACCGACTCGATAAGACTGAAAAACAATAATATCAGTGTTACGAATTCGAGCGCAATTCCGATCACGAAGGGGATTCATGAGTTCTTTCGTGTACCGAGTAGGCTTGAAATAAAACAGTGGTTTCGATAATCTGATACCTTTTTTTGAAATCAATATAACCTCTTCGGATACCTTTGAATTTCAGTCTAATACTCAATTACTTGAATAAGTAAAACTGAAATTCTCCGAACATCCCAAAATATCGACACAATACATCCGTTTTATTTGAAAAAATTTTTTTTAAAAAAAAACGAATAATTTTCAAAATGTTCGTTTTGCACAAATTTTAAATAGTATGCAAATATGGAGTCACTTTTATAATTCAGTCATTTCAGGGCACCAATTTTGTAATCAAAACAAAATTTTTAAATTAACAAAAATAGCTAGAAAGATTGAATTGAATAATCCAAATTTTGCGAATCTGATGGAATATTTTGGTTAATCACACGATCTATTGTAAATACACTTTTATATCAGTAATTTTACGGATTTTTGAAATTCGCATTTTTTACTGTTTATATGCCCAAGGGTTCCGCGATCTTAATTAAAATGTCCTGCTTTCTCGTAGGTATTAGTTTTGTTTTTACCTTTGGCATTTTGTTTAGAAGAAGACAATGGATTATATTTTTGCGCTGTCGTATGTGGATATTCCGGTTTTGTATAATTTTCGGATATTTGGTATTTGATATTTATACCGCAGCCATGCCTCGGTAAAAATGTGAATAAAACTCAGTTTATTATATCTGTGTAATATTGTATCCGCCATTTTTGTGTTATTGCGAAAACCTGCTTAGGTAGACCTGAAAGTTGACATACGTATTATAATGATTTTGTTGCACAAAGCCATATATAACGAACTTAAAAAATAAAATTTACTTTCCAGCCACTAAAAGTACTCCAATAAAATCAAATTTTGAAATTCTACTTCCCGTGTTTTTCTTTACCAAAATTTCAAAAAACTGGCCCTAATAGACTTCCGAGAAGGGTATTACGATAATTCGAAATGTTGGCAATTGAAAAATCAAAAGTAGGCTATAAGTACGTACTTGTTAATTTAACAATTGCGTTTACACACACAAAAAATTCTGAACGCAACCCTATTAGGCATTATTATCGTTATAATTTTTTCTCGTAAATTGTAATATTGTATCATGGCTTTGGTACGTTAGGAAGCAATTTATCACAATCAAACTTCTACAATTAGCATTTACGAATATAGGACAGCGTTTCGTAAGCGAACGCTTTTATTATATTCAAACATATCCCTCCTCACCAAAAATATGTATATTTTTTTTCTTTTTTAGCTCCTGCTCCACCATTACGTATTCGTGTGATCGATTACGAACATTATTCTGTGACTCTGCAGTGGGCGCATGCACATAAATTCACAGATTTTGATGAAGTGCAATATATTATTGAATTTTATGCAACACCCGTAAGTACCTTTTATTTATGTTTTTGATTTGTACAGCTGGGACGTGTCCAAAATTTTCTCGCACGCTTTTATTTATTAATATGATACCTTAAATTTTACTTTTTGTATCGTAAGTAGGGCTGGGCAAAACCGAATCATTTGGAATTCGAATCTGGTTTGGATCGGATCGCTAATTCCATGTAAATAACAAATATCCTATTTTTACTATTACCTTAACTTATCTCCATCATGGTTATCAAGAAATTGATGGTTTGTAGTGTTTTTTCAATTCATATTACATTGTCTAAGAGCAACAATTTTTTTATTTTAACGGCAAAATGCTATCGAATTTGACCAAAATTGATAGCATTTTGTCGTTGAAAATGAAAATTCTAGTTTATTTAGCAAGTTTACTGGGAACGATTCGTGATTGATTCGAATAGAATGTGCTTCGGGTCGATTCGAATCACCGAATCGAATTGCCCAGCCCTATCCGTAAGTCGGATCTCACAATTTTGGAGGTCTTTTGCGTGATGTCTTGAGTACCGAGAATATTTTTCAATGTATTATAGATACTTTATCCCAATTTTTTAATATTTTCCTCAATTTTAGGACGGAAAAGTTCAATTTGCGTCAGTGAAAAACTTTAAACTCGACAGTCAAGTTGTTGTTCAAATACAAAAGCTAATACCAGGCACAATATACAACTTCAGAGTATATACGGTGTTAAATGGAGTGAGAGGAACAATTCCGGCAGATGTTGAACAAACTACAAGTAAGAATTGTTGTAGTTAAATTTACTTCTGGAAAGTAACAATTGAAAGGAACAAACTAACAATCGCTCCAGGGAAACTACTCTGTAAAAAAAATGCAGTAGAATCGCCTCTTTTTGACAGTAATTTAACTTCAATATATCCAAATAAAACTATAAAATCGAATTTTTTCATTCAATGATAGGCTGTTGATGGAACGCACCGCTGAGATGTTGCCCATTAACGGTCTATAATTGACACAAATCTCATCAACACAACGTTTTCGAATTTTAGGAAATATGAAATTACTGTAAAAAGAACTGTAAATTTACTGCACTTTTTCACAGTGTATGTATTGCTACAGTTTTGAAATCGATTCGTATTTATTACCGATTCTAAATGATTCTGCATAATTTGAAAAAAGACTAAATTTTTAGGGAAACACCAATCAGACATTTTGCGTATCCACGTTTGTTTTGTTAGTTCCCACCTTATGTTTGAAAATATTCGTATAATTAACTTTTATTTAATTGTCGAAAGAATTGGAGCTGAAATGAAATTTGGAAATTCGAATGAAGTATGCCGAATGATGAAAATCCAATTCCAATCAGATAAGGCAATGGTTTTCTTGTAGAAGGCAGACCATTTTTTCACTGTACATCCCGAAAATGATAGCCGATACCTCTAAAAGGTTGAGGCCCAATGCGGAGCCCCTGTGGGTACCCTACACCTACTTCGCAATGCTTTTCGCGAAAATATTCAATTATATACCAATTTAAATTTACGTTTCAGTTCCACTTGAGCCCAGTGTGTTGAGTCTTGTTACTGGACAAGAAAATGGACTGAAGGTAGCATTCGGACCTCCTCTTGAAGGATTGTGTCCGAAAGTAAAAGTGTTTTATAGTCCGGCACTCGATGGAGAGAAAGCTGTACCACAATATTACGATTTAGGACAGGTATGTTTACACTATTTCATTGGGTTTTATTTTGTTAAGCATGAGATACAGATGGACCGCACCTCGGCGGTGCGGTCCATCAGTATCTCATACTTGACAAAACATGCTTTTCTCAAATTTTCTGCTTAAAATATGTATAGTAAGAAATTTTCATATTTTGGTTCGCGCCATTGAGGCGCGTTTCATCTTGCTTTGTGCTCAATAAAGCATGACTTCTGAAGCCAAAAACTCCCATTTAGTCTCTCAGATTGATTCAGTGGTATAGGGTTATACAGCGACATTTTCTGATACATTATTTCTAGGAATAATCAGTAAAAAAAATTGACGCGTATACCGTGGCATGTTGTGCATATATGGTTCGCGTACACACGTCATAAACACAGGAGAGCGGAATGCGTTTTTTCGCTATGATGGAGTATTGGCGGAACTCCCTTTTTCTTATAAAATGCGGCCATGTTGTGACTTTTTTTCTTTGTTGACGGTTGTGGCTCTAGAAACAAGAAATATGCTTAGAAATTAAGTAAGAGCGGAAGTTTTAGTTTATTTGATTACGTAAAAAATTTATTAGTCGCTTTTGGGTAGTCTGCGTGCACAAACACGTCGTATGTTTATTTCTTAAATAAATCAAAACTTGACACAGTATACCAACAGTTTACGACATAACAAATTCAACTTTCCAACTGGAAGATTTATTGCTAATAGGGACGTCACCCACAATATTCGTATTCGACTTACTTACTACATATTAAGAGTCGTGATTTTCACATCACGAAATTCTTTGATACTGTTCCCTTTTTCGTATTACAATTATGTATCGCCTCACTGCCAATCAATACGGTGAATTTTCGATGTTTATCTAAAGATTATTTTACTTATTTTGGCTCTGGAACAGATACGGGAACTTCTTAGATTTCTAGATATAGGGTGTTAGTTCATTCTGGCTTCACACATAGCTCGTTTGTGATAATATCAACCGGTGACTCAAATTTCACTGCAGTTTTTCGCTATGAGAATTCTATTTTGTCAATCATGAGTCACTGTTGAAACATACCTCGGCAGAAATGCCAACATAATGTAAATTCCCATTTAATGTGTGATTTTGGATTCCTTTGTTTTCGAACTGAATGTCGATTGACATCCGACTAAGCTTTTATTTCGTAACTTGATCGGGGGATTTAATATATAAATAGTCAGTTTTTTGTTACATCGCCGAAATTTCACAAATATATGTAAAAATAAAAATTCAAGGCTCGAATCATTTCGCAATACTAAAATGGGTATCCGGATTATCCTAAACGAACATGTATTCCAATCGATTCGATTTTTTATTAGAAAGTGCACCCCAGTATTATACCTAATTCTTACATTTACTTTGATTCGATTTTGATAAGTATTCGGTTCGACTAGACTTCCACCACAATGAACGCCGTGCGCAAACTTTTTTAAACCGGGATTTTATCCATCAGTGACTCAAGTTTGACAAAACTTGTGTGCGCAATTTTATTCGAACTGGGTTAATTTTATTACGGTTTATAGAATATCCAGATCTCCCTTTAGATAGAAGAAATTATATTTTGTATAGCCTCAGATAGCAATGTAAGCAACAGATAAATCTAGCCTTGGTTGTGAACTTCATCAGTTACTCATATTTGACAAAACTCCTGTTCGCCTTGGCGTTGTCATTCATGAGTGGCTGTTCGACAAAACTTGCGCGCGCAACATTTCCTAACTGGTATTGTATTCCAGTTTATAGAATATCCTGACCTCCCAGTAGATGGAAGATACAGCGTTCACGCAAGATGCGTGAGTCTGAACGTTGAAGGTCCTGAACTTGTCATAGTTCCTGAAACAGGGCCTGGAGGGTTGACCGATGAGGAGAAAGAAGACATAAAATCAGAACCGAAGAATGATACGCCACCTGGTGGCAAGAAACCGTTACCATGCGCTTCGTGTAAGTGTTTTCGTCTTATGACTGGGATAGGATAAGATGTCATTTTCGTCGACAGGAGATAAACGTGCTCTCTAAAGTTACTATATTTCACTCAAAATGATATTTAAGTCTAGATTAAACTTTTTCAGCGTGGATGGTTATCATCTTAGCATTGCATATCAATGTAGGCAATATGCTAAACTCAAAAATATTTTGTTCTAATATGAAACTATAACTGCACATCGCTTAATTCAAATGTCTTTAATTGTACAGTGATTGGGTCTTCCAATGCTACTCCAAGACCAGATACTGTAGCACCTGATGCATGTTGTAACTCAAGACCGTATCACACAGCACAAAAAGAATGTTGCGGCGATGCATTGTTAGAAAAAGGTATGTACATAAAAATATTAAAAACAAATACATATATAGGACTCAGTTAATAAAATAATTGTGTCAATATTCGTTTAGATTCGTGACTTGAAACTACTGGATTGATTTTACAGCCGAATCTAACGAATCAAACTTCATTGTTTCCAGAAAATAATTACAAATAGCATATTGTGTGCGACAATAGAGAGTAGTTATTTTCCATTAGTTCAATTTAAGGGGCGAATGCGCAGCATGAGCGAATGGACAATTTCCTTCATTTTAAATTTGTGAAAAAGCGATTAATTCTGGCATTTTTGATCAAAAAATTCATATGCACGAGTCACTGATGGATCGCGTCCCAAAGGCTCGTGGTTCACAAATTAAAACTTCGTTTTGAATTTCAAATAAATCGCATCAAGCTATTTTTAAGCGAAATTTAAATAAAGGGAAAAAGACAGACTGCGAAGTCAGTATGCATTCCCGTATTGCAGTTTCTACCTTCCACATAACAACTATCCATGAAATGAGTAATAATTTCTATTTAATCATATATGAGCCACAGACGACCCATCAGTCACTCACAATTTACCAAGAAAAGTTCAATTTTACTATTTTCTGCCTTTTTTTAACAAAATTAAGTATTTTTTATTTTTGTTTCAGGCGGGGACCGACTATGCTGTAACGACCAATTTTACAACAAAAAATTCGCAAAGTGCTGTGTTGTCGGATCATTAAGATTTGTTCAATCAAATCGACTAGGATGCGACGTACTTCCAGAAATATAATTTATTTAATTGTAATCCTCAACGTTCATGCAGTAACGTATCTGCTATTTTTAATAGGGTGGGGTGGACCCCAACCCGAACCCCACCGTTTTGTAGAGAAGCCAACAGAGCATTAACACTGTTTTTCAATGAATGCTGAAATAGATATACATTACGCCAACCGAGAAAGCCGAATCAAATTTTCGGTTTATAATTCGATACAGATAACCTTATCAGGTGCAGTTGGCTAAGTGCCGTTCTCTTGATCTGGGACGGAGGTTCAATATTTCCTCGGTTACCGAACATGCCCTTCAACAAGGCACGTTTCAGGTACTTAAAAAGCACGTGCAAAGCGAATATAATTTACCAATAGATGGATTTTACATGTTCTGTAAGTGTTTATACATAATATATTGAAATGTAATTAACTTTTAGCATCTAATTCATAATGTTTTGTCACGTACGGCACATAGATGGATCGCGCCTAGGCGACGCGATGCATCTATGGCCCATACTTCTCAAAATGATATTTATATAGAGAACTCTGACCGGGCTTTACCTTATCCTTTTAAATGTTATTTCTTCCGTTAATGCAGTGGCGCCGCCGGTAAGCTTGGAAATGTCTATTCTCTATCCCCAACACTTTAATCTTGAAGTATTTAAGTATTTATGGAGTCAGTTTTACTCCTTTGGCGTGTCAAAAAATATTCTTCCGTGCGTTTCATCAAATATGAAGCATTGATCGATCGCGCGGCCGAGGCAAGGTCCGTCTGCGACCTATTCGATGCAAGGTGCATTTAGAGGTTTGGGGGAATAAATTTTTGCTGTATTGCTTGGCGCTTTGAAAACATGAATCCTTGCGCGATTGAGGTGGGCTTTGTTGTACGTGCATGACACTATAAAAACAGCACTTTTGACACCCCACTCCTAATTTTAAGAAACAGGGTCGCAACCGAAAATTGGATTATGGCTGGTACTAGGGGTGTCCTAATCTGAATCGTCAGTAATTCTAGAATTCTGATTTTAAAAGTAGTCTCATTTTCCGGTTATTCTTGGATTGATTCAATGAAGTGAAATCATGACATATGGCAAATTTTAAGTTATAAATTCTGACAAAATCATGACTTAGCCGCGAAATCGGGGAGATACGGTCAAACATCAGCGAATTTCGTTTTATCCGAAATGTTAAAACATTATTCAGTTGATATAGTGAACTTCGAATGCCGTTTAATCTATACTATATGGAAAACCTCAGATTGTGCTAATCATTGGGATTCACTCATTTTTACGGGATTGTGCCAAAGTCTAAATCATATAGTAATATGTTTCTGGCCTTTTTGGTGTTTGTCGACCCAACAAATATGGTTTTAAAATGTGGAATTGTAAATTTTCGCTCGCATATGCCGCGTATTTGCTCACCGCTATGCTTGTCACTTTTTGTTTCAAAAAGTTCTTCTCGCTGGTTGAAAAATGTTCGCTGCTTGAAATTGTTGTTTGCGGGTGCGACTCCGGCTATGGATATTTGAACTTGTTTTCAGAGATAGCAACTAAATACTCAAAAAGATGGATATAAAGCACGACATAACCGTTAATATCGGAATTAAGTTTTCCAAAATCCCATATCGCGTTAAATACTGGATTGCCGGTTTATCGCATAAATGGGGTCTCGCTGCATACCTCTTATATTGGTGACAGATTGATGCAATATCACATCGATCACCGACGGAAGAAGAGACTCGCGATTCCTTAAACGCTTTCAACGCTGTAATGACATGCTTTGTGGTGGAAGAAAAATGCTTGCCATATAAGTATTACCGTCATTTTTGCGACGACATGCCGGTAAATAAAATAATCAATGCCGCTCAGCTCTAAGTGCTGATTTTGTTCTGAAACCAATTCTTTCAAAAAAGCTTGGCTTGAACGTGCTTTGTTAAGTTTAAGTCTCTTACGGATCACGTCGCCGGACCGGCGTGTGTCCTTCCGAAAAAACGTTTTTTGCAAAACTGTCGGCTGATCATGAATTCGCGCCAAAAGTGCGAAACGCTTGTTGGTTGTTGTACACGAGCATCGAAGTTTTCTAACTTTTCGAACGGGGAATGAGTTCTCGAGACAAAGTGGTGGGATGCGAACTTTAGTGAAAGCTTTTTGCGTCTAGAGACACAATTTATACAAATTTCCATAATATAGCCCGAATCTCCTTTCGGAATACAAGCTCTCTTGTATCAGCTATACTGAACAGTGCTGGATCGAATGCGGTCTTATTTCGGCAAGCTTAAAAGTCGAATATTAAAGTTCATATATGGCACAAACCTCTGCCCTTTGCGAAGCCATTATCCTATTGCAATAGCAAAAAATATAAGATGCGCTCCAATCCTGCGGCGTCACTGCATTTATCCGAGCAAATTTACAATTGCAATCCTCAATCAATGTTTTGTCAAGTATGAGGCACTGATGGAACGCGCCGCGGAGGCGCGTTCCATCTGTTACTCATACATGACAAATAAATTCACCTCGCAGAATTTCCCATTTCCATAGAAAAAGGCTAATTTCTTGTTGTTTTTTGTCTTTACAAAAAGGTGACCGCGTAATGTGGGAATTTTATTGTTGCTTGGGTATTATTGCGCAAAACATGCTTGGTTCTTTATTAATGTGTTTTAATACTATCAGTCTTAAATTTTCTTTATTCTTTGTTTTAAGCTAAAATAAATTTGAAAAAGATATACAGGAGTTTTGGTATGAAGCAGTAAATATATTAGGTTAGAAAAAAGGGGAATGTGTTTTGACGTGTTAGGCACTCATAGAATTCTGCTCTAGAATACTGGTAAAAATTTGACGGGGTAGTGATAACTGGGGGTAAATATAGAGGGTGCGACACCAAGCCCACTCTCTCTTCTCATCCATCGCACATGCCCAAATACGAAATCCCAATCTTTTCGCTCGAGACGCGTAGTCCATATTCCCGATATTTGGCCAGTTTTAAACTCTGAAATCTCATTTTGTGAAAAAGCCCCTGACAAAAATTTGGGCTGCTGTATGTACAATAAAAAATGTTAGTTTGAGCAAGAAGAATTTGTCACCGGTACCCATTATGTTATCATACTTTGATCACCGAATCATTTTCAATTTTGACCACCCTCTTTAAGATTCTATATTCGGTAGTGATAGAGCAAAACCGAATCATTTACCTATGAAAGAACCTTTGTAAAAATAAGTTTTTTTAGGTTTTTTTGACTAAATGAAACCTCTGATCCCGTTACAATCGCAAATTTGCTTCGGAATCATAATCAGCATGTATAACAAAAATATACAAAAGTGATATAGAAGATTATTTCGAATATATTCTTTGCAACATATATCTAAAAAATTAGGTAATTTCAAGAAAAAGAGACTTATTTATAACAAAATATATATTCATATTTTCTTATTCACTAAGTCGAACAGTTAGTGCTTCGAATTTATTCGCATCGCCGAACGGAATTAATATTCTAAAAATTATTTCAATATTGATATAATCTGTGTGGAGGGTGATAAAAATAAAGGTCCATTTTTGTTTGCAATAGGATGAAGTCATATTCTCGATCTTAACTTATACCACGGGATAATAGGTTTACAATGGGTGTACGGTTAGCACAATTGGTAAAAGTGTTAGCATTATACCTTGCGCTACCCTGATCGGGAAATTTATTTTGTTATGCATGTGACTGAACGAAACATTTTTGTGCAAAGCATTTCTGACTGGCACTCCCAATTTTTTTGTATTTTCATACAAATGATCATAAATTTTGAGATTTTTCATAGTTTGTTATATATGGATGAACTAAAAATCTATGCCTATATGTCGCCCATCTGTGGTCCATACTTTCTGCTCATGATTTCTTGAAAAAAGTTTTCGCCACAGATTGATGACGAACCTTGTGTTGCATCTAGTGTTTTATGACCTCGGATACGACGCAAATCGTCGATATCGATAGATTGCCATTCACACGACAAATCTGTGAAATTACATCATATAGAACTGCACTCCGTGGAGTTGCGCCCAGAGTAATTGCACCAAGTGGCGAAAATGCACCTGATGGAATCGAATCCCCTGGTCGCACTCAGTGGAATCGCTACCAGTTAAATTGCTTCCATGGAAATTGGAATTGCAAGATGGGGTATTGCACCTCGTGGAATTGACTCCAACGGAATTGCAGCCGTCGGGGGAATTGCATATCACTGGGTGCAGTTCCAAAGAGTATAATTCAAAGGATGCAATTCCAGGAAATGCAATACTATTTGGTGTAATTTTATAGGGTAAATTTCCGCTAGTTAATATTAAACTGAAATTAATTCCTTTAGTTGCTGCAATTTTGTTGGGTCTAATTTCTGTTGGGCTTAATTCGGTGAGGGCAATTTTCCTGGGTATGGTTATCTTATTGTGTAATTCTACGTCTATAGTACTTTAAAACAAGCGACCTTCCGTTTTCGCTCTTTTGTTTCCAAGAGCTCCCGCCCGCTCATTTCGAACCTTTCGCCTCCACTATATAAAAAAAACTCCGCATTAGAAAGGTGAAAAGCATCAAAGGCGTGCGGTGTATATTTAAAACATGTAATGGTATAAAACAATCTCCTTTTAGTGTTGGGCAGAAAAAACCTAGTAAAATATAATAAAAGAAACGTTATAATTGCTTTTGGGAAAGGGCTTTGATCGCGTGGGAGATTTTGGCTCAAAATGTCGATCAAGAGTCGATTAATAAATTAATAAACCAAAATAAACATGATTTTCAACACGCAAATCACATGTAAAGGGAGTTTTGAGTAGTGTACATTTCAGATTTAATGTGTTTTGGAAGTGGTGATTGTGACGTAATGCATTCGTAAGTCTCATAAGTTGCCTCCTCACCAGCGAAAAAATAAGAATTATTTTCCAGTTCTCGTGCGTCATCTAGCGAAAATTTAGATAGTTTTTACGCACCAGTGAACATGTCAATCATTTCCTAGTAAACTCCTGTTATTTTGCTACGTGTCTATACTGCACTGTTTCCTTGCCTTAAGGCATGTACCAAGCCGTGATGTTCCTCTGCTAACTTCAAACACGCGTCAGTATCTCGTCATCCTTATTGAAGAGGTCAGAATTAGGGGATATACAGACCCACAAGTAAAAATCTAATGAAAACAGCAATGAGTCCAGTCAGAGCAGTCCATAACCATCCGATCTCTCTTATTCTGTCGCTTATTGCTTATTTTTTCAAAATAATTTGTTTTGTTAGAATGGAAATGTCAGATCGCTGGGTTGTAAAGTATCTGAGATTCAAAAATACTCACTAGTTCGCCAAAATCTACTTATTCTTTCAAACTCATAATCTGTAATATAACGTTATGCCTATGAGCGTGAGGTGCTAACTTATTCAATTTGCCCGTAGTGTTAACATACTGCACAGCTTAAGAATTTATGAAGCATCTAGAAAGGTCTCCTCTCTATAAACATTTTGTCTAGTCAGTTATGAAGCACAACCTGGCAACTCAACACTCTGTACCGTTTGGGCAAATTGGTTTTACTCTTAATAAATGTCCTTTTTATAAGCCGTTGACCATATTCAGTACGGTATTTGATTAGCTTTTCATCTTCGATTAAAATTCGGCCTTGGTTCTGAAAATCTGACTGCTATCAAGTTTGTCTATCTTTCAGCCAACTGCCATTTAGCGTGTTCAGTGTTTTGGCAAACAAAAGTACAAACTGCAGATGAAATCTTTTCAAGCAATATATTTTTTCCTGTGTATGCACAATCAAAATTGACATTGCCTAATTTCATTGAATGAAGCTGAGGATTATTTGATCTGTTAATAAATATGTGATAATATTTTGGTAATGATAATCTTTGTGTTTGGTTTCAAGTGGCCGTTGGTTCCCTTTGAGAACTGCTTCCGACCTTGCTTAGAATGAAATTTTGCCTTTTATGCTCATTTCTCGTTGGAATACATCTACTAGATGGTTTTTGAATATAATTTGGAGCATTACCTGTTGTCTAAATATGAGGGTGTTAATGATAGGAATTCTAATAACCTGTATAGTACGGTACTAAACGTTGCGGAATCTGTGTTTTCTTTGAGTGTCTGCTATTTCATAGCAGTATTGATGATTTTGAACCTTCTTTATACAAACAATTGGCTACAGACATTCAAACAGGCATTTAAATCTTCTAGCCTCAGATGTATCATGACATATTGCAAATTTACAAAAGACTCTTCTGATGGAAACTTTTTCTCTGGGTGCCTGGTTAGTAAGGCATCTGTATGTAAGAGTGTTGTGAGAGTATTCTTTGAAAAAGGCTATAAATTTTCTATAAATAACACTAATATTTATTTTTCAGTTTGAAAACTATATATCATAAAAATATATCATATATATTTTACATATTAAATCTTCAAATTTTGTTTAATATCTCACACTTTATGTCTCTACAATAAGAATTATGTACAAAATATTGAATTTCTTCTTGTACTCATGTGCAATAATCGTACTCGTTAACAGTGCGCCCGCTCCTACAAAGAAGACCCCGCCTCCTCCACCAGAAAATAATGAAGGTCCGCAACCAGTTATAGAAGAAGATAATGAAGCATCGCCGGTAATTTAATATTATATTACAGTACTATTTTTTATGCGGTCACTCATTTGCAACCAGTCTTAGTGATGTTGAAAAGTAATGCTTTCTGTTTGCTCTAACATACACAAGATATTACACCCTGGGTTGAGTGGTGGATGTGGGTTTACAAGTTCCTCGATATGTGATACCAATGTGTTTCTCACTGAACCATCGTGTTTGATATTATTTGACATAAGTTCATTAGTCAATGGTCGTAATATAGAATTCCGCAAACTGTGCAGTATATTGATGCATCAGTATCGGCAGTTTTAATGTTGTTGTGTGAAGCATTATGTTAAGCATAATTGGCTACTTTCCACGAAGATGATTGGATTTTTTTTCGAGTGTCTGATACTGTCAGTGCATTTTTGGCTTCAAGACCATCAACACTACTATTTCGTAGCAGTGTTGATCACAGGTATGTCCAAAACAAATCGAATACATTCCAAAAGGAACGAATTGTTTCATGAACGAATAAAAAAATGTCAACCATATTCATGACTTCCTAGATTTTGTAATTATTATTCTCGCTGAAATACTTTTCATAAAAATATCGCTGAATTTAGAATGTATTCTATATTTCATATTCAGAATAATTTTGTCAGAATGTTTTCGAAATAGTTAAATAATCAGATATCGCCATCCATGGTTGATGATTTCGAAATCTTTTGTCTAGTAAAATAGATACATTTCCATTTGTCAGTAAATGATTTACCTTCACAAAAGCATTTTTGATAAATTTTGTCTTGGTGTGAATCGTTTTCTTGGGGTATTTAAGTAACAAATTGATTGACATTATGCTACTTTTCTGAGTCAAAGCACTGAATAATCGAAAAATCATACTGGTATCTAGAATAAGTTATTCTGCCCAAAAGGTCGGTAGTAAGGACAAAATGCTACTACTATTTTGTAACAAAAATACTTCAATTATTTTAACTTGATAAAAATGAATCCTTTAGAAATTTGTATACTTTTTTGTTATTTTGACTCATACCAGTATCTTTTTAAATATATCAGTACTTTAAAAAAAACAGTGGACTGCCAAAATATTAATGAAGAATATTAATATTGCATTTGAATAACTGAATTCCAACTTATTACTTCAAGACTGACTAGTTCAATTCGTGCTGATACAAGGTGACGCCCAGACTTTCAATAGGTATTGTGTATGCAACATAAGCCGACATTTACATAAATTCTAAAGCAAATATTACAAGATTATAATGCTTTATATTTGTGCTTGCTTCATTCAACAATTATTGATTGAATCATCTGTTTTGTTTAATTAAAAGAACTAATAAATGCCACGTGGCAGACTGGCAGAATAATATGTAATATGCTGTTCAGACACTCTTAAGAAAATTGGGTTCATTAGAAGAAAATTTAGCATATAGGCAATGTTTCTTAATATAGCTCTTTCAGAAAAATCATAGTCACTCTTGAGTGTCTGGTAGCCACCAAACTGGATAAAAGGTTCAAAATCAGCAATACTGCTGTGAAATACATGTGAAGAAAAATAATTATATAAAACATTTGATTTTACATATTTATTGAAGGACTTTTGGACACCTTTAGTTAAACGTCATTTTTTCGCTTAAATACATTTTTATTCATCAATATCATTATATTTCTAACATCCCAATTTGCTTGATTATCTAATACCTATTAACTAATATCAATTCTTTTTTCAGAGCACCGGGTTGTATTATGACCAATACCTTCAAAAAATTGTAAAACTTTTAGAAAGTGATGAAAATTTCCGAAAAACAATGGAAACTGCTAATTTTGATGACATTAAGGTAAAATAATTGTGAAATCTAATAGTAATCGGATAGTCTGATGCAGACTGTGAGAATGTCAGCTATTCAGCTCAGACACCCGAGGGAAATGGGTTTCATCAGAAGAAGACTTGAAAATATTCATTTTTGGAATAGAAGAAAAAGCATCACGCTGTTTCTGACACTTAAAACATCCTGGGTCGTCAAGTCTTATCTTGTTTAGGGTGTTACATGCTTCAAAATTTACCTGTATTTTACCATATTCTGAATCTACATTCTCCTAAATTCTCATACCATACTCCCTATTATTTTATTTTTGTAGGATGGTAAATTGAGTGTTGAAATTTACAAAATACCAAGAGAAATTCGCGATAAATTGGATATTGCTAAGAAAGAAGAAATTACGAGGTTACGAAAAATTTTACATGCTAAATCTCAACTTGATAAAGGTAAAGTACGGTATTTGTAGAAATTCAGTCTCGTAAAACGTGTTACGACACATGTTCATATACGATTAAAACATGTTAAAAAATACAATATAGATCAGCATATCTGCGAAGCAGATATCACAGCACAAGTCGAAGTAAAATGATTTTTATGTCAAATTTCACAACATAAAATTTGGCTTTTAACCTAAATTTTTTTTATTATGGATATAAATATATCAATTATTATCAATGTGATACAGTGGTGGATCATACTCAGCAGAGCATATCTCGACACTTTTAATCTTAATATGGTATATTACCCTAATAACGGAATTGCATAATAAATGCCCAAGGCTAAATACCATCAATATGAACCTTAATTATTTATACGATATAATTACGAATGATGCGATTATAGGGTAATTTGACGGATCTTTTTTTTTCTTGGAACACTGTAGAACCAGTCCCATTGATTTAAATTGGATTAATAATACTGGAATATTTTATCATGATATTAAAGAATTGTTTTAAATAAGATTTTCTCAAGACTGACCGAAATACAGTATGTCTCAAATTTCATGGTGATGTAATTTTTACAATAAGTGTTACCATTTTCGGTTCTGTGCAATTACGCATTAATTCGATAGTAAGAGTTGCTATCTATTCAAATACCATATTGCAGTATTTTAAAAACAATCATAAGGCCAATAGGAATACAATATTCCCTAATTTTTGTTATAGACCTTAGATCCTTGCCGTAATGTTATTACACAATTCTGACACAATATTTCTCAGTTTGAGAAATTCATTCAGGTGTCTTTCAATATTTTTGAAAAAATCACAATAAATGTAATAAATTTCACACTCGATCGCAAAAAAGAAGATTTTATTAAAATTGAACCTAATTTGGAACTTGGTCATATCCAGTAGCGCTTATGAGTAATAATTTGTCAAACTATTTTATAAACAAAAATATCATGTTCTCATTCCACAGAAACTGAGCAAAATTGGTTCTCCGATTCAGTTGAATCATGCTGTATTTATATTATTCATTATCCTTTTACTTCAATAATATTACAATTAGGGCTGTCAAAAATGTTCAATTCGGAATATTCGAATCATAAATTATTCTATTCGATTTCTGCAACAATTCTAAATCAAAAAAATGACAATTTCAAATTTTTTTCATAAATGAGTGAATTTTCACCCAAGTTATAAGCTGATAAAAGAATGCTATGTTTGTTTATTATATGAATTCGATTCGAATATTTCATTCAATTCGGGGAAAATTATTTAACTCAATTCTGAAACCAAAAGATATTCGGTTTTGGCCACACCTAATTACGATATACTTCTAAATTCACAGGTCAGAAAGTCAGTAACAGCGGATATTTAAAACAAATAGCGAATCATTTAGACGGGTCAAATCCACATAGTTTCGAAGCTCAAGATTTAACCAATTTAATAAAAGCGGTATGTATTTATATTTTTATACTATCAAGTATGAGCCATGGATGGAACCTACTTTGAAATCTAGGTTCCTTTTTTGGCTGAGGTATGATTTTTATTGGTGACCTATCAATATAGATTATGACCACATCATCATATCTATTTATAGCAATGTTGCTATGTCATTGAAACATGCATTTGCTCTTACTTATAGACTATATTTAACAAATATAATACTATAAATATTTGAAACCTCAAGGCTAATTTCATTTTGTCGAGCTTGAGTCGCAGATGGACCATGTCTTCATGGCCTTTTATTGATTACCCTACTATATATTAGGAGAAAGGTAATTCATTTAAGCACTGGCAATTTAAAATACAATTAATGGTACAATATACTTTATTATCATACATCAAGGAATATGATATTCTTTGTGAAAAGATTATCTATATTGAGGTATTAGTTCACTAAATTGCCTTCTCTTTTTACCATTGAATATTGCGTTTTGTATTTATTGGACGAAAAATCAGCCTATAATTTTGGCCTAGTTGCTCACTATTTGTCATTTACTAGAAATACCTGTTCATTGTTACGGTATATACAAAACTGTCCAAAATATTTGATTTTTGTTTGTCAAATCATGAAAATGTTGCTTTAGTTAAGTTAGTTTATTCCGTGCACAAATATAATTTCAGATATTATTTGTTGAGATGAATTTATTTAATCAAAAGCTATTTGATGTTATCATTCTCTATTTTTCAGTAAAAACAGTCGTGTGGCATTATTTTTTTATGTTTTTCGAAGGCTACAAAAGATCTTGAAAATTTTGATGAGAAGCGTCATGAAGAATTTAAAAAATATGAAATGAATAAAGAATTGCGACGACAAGAAAAATTGAGACAAATGACTGAAGAAGACAGAAAGAAAGCAGAACGAGAATATCAAGAAATGAGAAAGAAACATGAAGATCATCCTGACATGAATCATCCGGTAAATGAAGTTTTGTCTAGCTTCTCAATGAAAAATTTGGTTCTGTCAAGCATGAGTCACAGATAGATCGCGTCTAATTGGCACGATCTATCTGTGGCACATACTTAACAAAAGATGCTTTGACAAATTTTTTTCGATTCTGAAAGATCCTGAAATCTCTTTCAGGAAGGGTTTCCCTCCCCCTTGTCTTGAGCAAGATTTAATGAAAATGATTAAAGGTCACTGATCGATTGCGCTGGTGAAACAGCGGTCCATCGATGAATCTTAATCATAAAATATTATTCTCAATTCCATAGATATGTTCAAAATCAAAATGAAAAAATCTTTTGACAATTTTTGAGTGGCAATTTTTTATGAAGTCATTCTGCAGAAGAATCGTGATTATAGGCCAAATAAGAAAAATAAAATAAAAATAGAATTGTACAAACTAGAGTCGATTTCATCTTGATTGTGTCTATGGTGTGCGATTCATTTATGGCGCATACTTGACGCTATTAAGCAGAAGAAAACAATTATTATTATTAAAGTACCAATAGTCATTATTGGCCTGATCTTACAGGGGAGCAAGGCACAATTGGACGAAATTTGGAAGGAAAGAGACGGCTTAATGGATGAACAATTTCGTCCAAAAGCGTTTTTCATGTTGCATGGTTAGTCGCAATATACTTGCAATGACTGCATGTGGCATCATTCCATATTTGGCAATAAAGCACAATGTATCTCTTCCGATAAAGATACTAACATTTCCAAATTTTTTTAAATGTAAATGATACATGCTATCTGCTTCAGGCATTCTCAGTGTTTTACACACCTAAGGATACCCTATTCACTAATCCAATAAAAAGATTCAAATTTCTACGCGCTTTTATGCAAAAACTGAAGTTTATTATCGACTATCGACAATCGACATGTAGCTATCTTTGACTAATGAAATTGTGCTCAATGAAAATATATAGCAGTTCTTTTGAGTAGAAAGTAGAAAAAGTATTGATTTGTCTTTCTCTATACTGGTTAATAAAAAAGGTATCAAATTTAATTATGTATTTTTTAATTCATATGAGCAAAAGAACATTGTATAGCGTTTGAAAAAAGCGCCGACTGTTTGTAAAGTATACTCATGCTAAAAAAATCTTCTTCATATCCATGCAAAGTTGCTCAAAGAAATGAGCCTTATTTTGGTACTGAATCAAATACACTTAAAATAAATTTGTTTGTATTGATACAATATAAAAATCCCCTCAATGTGTGTACAGATTAGATATTCACTTCTTATTATTTGAATAGTCACTCAATTGTCACTCCATATTATATTATTATTGTCACAATCATATCGTATATTTGTAATAACGTCTTATCGCACAAAATAAAATAAAATTTTGAATGACATTGGCAGGGCAGCAAAGCCCAAATGGAAGAAGTGTGGGAGGAAGAGGATGGATTAAAAGGACAAGCATTTAACCCCAAAACATTTTTTAGACTTCATGGTGAGATTCCTCGCTCAGAAACTGAGTCCCAGTCGGCACGCTTCTTTTTTAACTTGGTGATGTCTTTACAACATACAAATTTTTCGCTTTTTTGTTTGTCCATTGCCTGCTTTTTCTCACAAGTCACTCATGCATGAATTTCTATCTCTCTTTTATTTTAAACAAAAAACTGACATGGTGCTTTATGCCACAGGAATGATGTTGCATGCATAACTTTTCCTAGATTATCAATACTACGGTAATTATATATAGTTTACTGTATCTGCATGGTTATATATTGAAGGGTGAGGGTTCAAGAAATTTTACTTGCCAAATTCGACTTCTGTGTATTTGTCCTTCAAGGATTTTTGTACCTTGTACCTAACAGACTAGCAGAATGTCAGCTACTGTGCTACTTAGACACCCGAAGAAAATGGATTCCATTAGAAGAAAATTCAGCTAAAGGTATATCAGTGTTTCATGATATATTTGTGGCTAGAAGATTGTGCAAAACCTGGCGCCAAGTTTGGATAGGTTGCTGATTTTGTAGTTGCCAGGCTATCCACACTGTTAGTAGATCGAGCCTAATTTATATTACAGTATTTATAATATGTTGTGTTATTTATATCAATATTATTTTTGAGAATCTCTAATGTTAGGACGAGTTTATAACATTGGAATGATTTGGTGTTTCTAAATTACTGGGGATAATTGTGTTATTTCGAAGTATATTTCTTCTAGATCCAAAATTTCAGAGCCAATCAAATGGCCGTTAGATGTCTTTAGGATAAATACAGCAGTTGCCGTAGTCTTTTTGTGTCCTTTGTTCAAAATCGTTGTACTAATTATAATGTAATTTCTGTTAAGTTAAGCTTTATTTTTGTTAATTTGATAGAAAAGAAATATCGTTATGTGTATTTCAGTATCCAAAAACCAACTTTTACCGTATAGATATATACAAATATTTCATGATAAATCTTTTGCTGGTAGATTTGGAAGTTTTTTTTTGAACCAATTTAAAGAAAAAGGTTCAAAAATCATCAATACTGCTATGAAATAGCAGTGTTGATGGTTTTGAAGCTTTTTTTTCCTTTCGGGGAAAATGACACCCAAAGAAAAACAAGATTGTATCAGCCTGATGTTGGTCTTGAAATAAGATTTTTGTGATTATCAGGAATCGAAATACGAATATTGATTAATAATAAATGAAGTGCCTATTATAAAATACTAAAAATTATTTTTGCCTAGATTTGAACGGTGACAACTCATTGGATCCAATGGAATTGGAAGCACTTTTTGAAAAAGATGTAAGTTTGACATTCAACACTTCTGCGTTATAATTTTGTTCGACATACCGCAAATTTCAAAATAATGTCAATTTGATAGAATCCAGCTGGCTTATGGCAGTGTTGGACCCACACGTAGTTTTTGTTGTTTGTTTCATATAATTTTTCGTAACCTGTGTTAAAGTTGAATTAGGTTTTTTACTCTTGTTGGTCGGGAGGCACAATTTTTTCGAAGCTCATTCAACTCTGCCGTTCTCCATTGGTTTCAACTTTGAGTCAGACTGTATGGGGCCAATGATGTTTATTTTCATCATTACCAGTGTTATTAAATTCGGCGACCTTTTGGAAATTATCGTATTTCACTGATATCTTCTTTTATAAACTGCAAACGTGATATGAATCTAGTTTATTAATTCCAACCATTTTCAATAAAATCTGTAGGGTAGATTATCGTCACACATGTCAATCAAATTGAATTTCTAAAAATGAAACAATAACAGCCGTGTCCCAAGTTTAAAGCATTTTGATTAATTTCTTTCAAACTTACTAAGTTGATACATTTTGATCGCATCTGTACAAATTCAAAATTATAACCGTATTGTTTTACAGTTAGCGAAAGTGTACGATGCAGCCAATCCCGAAGACGACATGATTGAAATGGAAGCGGAACGTACAAGAATGCGACAACATGTCATGAAAGAAGTAGATGGCAATGGAGATGGTTTAATAAGTATAGAAGAATTTATGAAGTATACAGATAGACCAGAATTTGAAAAACCAGATGAAGATTCATATAAGGTAAATATTTTTGCTGTTGTAATTTTTTTTCTGTGAAACAATCAATAGCTCCTATTTTCGATTGAAATGGGATTACGCATTCGTTCTCTCTCTATATTGGAAACATTTAAGCTAAAAAATTTTTTTTATTGAAATTCACTCGGAGCAATCCCGGAAGCAATGCCTAAAAGGAATCAACTCTAACGGACACTTCATAGCAAAAAGCTACTAAAAGATGTCATACCAGCAACTGCAATCTAAACAGAAGACATCCCAAACGGAACTAAAACGCCATGGTAAAGTGCAGAGAATGGTCTCTGCCCTGAATGATGGTAAAACCATCTACCACTTCTTTGCTTCCTATTAGTTGCCTCTCACGACATGCAGGAAATATTATAAAAATAAAACCTGATGTTTCCAACCGAATAGCAGGGAATTCTTGAATCCTGATTAAAACAAATTTTGTCTTTCAATCGATTGAAAATTACTTCATTTTGCAGGGAAATCATGTCATTAGCCAATTTTTTCTTTGTGAAATTTGACATAAATCACAACGAATTGCGTAATCATGACTTCGTTAAAATATTCTATTTGCATAGTGTTCAAAACTTACTACTAGGTCAGACATAGACCCCAATGCAGTGTGATTTTTCGATTCTTTAACGGAATTTGATTGCTACGTCATATTACATCATTCCGTCTTTTTTATTTTAAGACTGTTGATCAGATGCTAGATGACGAAGATTTATACACAAAAGAGGAATTGGACGAATACAAACAAATGATTGCAGAACAGGAAGCAGACGTGAAAGAGAAATTAGATGAATTGAGAAAACAAGCGCAAACTGTTGTCAGTATGAAGAGTGAACTCTATCAACAGGAGCAAAAAGTTAGAGCGGTAAGTAGAGTGCAACTTTAAAGATGACTTCAGCTACAAATGAGAGGATGTGAACCAGATATTAACCTACATTGAGTCGAGCATGAATCAAAGATAAACTAATTCTCAGAAGAATGATTCAAGACTCATACTTCCCCAAAGTGGTAGATTGCTTTATCGCTTTACTATGTTGGCACAGTCCTATGTGGAATGTTTTTCGCATGCTGGCACTACATCATGTAACAGGTCTTTGCTGTTAGGTGTTTGCTCTTTAGGTGTTCGATAATTAGCTCCTTACAGATGCTGCTTCCATCTTCAATAACATAAGAACTCGCTTTGTACTCATTTTTCTGACCGCATGGCACACATCACATTATGAATGTATTTTGACCAGATTCCATGGTTAATATGGTGAAGGCTAGTGGAGGGCCTTGTACAGGGGGATCCACTCACACTACAGAAAATGACATTGCAATCCATCAGAGTTTCATATTTAATCTAATTCGGAATTTCTGACCTTGACGTCAGCTGGTACTGACTGACAACAAAATATTAGTAAAACGGTAATCGATATCAGAAATTTACACACGTCCACATACTGCTTACTTACGATCTATTAATTAAAACATTTTTGTTTAATCTGTCTTAAGATGGGAGATAAAGCAGAAGAACATCATCATGCTGAATTAGCTGAAAAGAGAGAACAAACAGAAGAGGAAGAAAGAGTTTTGAAGGAAATGCATGAAGACGTAAAAGAACAAAGTAAAGAAATAGTAGAAATGAAAGAAGAACTCAGAAAGGTACGTTTAAAATATGAAATTACTGTACAACAACTTATCTTTCTTTCCCTTACAAAGTCTGCCTAATTTAAAAAGGAAAATGTTACAAGGTAATATTGCACGAATATATACTGCAGTAAAGATGCATTTTTGATCTTACATGAGTGGAAAAACAAGAATGCAAGTTTATCATGTTCGTGTTTAGTAGCCATGACCTCTTGTGTCCCGGTCATCTGATCAGTAGTTAGTTTTCACTTAGTGGCTGTGATTGGTGGAGGAAGCTGTATTCAAGTAGGCCAAGTAGATCATAATGCTTCGGCGTGGTGTCCAACAATCCTTTTGTACATAATCATCCCCAGAGAATTCGCACTTGTGCCCCTTAGAACAACTAGAGTGCATTCCTAATTAACACTTTACTGACGGCTCTAATTGGGCAACTTTAATTTGGTTATCCTCAAAACAGAAACCACCTTTTTCATTTTGCGTTATTCTTATTTTTTAGCAAGAAGTTGCGGCTGAGAAATTACAAGAAGGTGGAAAAGGATATCTAGAACAACAACAGCAACAAGATCATCAAGCTGATCTCGGCGAACCACAATTGGTTCAACATATGGAAAAAGAAGGCGCACAACCTGTTGAGCATCAAGACCAGCAGCAATACCAAGATCCTGGACAGGCACAACAACACCAAGGACAGCAACCAGACCATGCACAACCACAACAAGGTTCACAAGTAGACCATGCACAACAACAAGGTTCACAAGTAGACCCTGCACAACAACAAGTGCATCAATAATAAAATTAATATTTGATAGATAGATTTTCTGATAAAAATTTTATGATTTATTGAATAGTGGCATTTATCCTGGGGTTTATTTTTTTGAGTCTTTGCTGAGGATTTGAACGAATAATATTGGTCATTTGCGTAGAACTGTTTTGCAAAGTCTTGTTTTACATAGAAAGGCGGGGTGACATTATCTGTTTTGCGTAGACTCACTTTACTTGAAAAGCAGATTTTATATTCCGATTGTTGCCTGGAAAAATCTGTTCTTTTGTTAAACTTGGACCATCTGTGGTTCAAGCTTTACAAAACAAATCCCTTGTAGGGAATTATGAGTGGTGAAAAAAATTACCATATTTGATGTACAATTTTATGCAATGTACCCATCAAAATTACTCCTTTTTGGTATACCAAAATCATGATTTATGTAAAAATCTAGAGTATAGTTTTGCATTAAATTATATTTTGGTGCAAGCGAATCAATTATAGATAATTTTACCCAATCCGAAAATATTTTTGTTGAGTGTGTGTCCGTTGATAGGTAGCGTTGCTGACTATCTGTTGCTCATGCTTTCCAAATAGTACTTCTGATTGGGCAAATGATACCCGACTTTTTTATTAGGTTGTATAGTTGTTTTTGTGCTGAGAAACTTGGAAGGAACTTATGAGATTATTATCGTTATTTTGCGTAAAAATTTAGTTTACGATAATTATAGGAATTATTTCCTAAATATGTTAATAATAATTGTGTGAAGCAATGCTTTTTTATTGTTCACAATTTCAACTCCTAATTTTGTTTTTGTATATGTAGGGACATCCGTTTATTCAATTTCCTTGCACTTGCTGAATGGAATAATTGATCTTGAAATTGTTAAATAATTGCTACGGTATTCAAAAATTTGATTCGGTCAAATTTTAAGATAAATTAGTCATTGCGAAGTTTACCTTAAAAAATAACTTGTCTTAATAATATTAATTTTTGATTGTTGTCTTCCATGATATTTTTGCGTCAGCATGCTGGTTATGAGATGTTTGTTTGTCTGCCTATCGCGTTATTATTATTATGCAGAAATTTCACTAATGTCATTTCTAAATTATTTACATTAAGTAAGCAGTACTCTCGATATTCGTTTAAAATTGTTGTTAGAAGTTTGATTTTGGGTAAAACACAGTTTTCAGAATGCATTGTTCTGATACTTATTTTCATCAGAAAAGGATCACGTATGTGTCTGTGTTATTTTAAGTAGTTTTAATATGTAAAAAATTTATAATGATAAAGTGAAGCGAATTGTGTAGTTTTTGTTTTTTTGAAATTTATTAGTGTTAATTCATAGTCGTTGAGTAGATTATAGTTACACAATCATACTTTATGAAATGTTCAATTCATTGTTTAATGAGTTTTCGTACAATATAACCCTCTAGGAATTGGCTTTTTATCAAATTTGAAGCACAGATGGATTTGGTGATGGATGCCTGAGACATTGAATAATTTTTCACATAGATTCAAGTTACACATTGCCATTTCAAGTTTCAACTGGTTGGATCAATTTAGGTAAAAAATGAAATACTGTCAATCTTTGTGATTTATTTCGAGTGGATATATATAATATGTTGAATATGTACATATGGCTGGAGATTATCGCTTTAAACTACCTTGTCCGTCTAGCTTTTTGGAACTTTTACTGTACGTTTACGTCTCTACCTATCCATGCTGTGATAAAAATTGACAAGAAAATCTGCTCTGATCCCTTCAGGTCTGTAATTTGAGAAAATGTTTGCTGATACCCGTTGCCATTTTGTACTTGGATTATGTTACGTTTTAAAATTACTAAACTTATGAATATTATCTGTTTGCATACTGTGCAATGCTTCTTGTGTCTTTTGTGCATAGGGATGTCACTCGTAAATTCAAAATATGAATATCGTCATGGGTCGTTAAATATGCAGCAACATCATGATTCGTGTCAAATTTTACAAATGCATCATTGATGAATCCGGTTACCATTCAGTAGGATGTGAATGTTTTTTTACACAAAATTTTGCCAAATCTTCGCAGATTTTGAAAAAACATACTGAAAATCCTTCTAAATCTTTTCTAAATTCAAATTTTTTCATTCGTTTTATCGAGTCTGTCTCAAAAATCTTATTCAAAACAATTCAAAAATAAAAGTATATGGTAGTGGCAACCCTATTTGCGGGTCTTTGTTGACATATATTATTGATACTATTATTGTGTGTTTTTTTGTTGCTTTAAAATTGCACAACAGAAATAAAGTGTTGCAGGAATTCCGAATAGAACTGGTTTCTCATCAACTTAAAATCTTCATTTAATATTAGATGTTAGCTACTTGTATGGCATATGAACGTTAATAGGATCAAACTGGACGTCGAGCAACTAGTAGAATATGAACAAGCCATATCTGTTTATGTGTAAAGCGAATTTGCTTGCATCTTAAAAGATTCAGAGGTGTGTGTACAAGGATGTTGCCCTTACGACTTTACAGTTGGGTCGTGCTGCTCAAGATTGAATAGAGTGGCGACCTTGTAGCCTCTTCTGCAAACGACGGTGAGCCTGTACTTTTTTTTCACAAATTGCTGAGCAGTGCTGTTTTAATTGTCCTGACATATCTATCCCCTCTGCACTATTAGAGTGCATGAAAGCAAACACAATCGACCAACGGATCAGTTGCGTCCTAACGATTCGAATGGGATATTGTTTTTTATGTTGCAGCAGAGCAGGTGTCTTAGAAAAAATGCAACAACACTTATATGAACCACCATGCGACAGCAGCAAGGTCCTTTCACTTGATCAAAGAGATTGTGCAGTAACTAGGCATTCTAAAAAACATTATTAACAAAAAAATGAACTGTAGATAAAGCGATGCCCCACAATATATTCAACCTTCCTTAATTCCAGACTAACGAAAATAACAAGGCATTATCATTTTCAAAACATTTTTTTGCAAAAAAAAGTAGTGTAAGTTTGTAGGTATAAATAACAAACATGCTCAATACTCTAAAAATAAAGAATTTTTTTGTCAAAAATTTTCATTTCTAACTATTATTGGATAAACGATATTAGGAGAATTTTCGACAAAACAATGAAAAAATAAATGAAAACTAATTAAGAGTGCGACGGCAATTCTCCGCACCGCAGAAACACATAATTTTATCATCTTCCAATGGAAACTTGTAATCGTATGTAATTTCTTGAGATTTTTTTATCGGCCCCTTTGAGTAAATGACGATTTTCTTAGCAGTGTCGACAGTGATAACTTTAGCGTAGCAACTCGGCTGAAATGAAAGAAAAAGGTTTTATATAAATCAGTCACAACATATGATGGCTATCGACTCTGGGATTCCAGGTTTGACAATCTTATGTTCTAGCCTCACTAGACAAAGCAGGGTGTATCAACGTAGAACACTCAATCAAACCAGAAAGCTCATGCTACCTCAAAGTATGTTTGGGGAAAATGAATAGCTCAAATATGCGCAGTACGCAGACTGAGAGAATGCCAGCTATTCTGGTAAAGAAAATGAGTTCCATTAAAAGAAAGTTGGACAAATCGGCAATATATCATGATATATCAGCAGCTGCCTGGTATCAACCAAACTGTATAAAAAGGTTCAAAATCATCAATACTGCTATGAAATAGCAGTATTGATGATTTTGAAGCCTTTTTGTTTATATTCGAATGCAATAACATAATTATTTCAGACAATCAAAGAAAACTGAGATCCCACTACTATGATATAATATTATACCACGAATATACCCGATAAATCCAAAAAAATCAGGAAGTATCGAATTCAAAGCAAAAAACAACAAAAATTACTTACATTACAGGAGTGATTCATAAATCTTGCGTAATTTCCGCATTTTGTCGCATCAATGATGTGATCAGAGTCAATGCGGAACAGATAGGAGCTTCCGATTCCAACTTCTGTATAGCTGACTTCTCGCCTTTCTGCGACGAGTGTTCGGACAACTTGACCAACGTATTCGATGACCATTTCGTCTGCACCAATTGGTTCTTGTGCAAATAATCCCCATCCGTGAATGCTACTTCGCTTGAATTTAACAGCTTTTTTACGGAACTGAAATGGAAATTATAGCATAATTTAAAAAGATAAGTGACAAAAGGTTCAAAACCAACTATAGCATAAGCTTTCAAAACCTCACTAAAATTATTATTGCCAGTCTATCAGGCGACGCACCTATTCAGGTATTTGCAAATGCAAAAAAGTATTCCTCCAAAAGATAGATTCCTCCATACTCAACATGTGAGTATTTCAGATTAAATCCTGATAATTTTGTATAAGAAAACTTTGCTCATTTTGCTGTTGTGGTTACTATTAAAGAACTTCTTCATCATAAGTTCAATGCATTGGACACCATCAAGAATGCTTCAAACAATCGCTGAAGAAATTTATGAACATGCAGACACTCTCATTTTGCTATTTACGAGAGTCGAAAAACTACATTGTATACGAAAATGAGAGTTTGCCACATTTCAAACAATATTAGAATGCCCAGCATGCTACTATTATTTAGCTTCTCACCATAAGTTGATTATATTTGAATAAATCTCCGACATCAGCCCCAACTTCAGATGCAATACGCCGCATGAAATGCCTCGTTTCACGAGATCCTGGATTTTTGTCGAGAGAACTTTGCGCACCGCTTGTGAGTTCTGTTGCTTTACTGGATGATGCCTGTTTAGTTGACTTGGCAGGTGCTCGCGAATCTCCTTCACCATACATTTCTTGTCGCTGACGAAGCTTGATCATGTCTTTGAGCTTGTAGTAGCCTGGATGAAAATACAATTTTATAGAATTGAACACAATCTTTATTTATTTTAGAAGCAGTGATATGGCTTCACTATATCACACTACGAATTACCAGTCAATTATTGATTGTACCAGAATTGATTCAGTAGATAGATGTGGCTGGTGCTGGAAACCATTTTCCGCAATTACATAAACTAGCATGAACCGGAAGTCATATAACACAGATTCATCCCCAACAGGAACTCTTTCGACTTGGAAACAGACTTGTTTTTTTGAACACATGCATTCAACCCAAACAATTTGCCATATACAAGTAGAACATAGAACACTATCAATTCTATTTATTACCTTCAGTTCTTGCGCATCCAGTCTTATGCCATTCCTCATCTTCTTCTATTGTGTTCTTATCCGACCGACTTTTACGCTTCGATTTTCTTCGCTTTGAAGCCGAAACAGAAGGTATGTTCGTTACTGGGTGAGCCACCCAGTGTGAATCGTTGACCCATGCAGGACTGTTAGACTTTTCTAAATATCCTTCGTAGACCGTGCGGAGATACTGTAAAATATAATTAGGTAGGAATTGAAATAGGAGATGAAACTAGAGACCAATAAAAAACACACCTCGGCCTTTTTGAATAAAAAAGTATCAAAAATGCTTACTCAAGATTTTTTTTAATTGAAATTCACTGGTCACTGAGTGACAGAATCTTGTTTTTCTGTGATAATCCAAAACATCCATGTCATTTTATTCAAGTAACTAAAAAGCTTTAAAACTACCAACACTGATTTTGAATCTCTTTCTACAATTGGTTGATACAACACTAAAAGCAGTATAATCTTATAGTGTGGCAGGAAATATTGTCTATTGTCTAATAAATTCTTTTCTGGTGGAATTCATTTTCTCCTCAGAGTAGCTCTAGCTGAAACATACAAAAGATTTCAGTATGTTTGAAAAAAATTTGGAGCGAGGCGGCAATTCAGGCTGGGTGGGGGTTTCGAGTTTCAAGTAAAATCTGGCAAAAAAACTCTGGATTTTATTCTTTTGTTATTTTCAATTATTTCGGCTGTTTTATAACGAAATTAATGCAAATAAATGGATTATAGATAAAAATCAACGTTTCAACACAATATTAATTGAGAGTTTTGTAAAACATCTAAAATTGAAAATTCTACCAAAAATCTCAATTTTATAGCTAAGTGACAAAATCATCCGAAAGACTCATTTTGGCAACGACAAAATGCAATCGATTTTGGGTTTTGCCTGAGTAGCTAGCTGACAATCCGCCAGTCTTACATCAACACAAATTAAGTCTGATATTACCTTCATGTCTTCCAAGTCGAGTCCATTATACCACATTTCGTACAAGATCATCATCTCGTCAACCTCAGAACGAGGTGGAAACTGTACAGCTGGACGTTGACTCGATTTTTTCTCTTTCGTTGTTCGCTTCTTTTTATCTTTTGGTTGAATGTGCCGCAACTTAACTCGTTCTGCGGCAGAGATGATCTCCTGTATCATAAAAAGGGGAATTATTTTGGTCTGATTATTTTGGTTTGGTTAATACATATGGGCAGCAAAACACAAGAGTCGAATCTGACAACCTCTATAAACTGTTTATGTCAAATTACTCCATTGCTATGCTTTTAATATGTACAATTTATTATATATCATATTGAAACAAATTGACCAAAAAAAGTAAGTTTCATCACTAACCAAAGATTCATCTTCAAAATTATAAATTGAAGAAGCAGATAATGTGGAAGGCGACAATGGAACTTGAGATTCCTTTCTTCCGATCAACATCTGATGATAGTAGTTCTGATACAGGTCGACTAAAAACAAGAAAAAAAAAGTATTTAAGAGTTAGAATCTGCAGATCCCAATGCCGCTGTAGGCTTAATTTTTATTCAGAAGTTTGCTCAAATACAGCCTCAAGGATTTTGATATATGAGAAATATTTGAGTTATGAGAAACTACTGCAGCACTCAACAGGAGTTGTGAAATGAAATAAATGACTATTAATTAACAACTAGACAGAAAACATTCTCAATAGTACTGATTTTACTATAGTGAGATAAGCATAACGCGTCTTGCCGATTAGGACAAATCATGTATGAATAATTTTACCAGAGCAGATACCACTCACTGAACTCTATTATAACTGTTCAGTTCCACCATATCATTACTTAGCAAAAAATTTCTGGCTGGGCCATACCTGTAACAATGTTCTTCCAGAATCTGTGATACAATTGGATCCAATGTTGGATGTGGACTTGGTGGTCCATAGGATGGAACAAAATAATTATGTTCTTCTGCCAAATCCACGGTACGAGCTTTTTCTTCGTTTGTCGTCGAAGTCAATTTACTTTTACGATTTTTAGAAACAAGGGCAGGTGAGGTAGTATCTGTAGTTGGCGAGAGTGGTGGAAGTGTTTTTCCAATCGACAGAAGGGTTGCAGCCACAGCTTCGAGATCTCTTTGTGGACTTTGCTCGTTTTGCTCGTCGTCATCGTTTTTCGTAATTGGAGAAAGTTTTTGTGGGGAAGTTGGAGTTTTGGGTTCGGCAGGTGGAGTAGCAGGAGCGGGTGATGAGTCAGAGTATGTCGATAATAATCTGTCAGGAGTGAGTTGTGTATCAGTGAGTGTTTTATTTTTATTGCTGGTCGATAACATCTCATCATCAGAGCGAAGTTTGTTGTCAGGAACCTGTAAGATAGAAAAAATAAGAGGAAAAAATTTTTGCAATTTATTTTTGTATGGTATGATAATTTTCTGTCCTTATAATATTTATATGCAAAATGGAACATAAAGTAGATAAAACTAAGGAATCAAGCATGTGCGTTGCATAGGTGCAGACTTTAGAATCGCCTTTACATATTTCTTGAGTGTCGTATGAAGTGGCTAAAAGAAAACAAGGAAGAAAAGATATAAATGGTTCAATCTTCCGGAGTAGAAACCCCTCATTGCACTTTGCATATTTCTGTTTTGGCTGTTTTCCAATTAGGAATTTTACCATATTAGCTTTAGTCGTTTCCTTTTTAGGCACTGCTTGAGGCCTAGATTAGTTATAGTGAATTTTGATAAAAACAGAAGAAATATTAAAAGATATCTTTTCACCTTTGAGAACGCTTCTTGTGACAAAAGCCTGTGACGTTTCTTCGGATGAACGTGTCGCAATTGTTGTGGAGTGATTGCACTATTGGGAGAAATACCATGAGCAGTTGGAGATAGCAGAGATGCAGCGAGGTTGGGATCTTCGCTCGGCAATTGTAATTTTTCGATTGGCTTCGGAAGAGGTGGTTTCCTGCAATAAAAAATTATTTGTCAAGTTCATAAACAACCACTTTATTTGGGCTTGTAAAATTTGATACATAAAGACAAATCATGAAGCAAAATGGCATGCAGAAACCAACCAGAGGAAGCAAAATCTTATTGTGTGACGCATAGAGATAGACATTTCAGAATACTAACTATTTCGGAATTATTCCCGATTAGTAAAATCAAAACCAGAATACAGAATTGTGTTGTTCCCCTAATTAAAGTTCTAAGCACAATCTTTGCGCAAACACACCGAATAAGCTATTAAAAAATTTTGGAACGAAGACTCAATCGGAAGGATATGTCGTCACACATGTGCATCTTATTTGCTGTTGTTTTACGCAGGCCCTGATCAAGTTGCTTTTTGTTGTAAGCCGTGTCTTAGCAATCGCATAAACTCACTTTTACATTTCCTGCTGTAAGGAGGCGCTCGGGAAATGTGAATTACCAATCAGCTTCTATTATCAGATTCAAATGTACATTTCGGATTTAGATACTTTAAGATTCTAATCCACCCAGATAAGGTATTCTGAATTGACCACACCCAATCATTTTTTCTGGTAATTCAAATAGTTTCAAAATCATCAACACTGCTATGCTATGTGATAATTTTGAAGCTTTTGAATAGAGATTTGTTTCGTGTGTGATGCATCACAACATTTATTTTTCTAGATAAATTTTAATGATTATGACGAGTCATTTTTTTCTGCTCTCTGAGAAGTATAGTATTTTAGTACCGAGACTGCCAAAAAACGACAGGCCTAAACAAATACAGTAAGTCAAAGACCATCAAAAATCAATATGCGGGTGAAAATAAAGACTCACTCATCAACAATTGAGGAAGGTCTACTGTTTTCATCAATATCCATTTTCTCACTCTTTTCCTCATCCTCTCCACTCTCTTGCTCCTTTTCTCTCTCTTTATTATCTTCATGAACAGCTTCAATGTCGATATCGGGTATTGGTAATTTGGATTTCTGTTCATCTTTTTTCTAAATGACAGTGGTAAGAAATGTATAAATAAGCGAACAGCCATACAAGTGCCGGCCAGGTGCTATGAATTAGTAGTCAGCATGTGGATGATCTCTGGTTCAATAGGAATTTAACAACCACTATTTCTGATATTAAGTCTCACAAGTCTGCAAATTTATTATGGGTGAATTTCGCACGGATACTTGTAAAAATTTTGGAAGGACAGGTTTTTTGGACAGTAGATTTTGCAGATGGGGGTTTAATTTAATCTCTTATTTGATGCTCATTTTAGCAGAATAAATTGAAAGTTATCACTTAAATACTCCCAAGCTCTTTTTCTTAGAATTTCATAGATTACGCTGTAGAATTTCATGGATTACTCTGAGTGACTAAACAGTTGTTTTTATGTAGTATATTCTTTATTGGATACCTTCTGTAAAAACATTGCAGTTTTGCAAAAAAAAATTGACAACTCAATTGATGAAAAATAAAATACCTTTTCTGGCATTGTTTCATTCTCAGATTCGGATTCAGCGTCCGAGGAATCTGCTGCTTTCTCGCTTTCGTTTTCTGATTCAGATTCTTCACTACTCTCCGATGAATCACTGAATATCTCATCAACATCAAGTACTGAAACAAATATAAATTTTAATGATATTGAACTTCAATCAAATTGATGAAGCTATAAAATAAGACAAAACCTGAACTATAATTTCTCTTGTTTGATAAAATGTTTCAATTTTAGAAAATTCATTATTGTTTTAGGCACCTTAAGTCATATCAGGGTTCAAGTTCCCCCCAAACATATCAGCTGAAATCCATTAATCAAAATGTAGCAAGATTGTTGTTATAAAATAAACTGAAAATATATATTATAGCAGTTTTAATAGCATCCATCTCATTTTACAAGAGAAAAATAAAAAAAATAGATCAATTCATACCAGAGTGTTTGTCCTTCCTTCCGGCACCAATCTCAGATGAAGAATCCACACTCTCATCCTCCTCACTTTGATTCTCCTCTTCTTCCTCCTCATCTTCTCCCTCACTATCGAGAGCAATTCTGTTATATTTCTTGTCTTTCGATTTCCTTCCTGGGTGTTTTATAAATCACGAGTAAACAAAGGAATTTAGTTTTGAAGAAATATGTTTGGTTCTGGGAAACATTTCGTTCCTTTTTACAGAAAGTTTTTTAAAAAACAGAATAGTTTGAGTGTAGAATCTTGATTTCTATTGTATGTCATAAAGTTTCTTGGAATGACTGCAAATAATGGTGTTACATAGGAATGATTTTAAAACTTCTCGAATTTTCCAGACAGCCAATAAAGGTTTCAAATTTTAAAGCTAATAATTTATCACAAAAATAAAGGGTTTCAGGTCATTTAAATTAATTCTTATTTTTTGTGCGTTGCAAATGAACATGGCAATTGGAAATCAGCTCGATGACAGATTCTTGACCTTTGGAGCAAAAAACTTTCGACTATTATATTTTACAATGTGAATTAGATAAGAATTAACAGGAAATCAAATAGTTCTTGAATACTTTTTTGGTGAGACAAGAAATGAAAGCTTCGACAAACAAGCACTATTGAATTATCTGTAGAAGAAACAGTAACACCAGTGATGGACAAAATGGTGATATTCAGATTTTGTGAGCAAATACCTTGGTTTTCTTGCATTTTTCTTGCTTTCTTGCTCTCTGTGATCTCAACATCCTCTTGATTTTCTCTCGGTGGCGTGGGAGTTCGGGGACGTTTCTTGACTCGAAATGAGGGCATTTTTGATATAGCAGATCTGAGACCCAATCCGATTCGAAAACCGTCCATTTCAAACGAGTTTTTGGCCCAGTTGAGTGGATCGAAAGTGTTCAAAAGTGATCTGTTGCCAGCGTTCGAGCCAGCGGGTTTAGATTCGTGTTGGGCGTCGTTGTTGGCGACATTGTTTTCATTTGGTGTGCTCTTATCGACCAAAGTATTTGATGACTGTACTTTTGGTATGGCAGGTTTCTTTGTGATTGTATCTGCTTTTTCATCCCACCACGCTTCATAAACCTGGGATGAGATTTTTTGAAGGTTTAACGAAGGAAAATAACAAAGAGATATTGTTCAAGCTCTCACATCCAGCACATGACACTAAGAATAAGCTCAATTTCCAGGACATATATTTATATTTTTAGAAAAGAAATTTCGGAATATTTTCGAAGTCATTGCAACTTTGTAAAGATTCGAATACAGATAATTATTCCGGTGATTCGACAATTTCGAGTAAATATTTAATTACACATGTTCAGATTTTACATGTGTTTGAAATTTTCTTACAAATACTAATATTTAGCCGTTCATATTATTCAATTACTTTTTAAAATGGAAAATCCGATTTTTCAATGCGAAAGTAAATGCATATGAAAGGGACAGAAAACAAGCATATAAATATATTTTACAAAAACTTGTGACAGGAATCGTTGAAGATTTCACAGACAAATCATGACATTCAAAAAAAAATTAGAAAAATTGCTAACCTTATATGCCATAGTTTCTATGACTTTACGATTCAAGTCTCGGCTAACGATCGCCTTCAAGTCTTGTACGACATTATCCAATACACGCTTAGATAGTTGATGATCTTCAAATCGTTTCTGGATTTCATCGTTTGAAATAACAGGTCTATCATCGTGAGGTCCAAGATGGGATTGAGGTGCATTGGGTGGGATGTTATAAGGATGCGGAACGCCTGCATGCCGCATCGCAGGGAGAAACGCATCACCTGGCCAGTGATCTTGAGGGAACTGAGATCCATGTGGAAACGGATGAGGAAATCTGGAGTCTCGCTGAAAATCTGGAAATCAAATTTGAAAATGGAGCATGAAGACCAAAATCAAAAATATAGAAATATCCCTTAATAATTTGTTTGAAGATCAAAATGCTAGTTCCTTAGTGTATTGGGTAATAGAGTTTCAAATCTTCAAAATCATCAACCTTGCTATGAAATGGCAGCGTCGGTTAACTGTTCATGACCATTTATCAGGTATCAGGGCTCCTTAGCCTCCTTTCATGTAGCTCTTTGCACTTTAGTGGCTTCAGGAAACTTTTCAAGTATGATTTGTCACCTACAGCCTTGCTTTGAGCGAATTTCAATAAAAAAAATCTACAATACTTTAAAGCTATATATACTACATATATATTTAAGTTCCTGCCCTGTAGGTATGGACTTTGGAATAGTCCTTGAGTATTTCCTGCGTGTCGTAAGAGGCGACTAAAAGGAAGTGGTAGATGGTTTTAGCATCGCCCCAGGCAGATACCACACACTGCACTTTACCCACAATATGATAAGGTAAAAAGTTACTATTTCACCTTTGAAGAAATTTTGTTGCATCGGATTCCACATTCTTGTATCTATTTGCTGTGGTAAATCGACGCTAGGAATAAAAAAATACAATAGGAGTTAGTAATTGTCGCAGAATTATGTATGAAACCACATAATACTTGTTGTAATTAGAGATGTCCTTATCCGGTTAATCAGGTACTCTAATTGAAATTAATTTAGTTTTCAGATTCTTTTTAAATTGATTCGTTTTGAAGTAAAATCATGATATATGCCAAATTTTATGTTGTATGTACGTTACAATTTGATTGCTATCAGACACTCAAAGTGAGACATTTAGATCTTCTAGCCACAGACGTATCATGAAACATTGCCCATTACCTCAATTTTCTGATGGAACCATTTTTTTTCAAGGCATAAGTAGCGCAGAGTAGCTGCCATTGTCCAGGGTAGATATCACTCCCTGCACTCTTTACCATAGTAGTTCAGTCCCATTTGGATGTTTTTTTTTTATTTATTTTGCAATTGCTAGTACTACATCTTGTAGTAACTCTTTGCTGGCCGCTAGTGAATTTAAAATGCCGTTTAAACTCATAAAACAACCCTAGTGACACGAGAAAAAACCTTACTAGAGCTTACCGAGGACCAAATCCATTCCATGTTAAGTCTTTGTTGTTAAAATTCCATTGCTCTTGATTGGGAATATGTCCTTGAGGCTGTGGTTGGAAATTATTTCGTTCGGGTTCCTGCGCTTGCATTTCCCTGGCATTTTTCTCTCCCTCACTCTCTCCTTCTGAGATTTCCATATCGACAGAATCATGCTCAGCGTTAGGATCATCATCTGGTGTCTTAGACTACGAAGTTATATTAGTTAGTTAATAATAAGGGCGAATTATGGTGCCATATGTCAGCTAGTCTGCTACCCAGACCCCTGAGGAAAACGGGATCCACCAGAAGAAAATTTTCAACAAACGGGCAATATTTCATAACATACCTCTGATCATAAGATAAAAAATATCGCTTTGGGCAATAAACTGTAGAAAAAAATGTTCAATATGAAATAGCAGTGTTGATTGTTTTGAAGCTTTTTGTCTATAAGAAAAAAATAACATAAGGATTTTGGACAATCGAGGAAAAAACAAGATTCTGTCACCCTGGTGTAACTTTTTCTAAGCTGCTGGATTATAAAAATGCTGTAATTATTATATTCCATGATGGTTCAGTTGACATCAGGATATCAAAAAGCAATATTTCTACTAGTAAATCATTCGGTAAAACATTTTTTTTTTCGATATAAGCTCGTATATATTAAAATAAAACTGGATAAAAAGCTTTAAAAATCACAACCGGTAAAGTTATAAAATAGCAAGATGATGGTTTTGAACACATTTTGACTAAAAGAAAACACTCAAAAGAGAGGAGAAATCCTTTCACTCTGACTACGATGATGATCTCCTATTCTGCAAATGCTTTATTACCGGTATATAATATTTCGGTCGTTTTTCTCTTCCTTATTAAGAAAAATGTGCATAATCCTTCATGGCACGTTAAAATAAAAATATTCCAAATACTTAAATGTATTTTTTTATATAAAGTGTAATTTACGGGTATTAAAATTCGTTCGATGTTTATAAAACAATATTTCTCATTAGGTATAAAGTCAGGATAGCATAATAAATATCATCACATAATCATAATCTTGCTAGAAGATGAAAATGTCTCTTTTTGAGTGTCTGGTGGCAATCAAACTGTAAAAAAAGGTTTAAAACCATCAATACTGCTGAAATAGCAGTGTTGATGGTTTTCAAACTTTTTTTGTCCATTTGAAAAAACTGACATGGATATTTCAGACTCCCTGCATACCACCAAACCAAGATTCTGCCACCCTGCATACAACCAACCTCATTGTCTCCATCTTTTACTTTATTTAAATTATTTTGTTTCAAATCAGATTTTTCATTTTCACCAGTCATTTGTTTGAGTCTTTGGTCGAGCGATAATTTTGGAGAGTTGTTATCAGAAGATTTTCTCCTGTGAAAGAAATGTTTATATGAAAATCAAAACAACAAAGGCTGTCACAAATGAATACTCTGCAAATTTGACTGCGAATTCTATACTTTGGTCTCTGAAAAGTAATAATAGACCTTGGCTAGGATTGCAAGTTTTTGATTTTTTTTTCCGAATTTTCCGAATTGAATCGAAAAAATAATTTCAAATCGAATCTTTTCGAATATGATTCTATTAAAAAAAAAAACTCATTCCCAACTGTTTTAAGATGTATTTTTAGTTTATAAAATCAAAACACATACTCTGTACCAATTAGAGCAGCACTAGACAAGAACGAAATAGCTGTGTATTGATTTGACAATTGGGCAAAATAACATTGGTAAAAATTCATCATGAAAAGTTACGAAAATATCAAATAATTCTAAAATGTATGCTTTCAAAATCCGGCGATAACGGAACTTCATAATATACGTTACTGACGGGATTCTATCAGGAATCTCAACAAATTTTCTCAAAATGCTTAGAATCACGTTTCGAATTAACATTAATACGAATCCATTCGTTTCAAAATTCTTTAAATTACCTCCCTACCTATGAGTAATATGACTGTCCGAATAAAAAAAAAATTCCATCTCGAATACGTACATATATAGTTAATTAATATAAAATTAGAATTGAAAACTCATTTCAATATCCGCTATACCCAAGAGAGTAACTATATTATAGTAAATCAGAATTTAATTTCCGAAGCCATAAGAATTCTTATCATTGATGCATTATGCACTATTGGATGCTGACAGTGAAGCAGTGGTTTATTCTATAGAATTCCCTCTATACAATACCTTGAATTCAAACGTTCTCCTTCGCCACTTCTTGTTCTTTGTCTACGTTTCGGGCTCGGCGTGCGACTTCGTCTCCGTCGATCATGAATTGGCTCTCGCCGGGATCGTATTTCATCGGGAGTATGGAAACGACGCCTTTCAGGACTGGGTGTGCGCCTAAAGTGCCTGGGACTCCGCTCTCGAGATGAAATTGGAAAAAAGTCTCTTGGTGGAGGGGGTGAATGCCGACGATGATGAGGGTGTACATGATCAGAAAATCGATCTGGTGGTAACCACCTTTGAGGTGAATGGCCCCTATGTCGCCTTGGGCTTAACATGCCCCGAGGCGGCGGTGACATATCCCGCCTTCGATATGGCAAGTCATTATGTCTATGGAAGTCTCTATCTTCACCTCGGAACATTTCAAACCGATCAAAATCGCGATCACGATCAAACCTATCTCTATCAGGAATTCGGTGATCTCTGCCATACCTGGGTGAATGACGAGGACTATGTGGACGCCGGTTATGAAATAGAGGGGGAGTGAACCTATCTCGTTCATCATAAAATCTATGAGGTGGTGGTGGGTCAAAGAAAGCCGGATTTCGACCCGGACTTCTTGACCTAGAATCATGTCTATCACGAGGCATTAGCTCATTATCATTATGTGGAAACAGCAAATCCCTATTTGTGCTAGAACCTTGTTCAAAATCCCTTGGAGGAGAACCAAAGTCTCTTGGTGGTGAATGTCTCATATACGAATCAGGCATGGGGGATTCTGAACGAGACCTTTTTCTGATTTTAGCCAGTTTAGATTGTTTTCTATTTGGAACATCTGATCGATCTCCAGGAGTATGCCTAGGAGAATCTCCAGCATTATTTGAGTCCCTAGAATCCACAGAACGTTTTTTACTTCGTTTTGCTTTTTTCAATGATTTTCTTTCTTTTCTTTTTGGTGAATGGGTTTGGTCCTCATCTTTCGAATTTGAAGCCTCATCGTTTTTCAATGGCACTTCATCAAGTTTATATTTTTTTGTTTGCTCAGAAAGTAAAGAGCTGATTCGAGATTCAAGATCTGTTGACCAGACTCTATGTCCAGCAGATTTTGCCGCCTCCTCGCAGTCCGACGTATGTTCTGTTTCAAAATCTGTGTGCTCACCACTTTCTTTTCTCTCGACAGGTGTTTTAACACTGGGTTTCTTTTCTAATCGCTCATGCTCATGAGTAAGTTGATGAGAGTTTCTCTGAGCATTGTGCTCTTCACGATCTTTGTGTTGTTCGGAATTCTTTTTTAACCCATCTTTATCTTCTGATGGTCGGTGAGGGTTAGGTTTACTTTTTCCCTCTGTCGATTTTCTCAATTTCCTAAAGTTTGATAGTGGATTTAACAAGGATTATAACCAAAGAAATAAAACAACCCAAAAACATACAGTCCAAAATATTATGGTAAGATTGATGATGATGAAAATGTCTCCACGACCATGCTTGGAGTGAATTTGAAAAAATTTATCCAAGAACAAACTTTTATTTCTATTTACCATAGTTCATTGAAGATTTAAAATTCAAACAAGATCTGAATCTGACTGGCAGAAAGCCAAGCTACTCAGACACCCAAAGAAAATAGGTTTCATCATAAGAAAATTTAGTACAAAATATATTCCATAATATATCTGTGGCTAGAATATTTGAATGTCTCTTTCTATGTGCCTGGTTGTAGCCAAGCTTCATAAGAAGGTTCAAAACCATCATGGTTTTGAAACTATTTTTGAGGAAAATTACAGGAAATTAAGACACCCGACGAGAACCAAGAATCCGCCACCCTGGTCTGAATTGTGATTTGACCATTTGATATTCCTAATTTGAATTTAGAATAATGAAAACTATAGCAAAGGACATTCCAGTGTAAGAATCTATTATTACATTATTTCTCTTCACTTATTTTGCAAGTAGTTAGTTTCCACAAGTCCACAATTCCAAATTTTCACATCTGACATAAAAGTTTCAGAACCCAAAGAAGGTGAAGATTTTGTAAACATGTCGTGAAGCCTCCAATTAGCAATTGAGCGTACTGTACCTTGGATCATCCTGTGATGATTTTCTTCTTTCTTTTTTCTCATGATGATGATGATGTTCTTTATATTTATTAGACATACTTATACCATCCTGAGTATGGCGAATAACATCAGGTATCGTTTCAGCCATCATTTCACCACGAACTATCCGTTGAAAGAGCTTGTTCAAGGTCTCACCTAGAGAAAAGTTGAGAGAATGAAATTTTAAAATCACATGAGTAAGTTTGTCTCAAAGTTACCAAAATGTGTAGAGTGGGCTCATAATAGCCTATCACTCACTTCACAATAAACCTTGAAAATACATTGATATTGAAGTATTGATAGGAATTATTACAATGTTGTTAAATTGTTTTTTGTTAAATTTTCACTTCTGAGGAAATTAGATTACTAAATGACAAAGCAGCTGCCAGTGCCTACCAGTTTGGTATGGTTTAACTGGTATCTCAAGCCGTTAAGAAAAAAAATATTTTTTAATAAGACCAATACCAACCTTTGCAGTCTATTTGTGCATGAATCACATTTCCCATAATTGAAGTTTCGTGTAATTTCTTCACACATTCAGATGCTGATTTGATTGAAGAGAAGACAACCTTGAAAAAAAATTCAAAAATGAATTAAACTTCAAATTCAGTGCAAAAGTATGATCAAGCATAACACCAAACAAAGCGAAAATAAACCCACCTTTGATAAGCCCATGTGTTTCTGAGTCTTAGGGTGATGGTAGACCCTTACACGCTCAAGTTTGCCAAATTTTATGCACATTTTCTCCATGAATTGTTTTGTGATGTTGTCATTCAATCTAGAAAATGTCACTTCTCGAGGAGGTACCGCACCAATGTACCACTCATCAACCTAAAATAATTAAAAAATTACACTCTTTTTTTTCACTTGTTTTACTAGTTTCATGTATTATAGTTCAATTTAACGATGTCAATTATACATTTCCTCCTTAATTTGAAAACATATTGTTATCGAATGTGATATGGAATCATACAAAAATAAGTTTATGACTTGAGTTTTGTAGTATATAATTTGATCAGGTTTGTAGGTAGTGCTGTTGCATTTGTTCCAATGCATTTTACGACCAATATTAGAAAAAAGTTATGATAAAATTTCTTTCCCATTCTTGTTTTATAGTTCAAAACTGTAAAAGGTTTTATCAAAGCATAAGTGTGTAAGTAAAGCATATAGAAGTCCTAATCCAAAATTTAAAGCAAAGTTGAAATATATAAGTCATGATTTCTAAAATATGAAAGTAATTCTATTCTGTTTCAAACCTTGTATCTTGGAACAGGCAGTTCACATCTCTCTCTTCTCGACCACAACCTATTCATGCGGGGTCGAGGATCACGTAGTACGACAACACCTTGTCCATGGTTCTGAAAAATTACATATATATATATTTAATAATAATATCAACATAAATTTACCAGCAATCAAAACATTTAACGAACGAAATACTCCATTGTGAACCGTAAGTTACTCTTTACCCTGTATGGATGGAAACAAGAGCAATGACTTTCTTTAGGTGTTCGAAATGTTCATTCAATTTCTTTGAATAGACAAAAAGCTTCAAAACCATCAACACTGCTATTTCATAGCAGCATTGGTGATTTTCCACCTTTTTCTACAATTTTATTGCCACCAGACACTCAAATGGAGACATTTGTATCTTCTTGAAAGAGCTATATCCTGAAATAATCCCATTTGCTAAAATTTTCTTTGGGTGTATGAGTAAAAGAGTAGCTGGCATTCTGCCAATATGCAACAATCATGCAAGAACGCCAAGGAAACACCAAGTTTAATAAACATTTAAAATTCAATTTCGTTTAAGGAATATTAAGTTAAAATTTCAGCTAATCAAATTCTATCCATTTTGAACATATTCAGCTGATTTGGCTACAAGATCTTGGCTTTTTTACTATGACAAATAGTTCTTTCACCAAAAAGATTCTCAATAAAAAATAAAAAAATAAATTATTAAGAAGCTAACAAGAACATTTCTTCTCAGCGCTTTTTATGCTAATATCGACCAGTGCTGTCCAAAATATTAGATTCGATTCGGAATATTTTAATTATAAATTATTCAATTCGATTTCTGCAACAATTCGAGATTAACAAAATGATAATTTTAAATTTTTTTCATAAATAAGTGTGAATTTTCACTGAACTATAAGCTGATAAAAGAATGACTTTGTTTGTTTATTATACGACTTAGATTCGAATTTTCAGGTACACCAGTATGGAATCTTTACTGCTCAGGGAACAGGTGGTCATCTTCCCACATAAAAAATTTATCTGTAAATCTTAAGACCGTATTACCATATACAAAACATATAAATTATCATGCCACAGGCTAATAATATATTCACACACTTGATTAAGTACGGTATGAGAAATATGTTTAAAACATAACGTCAAATCTAATTTAATTCACAGAATTCTGTTTCATCCTACAAGGAAAGTAGATGGTAGGTGGTTTTACCATTGCCCATGGCAGATACCACTCACTGCACTTGACCATGGCAATCAGTTTCATCAGTGACTCATGCTTGGCAAAACGAAAATTCGGATCGGAAAAATCTCTCTTTCTCAATTGCTTTACAAACAAATGATCAACGAATTGGTAATAATATACAAAATGAAAATCTAATTACATGTTCCATACATATTGAGCACATGAATAATTATTATGAATTATTTGCAAATGTGCAAGGAGAGTATTCAATTAATGCTATTATATGAAAACAGATGCGGTAGGTAAACATCTTAGTGGAATGTAGGGAACTAGTAAAGTATGGTAAGAATAATCAATATTAAATATAACAATGAAAATTTGTATATTTTACAACTCTCAAAGATGTGATCAACCAAGGGCCCATACTAGATAATGAATGAGTTATCTGAATATTTACATATTGGGCTACAAAATATGCTTGGTAAATATGTTGCTATGTGTTTACTACGAGCTTTGTCAAAACTAGTATATTATCAATACCATTAGGGATGCTGTTACTCCCTATCTTTATCAGGAAAGTTAGGTATACCAGTACTTGAAAAACGATATAAAAATAATTTTGTTTCCAATTATTCTCAAAATAATTCATTTTGCAGTGAAACAGAAATCATGATTTAGCTGCCAAGTGGGCAAATATCAGCCATTTCAATTATCTGAAAGGTTGAAACATTCTATTTCCTTATATAGTGAATTTCGAATATCATTTCCACTCAACAAAGGGACTTATCTGTTCTCCATAAAAAATAAAATGCAGTTAGATTTGCATCTTGTTGAAAAAATTTTCCATTTAAGCCTCAAAACTCAGCACAAAATAGAACCAAAAAATCATACTATTCTTTTATTAAAAAAAACCCTTTCACATATTTCGGTACCATTGCAGAAAATTTGATTTGTATGAAGTGTAAAATTTCATAACAAACTCAATATTATTAAGATTGTCTTACTGTTCATTTAGTCCATTTTACATTCCAATAAATAATTATGTTTATCTAAATATCTAAATTTTAATACGAAAAAACAGAAAAATAGAATTTAAAATATTTCTTACTTCCGTATTGTAGGCAGTTCCCTCATACCGAAGAAGTTTTTCTTCTCCTTTACGAATTTGTGGATCGACTAATAGCTTGTAATCTTTTTTCTTGATTTGCTCAACTGTGACGCCTTGGACATGGTTTTCTCTCTTGACTTCAGACATAATATAATAAACTCGAAATCTTTATGACAAGAATTTCACGAAGTTTGACGTTGAATCCATTTTGAGATATTAGATATATTACTATGTACACTAGATAATAAAAGACTATTTAGAGATAGGCAGAGTATAAGGAAATCAAAAAGAAGGTTGGGAAAGTTTGAGCTCATTCCATCTAGTTTAGTAATATCTTTTCGTAGCAAAAGCATTTCTATACAAAAAATTAAGTCACACAATGATTTAGTGTGATATGCAAAAGCAATAAGAAAAAAACTCCGCACTGGATCTACCCAGGAACAAATAACACTGTGTTAAAGCAAGTGTAAAAATTGAAAATTGCCCTAACATATTTCATGCATATCGTAAAGTCGACTTAAAAGTTGTCATTACATAGAGCAGATACTACTCCCTGTCACCATGACAAATGCAGGTGCAGGATTTTATCAAACCTTTCTCGATGCATCCGACCACACAAAGCCGAGGAAACTTGTCTCCAAAGTCCAATGGGACTACATAACGCAGAATAAGCATGCATGCAATATTGGAAGATTTCATACAGTAAAATTCAAGATTTTTCAAGTGGAACTATTTCGATTACTATTATTTCGCTCAGTGCTGTGTTGCTGTTTGTTGTAGAGAATTTAAGTGGTAGATGGTTTTACCATCGTCCAGGGCTGATACCACTCACTGCACTTCACCATGGAGGTTCAGTTCTGTCTGGGATATTTTCCGTTTTAGAGTGCGGTTGCTGGTACTACATCTTTCACTAGCTCTTTGCTATTAAATGGCTGTTAGTTGGTACCCTTTGAGAACTACTTCTGGCTTTGCTTAGAGTGAATGGGAAAAAAAAAAAAAAAAAAAAAACGTGGTTTGAGCATTCAATATTAAGACATGTTCCCTATTCAAAACATTTACAAAAAAAATACTTAACACTTCTTCAAAATAGTATCTTATCCGGTTGCACAGTTATTTTTGGGTTTAGTGCGGTTTAGTACCATATTTACAAATATCATCAAGTCATCAAAATTAAAATTGGCAGAATTTTCTCATTTTTAACACTTTCAAAATAGTACTTTATTCAATTGCAGGGCTCTTTTGGGGTTCAGTGAAGTTTAGTACCATATTTGCAAATGTTATCAAATTTAAAATTGGCAGAATATTCTCATCCTAAGAATACCAATGCTGCATTTATTGCATACAGCATTGCCTCCCGGGTAAGCAGGTTAGGACGAGTCGCTTCCAACACTGGAAATTTTGATGATAATCCAGAATATGCTACTTAAACTGTTGAACTTCACAAGACCTGTTTGTTGCTGAAGTTCCATGGATTTCATTATATACAGTTGTAATCTTAAAATGAAAAAATCGACAGGGCATCTAACTATGAACATACACTCCTACACTATTTCACTGTTGTTAATTTTAACATATTTTTCTATTTGAAAATTTGACTTGACCAGCTTTTTGTACTAAGGTTACACCTGCTCATCAAATATAACTATGCCTATGGTACAGTAGCCTCTTTCTGTCTTCCTATACCCTTCCTAAGGGTGTACAGGTGCACTGCAGTCGCTGGTTTTACATTTAGATCTGCAAATCTTTGCCGTCTGAGTGGTCATTAGTTTGAAACTTTCAGGGGCTGCAAATAACTGTGCTTAGCTGTTAGAGCAAATCTCCAATAAAAAATATAACTTGGCATGGCCTCAGACTGTACCAGCAATCAAGGCGACATTGATAATGAGGGTGACTTTGAGAAAAAATATTCAAGCATAATATTAGTGCTTATCATGCTTTGTCTTTTCTGAAATAAAAATACGGGTCTCATGAAGTTTAGTACCATAGAATAAGGAAGGTAAATAGTTTTCTGAATTGTATTTAATGTAAAACCAGCCTAAACATGTAAGTATACGCAGTTTAGTTAACGTACGTAAATGTATCCACCCCCCCTCAGTCAATGTTAGTGACCATACGCAGTACGTACGTATTATCCCCCCTCAGCGATGTTACTTACACAGTATACACAGTACAGTATGTCAAAATAGGTAAGTTATAGGCTATCTCTGTATTTCAACTATCGATACCGTACGTATCCGTGCACTGTACAGCGTAGTCATGTACGCTTAGTTAGCCAGTGAATTCTGAAATGCTAAACGGGTAAACACAGAACAGGTACGGTTGAACGGCTTGGGCAAAAATTTCTCTGGGGCCGAAGTAGCATAGCAAAAATATACTTACAATTATCAACAGAATCCTTCATTGTCCACTAATGGAAACGAATCAAGGAGAAGACAAGTTGTACTGTGTACTTAGTACCAGTACTGGCGCGTAGGCCCAGGCCAAAACGATCCCTCGGAGCTCTTCCAGTTCCGAGTTATCGAAATCGGACGAAACGTCGTAGCCTAGTCCCGCGCTGCCTTTCCGTTTACGACGCCATTGACACTCTGTCGCCCACTAGCGATTAATTGAATTTCCTATTATACACAAAGAACATGATCCCTAACGCGTTTCATTATGACTCGCCGCGGAAATAATTCATAAAAATAGACATAGACATTGTTCATTTCGACACCTCTGTCAAACCGAACGGCGGGCGAGGTAAGCCGAGAATACAGCTCAATCATATGGCGAACCTCGGACTGTCGCACAAATACCAGTTCCGAACTGGTTGAAGGTTTTTGGTAGGGGTGGACCGATATATCAGTATCGACGAGTATCGATGATTTTTGAAGTATCGGTACTGGTATCGTAAAATTTTCATCACCGATATCAAAACCGGTATCGGTCCATCTCTAGTTTTTGGCTTAATTTCTCATTTTTCCTATGCATGGACCACTAGCGAGGCGTCCAGCAGACCTCTCACATATTATCATCATCCCTCACCGGATTCAAAGTTGCGTCATGATGATCAGAGATGCGTAACTCGGAGCGTATTCCCAATACGGCTTAACCATATAGCTAACCACGACGTCTCGTGCAGACACCAACTCTGGATGGGGGGAGGGGGATTTTGGATTAACAATTTACTCATTTTTCCTGTGCATACACAAGGTTGATGGAAGACGCCGTATGCAGTGCTTAGGTGAATCACCCGGCACCGGCGATTCATCCAACAGTCATTCGAACCCAGGACGTTAGCCATACACAGCTCGAGGTATATTCCCAACGCTTTATCGATCGAGAATCGATGGACGAATACTCTCATCCACACTGTGAAGAATCTCACACTGCTTTTCCTCACTGGACACTTCCATTGCTCGACACTGAAAGAACCTCGTACTAATTTTACACAAAGATTTACTGGACATGTACACTGACTGATCTTGTGAAGTTTCTCACTCTGCACCAAAATACGACTGAGGATATTCCATCTATTTATGGAATTTGAAGATCACAAACAATACCGGTAGACTGATCAAATTTTCACTTTGCGGCTCGCAATAAAATATCCTATATATTTTAGTTTTTGCCCTAAATATGATGTATTTCAAAAAGAAAAAAAGAATTTTAGAAAAGCCAAGCCAAATTCGAAAGCCTGTGGAGCAAAATTTTTGTTGAGCATATTTAACCTGCGCTACTTTTTTTTTTGCAACATTGGAATTCGAAACATTACTTGGATTCATTCACAACATCCCCTCACTTGGACAAATTCGCAATGTTACTTGGACACATTCGCAACATCAGTTGGACACATTCGCAACATTACTTGAGCACATTCGCAACATCGTCTTACTTGGACATATTCGTAACAACACTTGGACATATTCGCAACATTACTTGGACACATTCGTAACATTACTTGGACACATTCGCAACGTCTTAATTGGACATATTTGCAACATTACTTTACCAACCCTTCTCAATTGGTTCATAAAAAAAATTTTTTGAATTGATATTATTCGAAACGAAAATAAATTTCGTTGGAAGTGACGAACTGATAACCAATCTTATTGATCATTTCAAAATTTCCGGTTATAATATCAATCCTAATTTATTTACTTTTACCATAATTTGTTTAGTTATGTCTTTTTCAAACAGGAATCACTGATGTATCGCGCCACAAAGGCGTAAATGACGTCATAAATGCTCTCTCGACTTACAAATAAACGCGCGGACACGGTCCGCTTCATTCGATACGTGCGGTCGTCGTCGTCATAATCTTTTCCTCCAGTCCTCTGTTCGTCTGATATTTTCATATGCTGTGTGGAATGCAACTCATTTATCTAATCATATTGTTTCATTTTTTAAGACTGGCAAACGGTGAGTCAAAGATTTACAAATGTTTGCTCGCTGTTTATTTTTAATACTTTTGTACCGGTACCTATACTGTTATGTTGTAGTCTACAATGGCCTCTCGTACGGTACCGGTAATGTTACAGTTGGCAGGTAGGCTAGCCTAAGTTAGACGGCAGAAAAAACTCATGTGACCCTGGCCACATTTCCCCTTTCCTAGAATAGCCTAGTGTCATGTATAGCAAATATAGTCTTGGTCAGGCCAAGCAAACCTCAATACTCACAGCTTATACAGTACCGGTATGTCTGTAAAATAAGGTTGAAAACTATGCTTAGAAAACTGGAACGGTAAATACTGATATTGAGTTTTCCAAAATATTTTATGGCATTACTCTTTGTAATGTTGGTTTGCGGTGATACAGTTATTTCATGACATATCGCCTTAAATGGCGACAAGATGCATTATTGCGTCAAGTAACAACAAAAAATGGGTCTTTAGCTCACTCACACCTGCTGATATGTCTCCATTGAACTTTTGTAATATCATGGAACAACAAACTCGCCCGCATTTAGACGTATGCATTTGATTTTTTTAGCTAGGTTGCACCTCACATTGGTCTTGAAACAACGCAATAGCATGGTTTTTGATAACTAAAAATGACTTGGCATACCAGTATGTATAAAATATACCTAATGCCGCCCAGCTCTTAATCCCACTAACAAATTCACATTACCGGTAGTTGATTGATAATATTAAACAATAGAGCCATTAAAAGTGTTATTTGGGGCATTCGTTATCCAGGCTGGCAGAATGTCATCTATTTTGTTACTCAAACATCTGAAAATAAAGGATTCCATCGGAAGAAAATTTAGCAAATGGACAGCATTTTCCTCTTGCTAGAATAATGAAATATCTCTTTTTGAGTTTGTGGTAGCAACCAACTGTTCAAAATCATCAATACTACTATGAAATAAGCATTTTTGCACCTAGGACATTTGAAGAAAATGGAATGAACATTCCGGACAAACGAAAAAAAATTCTGCCACCCTGGCCTTGCCACATATTTCAGATAATGTTTCAAACCTGATATTGTGGCTGATCTAATTTCAAATGAAACAAAAAGTTTTTTTGCGTATAAATTTTTCGTTTACCAAAAACTGTATTGGTAACTTGTCCTCATCGGGTCCCTACACCCCTTTCCTTCCGTATAAATTTTATTAATATTATTATTATATAACATGATCACTAGGTGTTTGTTTTGTCCATCTTCATTTTAATTGGACAACCTTTGGAGCATTCCCTAATCTATTTCACAAGCTTCTTTGATATTTGAACATATTTAATATATGGATTATTATCTTTTTATAACAGCATCAACCTGCGTTGATCTCGTACAATCATCACACTGTATGACCTCAAAATCTGATGGATTGTGTGAGTCGATATTCGCACGACAGAATTGTCAAAAGACTTGCGACTTTTGCGGTAACTTATTCTTTTTTGTAGCTCTTGAGTTGTTTGATTTTTTTTATTTTCACATACTTTTTTTGCCAAAAATTATTTTTTATCAGTGTAATTACCTGAGACACACAGGAAGATATGTTCCATAATACTAATGGATCATCTATAACGAACCAATACCTTTTGCATTAATTTTGTGCTGATAACAGGGGATGGTCAAAATTGATGATAGCCTGAATTGAATCTAATATTTTTTTGAATTTCCAAAGTTAAAATCATTTAAAAAAAATATATAATAAACAAGCATTTGCGAATCACAACTCAAATAGAATAAATTAACAGCTGGGTAGTATGTTCCATATTGGATTTTAGATGATACCTTCGAATTTTATCTGCATTTAAGGTGGGGGTTGGACTACGTGGTCAGCATGGGGGGATTGTAGTGCAACAGTATGTGAAATTGTTGGTGAAAGAGTTCGAGTACGAAGATGCAGAGACTTACAGTCAAATATATATTGTCCAGGATCTACCATCGATATTCAGAAATGTTCGAGAAGCGAATGTGAAAGCATTGATGATGTGGGTTCGATTTGATATCTTATTTAGTATATTACTCTTGATGGCAATGTACAGCATTTGAGACTCATTGATTCCCCCCCCCTCTCCCCTGGTTTATTAAACTAAATACATATCTTATATTTTGAGTTATCAAGTACCAGAGATATGTACAAAAATGACTCCAATCAACACAAAACAGGAATCCTTTCACAACCCCTAAAGTCAGTATAGGTCAGTAGCACACATACCATAACAATTGGAAAATCTCAACTTTATGAGACGAATGCATTTACAGTTATCTTATTTTGATGAATGTGATAAATCTCAAGCAAACTGCAGCAGGTCTCTGAGCATCACTGCTCAACATACACACCATGATCTCACAAGTATTTCTGCTGTATGCCAATTTTCAATGCAATGTACTCAATATACTTGTTGCATATTGACCAAAATGACAAAACCGAAAATTTCACTCTTGCTACTATGGTACAATACTTCGTCCAGTGCCCTCAGAGAATCCGTGTAGGCTACTCCTCCTAACCCGGCTTGTTATGACAACTCAAGATATTATCTTTTCACATAATTGCCAAAACTCGTACCATGACAGCACGACTCCACAACAGCATCTCCAAAAGCAGCAGTATTCTTCCCCCCGACATATCTTCTCCGCATTGTGCTCACAAACGTGTTGACAACTGCATAACATACTATATTAGAATCGGTAACATAAGAAATACCTTTCAACATAGCATTTATACCCCGTCATATGACATGCAGTATCATGTTTTATAACCCCCAGCATTGTGGATCTGGTAACTTCTCCTGTGTGTCATCTGACCTTGATGTTCGGAATCGTTGTTGGCCAAGAACTTGGATATGTGATGGTTACATAGATTGTCTAGGTGGAAATGAAGAACAAAACTGCGATATTTCTGGTGGTCCTACAGATTGTGAGTAAATGCAATAATGGGTAGAATTAGGGTTATCTTTATAGTATAGTTTAAACGGTGTTCGAATTTCACTGTATTTTTGATATTTGACCCTATTTTGCTCATTTTGCAGTAAAGTCACGATTTATGTCAAATTTTACATAAAATAAATCCATCGAGTATTCAAAATTACTTTTTTGAATCAAATTCTAGAAGGACATCTCTTGATATTCTTTTTCGAATACATATTACCACAGAAATATGATCTGTTTGCGTGGGGCTCGTGTTGTACAATGTATCATTTTTGACTGGGTAATCAGACTTGGTAACCATTTTTTATCATCTTTTTTAGCGTTTTACATATCTGCGGATTCAGAAATGCAATATTGTTTGAAACATGAGGAAAGCAAAGATGTTAAAATGACATGGGGTTGTCCAAATTCGAATCATCCGCGAGTTGCAGCTTACCTGTGGAAATGGAATTTTGAACACAACTTAAGGAATATGGCAACTGGACAATGCCTTTCTGCTGATTCTGTGAGGAATTTTGTATTTTTGCTCTAAATATTATTATCTAATAATTACATTATTCAACCACTTTACGTAGAATAGGATAAGTTATTAGATTTGATGATCAATCACTCAGGGTGACAGATTCTTGTATTTCTTTTGGGTGTCTGAAATATTCTTTTCTTTGGATGGGCGAATCACAGAAATAGGTATTCAAATCAGCGTGTTCGGATATGTACAAGAATTCATGCTGAATCTTGAATCCATAAATTAGTACCTGGCTATTCTGATAAGGATATCGTTAATAACTATGCAAGATAATATAATGAATAAATTTCAAACAATTATTTTAACACAGGAAGAATTGTCAGCAGTGGCTTGTGACGAATTATCAGACTCCCAGTTATGGACTTGTGAAAATGGTACAGTTGAATTAATGGACAACTCGACCTTGGAACGGTAACTATTATCATTAATTTCGAATGGTCAACCTCACCATGAGTGGGATGCCCACAAGTAAGGCATAGAAATAAAAAATCAATCGTGTATGAAGAATACTGCATGTGACTCATCTAGGGACCTGCTCTTATTCCAATAGTTTGGGTTTTCTCATTCGAGGTAATTTTGTTTTTTTGATTTTTCTCAAATTCATTTATTTTGCAATGAACACATGATATAATCCAAGTTATTCATTGCAGAATCATGACTTTGCTATGAAAGAGGCACAAAAAAGCAAAGTGACAATTAGAATGTTGAAGCATTCTATCCATTTTTTGATTATGAACATGTTCATGTAATTTTATTAGAATGAACAAAAAAGCCTCAAAATCATCAACACTGCTATTTCACAGTATTGATGATTTTGAATCTTTTTATACATTTTGTTGCTACCTGACACTTGAAAATATACATTTCAATCTACTAGCCACAGATATGTCGTGAATATCGTTTATTTGCTCAATCATACTCATGATGAAACTCACTTTCTTCGAGTGTCTGAGTAGTGGGGTAGCTAACATTCTGCCTAACTGCTGCAGCTGTTGGACAGATATGTGTGCATTGTATCAACAGCCTACTTCTGAAGCTATGGCCCCTGTAAAGTTAGATACAATATATTCTAATTTCATTCCTACAGAGTTAATTTTGATTTTCAAGAAGAAATCAAAAGTTGTAAATTGAATGTAAATTATTTTCAATAGCTTGGTGAGAGGTGATTGTCTGTGATAAAAATTGTATCCCATCCATCCTTTTACTAAACAATTCACAGGTATCTTGATGTTGATGAAGGATAATTTAAAAGCTGTGGTGTCTTCTAATTCATCACTTACTTGGAAAGTATATGGAAGCAATGACACAATATGTGATAGAAAAGTAGAATGGAGTACATGGGGTAAGATATGTCACCTAAAATTTGATCTGTTTTTATGGAGACAAGACAATTGTAAAGATAAGTTTGAACTATATTTTATTACTCATAGTTTTAAAATAGTTTTATTGAGTAGTTTTATTAGTATTAGGTATTCAATTAGTTTGTTTAATTTTACTCATATTACTAATCATTATGTATATCTTTCATGCAGTGCCCAAAAAGAAGCACTTAACCACAAAGAGCTACAACAAGATATATTACCCGCAATTGCACTCCAAGTGAAAAATATCCCAAACGGAACTGAACCACTATGGATAAAGTGCCATGAGTGTTATCTGCCCTAGGTGATAGTGAAATTATGTATCGCTCTAAGCGGGAAGCTCCCCAATTTTCAAGCATTGGGCACAGATGGACCGCGCTTCGGTTGACCTCACTTGGCGAAATATCAAAATCAGATAATTTTTTCTTATTGGGTCATAATTGCACTCTCAGATTTCATCATCTATATTTGGAATAATTTACTCTACCATCCTAATTTTTAACAAAAACATTCCAGGTTTTTGGTCAAATTGCTTTCCAAGCTGTGTGAGTATGGGTAATGGACAAAGATCGAGAAATAGAACTTGTTTAAATGGAGTTGATGGACATGGTGCTTGTGCTGGTAATAATACGGACTATAAACCATGTCCCCATGAATTATGTAGACCTCAATGCCCAGAAGGATTTGAGACTTCTGCTTTTCGTAAGTACATTTTTTGTAGAAATATATTGTTCTCACATGTTTTTGTTGGGGCTGAGTCACTGATGGATCGTGCCGACAAGGCACAGTGCCCGCATACTTGACAAAATAAAATTTCTGTTTCACGATAATAGACCAGTTATGTTTAGAAAGTTCCCACCATGAGTGCACTCTGCGGTTGCTTGTCGTATATTTTTTGACCTATATTATTTTGCTGCTAAGGCGGCCATTATGCAGCTTTTTTAGGCTCCTACCACACACAGCCTTGTGGGTACTAAATTTCATTTTGAGTTATTTTGTAGCAAAATCCTAGTGCATACCGAATTGACGAAATACACTGAATAAATTATAGATTTTGATTCTCCTGAGTCTAGGAATATAGTTCTATTTAGTTCATTGAATTATAATTTTTAACTAAACTAAGTTTTTTGAGATTTCATAGATAGTCAATCTAAGCCAGAAAAACTTAAGAAGTATTGAATTTTTTATTCCATAATTCCAAAGGACATTGTAGTGAAGCATCATGAGATATGAAATACGATGAAGTATTGGCAACTTCATCTTGTTGAACATGTCTTCTAAGTTTTGTATATGTTGTGTAGAGGCAAAGTCATTGATACTTTCCCTGGGCAAAAGCAAGATATCTTTTCTACTTCTCAAAGTTGGACTAACCTTGCCGCTCGGCCTATTCGGCCTTTTTATGAACTATACAACTTTAATATCAAGAGACAACAATATAGGCCAAGCCGAACAGGAAAAGTTACTATTTTTCCAGCGATTCCTACCCTGCCCGTCTATAAGTGGCTGCTAGTAGAGGGCCTTGGTCAGGGTGATCCACTCCAATAAGGGGCTATAAAAAAAAATTGCCAACGCCAATCTCTGTGTCAAGAGGCAATATGCTTAATGCATTCACTCCCTTTATTTTAGCTTGGACATGTTTTAAACTTGAATATAAATTAGAAGCTACATTAGAAGATGCTCGGGATATTTGTGAAAGTATGAAAGTACAAAATATATCTATTCACGGAAAACTAGCTGCCGATAAAACTATCGAAAATCATAATATTCTGCTATCTCTTATGGAGAATAAAAGTGTCAGTGAAGCATACATTGGAATAGATATGAAGGTGAATGCTGGTGTGTTATAGAAAGTAATTGATTATTCCGAAGTGACAGAATTTTGATTTTCTTTGTGTTTTTGAAATATTTAATTTTCTTCGCTTCAGTCAGGCAAAAAACCTTCAAAACCGTCAACACTGTTATTTCATTTTTTCCACAGTTTGGTTGCTACCAGACATTAAAAAAAAATACATTTTAATCTTCTTTAAAAATTTGTCATAAAATATTGCGAATTTGTTAAATTTCCTCCCTCTGGGAACCATTTTCTTCAATAACAACAATGGATAAAATAAAGCCTTTTTTGCTTCATATGATTGTTTTGACAAGGATGTAATAGTAAAACAAGATACATCCCATAACTGAATAAATTTTCGAACATTGTTAATTATTTACATAGAGCGAATGGAAAGTACATTATCAAAAAGACTATATCATAGACTAAAATTAGAACATTTTTAAACTCTATATATCTCAAATATAGATTGAAGATGGTCAAATCATCCAATATAACTACAGCATTGATGGTCATGATTTAGGAGATTTGGTTCAACATCAAATTGGACAAGATGTTACTTTGGAAGAACTAGGAGAAGGTTCTGACATCAGATTGATATTTTTCATTTATTTTTGGCATAAAATTAAATCAGGTTTGAACTGGGTTGTTCTAAAATTATGAAAAAATCTTTTTCATTATTTTTCATTGACAAAATTTTTTAATGGGTATAGGTATAATATGGTTTCCAGAGTAAATTATTATTCTAAAATACTATGAAATAAACGATGAACGAAACTGTTCAATCATATATCATATAGAAATATTTTTATATAGGTAATATCATAATATATATATTTTTACAACAATGATTTATAAGATTTACCGTTAATTGACAATTTTTGACTAGCTTATGAGCAAGAGTAATAAAGTAAACCTGAAGCTTACTCTCAAATTTAATGTGAACAATTCACAAATCTTATTCATGCTTGTCATGATTTGTTATATGATAATCAATTTTAGGTTGGGATGAAGAAAATACTAAATATAAAATTCAAGTCTCAGAAGAAGATTGTTTGGATTTGGACAGAGAATATTATCAAGTAAAGTCAAGCATTCACTAAGCTTTGCCAATAAGATACATATTTCTTTGGTTGAACTGGTAGTTAAGCCACTGTGTTTCATCATCGCAGGCTTCTTTCTTGCTAATTGTCGGCAATTTTTCTGATTTTTTAGCAGATATGTGCTCATCACTCATGTTAGCGCTAGGGCTGCCATTTTTAGATTCAAGATTGTTGTTGTTCGATTGAGTTGATTTGAAGATTAGAATGGTACTAATTTCTGTGACTTGGTATGACTTGACAAATGTTTTGCATTCGAGTACATATTTTATCAAATTTTTAGTGATTATTACTTTTCCACTCATTTAACTTCATCATGTGCCTGAGTCACTGACTCATCTGCAAGTTTTGCTTTGTTTTGTAAACTGAAATAGTCTATTTTCAAAAAACTTGTGTTGAAGTGTTGAGGATTTCGAAGCTTTTTGGTATAGTACTAATAGTTCTAGATAATTTAATAATGCTTCCTTTATTGAAATTTTTCCTTTTGCTTAACTTTCTTCCTTTATATATATATACAGATCTATTGCTACCATATGTTCTTGATTCTAGGGAATATTGTCATCATGCGGAGATAAAGATGTGTACTGGAGAGTATTAAACGGACTCCTTATTCACATTGAAACGCAACGATGTTTAAGTTGGAAATATTATTACATCCCACCAGATTCAGCAAACATCACTTGTCCACCATTGTCAAATATGACGACAAATATGTTTGATAACACGACAATGAATTTTACAGAAAATTGTATTTATAACACTTCGGAGTTGAACATAACTGGTCCAATGGTCATAAATGAAACGTCAATGTTGGAGGCCCTGGAATTGAGTTTGGAATCTAGTAATGAGACAATAAATGATACACAACCTGTTAGTCAGGTATAATTTCAAATAATAACCCCAACTAAACACTGAAATATGTTTTGTCAAGTATGTGTCACTCAGACTTGCAGATTGTAGCTCAGGTACTCGGACACTTGAAGCGAATGGCTGAAAAAGAAAGATTAAACCAAACTGGGGAAAGAGGCTCAGTATCAGAATCACTGCTATGAAATATGGTTTTGATGCTTTGTTATCCATCTAAAGTAAATGAATTTTTGCCAGCTCTGTGATATCAGGGGCAGCTAATTAGTTCTTTTCTTGTATCACTTACAGAGAAATCATCTGCACTGCACTTCAATTTAGATCTTGCAGAAATGTCCCCAAAACGCAGTAATATTTCAAACATTGTTAAAGTACAATCCCAGCTGTTACTTTTGCTTTCAGTGAGATTCTATAAAAAAATGTCTTTTACCAATTATGCCTATATCTATTGAGTAATTTTATCTTGCAATCATGTGCACAGCTAAAAGACACACTCTGCACTAATACCAATATAAATTATTTCACTTCCTACTTTTCATTTCTGCAATCATGTAGGTTGTGAATCAGGATAAGATAAGATTCCCTCTTATTAATTCTACGAGATATTAAAGCTGGAAATATGACTTGACCATATTGTGAACTGCGATCACTTGTGCAGAAACCAGTTTCGAATTGGGGAGTGATGGTTTCGACTTAACTTTTTACTCGCCAGAGATAAGTAATTGAACTTCGTTGTGCTTCCATTTTAGATTGGTGGTATGCCATGCTATCTGGGTGATGAATCTTTGAGATGGAGATTTGGGGATCATTTCATTAAACCTGGTACGTTTTTTGTTATTTCAACAGCAAACACTGTTATGTAATAGAATTAATTTGAAACCTATCATTCAATTTTATTACTGTTAGTTAGTTACTTGAAAGCTTTGATGTTTATTTAAATGCTGTATTGTAAACATCAATCTATTTATAAATATTGAATGATTTTTAGTCGGGTGGTCGAAATGTTCATGTAATTATCATCAGTGTGTGTGCAAAAAAGCATCAAAACCATCAGCACTGCTATTTCATAGCAGTATTGGCGATTTTAGACTTTTTAAATATCATTAAGTTGCTAGCAGACCCTCAAAAAGGGCTTTCAAATCTATTAGACACAGATATATCATGAAATATTAGCATTTTTTTAAAATATATCTGTTGGTGGAACCCATTTTCCTCGAGTGCCATAGAAGCAGAGTAGCCGGTTTTCTACCAGTCTAGTGAGAGTGTAGTTGACACCAGGGAAACACATTCTTTATGTTCCTTCGGTGTTTCTGGACTTTCTTAAAATAGCTGTGTTGATGATTTTAAGACACTCAAGAATATATGTTTTAAACTTCTAGTGAATGATTGATTATCAATATCACAATGCGTATTTTTTAAACCTTATTGTTCTCACCAGTTGCAAGTGAAATGCAACTAACCACAAGAAACAAGACCTTGACATTCCACAAACCTTATGGGGATGAATGGATGGTAGAGTTTTCATATGCCGGTTATCAAGATTTATTCACATCGAGGGATGGTAGCGGACATTGGAAACGTTTGAGCTTTAAAGATGAATGCTTAACTGTAAATGAATTATATGAGGTACGACCGACTGAATGCTCATAAAAGAGCATTCCCATGTCAGGATTTATTTGAATTGATTTTTGATATTTTGTGGGTTTGGATCTTTTAACAAATCTGATGTTTCCACACACAATGTGATTGATCAATATTTTGATTTTTTATTTGAATCTTTGATTTAAATGCAAACATCTTCGAAAAAGTTTCCAGAAATGATTAAAATTGGACAAATTTTGGAGTTTTATTTATAGACTGCTGATTCTGTTATGCATTGGCAAATAGCATATTAAATATAATACAATTTTTTTTTCAAATTTTGACAAGAGTGTGTTTTTTGACTTCCTTTTGACATGAAGTTCCTTTTGCTTATTTTTTCGGTACCATTATGTGAACTGTAGTGTGAAGTGATATATACATGATATCCGTTTCCGTTATGAAATGCAGCTGATTAGTTTCGGTACAGATTCACATGATATGTAAAGAAGTGTTCACATAATAATTAGGTACCATTATTCTAGGACTTCGATTAGAAGTAATTCAGCTTTTCGATTCTTTTTATTTTGATTCATTTTGCAATGGAATTATGATATACCTTTATGCCAAAATTAAAATTATTAACCAATTTATTAATTAAATCAACCCTAAGCATTTTATAGCAACAATATAGTCTTTCTTTTGTAAAACCAATGTTACAAATAAAATTATTCCTTGTATTTTACAGGTAACGATGAAAACTTGCAATTTTCTTGACCCAAGTCAAAGATGGAGCTTAATATCAGACACTGCGCAACTTGTGCATCGAAATACCGGAAAATGCTTTCGAACGAAAAATGGTGCGTTCTTGAACAACACTGTTTTAGGAGTTGCAAAGTGTTCTGGTCATGATGGCAGTCAGCGATGGGAACTAATCTTGGATGGTAAGTATCTATTCTCATGTAATCCTTACTGGAAAAGATTTGTGAAAACGTATCTTGTTAAGCATAAGTTACTGTTTGAATGTGCCGGCGAGGTACTAGGTCCATCAGTGACTCATGCTTGACAAAATGAAATTTCTGATTGGGATTTCAGCAATAGACAACTTTAAAATGTTCGTTTCAGCTAGTGCCAGGTAGCATCCTGTTATAAAAGTTAATATCGGTATTGAGATTTACATAATTCTGTATCGTATTAGTCTTCGCATTGCCGATTAAAACTATTAAATGTCTGAATTTTTGAAAATATTTGTGAAAACTTTTAAAATATATACACATTTATATATAGTAGAAACGATATGATCTCTTTGAGGTCATGGCCCAACATTTCCAAACAAACAAGATAAAACTGCAAAAGCACACAGTTATATCTTGTTTATTCTGAAGAAGTTAGGGTATAATCTAACGAAAGTACACAAAAATATACATGTAAATTCATTGAAAGAGATCTTTTTTTTCACTTCAATACTATCTCGTTCAAGTATCCTTGGGACAATAGACACATATGGATCCAAGGTCACAAATACACAAGGAGTCATGATTCACTGCAAGACCCCCTAGAATTTTCATATTTATAAAAATTAAAGTTTTAACACATCCGAAAAGTTTTATTTAAAACCTTTGTCGAAGCATACCGAATTGCAGAAATGATTATTTAAACTCAAAATGTATTCAATTCATGTTGTGTTCCTATTTATGAAATCACACAGATTATTCAATATTGGAACCCCTGATTTACTTTTTTGCCCCATTCATGTATCTGGCTCAACTTTAGCGTGCAGTACCCCATTTTGATACGTCTTATAGAAAATGGGCATAGGTAAATGAATCTAAAAGTTTCATTTGTCCAAGCCGATGTGCAGTGATTTAAGAACAAAAAATTTTTTGATAATTTTTATAAACTTATGTTTTCAGAGAGTAATAAAGGATCTATTGCACCATATCAGGCTGCTTACTTGAGAGTATTAGCAAATTGTGGAATACTGGATAATGGTAATAGCAATACTTTTTATAGAACTCAAACATTTGCTTAAATTTGTATAGAGTTACGGTAATCATCGAAATTGGTATTGGGGATGTCCTTAGTCAGATGTTCTCAAATTTCGATTAAAAGCAATGTCATTTTTTTTTTATTATTGAAGTACCTTCAGAGCAAGGTTGCAAGAGACACATCATACTTGAAAAGTCTCCTGAAACCACTTGTGTACAAAGAGCTCCATAACATTCAGGAATGGGGACTAAGGAATTCAGTTCGTTACAGATGTCTATCGACGAGAGTTTTAATAAAGCCATGTAGATTAACACAACCAGGAAAACAGTGGGGAGATGAGGAATTCCAAAGTTTAGCATTTCTCAGAAAAAATCTTGCATAGAACTGTTTGTAGTACTGTTAAACCTCCACAGTAAATAGGTGTGAATTGGAAGCCAATTAAGTGTGCCGTTTGAATATTTTGTTTTGAGAAATGAGATCAGAAAGCTTCCTTGAACAAAGCCCATTGTAATAACTGTAAAATAAACAAACTTGACTTTTCGTATATTCAACCATTTTTCAGTGAAATTTACCGGTATGCCAAATTTTACATTCATCTGAAATGTTGAAACATTCACTTTATATAATGAATTTTAAATACTGTTTTAAACTAAACTATAAGGACAACCCCACTTGGTATGGATTCCTTCGATTCTTTTTATAAAAGGGCTGTAGATGTCAATCGTCCCCATGTCTATTGCCTCCTGCAAGAATTAAAGCTGTGACTAATTCAAATTGGACTGTAAAAATTTAGGTAATGCTGTTTGAAATAATATAACTAGCCATAAACCTGATTTGAATGAACTGTAGGTCTGCCAAAGGGATTTCCAGACCATTGGAAAACAATCTTGTTTTCAAATTTTGGAAGAAATAAATTTACTGACTGGTTCAATATCGATGATGCTACAGCAGACATATTAATACTACTTGAACGTTATTTCAGGAGACACCAGGGTTTGCATTGTGGAGTCTGAATTAATAAAAGAGGATTGGCAAATTTTTTCTGATGAAGCATCTCCTGTCACAGAAAAAATGAAACTGATCAATATAGCATCAGATGATAAAGATCTTTGTGTTGTTCCCACCAGTAAGCCATTTTTTGATCTATAAGTATATATATATATATAATGATATATATTGTAAATATTTTGCAGTTGGGCTGATTGCTCTTAGCGACTTTATGCTGTGTGCAGAGATGGCAAAACGTTTTTAACTTATAATTCTTATAATTAAGGATGGATGAATGGAGTTTATTTTTTTTTCGTATGATTCATACTGCTATTTTATTTGAAAATACAGTTTAGGTATCTATGCAGTTTAACTGATACCTCACTCTTAACGAAAGATCCAATCTTCGTTGTAGTCTGTAAAGGTACTAAAGGGCGACTGAGTTTAGTCCTGATCAATATTGTAAACGATTCAATAAGCTTAAATGGTTGAACTTATTCAAATCTTCAATTCAGGAAACTATTGTGTAGACAGGGTGACAATATCTTGTTTTTCTTCACAGGTACGAATCGGTAATGTTATTTTTATCGAGTGGACAAAAAAGCTTCAAACTATCAATAGTGCTATGAAATGAATGATAATTCCGAAGCTTCTTCGCCGCTAATCACTTGAATAATAAACTCAAATTCAAATCTTCTTGCAAGAGATATAATATCAAATATTTCCTGTTTGCTAAATTTTCTTCTGATAGAACCCATTTTCTTTGGGTTTCTGATTATTAGAGTAGCTGACATTCTACAAGTTTTTGTGTGTTAAAGTTACAGAGTCTTTGCTATGTATGCAAGATTTAATATAAACATCCATCAGAAACATCCTTGCTTTGCAATTTGCATCTATTAACTGAATCATAATAGAAGACAATAATTTGATAATTCACTAGAGGAAATTCAAGTAATCTTCTTATACAAGTCATCGTTGTGAAATTTCATAACCGAAATTCCTGATCAGACACTTGAATCATGCGAAAAAATAATAAAATTAGTAAAATTAATGACGTACAATACACTTCGAATGCATTAATTTCGATTAATTAATGGTTTAGTTAGATCTCTTTTAAAGACGACTTCAGCCTTGATTTGAACTAATTTCAATAAAAAAATTTTGTATATTAATGTACTAAAACTATTTGCATTCAAATTGAATTTTTAATTTTCTTGTGTTAGCTTGTCTATTTTTATTGTGGATGCCTGTTCATAACTCACTTTTTTCCATACAACTTTTAGTCCATTTTTAATACAAAAAATTGAAATTATCAATGTTTCATTTAATAATCATATCTCTAACAGTCTAACGGCTGATTGATTTAATTAATTTAAAAATTCGTTCATATATTAGTTATGTAAATAATAAAGAATGTCCACCACCAATCACAAATATCGCATCTCTTACTGCTCAGGTCCAGGTTGTTTCGGAGGATTAGTATATGGCAACTGTAGCGACCCTGACCACAAGGGCTGGTGGACATGGAGTAATGAGGGTAGAATGCTTATTAGTATTCCTTACAGTCATTTTGGTGTCGGAAATTGTTGCATCAGTATACGTCAGGAGGACGAATCTGCTAAGTTACTACTAGAATATTGTAGATCTCTGGATGATAGGTAAGAAGTTTTGATGTCCTTATACAAATAGTCATGTATCTCAGAATTCTGATTAAAAGTAACTTTTAACTTCAAGTAACTGATTCGTTTTGCAGTCAAATTATGTCATATGCCAAATTTTACGTTGTAATTCATGACTTTGACTGTTTCAAAATGGCAAAGTTTGATGTTACATTATTTTATTTAAATAGTGAATTTCGAATATCTTTTAAATCCGGGTTCTTTAACTTTTTAAGCAATATTTTGCATTAGATTTACAAAATCTCTCGTAGCTTTGTAGGAGACAACACAACTAAACATCTCTTCCCTCTTGCAAACCTTTTACCCCTCCCCCAAGAGGGGCGTGTCCTCCTGTTCAAGATTTATGGAATATCTGAAACATGTTTGTTATCTTCTATCTTTTATGTCGCCACGAGATTTTGTTTCTTCCAAGTTTTCGAAGCAAATTCATTGCTGTCGTCTTAGGTAGAACAAGGGACATTTTGTATCAGCGCTTCTCAATTATGACCTTTGGGTTCACAAGTGGAATGCAGTTCTATATCCAGGAACCATGAATCAGGGTTGCAGAATCCTGCTCCTCTTTGGGTGTCCGAAGTTTCATTTTGTCCGGGTTATGAAAAAGCTTCATCTTTTAACCTATTTTCTGTAGTTGAGTTGCTACCAAATACTCAAAAAGAAACAGTAAGAGAGATATATAAGGAAATATTGCGTATTTGTTAATTTTTTTTCTGATGGAACTCATTTTCTTCGAGCATCTGGTGTTGGGGAACAGTGAATCACATAACCCATGGCTACGGCCTCATCCACCGACCATGTTCATTCACAGGTAAACAGTAGGAAAAAATCTCTGATTAGTAACTGGTCTTTGTGTGTAGGCGCATGTAGGTTATGTTAGCATTGCAGATTGAAGATCTTGGGTTTGAGTCACAGAGAGTAAGACTCAATAAATCCATGTCCACCACATAACCCAGGATGTAATAACTTGGGTAGGCCAAGCCAAGATCCTATCTTTTCTGTAATTTTAACCCTATCTGTGTGTAAGTGGTTCAGGTGATCCCGGATCCAAGGAGTGTTTATAAAAAAAAGGTTAGAATTCTCCATGTGGTTAAGCTATATTCTCAGTTTTCCTCTACAGCATAATATTTATAAATCTATCTTGTCCTATCCTATTTTTATAAAATAGATTATTGGCACTAATCTACAACATTTTTCACAGTTCACAGCTTTGGATTTTAATAAAAGGAGAAAAAGGTAGCAAAATAGCACTGGCGAGTGATCCAACTTCATTAATAAACCGGAACACTATTCGAGAAGATTTTAGTTTCGGAAATGACAATGATACACATAATAATAATACAAGAAACAATACATTTGATGACATTGTTATTAAAAGTGAAACTAAAGGAAGATGGGTGGCAGTCAATGAAGAAGGTATTCGTCTAAATATATATATATATATATATATGTCACAGGTTAACCAAACAAAAAAATTTTGTCGAAATATATTTCGTTATGCAGTGTCACTGAGGGATCGAGTCGATAAGACGTGTTCCATCCGTGGCTCATGCTTGGCAAAATGAAATTGCCGATTGGTATTAAATATTGATATTTCAAGTAATACAAAGAATTCAAAAAATAATAGCATGAAGATCGCAATACTATAATAATATTTGATGGATATTGTGGCAAAATCAAGATTTATGTTGATTTTTACACTGTATAATTTGACATATATCATTATTTTACTGCAAAACTAACCTTTTTAGGACTCTCAAAAAACGAAATACTTTGAAGATCTTGATTTCAAGTCCAGACGAGTCCGTCTCCTTAATTCATGCCAACGACTCGACCCAGGGTATAATAACTTAGGTTGGTTGAGTTGATCAGGAGGAATCATATATTTCCAACAACTATGAATAATAACCCAGTCCCTTTATAAGCTGCTGTTGGTACAACCCTTTGTCAGGTTAATTCACTTCGAGGAGTGGCTATGAAAAAAAATTAAACACAATTATAACATTACCTAGGTATTCACAATTCAACACTTCAAGGGGGTTTTATTATATTCGAAGCTTTCCCTTGAACGAAATTTGAAATGCTACAATACAAAAATTATTTCTTTAGTGGATTTACAGATTATATGATGACATCTTTTATGATTCAAAAAAATTCATGACAAAGTTATATATATATAGCATGTTAAATCAATTTCGCTTTTTTTTTGATCGTGTTAATCCTTATGGTTTTGAAACTCGCATCAATAGACATCTGTTAGAGATGAGGATTTCTTAATTTTCATTCCTGTGTTTCGCGTTGCTTTTTGCATACCTGTGGTAACGTAAATTGATATGTCTCTTTCAGCCTTGCTTTAACTAATGTTGCAAATGTATCTTGCTATAAAATATTCTGGTTACAGGCTATGCGGTCAAGTTGCCAGTTATATATAATTGTCAAAGTAGTTTTGATAAAACAGATGACATTATTCATCAACATACATTGGATGGTATTTTATGTCAAAAATGGGATTCACAATATCCGCACAAACATACATATCCTGCGGAACCACATAATTTCTGCAGGTAAGTGCGCAACAAATATATGTGGAAAAGAATTTTTGAAAAAAAAGTGTTTTGTTAGGTATGAGTCACTGATGGTTCGCACCGTCGAGGCTCATGCCTGTCAAAACACTTCTGGCTGGGTTATTATTGTAACTTACCAGCCATTCAAAATTTATCAGAAACCACCTTATTGCAGTTGCAGTTTGTTTAGTTCAGCCTTTGGCTTAATCCAATGAGCTAAAACCTGGTTATATCTGACTGGATTATTTTTTTTTCATAATGTGATTGAATTCATGCATCCAAGTTGGCCGCTACTAAACATTTCAAAATAGATACTCGATTAAAAAAGTTATTTTTATGAGCGAAATGACTGGTATTAATGACTAGTTAATGGAATAAAAAATGGTTATCGATATTTTTTGAGAAGTATGATGGAAAAGTGTGTACACACATTTTGTAGTTTAGTAAAAATGGTAGATGATTTTATCAGTTAGGACATATAATTTTCACTGCACTTTGCGATGTTGGTTCAGTTTTATTTGGGTTGTTTCCCAGACTGCAGTTATTGGGTGCCACATTTTTTAGTAGTCTTCTACAATCTGAGCGATCGTTAGTCGGGTTTTTTGTGCGCTGTAAATTGGCTCGTTTCAAACGAACTTCGATAGAAAAAGGATTAAAATTTCTAGTATTTTAATGTGAAACAAGTATAATTTTAAATATACCATAACATATACCAGTTAATGAATTCATGATCTGACCGATTTTTATAAATTTTCATTTTTTAACAGAAATCCACGCAGTTATCGATCTGAAAAACATCCACCATGGTGCCTAACAACCGAATCCGACAAACGTTGGCAAAAATGCAAAGTACCATTCTGTCCACGCACTCTTGGAGTTGCAATTTCTGCCCCAGAAGGAACATGGAAAATAACTGGCGGACTCGATAAAAGACCATACATTTGTGAAGCACCTACTGAATGCATTAACCATATAGGGGAAGATTATCATGGTACTGTCAGAAGAACTGATTCGGGCAAATTGTGTTTAAACTGGAAGAAACTACAAATGAAATTAAACCAGGAAAGGTGAATATTAGGTTTTCCACTTAAAATATTTTTTTTAAAACGTTGGCTTAATCGGTAAAGCGTTGAGAATGCACTTCGAGCTACACATCTCTAATGTTCGAATCCTGTTAGTGATCCTGTATGTTATTTAGGCAGGTTTGAAAATTACAATATACCTTTTATTTCCAATCTGATTATAGAATGGTTTTGAATAATTTAAGGGGTATTGCAAAGGAAACATTGAATCGATGACTATTTCTGATATTGAAAATTAAAGAATCTTGAACTGGAGACAGAATATTGTTTTTCTTCAATCCAGCAACATCCCAAATGGAACTGAACCACTACCGTGAAGTGCAGTGAGTGGTATCTGCCCTGGGCGATGGCAAAACCATCTACCACCTCTTTGTTTCTTCCAAGCCGCCTCTTTCGGCAAACGTTAGGACTATTTTAGAGCCCTTACCTATAGGGAAGACACTCAAAAAGAGACATTTTCATCATCTAGCAAGAAATGTATCAGGAAATTTTGCTCATTTACTAAATTTTATTCTGATTTAACCCTTATTTTTCAGTAGCAGAGTAGCTGACGTTCTGTCAGTCTAACATTCACAAATAATCCTATCAATTTAACTAGCTTTGATCAAATATAAATACTATAAACACGATTTTTCGAGCTCTATTTTATTTTTTGATAAAATCATTTGTTAAAAAACTTCAACATCATCAATACTGCTATTTAATAGCAGTGTTGATGAAGTTAAAGCTTTTCAAATCACCATAAGAAAATAACTTTGTTTTGCACGCGACACTCAACGGAAAACAAGGCTCACCATCGACTAATGTTTCATCTTGAAAATTCTTGTTTTATATTCACTCAGCTCTGGAATAATTGCACCAGATCATTCATTTTGTCGAAATCCTAATTCTGATCCACTAGGACCATGGTGTTGGGTTGCTAGTCACGTAAGAGAGTATTGCAGTTATATACAAAAATGTCAAATTAAATGCCCTGCACCTCCAACCCCATACAGGTAAGTAGTTGTTGCATTTATTCTTGGGTACAATTATTCAAATTTGAGAATGGTATGTGAGTTGTTATTTTATATATTGAGTCTTGAGCGAGATGTAATTGGTTTGAAAGTTTCTAGCAGCAAGATTTAAATGTATAATGATCCTCAATATATGTATATATTCCTCTCCTGCCAGAGGAAAATGAAATCTTCTCTTGTAAATCTTGTGATGGTACAATTATTATATTGTTGATGGTTTTAAACCTTTGGTCTAACTGCAAAAAGTGTCATGAAATGCCACGTTATTGAAAAAAAAAATGTTTCTTTCATCTCTGCAATAGGATACTGACGATACGTAATTTCTGTTTATCTAGAATTAATTGGTTTAATTTGAGTGCATTTTCTTTTCTCATTTAACTCACAGAGGCAGAATTGAGTCAGTATTTTACTATCGTCCTGGATATGGTTACGCGAATGGTACAAAAATTATACTCGGATGTGAGAAAGGTTTCAACAGAAATACAGAAGAGGAGTCCAACAAGAGAGGGACTATGATCTCCTTTGTGATAATGTAAGTGAGTGAGAAATTATAGAGAGGTTTTCACGGTTTTAAAAGAGAAAGTTTGCTGGTGTTATTTCCAAGTTGAGAGTAAGAGTTTTTTGAAATGCTTAGTTTTCACTTATATTATCACTTAAGTTTTCACTTAAGTGACTTAAGTAAGGATTTCAGAGAAATAATCGAAGTAGAGTTGTTCATTTCATGTGAAATGAACTTGATATACAAGATAATTTGGAATATCATAATGGGCTCTGAACAATTTTCCGAACTACGTTGGTGTTGTATTGGGGTATTGAAAAAAATGCTGAAAAAATATAGTTTTTAATTTATAAGCACGTTGGGGTCTTACATCACACGACACAACACATAATGACTTATATCCATTAAACAGGTACTGCCGAGTATTGATCAAACAAAAATTCCAAGTTATTTTTACCGCCTAGGGCAGATAGCACTCATTGTACTCTAACTGAAAATATCACTGTATTTACGTGTTCAATATCAGGGCAAATGGAAAGGCAGTGTACCAACCTGTGACCCAAAGACATGCAAAATACCAGAAAATGGGGTGGTGAATGCTGAAAAAGATACTAAAGAAACAACAATTGGAATTCATTCTAGAGTGACCTACAAGTATGTGTTTATGTATAATATCATAATATGATCATATATACTATATAGGGATGCCATTTTAAGATTCAGGATTTGATTCAAGTCTGCTACATATGCGATTAGGTATGGGCTACTCAGAATACCAAATCCAGGTGGATTCGAATCTGAAAGCATTTGATTTCAAAATGTATATTTGAATCGGAATTTGATTGCTGAGAGTATACAGAAAAAAGACAGATGAAAAACTGTGAAAGCGTGACTTTGAGCGTGTATGCTATTGCCAGGAAGTAGCCCTCCACAGAAGTAACTTGTTTGCGGCTCGCATGCAATGGCAACAATTTAGTCACTCCATTGCTGAGCGAGTAAAGGAGCATTGTCTAAAATTTTTTTAAACCTTTGGCACAAGATTAAGTGAGTTAGTTGATTTGAATACTTGTTTCTGCTTTTCCTGGCAACACGGTCCATTGTTGACTTAAGCTTCCAAAAACATATGAGCATAAAATACTTTTGATTGGATTGAGCAATGATTTTATTGAATATGTTGTGACAACAGTTGCATTTCAAAAACTTTTACCAGTTCTAATGAAAAAATTTGCCATTAATTCTAGCTGAATCAATTTTTCAATAGAGACAAATTTGGAAATGGTGTGATTAGGGCTGTTGTAAATGTTAGTTTCGATTTCCAAATTAATTGAATTTATTAGTTATGTCAGGCCTACTCAAGATTTCACACATTAGATGGTGTAGTGTGCATGGGTATACAAGCTGAATCTACCAGGACTCGCAGAATGCCAGCTACTCTGCAACTCACACACCAGGAGAAAAGTGGTTCTATATCAGAAGAAAATTACTTAATGGGAAATATTTCATGATATATCTCTTCCTAAAAGTTTAAAATGTTTATTTTTGAGTGTGTGATAGCAAGGAAGGTGATAAAAAGGTTAAAAAAATCATCAATACTGCTATGAAATAGCAGTGTTGATGGGTTTGAAGCATCTTGCCCACTCAAGGAAATGACATATGAACATTTCAGACACTCGAAAAAAATCTGCCACCTTGCCAGTAATCAGACCCGAGATCTTCAATCTATTCATTCATCTAACTTAATAACAACAAATTTTGTTCAGATGCGTCCAAGGACATCTGTTCTCTAATTTAGCAGAATCAATTACTCTGAAATGCAGCGGAGATAACTATTGGGAAACTGATTTTTTGCCCATTGAAAACTACATGATAAATATGAAGCGCTTAATAACGACTGATATTGAAAAAATCGAATGTCATCCACCTTGCGATAAAGAATTAGAAAGTATGGCAGCATGGTGTGTGAAAGTATGTCGAAATTGATATTTATTTCTGGTATTCTTCGGGGTGCTAGGTTAACTCAATCGGTAAATTGTTAGAAATATCTTCCGAGCTACGCATCCCTAAAGTTCTGGTTTCAAATTCCATACTGGATGATTGTATGCAAAACGTCTTGGAACTGGAATCTGTACTAGAGACCATAGTTCGCCATGGCAAATGATTTTCTCAGGTTTCTTCTTCCATAGGATGAAAATGAAATTCTAAAGTTAAAACATCTTTCTTAAATATCTGGTAGAAATAAATTCTTGCAAAAAGCTTCAAAATCATCCATAGCAGTGTTGAAGGTTTTGAAGCTCTTCTGTTCATACAAAAAAGTTTTTAGACACGTCATTTTGTCACTCTGAATATCATTATATGTGTATCTGAATGTCATATATAATGTGGGCCTCAGTGGAGTGATGAAACTGATGACAGCCGCCGGAAAAAAACACCTAATGCATGACGCAGGTTCTAACCTTGGCAAATTTCGGTCAAGATCGAGGAACGAAGAACGCTTCAAACAAGATATAATTAATACTGTGAAATAAAGTTCATTTCATATAGCATCGGAAATTCGTAAACATTCTTGGTCTAAATAAAAAGTTTGCTTTTCAAATCCACTTGTTCTAATTCTTCCGACAGATCGTCAAACCGGAATACGATTTTCCATTCTCTTATCACTTCCAACAATGTCCACCAGGATTGTTCCCTGCACCCACAGATTTTGGTTTGACTAGCGGCCTTCGTAAATATGTTTCCGAAAACATCAGACATCAAGTACAACTGGATGGAACTGCCATATTAGCAATGGAAAGAGCATTCTACGATGCACAATTTAAGTAAAATTGAGATCTTTATTTTTGAGTTCATTTTGCAGAGATTTTTTGTATTACTAGTTATTCTAGATAGATAACAGTTTTCTTACCTACAAAATAATTCGTCACCATTTAAGTGTACCCATTTGGTGGTAACTGATTCAGATGACCAAAAGGTCGTATCGTTACCGCATAGACGCTACTAAGACATTTTTTGTCACTATGTTTATATTTTGTTATATTTCCCTGGTTTCTGATTGGCAAAATCAACAATAAACTCTCTCACCGTAAAAATAAAGTATTTCAAATAAATCTTCGTTTGGAGAATGTTGAACCTTTTTTCCTGAATGTGTCATTCAATAGGTCTCATAAAGAAAAAAAAATCAAATTTGGTGGTTGTAGCGGAGTATGCTGCATGTTTACAACATTTTAATTATGTTATTGTCCAATCGAACGTCAATATCAAGCACACCGGATAGCCAAGAAGGATGACAGAATCATGTTTTGCTTTGGGTGTCCCAAATGTTCATATCATTTTCCTCGAGTGAACAAATAGCCTACATATACTCTTCTCTTCCCCCTTACGATGAAGTTGCTAGTCTATATTCCATATTAATGGTCATTAGTTAGTTCCCTTTGAACAAATGAAATGAACTTTTATCTACTGCGACCATTGATAAACCATCTGCCATTTCATTGTTCCTTTTTTTCATTCTTCATAACACTCAGAAAGGATTTAAGGCAACAGTGTTCGGTTATCTCAATTGGTAAAATGTTGGGATTTGGGAGAATACTTCAAGCTATGCATCTCTGGTTCTCCTGACATAGGTTCAAATTCCACAAGGGATGAATATATGTTGCACTGTTGAATGGGGGTTCGACCACTAATCAGGTTCTTGCACAGGAAAAATGAGAACCCCCATTGCGAAACTTTACACGAGAGATCGGGGTACATTTATGCTGTGTTCTCTCCTCTCCTGAGAATAAAATAAAATTCTATCCTATCCTAATTCCTATCCAAAAATTCTCAAATATGATATTGTATATACATTACATGCTATTATCTTTATTCAGATCAAGTGCAGACGGGGTTACTTTGAATCCAAAGGACTATTTGTCAGCGTCATTTTATTTGCAAACATTGAATGTACGTACTGTGCCAGGTGATTCTGGCGAAGCCATTTCTTCAAAATTATGTGCAAAATCGAACCTCGGAGGCTCGAGGATTGGAATATTGGTAAAACTTTTCTTGTTCATGAACTGTGGTTAGAGACATCCTTATCTGAATAATCGAATGTTCTAAAATTGTGATTAAAAGTATTTCGTTTTTTTTTTTTGATTATTTTGAATTATCATTTTGTAGTGGAATTACAATATATATACGTTTTATGTTGTAAAACCTAATAATACAAATCATGACTGCTGCAAAATATGATCAAATTTCAACAATAAATTTTGAATATCATTTAAACTGAACCATGAGGAGATCAATTTTTAGCGGTTAATCGATAGATATGCTACTTTTCCAGTTCCGGATAATTGCAGTTTTACTTTTACACTTCCAGATTTGTCAATGTTATCAATCTTTTTCGAGCTCATTCTTATAATTCTGATTTGATCTTTTTTGTAGCAAAATCATGATGCACACGAATAAAAATAATCTACTCGTTATCAATTCCATATTTCCCTCGCATTTAATTGTTTGTACATTCCTACTCAATACAAGGGATCTGTTGGCTATGGTACTAAACTACACATTCTGTAATCTCACTGAATTCGCTTGCAAGAAAGGCTGTAGACTGTCTTGAAGACTGACTTGCTGCTACTTTTATTGGAAGGATATGATAAGATTTCATTTTTATCCCTTGGGGGAGGAAAGCCGAGAATACAGCTTTAATCATATGTCGAACCACGACCACTCATGCTGATACCAGTTCCAAATGGGGGTGAAGTTTTTGGCTTATCATATTTCTTGTTTTCTTGCGCATGGACATCGTTGATGGAGGAAGCCTTAAGCAATGCTTACGTGAAACATCGTGCACCGGCGAGGCGTCCAGCAGGCCTCTCACCTATAATCATCATCCCTCACAGGATTCGAATCCCAAGTCGTGACAATCAGAGATGCGCAGCTTTAAGTGTATTCCCAACGCTTTCACCGATTGAGCTAACCGGGTACCCTAAGACCATTTTTGTATCCATGTTTTGTTAAGTATGTGCTACTGATGGCCTGTGTCGCCTAGGCGGGGTCCATCTTTGGCTCATATTTCACAAAATAAAAGTTTTTATCAGTTAGACCTATTTTTTTCGATAACTGTTTGTAACAATGTTTTATGCTTAGTAGCTCGTTCCCTGTCCAACAAACTGGAGATGATTCTGATTTTTTATTTCGATGGATGACACAGCGACACATAACTCATGTAGCAACTAAAACCTGTGTAACATCATTTATGCAAGACGGTAGAGGTACGTACGTTATCATTTAGATTACTTATGTAATATAGTTTTTTTTTCTTGAAAAAAAATTGAAATTTAATTAGAGTTGGGCAGCATCAGGTATATTTTGTACCGACATACCGACGCCAAAATGTCGGTATTACTGGTATGCCAAGCCATTTTATGCGTTCAGAAAACACGCTAATATGTGGTGTTAAAGGCCCACTGAGTGTGCGACCTAGTCAAAAAAATCAGGTGCATACCCCTAAATGTGGGCGAGTTGTTGTTTCATGACGTTGCAAAAGTTCAGTTGAGGCATACCTACAGTTGTAATTGGTCTAAAGACCCGTTTTTTGTCATTATTTGATGCGATAGTTGTGGCAAAACGGCATTGCAAAAATTAACCTGATACAATATTTTGGAAAACTCAAAACCTGTATTTACCGTCCTACCGGTATGCCGCCCAGCTCTGAATTTACTTCAAGCAAGGTCACAATCAACATTTGCAAATAACGATTAATGGTTATGCCTGCAAAATGTATCACCTGAAAATAGGTCTTCTATAACCATATGAAATTTACGTAAACCTGGTAGAGTCTCAGCTACTCTGACACCCATGAGCAGTGTTTTTATTTTTTTTATAGCCACTTCTTAGAGTGGATCACCCTGTCCAAGGCTCTGTAACGGCGGCCACTTATAGACGGACAGGGTTACAATTGCTGGAAAGATATCATCTTTTCCTGTTCGGCTTAGTCTACCCAAGTTATTACACCCTGGGTTGAGTGGTGGGCATGGATAAGCGAGCCGGACTCGAACCCGAGATCTTCAACCTGCGATGCCAACATGTTTAACCACTAGGCCATCGTGCCTCACGAAGTGTTATTGGTTTTACAGTTTTTTTTGTCCGTCCGAATAAAATGATATAGTTGTTTGAACACTCAGAAATAAACAAGATTTACGCAAAGCAAGCTTGGAGGAACATTAATAGAAATCTGCTAGCGGCCACTGCTATTCAAAAAGATTCATAAATGTAAAACCCTGTATCCCTTTGAGTGCAGACATTAGAATTAGCCCAGCATATTTTCTGTATGCCGTAAGAAGTGAACATAAGGAAACAGAGAGGTGGTAGATTATTTTACCATCGCACAAAACAGATACCACTAACCCTATACGTTTTTGTCTGCTGTTGGAAAAGAATACATATCCATTCAAGGCATTGTAATGTCGTTTCAAACATATATTAATCCAAGTTTCACTGATTGAAATTGCGTGAGGGCTACAATCAAAAGAAGTAATTAGGTCTCCAAGCTTGAAGAAATTCTTGAAAGATGCAAGTGATCTGATATTCAAAGAGACACTGAAAATAGTTGATATAGTGTATTTGTGTCAAAAATATGAGAATTGGTTTTCTGTTCAAATGTTTGAAAAATTGCAGTATCTTGAAGTTCACAATCAGAGAGGGAAGAGAAGGGTAGGCATTCACTCTCACATAAGAAACAACATCAAGGAGTATCATCAGATTCAGCTTTGAGATTCAAAATTGTTGTGCAGAGAGATTTTACATGTTCATTGTACAGACTTTCTCCTTCCCGAAAGCTTCCTTAGCAGCCTCGAGTAGAGTAATATATAGTCAAGTGTACTCTATGTCTAGATTAAGGCTAAGCCAGCATCTGCTAACTTATAAATCAGCGAAGAAACCATATATCACCTCTTCATCTCCTAGATTCGTTTTATGACTCTATTTATGGAAATATGTTAGGACAATTCTGTCTAAAATTTGTTTAATTTTGTAAAATATTTTTTGGAAAAATTATCTCATAGGTAGTAGCGCATATCTTGCACCTTGCAAATTTGAAGACGTGAATCAAATGTGGACATGCAATGGTAATTTGCTTAGAAACGTCAGGCAAAAAATGACTTCCGACAAAGGAAAACGACCAAGATCATCTAACACGTTGAAAGAAGGTATAGATGTGAGTAATCTTTTTTAACCATGTAAGGAAAAATATGGGCTAAGTTGGTTTTGGTAAGTATGGGTCACTGAAGGATCGTGTCGATGAGACGTGGTCCATCTGTGATTCATGATTAAAAGGACATTTCTGATTGAATGGTATTTTTGAAGATTAAAAAAAATTTCAATTCCAATATTTTTAGTTTTCTATATATATATATATATATTTTAGATTGATACGGAAGAGTTTGCTTATGCAAATAATGCATCTATGGCTGGTGGTGAGTTTTATAGATTTTTTAGTGATAGTTGATATTGCAGTAGGCTAGGATATTCGAATTTAATGCAAAATTATTCGATTCTGGTCAGTTTTAAATGTCTTCGAAATCCCTTTCATATTGTATTTATTTTTTTTTTAATATCAGAAGGGGAAAAATGTTTTGTTGAGCATGTGCCGCTTATGGATTTTCTAACTAGGCGCAATCCATTATTGGTTCATGCTCGACAAAACAAAATTTGTTCCTGTTGAGTCCTGGCTATGTAATCCATGCCCACCACTCAACCTAAGGTGTAATAACTTGGTTAGGCTTAGTCATAAGGGAAAGATCATTTCCTTCAAACAACTCCAATGCTGTTTGTCTCAAGTGACGGCATGTACAGGGATTTGGTCATGGTGATCCACTCCAGGAGGTGGCTATGAAAAAACCTCTAGTTCATCTTAAAATTGCTTGGTATTTGATAAGTTCCAATCCTCATTAGCCCCGTAGCAGAAATATTAGAATTGTTGTAACGTATTTAACCTTTGCATCCTAAAATACGGCTAACAGGCTGTTACAAAGTTTTGAATGATTTACCATTATCCAGAGTAGATACCAATTATAGCAATCACCGCTCTTTGGTGAGGTGTCCAATCATTTCGCATATAGGCACCTCATACAAGATACACTCCCAGGACGATCAGAGATGCTTAGCATAGAGTCTATCATTCAAGGGCATAATTATGTGTCAAGGAACCCCCATCTGCGATAGATGTCTTTGACGCTAGTTTTAAAGCCACGTAGATCAACCTGATCAGGAATGCAGTGAGAAGGCAAAGAATTCCAAAATTTAGATATTCTTGGAAAAAAATTTTTCGCATTAAACTGTTTGTGACATTGTGGATCCACCACAGTAAAAGGTGTGAATTGGTAGCCAATCAAGTGGACGGGTTGACTGGTTTCATGAACAAAGTCCATTAAAATATCTGTAAAATAAGCAAAGTGAGGCAACATTGTGGCGATGTGACAAGCTTTGCAGAACGGAACAAAGTTTTGGGTCAATCATATTGATCACACGCTGTTGAATACGGCCGAGCATGCTGAGAACAGTGACAGCGGCGCTGCCCCAAATGTGACAGCAGTAATCCATGAAGGGTCGAATAAGTGATTTGTGTAAATGAAGGATGATTTTGGGAGAGAGATAATGGCGAGCTCGATATAGAGAACAGACTTCCATAAAGGCTTATTTAGCAATACATATTAACATATTCCTTCCAACTCATGTGCTTAGATAGTGTGAGTCCGAGACGAATATTTGAGGATTCCTCTAGAACAGTACTGGATAATGAAATTTTAGTTGCATCCATATTAGTGTAACGATTACTTGATAAAACTTTGGTCTTCTCAGAGTTAAGAGTTACATGCCAAGTGTTACCCCAGTTAGATACTGTGGCCAAATCACACTTAAGCGATTTTGCCAGAGCTAGACGTTGTTTTGTAAGGGAATTTTTTCAAAAGCAGGAATATAGAGTTGTATTGTCAGCGTAAATTATCTAGTCACATATCAAATTATCAGGCAGGTCGTTAATATATATCAAGAACAAAGTTGAAACAAGAATCGATCCCTGAGGTACACCAGATGGAATCGATCACACTGAGCAAGGCCCTGTACCGGTGGTCGAACAGGACAAAACAGAGTATCATATCATATTATATCATAAATTTTTTCAGTATTTAAAGAAGGCTCGAACATTTGTAATGACGTATTGCGACCAAGAGATGAAATATTCTTATCAGCTTGCCACAGCTCAGCTGATTACCAAGATTCTTCAGAATTTTTATGTGATGATGATTTACTAGTTCCTGGTTACATGTCAACATGTACATATCAAGGTGCACGTATGGTCAATGTTACATCGTATCGAGCACATGATGTTAGTATCAAGTTTTGTTGTAATTTTATTATTAAAACTTGTCTAATGTAATATTAAATTTTAAACCCTTTAGGTGCGAACTTTGCCCTGACATTAAATTACAGAGTAAATTGACATTTAAGTACAGCATAAACTACAGATGATCATGCTTCGGCAGCGCGATCCATAAGTGACTTATGGCTTGACAAAATGTACCTGCAGGGGCTTAGCCAGGGGTCCAAAAATAGCAACCGTTACTAATTTTCCAATGCCCTGTAGGTCCCAGCAATAGAATTAATCTGACATATTCCCTATATAGTTTTAATCTGATATGCACAGCCAGTGAAAGGGAAGCAAAATATTTTGCAGACAGTTTCGAGATTCTGTTCAGAAAATTATCTTAAGGGCATGGTAAGAGAGGAATCAAAATTGATATATAGTGTGAGCGATCCAATGGGGAAAAGGGGGGGAATCTTTAAAACAAATAAAAAGGACAAAAATTAGATAACATCTAACATGTGAATTTCTTGTGACATTTTTTGCAAAATAAAGAGCTGTATATGGCTGGAAATATTACATTTTTTTGTTATTCATAATGTTTTTGCTTGTTTATATGATATGATTCCAAGAATAATCTTTTCTCATAATTATTTATTTTTTCTGAAACCTTGCTATTGACAAAAAGATTTTGATTGTAGGCATGAATTGAGGACGAGGACGATTTATCTGATTTGAGTTGCATAATATCTCTTCTGTGCTCTTTATTTCTCCTATTGCCAGGCTTTTTTTTTCGCCAATGTAGACATGGGGACAATTGTTGCAGGGTATTGAGTATACAACCCCATTTTTTTTATAAAATGAGATGGAGTCCTTAACATTAGAAAGGGTTTGTCCGATTTTGTTTTGTGGTTTGAAATTCTGCATTCATCGTTTGTGCATATCAGTTCAGAACTATGAATTTACCTGGTGGCAACCATGCGCTATGTATTCCCTGCATGCCGTTTGCAAAAGGCGACTAGAAGGAAGCAAAGAAATGGTAGTTGGTTTATATTCGCTCAGGGCAGATATTGTTCTCTGCTCATCAATTTTAGTTGCCTTTGCTTTCCCGCTTCCCACATATGTCCTTGCCTTTTAAAATGATGCACCAAGCCACATGGAATAGTTTGTAATTGTCATCATTTAATATATAGAGAAACTAGGACAGAAGCTCTATATTACTTTACAATACAAGGTTTGGAAGGTACCGTCCATGCTAGAAATGTCCATCTGTGGCACATACTTAACAAAATTTTTATTCGGGAGAGACCTCAGAGTCGAAACAGACACTCATATGGGAGGAACCAGTGATTTTTTTTTCAACTAATCTGACTTTGACTTGATAACGGCTCATCCTTATATACTTTTGTACGAGCGGATTTGTACTCCAAAGTCAAGGGCGTTATGGAAAGTGAATAAACTAAAAGACAAGAGGTACAAGAATCTCTTTACTCAATAAAAAGACTCTTCAGCCTCTTGTCCGTTAAATTCATGCTAAAAATTTCATCAGTTCTAATTTTCTAAATTGTCTGATTGGGAATATATGATCCATGGCCTAGTGGTTATCATGTTGACATCTGAGGTTGAAGATCTTTGGTTCGAGTTCTGGCAAAACTGGCTAGTTACTCCATTCCAACAAGTTAACCCAGATTGAAATAACTTATTTAGGCTCAAGCTAACTGAAAAGTTCATATCTTTCCAACTGCACTAACCCTGTTCGCATAAAGGTGGCAGTTGTTACATGGCCTTGTTCAGGATGAGTACCTCAAATAAATGAATGTCTATATTTTTAAATATAAAAAATATCTAAAACATATTTGGCTGAAAGTAACAATCATTTTTCAATGTTACTTTTTTTCAGATATCTATATGCCATTGTACTTTTAGTGTTACAGGATAGTAAATTGATAATAGAGCACCCAAATTTACCGAGAAAACCTTGTCAACATTGGCGAATTTTCATTGGTACCCGTAAACGTTTTAACTAGATGACGATCCGATATGTGTGAACAATGAACGGCCAGTAATATCATTCATTGCAAAAAATAGGAAATGTATGTAGGCAATCGACGCCTCTAAATTAACGATAGAGAACTTCAGTTCGAAAATATTTGAATATGCAATGATTTCGACGTAGGATTAAGAAAAAGGAATTTAAATCAAGTTCAACGAGAAGTACTTTGGCAATTTTGACGATCAATACCTTGTCCAGGGTAACGAAACAATTTTGGTTTTACAATGGGTGTCATCGAAAAAATGTTTTTGGTATTTAAAAGCCTGATTTATAAAAAAAAAAAATTTTAGAACCATCAACACTGTTTTTTACCCGCCTTAGCAATTTTGAATGAATTACTTTGACGTTTTGACAATGATGCAATCGACGGCACCCTTTAATGGTTAAAATCAATCAATCAAGAAAGTTCCACAATTTACATTTTCACACTGTGTCTGTGATAATTTTTTTACTGATGTAGAAACCATTTCCGTTTGTATGTGTAGGAGTTCTCGACAGAGTAGGCAATGCATTGCTGTGTATTCGACCAATAATTACAACAACAAGAAATGGCGAAATTAAATCAGAACCCTTCAAATTCTTTGTCTTCGGTCTGAGGAAAACATCATACAAAGGTATTGTAACAGACAGTGCGAAGCGGGACTTCAATTCGTCTGAATCCACGCCACCCTTTTTAAAAATTCACTACGGCACACGAGAAAATTCAAAATTTCAGCAATTAACCGCGTCACTTTGAATAGAAATTCGATGTTTTATTCAGCCATATTTGAAAACAAAAAAATACTCTTCCACGCGTCTAAAGTTAATGAAAACTTCACGGACGGTTGATAAGGCGCAGCATGTGTTTTATTTTTGAAGGAGTCGTTCACGGACACTTTGCGACTATTACGGTGAGGTTATATTGTGTACAAAATGACAAAAATTTTAGAAAAATGACCCTTTTGCGACCAATTACCACGGAGGTCCTTATACGCCGCTGGTAACTCAAATAAATGAATGTCTATATTTTTTATATAAAAAATGATTAAAACATATTTGGCTGAAATAACAATCATTTTCAATGTTATTTTTTTTCAGATATCTATATGCCATTGTGGTTTAGTGTTACAGGATAGTATTGATTAGAAATGAAAAATTGTCAATTTCCCTTGTAAACATTCTTATATAACATCCTGTTTTATGCGAAAAAAACAGGAAAAATTCATAGAGAATTCAGTAAAATATTTGAATATGCAATATTTTTGTATTTTAAGGAAAACTCTTTTTCTCAAGTCAACGTAAGTTTTTTTTTTCTTATGCCTTTGTCCAGGGTAGCAGAATTTTGGTTTTCTTTGGGTGTCCGAAATTTATTTTCATTTCAAAAGCCAATTTCATTTCTGATGGATAAAAAATCAGAACCATCAACACTGTTTTTCGATAGCAATTTTGTGATGATTTTGAACCAATATAGTTTGGTTAAAAAAAAAAAGAGACATTTTTTCAAATATCCTGTGCTAATTTTTTTCTGATGACACCCATTTCCTTCGAGTGTAAGTTACCTGAGGAGCTAGAATTCTGGGAACTTTGACCTCGTGTTTATTAATTTGGTCATCTCACTATTGTACAAGACAGTTTCACTGACGCAATTCGCAATCCACGCCATTTTAAATTAACGGGCACAGGAAAATTTTTCACAATTAAAAAGTCAATGAATATAATTCGATTATTTATTAGCCATATTTTAGAAATAAAAATAATCTTGCTAAAGAATCCAAAGAAAAGTTTGGCGCAATTTATTTTTGAAATTTCGAAAATGATGATTTTTTGTATTCAATTTGTGTACAAAAGGACTAAAAAATGACCTTTTGTGACAATTACCAAAGAGGTCCTTTTAGCTGGCCAAATACAGTATAAAATATATCATTAATGATGATTGTCTTCATAAAGTTCGAAAATTTTTTCTCGGAACTATCGAATGAGGTATCAATATAACTTTTCAACAATTGTATTTTAAAATCCGATTTGTAATTTGCTTATCCCTGCATAATGAAAATTCACCAAAAATAATTTTTTAAGCATTATTTGTATTTTAATGGACCTCTTTTGTTAAAATTCTGACATTTTTTTTTCTTCGAGCGTCGTTAGTCTGGCTTATCCAAGAATTTTATTTCAAAACCAGTAATCGAGATGTCCTGGGATGCACCGTGACAGAAAAAATTTGCGTGAAAGCAAGATATACTTGTTCCTATCCTGTCGATAAAATCAAACTTTTTTATAGGAATTTACACTCTGAGCGGAAGGTCGGAACAATACGGTGTGAACATGGATGACCAAAACAGAATAATTCACTATTTCAATACATTTTAAATTACCAGATTTTTGATGAAAAAGATACCAGCATTTAGATAAACTACTAATTGCAAAATCCAGAAAACATGCACAATCGCTTGCTTAAACAGGCTATGAATTTGAAAGTGCATTGAGCGTGCTAATCTGCCCTGGGCGATATTCTGTATATCTAAAATCAAGAATTTTTATATCAAATATATTCAATTTCAAAGTATTTCCTAGATTTGTAATGGTCAGCCCTGGGTATGAATAAACACAGGAAGCATCAATTCGATGGCCTAGTTATTAAGAAGACCCGTTTCCAGTTAACTGGCTTAAACCCGAATGATGGGATCCGTTAGAGGAAAATTTGGTGAATGCTATATTTCAGGCTGATCATCTTTTTTTATTGAATTTGAGAAAGCCTTTGTCGAAGCATATCTGAAAAGGAACCAACTAGATGGCCATTTTAATAGCAAAGTGCTAATCCACGTTGTAGTACCAGCATCTGCACTCTAAGCGAAAAACATGCCAATCGGAATTGAACTGCTATGAAAAAGTGCAGGGCGTGATATCTGCCCTGGGTGATAGTAAAACCATCTACCATTTTTATTCCACTTAGTCTTTCTTAGTCTAGTCTCAGCCTCTTACGACACGCAGGAAACACATTAGGACTATTATGAAGCCCGTTTCCAGAACTTTTTGATAGAAAGTTGAAGTAGCAATGTTCAGGCTGAGCATCTATTCTAATTGAGAAAGCCTTTGTTGAAGCAAATCAAAAAAATATCCAAGAGATGGGTGTTGGCATTGAACATGTATCCACATTGAAAGAGTTTAGAATGTGAGAGTGCCATGTCTAATTACCTTACTAAAACTGCATCAAATCTCATTTACAAGCAACTGAGCAAGTATTTCTAAAATCTTCGTTTTTCATCAGGCCGAGTCATTTCTATATGGAAGATCAGTATCATATGTCTGTGAATCAGGATATCGCTTTCAAAGTGGTGGAGCTAGTAAGTTGATCACTTGTAGAAAAGATGGATCGTGGAGTAGTTCACCAAAGTATGTTTTTGTGGAAATTATTAAGAGCTTCCTAAAGCTTTTTTTGTGAAATCGAGAGTTGCTTCGCATTGTTGTATCAGATAGACATGTTAGTATTAGATATTAAACATGTTTCGACTTTGCCGAGAGCTATTTTCATGTGATGCTTCATTGAAATAAATTCATTGCTTTCAATATTTGTTCAGCTACTTTTCATGTTTTATTTTCAGTCAATTTATATCATGCTGCATCAGAGTGGTAAAATCTTCCTTTTTTAAGTGTCTTAAATGCTCCTGTCATTGTTTTTGAATGTGCGAAAAAGCTTCAAAGCCATCAACACTGCTATTTCATAGCAGTGTTGATGATTTTAAAACTTTTTCTACTGTTTGCTTGCTACCAGACGTTCAAAAGGAGACATCTTCTAGCAAAAGATTTATTATAAAATATTGCCCATTTGGCAAATTTTTCTTCTTATAAGTGCCATTTTCTTCGAGTATTTGAGTAGCAGATCAATCTGCACCATGTTTAATAAATCACTTGTTATCGATAAAAGAATCTTTTTTTACTGAATGAACATTAAGGGATCTGATACTTAGAATGTCGATTCACTTTGTTTCGAAATTTAATTTTCAAAATATGATTTGATATCAAAATTTGTTTTGAAAAGCCTTTTATTTATTATTTCATAAAAATTTATCAAAACATAAATACATCAATACTTTTACTCAAAACTTTTTAAAACGCATAGACAATAATTTTAATTTTCGCAAAAATTTGAAAGAATTCCATATTGCTTCACAGATACATGTTTAATCCCTGACTCGTTCTTATTATGGTAAAACAATATTTCAATCCTTCATTTTTTTCAATATTCAGATCATTGTCATGTGAGCCTTTGACTTGTTCTCGACCAGCAGATCCAGCTCATGCAGCACCATTGTCTTTACCAAAGGTAAAAAATTTTATCATTTTTTTTTTTTTTTTTTTGAGGAATATCTAATCATAGCCAATAGCCAAGTTGTGCTTGATAATCGAATTCGAGACATAGAATGGTTTAATTTTCGTCATAGATTATTATGAAAGGATCATAGTTAAGCGAAAGATGATGATTCATGGAACTTGTTCTGTTGATATCCATTTACTTAGTTTTAAAATTGAACTACGATAATAATGGTGTATGGTTATAATTTTAAACATATACGTTATCCTACTATGTTTAAAGTGCAATGATTCTTGATGTTATTACTACTAGGCCCTGGTCTGAGGTGCTTTTCCCAGCTTTATATTATTCTATTTCTATTCTTAATAGATCATGAATCAGTGTAAGTTTTCCGTTATTTTGTTCCTGTCACTCTGTGAAAATGCATGCATGAATCCCTGAATTTGTCAGTGGGCCACAGCTAGGGATGCACGTTTCAAATATTTTTTTTCCGAATCGAACCTCTACTAAAATAATTCTGAATCGAATATTTTTGGATATGCTTCTATTTGAAAAAAGATCATTCCCAACCCATTTACAAAACAATAGGAACAAGAACGAAATATCTGTCAAAACATCATTAAATAGCCAAATAGTATGTTTGCTTTTACTCTATTAGGTTCGCAACGAAATTTCTTGATATGCTTCGAATCCATTCGAATGAACAGTGATTCAAATCGATTTGACTCTGGATTCCAAAACTTAAATCCCTAGCCACAGTTAGTTACACATCATTAGTTTCAATAACATAAAAATTTTTATTCTTCCTTTTTCATTGTGACTTTCCAGGATTTATTAGAAGTGGTTATAAAAACAAAAATCAAAGTAAATTGCGAGCTTGGGTACGTTGTAGCATCAGGAATAAGCTCAAGAGTCAGTATTTGCGATAACGATGGGAATTGGAATCCTCCGGTGGCACAATGTAATCCAACAAATTGTGGAATGCCTCCTTACATTCGAGATACAGTGGTCATAGGAGTGACGTTTGCCGTTCATAACACTATATCATACAAGTGAGGTTTTAGTGTATTGCTGTATGTGAAAATTTACACATAAATTTCGAAAGTTTTGATCTGTATGTTATATTTATTTTTCAAATTGTGCACTTTTCTAATATTGCTGATTTTATTTAGATGTGTATTTGGTAAGCACTTTGCAAACAGTGACGGAAAACGTTACGATGAAAGTGTCCATACTTGTAGTCCATCGGGCCAGTGGTTTCCTTCTCCATATAATTTGGAATGCAAGAATATTGTTTGCCCTTCTTGTGCGGAATATAATCTCAACTTCTGGCTCCGGGTATGTTATTTCATATACAAAAGGCCTAGTAATCTACAAATGGGCTGATCGAAATTTTGAATTTTTTCATCGACCCAATCAGAAATTTAAATTTTTTAAGTATGGCTTGCATCAGTGGCTTGTACTTAACACAAGAGGCTTTGACAAAATTTCTGCAATTGGTGGAATTCGCTTAAGCAATGCGCAAAAAACACTTACTAACGACCACTTATATGTGAAAATGCTACCACAAAAAGTTAGTCCTGTAGGAGCAACTGAACAGATATAATAAAGTAAAGTAATAAGTGGAATTTGAAATACAATTGACTTTGCTGCAAGATATGGTCAAATATCAGCAATTTCGTTTATCTGACATATTAGAACATTAATTTCGTTTATGTAGTGAATTTTGTATGCCATTCAAACTAACCTATTAACAATTTTTGCAGGGTTGGGCAAACAATAGTTATCGGCTGCAAAAAAGGTAATTCGTTATATTCCAATGGAGTTGCTTTAAAGGAGAAAAATTTCTTCACTGTTTGTGGACACGATGGAAAGTATGACAAGATTTGCTGTATTATTAAAGTATAAATGAAAAAACTTTTTTTTGTTTTTCGAGTGTGAGCTACACAAGGACCAATCTTGATTTTTGTTAAGGATATCCTTTTTTTTGCATTTAATACTAAATGGTTCCATTTTTGTGCAGTAAAATCATGCCTTGACTGCAAAATGAACACAAAGTAGAATAGGATTTCATTTTTATCTTGCTTGAAAGGAAAGCTGAGAACAACTTAACACTATGACGAACTACGAACTCCGGTTGCGAAACGAGTCTGATGTTTTTGGCTGATTAATAAATTTCTCATTTTTTCCTGTGCTTGGATCTGGTTGGTGGAGGAAGCCATAAACAGTGTCTACAGACTTCTCGCATGTAATCATCATCCGTCATGGTAATTGGACCTATGTCTTGATGATCAGAGATGTGTATTCCCAATGCTTTACTGACTAAGCTAACCTTGTTGGGTTTTGCCCAATACTAGCAATTTCGTTTAATTATAATGTTGATTATTCTATTTATAACAATGAATTTCGTATGGTGTTTAAACTGAGCTATAAAGACAAACCAAGTTGCAGTTGCATTTTGTGTTACTTTTATTATCACTCTAATTACCGTACTACAAATTCAATTTTCAGATGGAAACCATCGGTAGATGGTCTGACATGCGAGTTCACGGAATGTCCTTTACCAAAACAAATACCCAATGCAAGATATATATCATGGGAACCCCCAGAAGATTCCAAAGCAGAAAAACCATTTCTTGGCTCCGTAGCAGCATATGAATGTGCAGATGGTTACTGGAGTTATCCACATTTTACGTAAGTACTGTGCAATAATTTTGACCAAACTTGGATGATGTCGTGCAACCTGTTTAATTAATTTACCGTAAGTGTTCATTCTTAACAAGACTAAAATTAAAATTTTTCAAGCGTCAGTGGCTCATACTCATACATACATAATAAAACAATATCAGGAATTGTTCAAAGCAATCAAATCTCTGAATTAAAATATCATAAAAATTTAGTTCAATTAATTTCAACTACCGGTACCAACAAATTTCGGGTAAGATTTCTTTAGATTTCATTAAAACAACAATTCTGTTTTTTTTTTATTAAAATGATGCTTTATCCAATGAAATATAAATATTGTAAATACTATATTAAAATTGGCCGTTTTTTGAAGTTCACTTCGCAGGTCAAAAGCAGTACCTAAAACATTGGAAGAAATTGGTCAGTTATATCGTTATGAGCTTATCTTCTAAAACTAAACTTCTATGATCCAGTGCAGTGTACTATAGTGCAGATTACTATGATAATTGTCTAATAATAATTACTAATAATAATTTTCAATTTCTTCCTCTGACATTGAATGTAATATGTTATGCTAGAGACACGGAGTTTAGTTTGAATGTTATTCGAAGTATTCACTATATAAATAGAATAATGTGTCAACATTTAAGGTAAATGAAATTGCCAATGTTTCAATTGCCATTGCCATATTTTGCTAGTTTTAAAATATAGAGGTACATATCATGGCTCCACAGCAAAATGAATTGATTTAAAATAGCCAAAAAAGGAAAATCGCTTTTAATTAATATCCTAGAATACCTGAATATCCAAATAAGGACATCTCTATCCTTGATTTTTTAATTTCTGCCATTTTCTTCAGAATATATAACCTAGCACAGAAAGGACCAACACTGCATTGGAGTGAATTTGACTGATCACCATTATTTATTGAAAGCTTTTGATTTTGAGTATTGCTCTGGGAATGTCACGCATACAGTAATATGGAGGTGGTGGTCAAAAAATGACAAGCACTTACAACACATTTCTACAGGAATGTGTCTAACGTCTATGGTACCTAAAGAAGAGATAAAACGCAGGGGACAATTTGATGCAGTATTGCAGCCTTGTTCCATTGAGGATGAGAGACAAGTGATATTGAGTTTTAACTTTATCAATGGCTTAATCCAGATCAGAATCATTGTTTTTATAGCTCTCTTAGACATTTTCATCACCGTCTTGGATCGACAGACTTTAAAATCATCAACCCTGCTGTTTCACAGCAACGTTGATAATTTTTAGTCTTCTTTGAAAAAATTAGATACTTGAAGGGCCATTGATTATATCTTTTAGCACTTGCTATGTCATGAAATATCTTTTAATAGGTAGGTTTTCCTCTCGATGTCAACTAGGTATGGGGCAGGACTTGAATTTGGACTTAGGTTAAATCCAACTCATTTTTCGGACTTGGAAAATTCGGTAAAAAAAATCGAACGAGTCAGGTGGACACGGACGAGTCTGAGTTTAACTGGACTCTGTCCATCCTTATTGGCAATCATTACCTTTAGGTGTCTGAGCGGTGTAGATGGCATTCTACCAGTCTGGCTTATTTCAATCAGAATTTATACTCAACCAAATCAGAATTCACACAATTTTTCTGGTCACGTAGTGAATCGATTTAGTCTGAAAAGTACTATTCAAAATTCTCCTTTGCACTTATTTATTTATGCCAAGGTGACAGAATCTTGTTTTACTTCAGGTGTTCAAAATGTTCATGTAATTCGCTTTGGATAGCCAAAAATGCTTCAATACCATCAACACTGCTGTTTTTTTAGTAGATTTGATGATTTTGAACCATTTTCTAAAGTTGGTTTATACCAGACACTCTAAGAGAGATAATTTTAATTTCCTACCAATAGATTTTTTATGAAATATTGCCCATTCACTAATTTTTTCCCCCTTGGTTTGTCAGTAGAAAAGAAGCTGAAAATATGCTATTCTGATTTATGCATGATTGCAGTGCCATGAATATATAACTTTGAAGCACTCGTATACATATATATGGTGCAGAGACGATAATTTTTTTTAATTCTCTAAAAGGTATTACCAAAATCATATTCAGCTTCCTTAAAATTGTAATCAGTTGTCGATCGAAAGAATTAATATAATAAAAATAAATCATTCCTTTTCAGATGTGGGATTGTTATACAAGAAAAGAGAATCCATATTTTGTAGCTCTTTATAATGAAGAAGATGAATTATTGCAAAATGATTCGCCTCTTGCGCTTCTGAAACTTGATATCCCAAAGAAAACTGCCGTGGTATCAAAAATACTCGATACGCTCTATCCACAATGGTCGACAATATGGGGATATGGTAATATTCCAATTACAGTAGATGCCTGCATGACAGAGATGATTTTTTTCGGTGTCCAAAAAGCTTGCTGACTGGTTTGCAGGCAAAAAAAGCTTCAAAACCATCAACACTGCTATGAAATATAATGATCTTTTTATGCGGGTTAATAAATCCTACTAGTCGAATTACACGCTTGGTATTTAATTAAATACTTTGTGATTTTGAAATTGCATCACCTTGGGCCAAAACTGGATCTCTGTCAAATCAAACTTATGTGATGAAAAATACATGATTTCTAAGCAATGCAACCCGGTGATTTCAACATTTTAGTAATTGTATTATCGTGTATTCGAGGAGCCCAGTTTTAAATAAAATGCTCCTTTTGTTTGTTGTAGTGTAGAACTAGAAATTCAGTTACTCAATTACAGTGTTGGGGAGACTTGAGTCAATGACTCAACTTGAGTCATCTTTTTTGATGACTTGACTCTAATCTGTCTAGCTAGATAACTCGACTCGTACACGACTTGACAAATTTCTGATGTGACTTGACTCGGGACTTGATGAAAATTAGTCTGTGGTCGCTCAAAAATCTTGTTGTCTGGCATTACCTGATTCATCAGAGACGAAAACGTACCAGTGATGATCAGCTGGTGATTCTAAGTTGGTACTTATAAAGTTAGAGGTGGCAAATTAAATTATAATTACTGTCGAATAGATTTAGAAATCGACTTGTGACTACACTTGCGACTTGTTAATGTATGACTCGTTTTGACTCGTTCCCAACACTGGTCAAATAGTAGATATTAGGATAAATAATTACCATAATATATTGTTTTCTATTATGAATTGATTCGTTTTTCAGTAAAATTAAAATATATATAGAAAGATTTTTATCAACTTTATACAGTAAAATGAAATGCATCGCATTGTATTTATTGCAATCCATCGAATCCTTTGCATTACTAAATCCATTTTGCGCTAAAACACAAATTTATGAAAAAAAAACAATTCATTTTCTTGAAATTTCTAGATATATGCAACAGTAGAAAAACAAAACAAAATTTTGAAGTTGTCTGTTCACAAAGTGGAGAGTGGATTCCATCACCAAGTCAAGTTGAATGTGTTCCTTCTTATTGTATTGTTCCAATGCATAAAAACAAAATGGTTTTTGACAAAAAACCACCAGCATCTGGAATAGGTACGGTAATAATCACCAGCTTGAGAATGGTAGAAAGTTACCATTCGCAATATGTTATAATAAGTAAATACATGCGTTAAAAAAACTTTTTTCAATCATCCAAACACTATCACCATCATTAATGGAGGATCTGTCTAAGAATATGGTCAACTTTTACATGTTTTATTATGAATAGTTTAGCGGTATTCGAGATTCTCTTATAGTAATATTTCAACATTCAAGATAATAAATGCCGATATCGGACTATATTTTGCAGCAAATGATTCATTATATCATGATGTCAACGCGAAATGTGTTAATTTAAGAGTTATGGAGAAACAAAATTACTTTTAATCAGAATCATAGAATACCCAATTATTCAGAATAAGACGCATACTATTATAACTCGATATCTCAAAATACATTTCATTTTTTCTTCTCAAGGCATTATATTTGACTGTTATTTACTTTTTGATCAAGTAAAGATTGTTTTTCTTTATACAAGTTCTCTCTGATCAAGATCGAAAGCAGTGCCCTAAAAGCAGCTAGCTACCAGCTACTCTACGAGAGATACTACAAGATAAAGTGCCAGAGACTGCACTTTTAGCGAAAAACATTCCATACAGAACTAAACCACAATGGTAAAGTGTAGTGTTTGGTGTGTGCCCTGGGCAATGATAAAGCCATTTACCACTTGATTGCAGCTCCCTAAATTTATAGTATCTGAAAGTAATTATGTCCAAGCATGTGCGATGTTGAATTTGTATATTATATATAACATTCACATTTGATGTTGAATTTGTTAAAAGAAACTTTATTTTCTCATTTTAAACAGCACTCACGGTAAACTATAAAGAAACTGTGACAGTTTCTTGTATTCATGGACATACATTTACTGGTATTGAAGAAAAAACTTCATATGTCAAATTTACTTGTGAAAATCTTGGAGTATGGTCACCAAAATTTGAAAATATTGATTGTGTTGCTATAACTTGTAAACCATTAAAAGGTGTATTGCATGCAGTGGCATCAAAAGGTATGTTTGTTCACCTCTTATTTCAAATATATGGGATATTTTACTTTCTGTCTGAGGAAAGGTATTTATCAGTTCTGTCAAATGGTGATTGATTTTGTGCGTTTCATTTCTTCCCTTTTCTCTCAAAATCGTAACACTTGCATGATTAACTAAATTTGACAAAAAAATTTTTTAAGGACTAGTAGTCCCTTTTTATTTCTTGACCAACCAGCCATTGTTTTTTTTGCTGAATCAAGTAAATATCCCAAATGGGCAGAAAAAGTATAAAAAAGCATGATTTTCTCAAGGAAATAAAACACTATAACCTAAAATTAGCATAGCAGTATTTTGGGGCCGAATGTCTGAATTTTATCGCATTCAGTACTTGTTTTCGAAAAATCTTCAGCATAGTACTGAAATTATAATTTCTTTATAGCCACCCTCATAAAGGGATCACCCTTATAGAGTTATAGGGTTATAGGGTTAGAATTATTAAAAAAAAGATAACCTTTCTATTTTATTTTACGATTCGTTTCAGGAACAAAAGGATGGTCATTCATGTCTGAAGTCCGACTCACATGTCAAAAAGGCATGTGGTTTACTTCATCAATGAAAAGATATCAAATGATCGCATGTGGAAGAGATGGGTCATGGTCGAGACCGCCTGACAGTTTGAAATGCGTGCCTGTCGAATGTCCGAAGCAATTTGATATTCCAGATAATGCTGCCATAGAAGCTTATCCAAGAAAATATAGTTTTGGCAGTGCTGTGAGTTGATTTGTAGATAGATTTTGCTGTAAATATAAACAGTTATCCAATGTGACGCTTAATTGTGTCAATTTAATTCATAAGTGGTCTGCACAATGAGCTTTTTTTATATATTCAGATGACGTTCACACACAAAATCATTCTTTTAAATATTAAAAGTATTTTTTACAAAATATTGAAATATTATTTACATGTTGTACTGCAAATCTTTCTGGGCGAGATTTCACAGTGAGGCACAAGCAATTGGATGATTGGCTGTCATCTTCGAAGTACAAATGAAAGTCCATCTTCAGTGAAATACTTGTAATATTATAGTATGATAACTGGTGTTAAAATAGGGTATCTGAAATACAGCGACAGTTAATATATTCTGATATAACAATGGGGAAAAAACCTTCATGTATTGTAAGTAGCCAATGGTGCGTTGCAAGTTCCGTAAACTTTTTCAGTGGCATCTCAACAAAAATGGTTTAAGAATTAATGCTGTACAAGGAATAAAAATATATATGAAAGCTAGCCCAGATGCTTTGTAATGTGGTTGCTCAATTGGATAAAGCGATTTAAGTGTTTGCATTGTATAACTTTAGAGATGCCACTGATTGTTCTGCATGCGGCTTTCGGTGAGGGAGTATCTCATTCAGACCCTCTTTTTAAGACGTCAGAACTCTCTACTTCAAAACTTTCTATTAACAACTTTTCAGGCCAAACACCAAGTTTTATTTTCTCAAAAATAAATAATGATTTCTTATCTTATTAGCCTTTCTCTTCTTTTTTCAGATTGAGATATTCTCTTCAAAGAATAAAAATCAATACCTTCTGTATTATACTTATCCGAAGTAAAATTGTTAAAGTCGAAAGTTTTTCTTGTTATTTCAGTTTAAACTTGTATGTTTATCTGGATGGTGGTTTGGTCCAAATCAGTTCTCGAAATTTATAAGATGTAGTTATACTGGTTCATGGATGCCTGATGATTCAACTTGTTCAAGGGTATTCTGCAGACAACCACCTGATGTAACCCATGCTGTAATGAAAGATAAAGGTATAGGAAATTCTCCTGTAGGAAAAAAGGTATGCCTTATCAGATAATAGAATTCAACATCAGGATCTAGAAGTCAAACCATCCTATTTTTTTGGCATTTTACGTCTTTGGAAAGATTGAAAAGAATAAACCTACATTTCTCTGAATTATGATTTATTTGTGTTTATTTGGATTCATGCACACTGACTTACTAGCAACCTTAACAAAATAAAATAAATTATATACCAATGCTGTTTTTGTCTTACACATACCATCTTTAATGACCATACAAGTTTTATACGGAATAACACAAATCATGCATTTTGCATGTTTTCTCCTTGCTAAGAAAACTGTGAATATCAAAAGCAGAAATAGTTGAGGCATACACATATTCCCTGATAAGATTTAAGGTCTAATTGAATTGCAAAAGAAGTAGGCTTGATGGCCCAGTGGTCATCATGGTGTTGCAGGTAATAGATCTCTGGTTTTAGTTACAGCAAGTCTGGCTCGTTTGTCCATGCCAACCACTTAAACTTAGGGTGTAATTGTTTTGAGTATGATAGACCAAATCAGAAAAGTCATATTTTCCAATAACATTAACTGCTACATTATGAAGTAGATCACCAACCCTGTTTGCTTACAAATGGCTGCTAATACAGGGCCTTGCTTGGGGTGATCATCTCAAAAGAGTGGCTGTAGGAAAAAAACTTGTCCCATCAATAGCTTTTGCAATCAAAATTTTAATCTCTTGTAGACAGTTTGTTTTTGACATCCATTTTTTCATTTGTTTCCTCAGGTTGCTTATAAATGTGAAAATGGAAGGACGTACAACAAAGATTCCAATTCGTTTACTATAACTTGTAGTCTGAATGGTTATTGGCATCCTGATCCCTATAATATTGCATGTCATTTTTCTGGATGTGATACATTGCACAGATTAAAAATTAGAATCAAGAATGCTTCTATTTATGGTATGTAAGTCTATGGAGATTTGGATAAATTTTGAAAGTTCTTTATCAAACTTGTGTCACTTGAAAGAATAGTTGCCAAAAACAGACAAAGCATCTAAAATATGGTACCAGTGATGGTATGGGGTACCAAGTTAACTGTAAGAAAAAAAAATAAGTTTTATGAATACCAGTAATGTAACAGGAAACCATCCTTAACTGTGTTAATTTCTTTTCCATTATCGTTCAGATAGTAGTGAGTAAAGAATAATTTATATATTTCATACCTACCAAGTATCTGTTTTATTTCATCTACCACTATTCGAATTTTTGAACAGTGTATATAATGCTTTTTTTTATTCGGATTGTTCAAACTATTCTCTTCGTTTTTTTTTTTTTGTTAACATTATAATTCACCTGAACATTTCATAGTTTCAGTAACAAAAGATATTTTTCGGTTTTTGTCACGCCTCTGAATCGAATATATTTTTTTTCCGTTTCGGAGAAGAAGCCCAGTCTGAAAATTTCGACGGAAAAAATATTATATTAAGCATAGGACACTGATGGATCGCGCCGGTCAAGGTGCGAGCCATCTGTGGCCTATGCTTAACAAAATTAAATTTCAAATTGGGAAATCAACGGCTTAAACTTTGCACAAAATAAAGCAATAGAAACTTTAACCTTAAGCGATTATCTCCTAATAAAAAAATGTGCAAAGAGTCCCAATAGTTAAAGTGAGATTTTATTTTTTCCATACACAGGTACTGGAAATGAAATGGGGTCAAGAGTGACGGTAACTTGTGATGAAGGATATTTTATGCATGGTGGATTGAAATCTAGAACATCTATTTGTGGTTATGATACTCAGTGGTTTCCTCCTGTGGATGCTTTATTTTGCCGTCCAATTAATTGTGGCATTCCCAGAACAAATAAATTGGGAGTAGTGAAGACATTGGCAGGGTATGAGAATATTAATTACCGGTGACAGAATCTATGGTCTTTTAATTTGGACTCTCATATCTCATTTTTTCATGATTTTGACTCGTTTCAACTCTGAAATAAATAAGGGCATTGTCATTTTTATCTTTATTGTTATAATTTTTTTTTATTGTTATGCGAATTGTTTGCTAAGAATAAGATTAAGTTATATTGCATTAATTTGTTAACATTATATACATGCCAAATTGTATGCTGCTGTTGGACGCATTTTATTTGGCAAAGAATTGAATAGGATTTAAAAGTTTTGAGTCTTGGAAATTTTTATCAACCACTAATCAAAATATAGGTTTACGAAAACCTAAGAAGTAGCAGAGTTGCAAACTGTTGGAAGTACTCTCATATTCACACCTTGAGTACTTAACCTTGAGAGAACTTGAGAATCCCCATCAGAAAAGTTTGTGTCATCAACGGTGAAATTTTCAAATTATCAGAAATAAATTACTTTGGCTCTTGAGGGAAAACAAACCCTGGTGGTCTCTGATGACAGATGAGGCGATCAATTCATTAATACTGATACTTTACATTTGCATCTTATAATGCAGTCAATTCTATATGTCTGGCTCGATTTAAATAATTTAGTATTTCTAAAATAGCCTATCTTTATTCTTAACTTCACAAAAAAATTCAACAGGACAACATATGGAAGTACAGCTCGATTAATATGCAACAAAAATCATTTTGTATCTAATCGTGGATCTCAAGCCATACTTCTACAATGTAACAGTGCAGGAAATTGGGTTCCGGACCCCATGACTACGAATTGTGTTCCTGCTTATTGCAAGAAACCTGAAGTATCGATGCAACAAAATTTGGTTGGATATGATGACAAAAAAGCAAAAGGTGTGGTTTATTTATAGTTACTTTATTCAAAGTAGCCTGGCATTAGAATGGGATAAGTTTTAGTACCGAGAAAAAAAAATATATGACATTATCCTGTTACGGGAAACTGCCTGAATACCGAGATTTTTTTTCCAGGCAATAGTTAGTGTGTGAATCTTTATTTTTAGGTTTTTCTGAAGACAAACAATATCAGCTTTGGCTGAGTCTATCGAAGGTATTACACCTCAAATTGAGTGGTATTTTTAATGTAATCAAAAAGCAAAATAACTTTTAATCATTGTACCTAGTTATCGCATAAGAAGAAGCCTTTCTTTTCTCAAATTAATCTCTCTTGTACAATTTAACTTTCATTTTGTCAAAAACACCTGAGAACTTTTTCTCTCTTCCTTCTCGCTGTTTTCCAGAGTAAACTAATTTCAATCGTTTTTTGAATCTCTGGTTAATTACGTAGACTAGATAGCGGTTTTGATAAAATTACTTATTTCTAGGCCTTCTGTTTTCGTTGTCATGTGATTTCACATATTATAATTTCCCTTTTTAATTTTAATTTTGTCTACCATGAACAACAGACGAACCAAACTTGCAAGAACATGCTTCGACAAAATATTAAACTTCTTGTGTGTTTATTTTTAGCTGCAATTGGATCGACAGCAACTATGAATTGTGTGGAAGGACATCAATTTTTATTTGACGAAGAAAAAATTATCATGAAGTGTAATGCGACTGGTCTCTGGAATCCTTCTCCTGGTTCAAATCCCTGTTTTTTGTCTTCGTGTATTGATATTGCAAAATTGACCCACGCTTACCATAAAATACTTCTTGGCTCGCAACCTGGGGGACAGGTTGGCAATATGCACAATTCCAGTACCTTGGAAAATGATACTATCGCAACATCTGAGATATCAGACAGCGAATCTGCAAATGGAACCGATGTTGTAAAATATGGAACTAATGTTGAATATGAATGCAAACCAGGATTTTGGATATCTCCTGCTCTTGTAAAGGTATTTAATTTGGATTTAAATAGGAAAATTGAAAACATTATTTTCATGAAAAGAAATTGTAGTATTTTGAAATTGGAATTGAAGTATATTAGTGAAGTATTGGATCAGTAATCAATATTTTTGTGTGCTTAACGACTACTGAGTGTAAATTAACTAGATGTGCAATTGAAGTATGATAAATATGAAATTTTATGATAGTAATCATGATTTTGCTGCAGCGAAAGAATCCGATCGACCATTGTAATGTCGGTAATAGTCTTCCAAGTTAAATTTTTTATACAAATGGACTTAACCGTAGTTTCTAATGATATGTGGAACCCAATTTTTTGAATATCACTGATCCAACCTTTTCACCTTACTTTTCCATGATTGTTTATCAACAACAAATCAATAAGTAAGTAATTTTCAAACTTGCTCTCATATATTTGATCAATTTCCATTCTAGCAAAGAAGAACATGCCTAGGAGATATTGAATATGATGTACCTACGTGGTTGATGCAATCATGTGTTCCTATAACTTGTACTAACCTACCTATGTTTCCTCATGTCGATATTGTGAAAACTAAGGCTGGTCCTTTAGGGGTTAATACAAAGACATCTACGGTGAGTAGGGATTATGCCACATATAGTTGTTTACGATGGCCTAGTTGTTATCATGGGTAGGCTCAGCCAAACCAGGAAGATCATATCGTTACTGCAACACCAACCTTGCTCATCTGTACGTAATCACGGATTATTCAATTAAATGGGTTGCTTCCGTGGCTACAAAAAAATCCAATATACCTGTACCTTATGATATAATCTATATACATACAATGAATCGATGGTCAATCACATTCATAATGCATCTGTTGCATAAATGCGCATGGTCTATCGATCATGCTAGCAAAATTAAATTTATATTTAAAAAGTTATGTAGCAAAAATGTAGACAACTCAACTTGCAATCTGAATGACATTGGCATATGTACTCAGGTTACATATAAGTGCAGAATTGGATGGTATTTTAAAGAATTAGATTCAAGATTAGCAGAAGTCAGTTGCAGAGATAATGGAACATGGTATCCAGATCCTTGGCAGGTAAATATGAAAAATGAATATTTTATGTTTTTCATGCTTCTGACACTACCAACCATACCTAAAAATCATCCCACCCAGTATTCAATCATATCTCAAATTAAGTGTCGCAAAGATTTGGCGAGTTGTTTTGATTCACAATGGGCGTCGCACAATGCACTTGTTATATAAATTTAAAAGATTTATGCCTAAAAACCTAAAAAAAATTCTCTCAAAATATTAATTTTGACGACTTGTTTAAAAACAGATTAAAAAACTATCTGAGCGAGTTTCAAAATCTGCATTTTACATTGCTGAAATTAAATGGAATGTCTTTCCCCTGCCAATAATTATATCGATAATATTATATTATCATGATCATATATCATGGAACTTTAGCAGTTATCGTATTTCTATTTCATTATTCTGAAAAAAAGTAGTCTCAAAATTTATACATCTTTTGGGCTGATGGCTAATTTGGTTGATCACAAATGTAGCACTTACTTTTGTTTGTTAAATTTCACATTCAGCTGCACTGCTCCAAGGTAAAATGTCCTCTTTTGGGTCCTCGTCATTTAAATAACTCAAATGAGAGAGGAGAAGGGGCAGAAATTGAAGTTTCGTGTATATTCGGGTACAAATTATTTAAGCCAGTTCTAGGGAATTCCATCATACTGACTTGCTCAGCTGAAGGCATATGGCTCCCGAAAATTCAAGGTATGTAAACTGACAGAATAATTCTATTCATGTCTATGCATAAAGATACTGGATATAGATTTCATTGCAGGTATGTCACACGGTGTCTTTTTTTCTTGAGCATGAAACAATGATGGATTGCGCCGCCAAGGCGCGATCCATATCAGTGTCTCATTGTCAAGAAAATTTAAATTTCATGTGTCTTGCAGGCATTTATTTTATACAATAATATTGGGAGAGAAAAGCATAAAATGTGACTTTGGTATATGGTGAACCATGACCCACCCATCATGCAATTCGAAATAATAAATAGATATTTTTACTTTACCATAACGTGTTTTTTGATTAATGGGTAGTGGAGGAAGCCATAATTGCGTAAATAACATTGCATCAGCGCAACGTACAGCAAACTTTTCTAGTTTATGTATATTTTATGTTTGTTTGTTTCATTTAAAGATATTCCCAAATTCAATCCCAGAAAATTTGTTCTAATTTGGTATGATTATTTATGTGGTCGACAAAGCATTGCTTAGACAACTGGTTGATGGTTGATGATACGATTCATCAGTGACTCATACTTGAACAAAATATATGAAAAATTTTTTGTCGGAGAACAAGGGTTCGATTATCCAATTATATTATTTTGATCATTATATGGGCGATGACCTAATTATGTTCACATCGCAGGTTGAAAATCTCTCAGGTTAGTCTCGACAAGTCCGGCTTGTTAATCCATGCCTACCATCCAACCAAGGGTGTAATAAGTTGCGAATCCAAAAGAATATATCTTTCAACAACTCTGAACCTGTCCGCCTATAAGTGGCAAGGTCTGGTAGAAGACCTTGATCAGTGTGATCCACTCCAGGGAGCGGCTATTAAAAAGTTCCAACTGTTTCAAACCGTTTGTCCAGCACTGTTCATCAGGAGATTTTTTGTATTAATTTAGATGATGAAGTCTGCATACCTGTATCGTGTGGAAATCCCAAATTAGTCCGGCACGCAAAATACCAAATACTAAAGGGAACTAATTATCAGGACGAAGCAAAATACACTTGTGAAAAGGTAAGATATGGCAGTATGAAAAATTGAAGTGCATTTTTTCGGTTCGTAAATATTATGGGATTTTTCACCAATTTTCAAAATCTTTTTTTTGGATTTTCACTTCCTTCTTGATTTTGGAATTTTTTCTGCCCTATAGTTGTTGGTTTTAGAGCCTATTTTATTTTCTGCACGCTAAAAATGGCTACTTGAAGAAATCAAAAAAGTAATGAATGAGATTAGCATCGTACAGGACATATGCCACCCACTGCGCTTTATTGTTGGGTTTCAGTTCTGTTCGTGTGATTTCGCTTGGTGAACAGTTTCTGGAACTTTGTTTTGTGATTCGCAACTGTGAGTGGCGGTGGGTTGCAGTAAAATCATGATGGTGGTCAAGTTTGCAGAGAAATCATGACATATGCCAAATTTTGGTTTCAAATTTGACACAAATCATGACTTTGCTGCAAAATGGACAAAATATGTTAAAATTTCAACTGTTTCTGAAATGTTGAAACATTCTATTTATATAGTAAGTTTTAAATATCGTTTAAACTTAACAATATCTGATAAAGACAACCCTACTCTGCACATACTTAGGGTTGGAGTGTGATGATCGGCGAACGCTCATGGGCAGTAACATGTTCCGAAGAAGGAATTTGGGAACCTCACGAAGAACAATGTGTCGCTGACGATCAATTTGACTGCGCTAAACCACTCCCGATGTCCCATTCCACACGTTTGTTGCCGCCATCCTATCAAGAAGGAGAACCCGCTATTTATACATGTGATGAGCGTGAGTGTTGTTATGAGGACCTCCACTAGAGTATTTTTTATGATATTTGTGAAAGTGATCTACATTTCGTTTATTTATATTTCATTCATAGTTAAGTAAGGTACCTCTGTTGTCAACCCAAATACAAAATACAGCCATTTTAATCATTAATTCAGATGTCAGTTAAAAATACTGAGGCTTACCCAGTCGAAAATTTATTCTGTCAAGCATGAGCCACTGATAAACCTCCATTAACAAAACTATTTACTCAAAATATTTCCGACTGGTTGGGTATGTAGCTTTAATATTAAACCTACTGCAGGCTTTTTAAAACCAATTTGTTTTGATGGCTTTTCTCACATTTGCAAAAATTGATCACCCAACTTTTGTCTATATCAATATTTTCATTCAGTGACAGCCATTTTGTATTGGTTACTGAGTAGCAGGGGTTGATTTTGTACATGTACACACCTTGTAGGGATGTCTTCATCAAGATACCTTTGCTATAGATTCTGATTAAAATTTATTTTCGATAATTCAAAAAAAGTCTTGTTTTGTATAGAAGTTATGATATTATACTGTAAAATTGGACGTGGATCATCATTTGGTGCAAAATCAGCCAATTATGTTCACAAAGTAGTATTTTAATTTTTGCGTGTAATTCTCCGAACTGTATCCTATTCAAATCTCTATCAGCACCTTCCAACACAAATTGATTTTGTAAATTATCTTTTCAGATTACTGGATGTCAGGAAACTTAACGAGTATAACACTGATTTGTGAAGGTGGACACTTTGAGCCAGATGCTGCATCTTCAGTTAATTGCTATCCTGTTACTTGCGATTATCCAACAAACGCACTGGGGGATCACGTTACCGCATTGGGAAAACACGATCAAGCTCATTATAAATCGTCGTAAGATTATTAAGATAAACTTTATTTATTAGTGTTTATCAGGGTTACAGATTGAATGAATCCTCGAATCCAAATTTAGTATTTTATAGGTATTTTAATATTTTTTTTTATAGGTTTAAAAACTTGTTTATTATTTATTAGAATTCGCATCTGAGCAAGGTCGGTCTGACGCACTTTAAGTGGAAAACAGTCTAGAGATGACTTAATCATTATATTGAAAACCATAGATTGGTATCTGCCCTGGGTGATGATAAAGCCATCTATCACTTATTTTTTACTTATTTTTTTATTAAAATTCGCTCAGAGCAAGGCCACAGGAAACAAATCATACCTGAAAGTTCTCCTGAACCCACTAAAGTGCAAAGAGCTAGATGAAATGCAGGAATAGGAATTAAGGAGCCCCCATCCCTCATAGATGTCTATTAACACAAGTTTTAAAGCCTTGTAGATCAAGGAAAGCAGCGAGAAGGCAAGAAATTCCAAAGTTTAGAGATTCTTGGAAAGAAGCTTCTTGCATATGACCGTTTGTCAATTTGTGAAACCTCCATGTGAATAGGTGCAAATTGGTAGCCAATTGCGGGGGTAATTTTTTCCGCTGGAATCATTTTTTCTTTCCCTAGTTTGATTACTGATTTTATGCAATATTTTTATTTCATATGTTATTTTTTATATTTTCAATCATTTACCTACAGCACAGAACTGAAATTCACATGTGATGAAAATTATTGGGTCGAAAACACAACAGTCGAGATAACTTCAACATGTTTAGGCAACGGAAACTGGTATCCTGATATGAAGTATATAAAATGCGTTTTGAGCGATTGTCCAGCTTTACCAGATGTAAGTTCTAAAAATTTTGCTCAAATTCATTATCGAATCAGAGTGAAGCACGGAAATGAGTAGTATCCAAACCATCCGAATTGAAACACTCATCTGATTCGAATCTCAATCTGAAAACCGTTCTTTAATCAACGTTTTACTTTGACTCTTACTATAAAATACGAAAAAAATATATTTTTGAGTTATTATGAGATAAATTGGCCGTAATACACTTCTTCGTCTTTCGTAAATGTTTTACACTGGTTGAAATTCCGATAATTTATTTTTCACTTTCAGATTGAAAGGGCAACATACACAAGATATGTTAATACATTAAAAGTTATTGTTGCTAAATATACTTGTGAATCTGGGTATCTATTCTCTCCATCTTTATTATCGAGAACAAAGTTCTTCAGTACTATGTGTTATAATAAAGTGTGAGTTAATATTTTTTTATTTTATTTTTTGTTATTTAACAGAACCACATTGCCATGAAATTTCATCAGAAGTGTGCGTTTAATTCATTTCCAGTGACAATAGGGATTTTGCTACTTCCAGACTATATTATACCAATTTCGTCGGCTTGAAAATACGAAAAAAAATTTTATTTACTTTTAGTTTGAATAAAATTTTCTCAATATTATAAAATCTTTTTTGTTGAATGCAATAGATGGAGTCCAAGACCGGAGGAACGTACATGTGAACCAATAAAGTGTGCAATGCCGTTAGAACTACCTAATTCGTATCGTGCTGGAGAGTCGATCGACTATAATGCAACAATTCAATATTATTGTTTAGATGGATATGGGTATACAGTTATATTTGCAATAAGTTTGTAAGACAACCTTGTCCCAATGTAATCGAACAGATGTCTAAAGCCAATTTGAATAGTTCAATATAAATATATATAACCGTAGTAAAAGTGATACGCGTTTATTAGGAGTTACCTTCTTTTTCCAAATAATGGACATTTTTATTGCAGAAATAGTTTATTTTAATTTTTATTTTTTGTCAAGAAAAGTGTTATTATTTTACATACTATAATCACCTTATCATAAAAAATGTCGATGATAGACTAAGCCTCGTTTTTTTTGCTTTTCTATACTTTTAATGGAACACCATAAATTAAATATACATCTATTACAGTTGGTCTCATGGTCATGATGTATTGGAAGTTACTTGTGATGAGTTGTCTAATTGGAATCCTGATCCCAAGGAATACCATTGCCAATGTAAGGTTGCAGCCATAGCAGAAATATTTTGATATTAACAATTTGAGCTGACGGACTTGACAGTTAGGTTTCATCGGTTGACACACTCGACAAAACAAATATCATCAACAATTTTTGCCTGAAATATCGAAATTTCATTTTGTTTGTCTAGTCTAATCTTATATTATACTATTTTGACAGAACAATAAAAACAGAAATCGCAATTGTAAGATTCAGCTGCTCATGCATTTCCTAATTTGTAAAAGAAATACTACTTTATTAACATAAATTTTGAAATTATTTTATGCATATTGTTTAAAAGCATTACTAACTAGTCTTGACTGTTGCAGCGCATAAAATAAGAATATTTTCACCACATGGTCAGTTGCAGACAGACATTATGCCGTCTAACCTGTTACTCAAATACCTGAAGAACATCAGTTCCAAATGTGGAATATTTCGTGACATATTTGTGACTAGAAGATTTCAGCGTCTCATCTTGAGTGTCTTGTAGTAACCAAGCTGTATAAAAAGGTTCAAAATCATCAATAGTGCTATGAAATAGCAGTGTTGATGGTTTTGAAGCTTTTTGTTCATTTGAAAAAAATGATACGAACATTCTAACACTCGAAGAAAACAGAAATTCAACCACCCTGGTCAATTGAATGTGGATATTGACTGAACACTGATGAACCTTAACATATATTCTTTCATATACTTCACAGTTCTTGATTGTGGGATTCCGCTTCATATAGAAGGTAGTTATGTTCAATATCGTAAAACAACCTTCGGTGAAGAAGCAACATATTATTGCAATAAGGGAAAGATTTTTGATATTAATAAAGAATCAGTCACAGTGCGCTGTGAGGTGTGATATTTTTTTTCTTTTTCTCAAAAATTTCATTAGTTGGTATTAATAATTTTTAAAATGTCTTATTTTGCAATTCGGATTATTTGTATTTATGCTTAATTCAAGATGAAATCTATTGGAGGGCTTTTTTGTTTCAAACATTTCATTTTGATAGTGTGATTTGAGTGTTGCCTGTCAACTTATCAATTTGTTTGAATTTCAGAATGACGGAAGGTGGACTCCAACGCCGATAAATTTTGTTCGATGTGTAAACGTATCATGTTCTTCATTACCGATATTAAAGCACGCTACGGCAATATCAGGCGATAATTACTTCGGGGCGTACTGGACATATAGATGTAATAAAGGTAACAAAAATAAATTTCTCTGCTATAAATGGAAAAAAGTGCTTCATGAATACCAAATACTATATAAGCATTGAAGACTTGAACGCACACCATATTACACCCTAATTAAATTGATGGATTGATAGCGGACATGCGTATATCCAAATTCCTCGAATGTTGTTCTACATAGATGTTTCCCAAATTTTATCCTCATTTTCGATTTCTACATTCTCATATTCTTTGTGTGAGATTTAATGTACCGCATATATAAAAAGTTTAGTCAATAGTAATGTTACAGAAATATTGTTTGTGCATATAGCGAGCTTGTGCATATAACGATCTGTATTAATTTAGCCATTGTTTTTTGTATAGAACTTTATTTTCACCCAGCCGTAGTTGGTGGGGGAAGCGGTAACACATCTAGAGCCACTGGAAAGGTGTCCCGCGCACCTCTTGCATATAACCATCTCTGACAGGATTCGAACCTGGGATGTTACAGATACAAATTCCTAACACTTTGCCGATTTAGCTTACCGCCAACCCTTAGTTAGTTGTCGTAGTCCTTATTTTGGTTTCCCTTCATTCTGTTTGCTCTCTATTTTGCAGGATTTCATGTCGGAGATAGAATAAAAAATTTTACAGTATCATGTTCGTTAACGAAAGAATGGGTTGTAGATAAACAATGTATTCCATTGGAATGTTATAAACCTCCTCCGATCAAAGATTCAAAGATAACAAAGTATAATAGAGAAGCAGATGAATTTGGTGGCGTACATGAAATCGCTCAATATAAGTGCAAGAATGGGACATGGATTAGCAGAGGATTTTTTAAGGTACCGGTATGGTTTTTGTGACAAGAAAAGGGGGAATAAAAGTGAATCCCATCCCACATTTTAAGTTTATTCCGCCAAAGTCAGGGTGACTTAATAATTGTGTTTTGCTTCAAGTGTCTGAAATATTTATTCTGTTTTCTTCAGCTGGACAGAAAAAGCCTTGAAATTATCAACACTGCTATTTCATAGCAATGTTGATGATTTTGAACCTTTCTCTACAGTTTGAATACTGACAGGCATTAATAAGAAACCTGTTATTCTTATAGCAAAAGATTCACAAAGAAATATTGACCCTTTGCTAACTTTGGAGGTAAATGATGGCAAATATTTTCTTCTTCTCAGGAGCAGAGTAGCTGGCAATCTGCCAGTCTGACCAAGGCATTGTCCATCTGTCTCAGTCTCATGGAGATAAAAATTCTGAAATTCTAATTTATATTTTAGTCCTTCACGCTAGATGTTGAATGTCATGATGGATATTGGACACCTGATCCGATTCAAACTGTACGATGTGTCATCGTAACATGTTCAAAACTTCTGACTCCTGAATCCAGCAAAAATCATATTTATAAAATGAATCGAACATTTCCAGAACGAGTTTCAAAATACAAGGCAGCTGTAAGATATGAATGTCCACCTGGTCTATTTTTCCGTACTTTCAAGCGTCGGGTTCATAAGACTGTGTAAGTATTTTTTTGTTGTTGACTTCTCTTTTAGCAAGGTTCATAGGCGAACCTAACCGCGTCAGATGGACAAAAAAGCTTCAAAATAAGCAATACTGCTATTTCATAGCAGTATTGGTAATTTTTAACTTATTTTCTGCGGTTTTGTTGCTACTAGATGTTCAAAAAGAGACATTGAAATCTTCTAGTCACAGATATATCATGAGATATTGCCTATTTGCTAAATTTTTTCAAACCGAACCCATTTTCTACGGGTAGTAGAGTAGCTGGTATTCTGCCCTTGGAGGCATTAACTAGTGACCACCAATCTTACATAATATGCTTTTTGAGAGAAAATTTAAAAAATCCTATTTTCAAGTTCACTCTTAACAAATAATCTTGAATCTCAAGTCAAGTTCTGGAAACAAATTTGAAATTCTTGTAAATCGCTCGCTGTAAATCTGGAATGAAGTAGCCCATTTTTATCTCAACAAATGAGCTTACTGATCAACCAACTGGTATAGTGTACTTGATTCTATTTTCAGTTTTCATAATTTTGCCTGTTGACAAAGGCCACTTGTAGACTGGGCCTTGAAGGCGCATTCCACTTATGTCCAACGGACCAAATTTTAACTTGTTCAACTCATTTAGTAGCTCAGAGTACATATCAGTGGCCACTGTCATTGGTTTTGAGAATTTTGAAACAGGAGTAGACCATTCTAATATGATTTCATACTTAAACCTTCGATTTCTGTTTATTTCGGTAATATAAAAGGTGCCAGTCAACTGGCAAATGGACATCTGGGGTACCTAAGCATGATTGTGAACCAGTATTTTGCCCCGATGAAATTGAGGATCCCAATGCAGCCTGGGTTAAACCTCCTGATGCTTCACTGGGAGCAAGGTTGCAGGTAATTGTAAATATAATTTTTGGACGAAAATGCCTGTTCAATTGTCAAAATGTGTTTTGTTAAGTATGAGTCACAGATGGATCGCGTCGGTGAGACGCGGTCCATCTGTGGCTCATGCTTGACAAAATTAAATTTCTGATTTGATGATTGTGTTGAGATTAATCGTGAATACGATTGCTTAGTGGTTTTCATGGTGGCATTAAAGGTTTCAGATCTAAGCTTACAGGCATTTGTGGTAGGTCCTGTGTATAATTCAATGTCAACCACACAACACAAAGTGGAATAATATGGATAACTTTACCTGAACTGGTAACCCATAACGCTATTTATTGAACTGCTGTGCCGGTATAGGAGCCTTGCTCATAACAAAAAAATATCAAAGATTACGAAGAAAAAAACAAAGAACTCTTCTTTTTCTGTGACCGTTTTCAGACAACTACTGACCTTTCACTTTTGAACTTGGTTTAAACAGGTCAGTTGCATGCCAACCCATTGGTTTGTGCCGGGTGTTAGGTCAACTACGTTGACTTGTGGTGAGGATGGTAGATGGGTACCAGAAGGAAAATGTGTACCAGTGTCTTGTCCAGAAATTTTCGTTCCGAACTCCGATTATAGGTTTATTGAGGGAAAAACTAATAAAACTAGATTTTTCGCTGTCAAAAGTGTTGTGGAAGTTACATGCGATGAAGGTAAAAATGGTTTTCTTATATTCAGCTGATTTCATTGTATTGCACCATTTGCCTTTGTTAAATCAAGTTATTTGTTATCTGAAGGCTAAAGCTTCCTATTCAATTCGGAATTTGTCAAGTGTCAAGCTCTATTCGTTGTACCTCATTACTTCTATTACAGGATATGAGCCCCAAAGCCAAGGCATGGTTATGCAATGTGAGCCAACTGGATTATGGATGCCACATCCAAAAACTATTATCTGTAGTCCTGTTGTTTGTCCAATACCTCAAGAACAACCAAAATATGGTGCAGTAAGTGTATTATTTCTCTGCTAACAATGGGCCGCTGATAAATCAAGGCAAATAATACATGAAATTGAGAAAAAAAATTGAAATTTTCATTTTAGTAAAATGGATATTGGATTTAATAGAGAATATGAGCTTTTTATGAATTTCAGCAACAGCTTTTTTGACTTATATCACCAACCCTTCTTGCCTGTAGGTGGCTGCTAGTATAGGGCCTTCCTTTGATTGATACTTCTAAATGAGGAATGCAAATAAAAAATCTACTTGTATTCAAGATTTCAAATTCTTTGCTTTAAATGCTTTCATATGGAATCAATGCAACACATTTACAGTGGATTGAAAATATTTTTCATAACTACTCGTTATGAGTGGATCACATTGAACAAAGGTCCTGTACCAGTGATCACTTACAGACGAACAGTGTCAGTGTTACCAGGAAGATATGATCTTTCCTGTTCAGCCGAGCCTTCTCAGGTTAATAAACCCTGGGTTGAGTGGTGAGCATAGATTACCTTTCCGGAACTCGAATTCACCTTACTCTTGGATTGGATAGGATGACAGAATCTTGATCTTGTTCGGGTGTCTGAAATGGCAATGCCATTTTCTTCGAGAAGACGGAAAAGCTTTAAAATCATCAATACTGCTGTTTCATAGCAGTATTGATGATTTTGAACCTTTTTACACAGTTTCCTTACCACCCAACAATGAAAAAAAACATTTAAATCCAGCCACAGATATATCATGAAATATTGCCAATTTGCTAAATTTTTTTCTGATGGAACTTATTTTCTTCGAACGACAGAGTAGCTGACATTCTGCCAATGTGGGATTGAATATATTTTCAATATTCGTTGTTAGTAAATTGCAGTGTTTTCAATCACATTCTGATGATCTTTGGCATTTGTATCATCTATGAAACACTTTAGGAATTTACATACTTTTTTTAACAGTATCAAGGAGAAAATACATTCAATTTAACAATGAGATTGCAATGTAATCGAGGATACATGATACAACCTGAAAAAACATTCGACACAGCAACATGTTTAGCGACCAGGGCGTGGGACAACGATTTAACAATTCATCAGGTAGGAGAACAATATTTTTGTGGTAATGTTGCCATTTTTGTATGTTTATTCTCATGTTTTCATGATGGATATATATTCAGGATAGAATATCAGTTTCATCTTAGGGTAAGTCACAACCTAACCATGTAGAATACGGTAATTAGGACTGTCCGAAGTGTTCGATTTGCAATTCGTAAAGTCACAAATTAGATTTTCCAATGATCTGAAATCATCAGATTCATTAAAGTATGTATTTTCGGAAAATAAATTTTTGTTTTTTGGAAAATAAATGTACTGGTGTTCAAATTTCATGGACCTTTGCCACCTTTCGCACAAGTTTTTTTGTGTTCTGCTACACATTAGAACATAGAAAGCAAATTGGTTAACCTGCAGTTAACTGAGACACACTACGCTTGTGATGTGTCCATAAATCCTCCACATATATTCATTACACACAGAATTAGAACTTCAACTTTCGCACAAGATCAGGGTGGCAGAATCTTGGTTTTATTTGGTTGTCCGAAACCTTCAAAACCATCGAGGTTGCCATTTCATATATTTTCAACCTTTATTTACACTTTGATTACCACAAGACACTCTAAATGAGTCATTTAACCTTCTACCCGCAGATATATATATCATGGAGTGTTGCCAATTTAGTAATTTTTCTCTTAATAGAATTCATTTTCTTCAGGTGTCTGAGTAGCTAGCATACTGTCAGTCTGTACAGGACCATTAGTGGCACATCCAGATTAAAAATTTCTTTCTCACCTCCAAATTTTACAGTGTGTACCGATCAGATGCAAACATGAAGGGAGAGTACCAAATGGAGATCTCAAATCAATATCGCCTCCTCCATTTTATAACTACAGAGAAACTATAATGATATCTTGCTATAGAGTAAGTATTTTGTTACATGTTAATTGCTCGTACATTTTGAAGGGATAAGAAATCTGGTGTGTGCTTTGCTGTGTAAAGGCTGCAACGCACATTTGCATAGGTTGCATTGCATTTTTTCTATGCTCGTTTCGTTGAATGTGTTTGCGCTTTGTAGCCATGTGAACACAATTAACAAGAAATAATGCAATCATGCATCGCCGTTTTTGTTTTTTGAGCTGGCATTGCAACGCAAGGCATCGTTAAGGCAACTTCACATGTATTATAGGCTTTTAGCCTCAAGTATGCCTGGCTGAACTCCGAACTGCCTATCACCTTGTTTCCGAAGAGCGTGTTCAATTGATGTGCTTGTAAAACACCGTTTAAAAAAACTTTGAAAACAATACCATTTCTTGAGATAAGAATATAAAATACAACTGCTATTTGTCAATTCAGGAATCAACACAGGTTATCGCTTTATTTGTATTTAATACCAGGAAAAAGAAATTATAATTTGGCAACTGTTACATGAGAATATTGAACTTTTTAATAGTAATGCTTAATGCGATAATTTTTTTTTATCTTGAAACAACTACATTCGTTCTTTTCACATTCGAGGACAAAATCTCATAAGCTTTTAATATGTTCTGAAAAGCTTTATCCGACTTGACGCCTTGAAATTGCTCTCTGAAGCAAGTGCCAACAGAAGACGTATTCATTCATATATATATTTTTCATATTTTTATAATTTGTTTCTTATCAGGGATATAAAGCTACAGACGGGAATCGACAGTTTTCATTGTATTGTGGTGATGATGCGAAATGGGTTCCTCCAGTAGATAAATTATCTTGCGACAGAATATTATGCCCTCGTCCTAAACTAAAGCCGAATGCAAGATTAATATTGAAGTCGTTGGGGACAGGGAACAAGTGAGCGTTTTGATTTCCATATTATTATAGAAGATTTCTTTTTTGATTTTGTAGTTTTATGGCTTCTTTGGTAAACAGTAGTTTAAATTTTTATATTAGCAGCTACCTAGACAGTGGAGCATAAAGACTCACCTTCCAGAATAAAATTAGCTGAGAGATATCATTTCAAGATAAATCATTCATTTTAAAAATAAAGCATCATTACATTATACCCATTGAAATTATTATCACTGCCATGAAATCATTCGCACTCATTTGGCTTAGACAAAAAATATGATTTGTGTAAGAGCCGTGTGTATACCTGTACTTTAAATACCTGCTACAGGAATTATATCTGGATTTTTTATTAGGTACTTGTAAAGAAGTGATAGATAGTTTGCCTAGGGCAGATTCAGTTGACTGCACTCTAATATGTTGATTTAGTTCTGTATGAAATTTTTTTCCGCTCAAGAAGCAGATTCTGGTTTTCTATTTAATGCTGTTTTTCATGGTATCAGTGGTTGCTAATTTGTTCCTATTCAGAGAATTTTCAGCTATGCTATATGTTCAGTCAAGTATGGGCCACTGATGGAACGCACCGATAGGGGCGGTCCATTTGTGGCCCATACTTGACAAAACTAAATTTTCAATTTGCTTTTACATCCCTAATTTTTTTCAGCCTGACGATCAAATGTGACCCTGTTCATTGGGTATCGGTATTTGATGATAAAAATGGAACGAAAAACTGGATTTTGACGCCAGATATACAAGTCAACATTACTTGTTCTGAACGAGGTGAATGGCAGAAAAATCTGGATGATTTTAGATGTCTGAGTACAGAGGATTTTCCGCCGACAAAATATGATAATTTGAAGGATGCTATTCCGTTTGGGGTGAGGAAATCATTGTAACTTGATTTTTTATAAAATTTGAAATACCTTTGAGCTTTAAATCATGAAAAAACTGGATGTCTGAAATATATAAAAATATATATATAGTGTATGGAAATGGGTGTTTATCAATATGGTATATTTTGGTTCATTTTAAATATATTTCATAATAGTAGCTTGGGAACATAACATTCTCTGTATAAATTGGTTTACATTCACCATAAAACAATGTTTTCTTCATATTTTACTAATTTTTATAAAAGGAAATTACAGATTTCTAGATTTTACTTAAATAATTTTCTCAGAGGCTATTTTTAAACGTGCACGTGTAGGAAGGAATATATTTGGCATTACTCCATATTGAAATATTTTCAAAATGTGATTGTAATAGTAAAATATAATGTTTCAAGTGGAAATAGTATAAATATATATTGACATTATCCATACCTCTGGTTATCATCCATTGATTCGCGGTGAAAATTAGAATGAACCAACTCAGTTTATCTATTGAGTTGAATTCATAATACCCATGCTATTTTCATGATTGCTTTGAAATAATGTACTGATTTCTGATTAAGTTTGAATTACTTCATTGATTACATCCTTGAAAAAGTTTTTTCCAGTATTGGCGTTGTCAATTCAGGTCTCTCGTACTTGCGTTCCATTATTGTTTTGTGTTTGTGCACAAGAGTCATACTTTATTATACTAGAATTATTTTTAAATCAAATTCTAACTGCATTTCCCAGAAATGCATAAAGTTATTAATCAACAGATATTATCGAAATATATAAAAAAATTGCAAATTAGGATGAACGTTGTCGAAATGCAGAAAATTTCAGCTTATATGTTTAGTCAAGTATGGGCCACTGATGGATTGCATTGAGGTCATTCGTGACCCATACTTGACGAATCTAAATTTTCAATATGCTAAAAACACTCCTAATTTTTTCCAGATCAACTACATTCCTGATAGTGAAGTTGAGTGGTTGAGCAGTCGTATTCCACATGCAATATCAGGGCCAGGCGACGGCTCGGAAGTGATCGGTTGGATTAGTCAACTTCTCGATAACGTTGAAAACTCACAAAGACTTTTAACACGGCTTGCAAAAATGTTGAAATCACGTCGCATGCGAGCAAATATATTGGATAATTTGATTCTGCAAAAATTAGGAAATTCGACAGTAGAAGAATATTGCAACTATACCACAAACTCAAGTCAAGGAGTTGAGATATTTCTCACTCTAAATAACACTCAAAGTGACTCGAATACAACAAACGCTCTCACAAACATACTGGTTGAGTGCTCGAGTATATCATTGAGTGACAATAGCTCATTTAGTGGTAATAATTTGGCTCCCGCTGAAAATGCTGCTGGTAGATTAGCGTCTTCATCGGAACATATAATTACTGAATTAGTTTTTGATAATGTGAATGGATCCTCAAATGAAAATGATGATGTTTCTGATTCTACTCGTCACGCAAGACTACGTATACTAATTGATAATGAAACTATGTCTTCAAGTTTGAATAGAATGACTAGATCAGGAAGGGCAGGTGAGGAGTTGAAATGTTAGTGACATGAAATTATCTTTATTTTTAAATATGCACTCTACAATGTTTACAACCTTATGTTTGCATCGAAGGTTGAAGAATTCATTCATTTATCCCATGACAACAACTCAACCCAGGGTGGAATAATTTTTGGTAGGCTTACCCAAACTAGAATGATTATATCCAAATCGTTCCAGCGACATTACCCTGTTCAACTATAAATGGCTGCTGGTACATGGTGCTCCAATCACAATTAGTGGCTTTAAAATAAAATGCAATTACAGATATCTATCGTGTTACTCTTCCATTCAGTGTTTAACCAATGAGGAACTAGTGAGGTTATCAAGCTTCATCCCAAGGTTATTTGTTACATTTCCTTCTCAAGCGGCAGTTATTTAATACTGTGCATCATTCGATACCTGGTAAGAGTAGAGTGCAATAAGTGACATCTGCACTGGGCGATAGTGAAACTAACTACCTTCTTGACTCTCTTTTATAATACATAGGAATACATTACGACAATTATTTTTTCTTACCTAAGAGCAATATACTGGAAGATCTGAACGTTTTACATTACTACTAAAACTTTCTATCACAGGTGAAATAAATCCCTCATATGATATTTATCCTATCTTGTCATCTACTAGTGAAACATGGATATGGGATGGTGATCCACTCACAGCATGGAAACCTGATAATCATTCAACCTCTTGGAAGGTGAGGCGTCCATCACAAGTTTGAATTACCTAAAAAATTCGGAACGCGTAACTTCTGTGCATCACTTGCACATGTACATTTTAAAGGCAGTAAATTTTTGAGCAGTATCTTTCAATTATGAGTGAAATATAGATTTCGCTTCTTTCAAACATTTGAAGCATAATTTCTACTTTCCAAACAATTTTTAATGACCTTATTTTTTTCTACTTTTGTGAGAAAGTAGTTTTTAGCATTTTTTCTAATAATAATATATGTGCTAGAATTTCAGTGAATTTTTAAGGTGGATTTGTCCATGGGTAAAATTACAGGATTTATTTCAAAAATATAATAGTTAGTTAAATCTTGATCCCTGTTCTCGTTTCAGAAAGCAAAATTCCTAGTTCGCATTCACTATATAACATATATAACAATTTGACTTATAATATTCAAAATTTTTCAGCTTGAGGTCCATCTCATAGATGCCTATGTTATTGAAGATTTAATAATAATGTCATCTAGTGATGCTTTGACCAATATTTCATTTTCTACTGATGACGGTTTTGAACGAAGAAAAACTTACGGACCTTTCAATCTTAACCAGAAGGTCAGTGGTTTTGCTATCGTTTGTTCGGCTATTATCAGGCTTCTTTATTCTGTAATACTCCGGTTTTTTTTCTGGTGTCCGAAATTTTTTATGTCATTTTTTCTGATGGACTAAAAAGCTTCAAAACCACCAACACTGCTATTTCGTAGCAGTATTGATGATTTTGAACTTTTTTTACAATTTGGTTACCAGACAATCAAAAGGATACATTTTTGACTACTCTCAAGAGATATATCATGAAATTTTGTCCAATTCTAACTGCAGACATCTTCCTCGGATGTCAGAGTAGCTGACATTCTGCCGTTCTGAGACTATATCTGATTTGAATGTCAGCTTCTCTAATATCTAGAGGCTCCCCAAGAAAATGGCTGCCATCAGAAAAAATATAAGGACAATATTTTATGAACAAAACAACCCACATAGAAAGAAAATGTGTTTGTTTTTGCATGTTCAGCAATGTAAATTTGTACTTGCAGCTTTGACATTGTGATCATCGAAGTTGCTATGAAAAAATTTTAAGTCTTTTTGTTCATTGGGAGAAGATCGAAAAATGATACTTTTCTGGGATGTAATTTATCTCCGAATAATTGGAAATGTTTGAAAGTAAATTTAAAATTTTGCTTAGTTTTGTCAAGTACTGGTCACAAACGGACCGCGTCTAGTGCCACGGTCCATCAGTGGCCCATACTTGACTAAACATACATGCTGAAAATTTTCGGAAATTTTTTATTTACTGAAATATTGCATCTCAAATAAAGTTTTTTTCACATGGTGCATTCACCAAACGAGAAATTGCGTTACGGTCCTGTTGACTAATTTAAACATATAAAATCTAAAAATACTTGTCTGTCTGCATGTATCAAAGTGTTCCATTACCTAAACTTTTTGGGCATTTTTAGGATAGAATTTTGAACATTATCATCCTGCAGTAGATAAAAATGTCGAGAATACAGCTTAACCACATAGTGAACGACGACCTCCACTGCAGATGTCTATGTCGGAGATTGAGGTATTTGCTCAATCATTTTAAAACAGAAATCTCAAATAATAACAAGATTGAAGCTTAGGATTCATCACATGGCCAACTCATTATGCGTGTTTTCCTTTTTATCGAGATAGTAGTTTTTTTTTTATTTTAGGTACGCCCGACTCAGCTTGACCTCTCATCTATAGATACAGATTATGGACCGATCCTAACGTTATCAGGATTCCAACAATTTCCTGCAGTATTAATCGAGTTTTCATTTGATCTTCCACCAGTTATTAGAGAAATTGGATTTCATGCTTCATTGGCTAAAATGACGATAGTATGTTTGTTATTCTTTATGTGTTGGTTTTTGTGATTTGCCAAACCTTTATTTTAAAAAAAATTCGCTTTAAGCTTAGAAGATGAAAGAAACTAACCAATAACCAACGGTGTGGCGAGCAAATGCATTAAAAATTTAATCCTTCAAAATATCACGAAGTCAAAATAGAATGACTCTAAATTTTAATTCGAGAATTTTTCAGAATGAATTATTCGAATCATAGACTTATAATAAACAAACAAAGACAGCTTTCCGGAAATTTGTAAAAAACGTCCCAATTTTTATATATTTTTTCTGGAGATTTACACAATTTTCGATTCAGTTCATTTTGAATCACTGGGAATATGGAATCGAATAATTGATGAACTTGCAAAACTCGAACCAAATATTTTTGACAGTCCTAATTATCATCACTATCGCATGGATACACAGGATACTAATCAGTTAGTATATTTTAGGTTCGTGTAGGCCGAAATATCTTGATTGGGAATCTCATCCAATCTTTAACTCATACTCCAAAGAAAATCAGATCTATCGGAAAATAATTTCAAAAAATACGATATAGTAATTGCAAGATTTTAGGAATAATCTTTAAAAACTATATTTATGAAAATTCCGAAGTTTTTGATTGAAAATGAAATTTTTGTTTCAGGTCACCACAATGCATCCATATATCACAACTGTTTTTGCAGTGTTCATATTTTTTGTTTGTTTGTTACCGATATTGTTGTATATTGATCATCGTCATAATCAGGTAGGTAATAAAATATTACTATATTAAAAGTTTGAAATATTCGACCAAAACATTCTTTGAGCGTAAATAAAATGTAATCTTTGCAGTCTAGTAAAAAATCGTTCACTTTAAAAGCGAGCCTCTGCCTCACGAAGGAAGCATGAATGACTGTCAATCACTATGCTGAATGAACGATACGGATTCAATCCGTAGCAAACAATAGATAGAATTAGTGAATGCAAAAGGTTTGAATGTTTGATAACCCTACTGGTTTTTCATTCTTCCAAACTGAACGTATAAATCCCACAACACGATAAAGCTGCAAACGTGCAAGAAAAGTGGAAGGAAGTGTATTTTATAAAAACTGCAATTTTTTTCTTTGGAAGTTTTATCTCTTTTATTTTTAAGGCAACTGAAGTTACATGGATTGGTGAATCAACGGATGGTGTTCCGTGTACCATTCAATTTTGTACAAAACAAAAACCCAGGTATTATTATAATGTACTTTTCGGAATCCAAAAAATAAACTGAAGATTTTAACAAAATTACAATAAACAGTATTAGGAGCACAGTAAGATGATCAAAGTATGTTTCAAGATTCTAGATAAACTGAATATTTTTGGCATATTTTGCCCATTTTACAGCAACATCAAGATTCATGGGTCATGGCCCGGTCAGCTCAATCAGTAAAGCGTTGGTAATATGATTCAAGCTACGCGTCTCTGATCGTAATGACGTAGGTTCGAATCTCATGGGGATGATGATTATCATATGCGAGAGGTCTGCTGGATGCCCCACAGGGGTTCACGTAAGCACTGCTTACGGCTTCCTCCACCAGCTTAGTCAACACACAGGAAAAATGCGAAATATGATAACCCAAGATACATCACCCCGATTCGGAACTGGTATCTGCACGAGAGGTCATGGTTCACCATATGATTGAGCTCTATCTCAGTTTTCTTCTCTCACAGGATTAAAATGAAATCTTATCGTAGTTTCCATAAATATTATCACAGCGTATCTGCAGACGTATATCTACAAATAATACCGGTTTTGAAACATAGTGAGACGAGTTCTATAATTTGCTTGCGATCTTATACGTCGATGTTGAAACGTAGAAATGTTCTCGGAATATTTATGCCGGAAATAAAATCCGATAGAGTTGCGATAAGAATTGCTTCTCTTCGCTGTGAAGAAAAACGGGAAGAAAATCTCATCGAAGAAGAGGATGAAAGGAACTGGTGAGAAATTTATATTCAATCTCGAGGGTTTTGCAAAGTTCCTTTTCAATAAATCGGGATGCAATTAAAGAAAAATCCATCTATATACGATGCGAGTTATACATATCAGATTGTACTAATGAACATTGATGGTACTCGTTTTGGACTTTCCACAACGCTGTAATCAGTAGTAAACAACAAAATGTGTGCTCATAATTAAAAATTTAATTTTGTCAAGCATGAGCCACAGATGGACCGTATCTCATGGAAGCGATCCATCAGTGACCCATGCTAAACGAAATATGTTTTGGCAAAAATTTTCTGATTGGGTTTTGACAACTTAAAAAATTACCATCGCCGAGGGCAGATATCACTCACTGCACTTTGTCATAGCTGTTCAGTTCAGTTTAAAATGTTTTCCGCTTAGAGATGTGCAGATTCTGGTACTACATCTTGTAGTACCTCTTTGCTATTAGGTTAGTAGGTTCCTTTCTTGTGGCCTCGCTCAGAGTGAATTTCAACAAAAATAAATATCAATGAACTTTTTGAACATTGTCACACTGGTTTAACTTCATCTTTCTTATAGAGCTCAACCGACCTAAGTTTTGTTTGTTTGTCCGTATGAAATGTTTTTAGTCTAACCAGTTCAATTCCAATTGTGTAGATTTGCTTCAGTTGTTTCTGAAATATTTTTGAAAGTGTTTTCTTCTGTAAAAAAAAGGATATTTTATGTTATGATGATAATTCTTGCTTCTATTTTTCAAATTTTTTTTCTCGCAGGGTTTTCAATCAGGTTGAAATCACTTGCAATAAAAGAAAGTATTCGTCTATAAAAAATCAGTTCAAATTGTCATCAGATGCCAGCTTGACTATACCAATGGTTTTGGGTGATCAATTGAAAGAAAATGTGAGAATTGCTTTATTTTATTTGTTTTTCTGATAATTTTTTCTTTTTATCGAAGTTCACTCTGAGCAAAACCAGAAGCAGTTCTTGAAAGAAATCAACAAACTACTAATATAATGGTAAAGAGCGACTACGAAATGTAATACCAACAACTATATTTTAAATGCAAAACGAAATTGAGATTTCATGGTAAAGTTCAATATGTATATTGTATCAGCCTTCGGTGTTGGTAAAACCATCTGGGATATTTTATATATTTAATTATTCAATATAGGATATTTTACTTTAATATGTTATGTTTCATGAGTGTAGTTTTTAGGAGAAATGAGTTTTTAAAATGCAATTATTTTATTATATTATTCTTTCTTTTTTTTAAGTCTTTGCCATCGAGGAAATTTGCTGAAAAACACTCTTTAGCATTTCTCTGCCCAATGGATAATCTCAGTAAGTAGTACTATTCTATTTATTTTTTCTTCGTTTTTTTTTTTTTTATCGAAAATCACTCTAAGCAAGGCGGGAAGCAGTGCCTAAAAGGATCCAACCAACAGCCACTTAATAACAAGATGTAGTACCAGCAACTGGACTCCAAATGAAAAACATCTCAAACAGAAATGAACCTCCATTGGTAAAATGCAGTGAGTGGTATCCGCCCTGGGTGATGGTAAATCCATCTACTGCTTCTATTTAGTCGCCTTTTATGACGCGAAAGAAATACATTTGTACAATTCCAAAGCCCGTACCTAACAGGTTTGTCGAGTTGCTGCCTCTCTGTTAGATATTTTATTTTGTCAAGCATAAGCCACAAATGGATCAAGCATAAGTCACATTTGTTATCAGTGACTTATACTTTACAAAACATGGACAAATTTCTTACAAATTACACTAAGAAAATTGCTGAGTGCGGAAACATTCTGAAATATAAAAAATTAAATCTAACAAAATGTGATAATAGGTCAGGTACTCAAATAATATTTGTTTGATGCTAATACGACAGGAACCCATGATCTACCTTTGGCTTATGTTTAATAATATGTTTTATTGATGTTTTTCAATACATAAAAAAGTATGAAATAAACTATTGCACTATTTAACTATTGAAAATTGCACATTTTAAAATTATACGCCAAGCATTAAACATCCCAAATGGAATTGACCACAATATTAAAGTGCTGTGAGTGGTATCTGCCCTGGGCGATTTTGAACTCATCATAGGAATGTTTGGATGTGTCAATCACCTGAAGAATGAACAATGTTCTGCCACCTTGGTTCATATTCACTACTCGTTTCATTCCTATCAATGTCCTACAGGATACCATTTCTTTCGTTTGATGCCTCGCCTTGTATCTTTAATCTCATCAATCTCAGCATCAATAATCGTATCATCAGTAATTTATGACTACTTGAGACCAAAGGTGGTTTTGACGAAAGATTTTGATGTCACTGGATGGTGAGTACAATTCACAATCTTACAAGATTCATTAAAATTGAGATTGTGGATGACATTTCCTACTGAAATTTCGCCGAAATACTCAAATTAAGTTCGTGTGTGTTTTAAATTCTTCACAGGAACATATCTTCGCAAAATTGGGATATCATTGATCTGTCGTTAAAATAGAAATTTTCCACAGGAAGTTTTTTCAGGAAGTTGAGTATCGAAGCCGTAATCGGAAATTTTATTTTGTTAAGCATGCACCACTCATGAACTGTGTCTCATCGACATGAACTTAAAAAATGATGCTTTGACAAAAACATTTTCGATTGCAATCTAACCTAAGCAAGTTTGACATCTGTGGCTCATGCTAACAAAATAATTCAGTTTATTTTCCCATTTCCCCCAATAATCAAACAATTTTCTTTCTAGGTTAGATCCAGTACCGAGCAATATGATGTTTTCAGTATCTGGTGGTGTTTTCTGCAGTATTCTTCTCCTTTTTATATTAAGAATATTGTTTGTGAAAGTTGCGCAAGTGAACAGGGTGATGAAGTATAGTGCTAAGGTAAGTAATTTGTATCATAATATTTAATATTATTACCATTAGCGTAATTTATTGCCTGTCTGTCGGAATAAAATTGGGACATCCTTCCAAAGAAATGCATCACTGCCTTTTCTATGATACATTAGATACCCGGTTAGCTCAATCAACGAAAATGTTAGAAATACGCTAGTCGGTACGAGCTACACGTTGTTAACATCTGCTAGTCGGTTCGCCATACGTTGTTATCTGCGGTTCGCCATATTGTTAGGTCATATTCCCGACTTTTTTCTCGCACAGGAGAAAAATGAAGGTCGAACTCATTTTTAAATCTGAACTAAAATCAAAGTAAACAAGGAAAAAGATTTTTCACTTCACTAAACGATACCTCGAAATCTCATAAAATCAAAACATTTCACATCGAAGCTTTACTCGTCTGATATCGATTAAACTGTTCATATCCAATCCGAGAATATAAGTATGAACCACTAAAGGATTATGCCACTTCGGCACTGTCCATCAGTGACTCATTGTTGATAAAAGGAAAAAAATTCTTTAAAAGAAATGTAAAATTGCCATAAGGTTGGTAAAAAATTTTCTGAAAACAGTTTATGTTAAAATCGCCAAACACTAAATAGGACTTTGGCTTCATTTTTAATTGGTGCAATTTTCTTCATTATCCTTTTGTAACCTTGTTGTCATTTATTGTGCAAGTTGTCTACTGATGAAATAAACTTGATTTTGACTCTTGTTGAAATGAAAAAACAAATTGAAATATACCATCCCAAAGTAATTTTATGTTTATAAAATATCCTTGAATTTTATTTTTTCATCATGTGAGGTTTCATTCACAGGAAATTGCCGCAGTTCAAACTATACCTGGATTATCTTCAAGCAATATAAATTTAACTGATATGGAGCTGAAATTATTTGATAGAGGTACAAAATTTTTTTTTTTTTTTTTTTTTTCAACTATATATATATAATGTATATATCTATATATATATATGTCATATTGTTTTACAAAACCATAGGCGAACAAATAGCAAAAGAAAATGAGAGTATTATTCTCGTCTGTACTCACACAAAGACACTTATAAGACTCTTCAAATAGTCATGAAATGGCAAATTTGGAACAACTGTGGGAGTATTTGTACCTTTCAAATGTGCTAATAAATATCCCCCTATAATTTGAAACATATTTAATGGCTTCTGATGAACAGAGTCTAAAATAAACTCAATAATATTGGACACAGAAGTAAAACAAAGGAGTTTTTATACTAAACTATCGTCACAATCATATTTTTGTTTTTTAAAACATATCATGTTAAGTATGAGTCGCTGATGGATCGTGCCGTTGAGGCACGGTCATCAGTGACTCATACTTGACATAATAAAATGAGTAAAATTCCATCTATTATTTCTCCATTTCAGACAAGTATCCAAGATATCCGTTTCCGACATATTCAACACAGGTTATAATTTTTTTTATTTTGTTTTTTTCCTCTAATGTTTCAATGTTAATTTGAAGGTGAATATTCATGTTCTAGAATACTGTACCCGGTATAAAGTTTGATTAAAATTCACTATAGGCAGCGCTGGAAGCAGATAATAGATAATTTTATCATTGCCTGGGGCAGATACCACTCACTGCACTTCACTATGGTGGTTCAGTTCTGTATTGGATTTTTCCTGCTTAAAGTGCAGTTGCTGACACTACATTTTGTATTAGCTCTTTGCTATTCAAAGGGCAGCTAGTAGGCTTGTATTAGGCGCTGCTTTTATACAAAATGCATTTCCAACAAAATGAAGTTATTCAGTAGGGGTGGACAGTGGCTATCCTCTGTGACAGTGACTCTTGTTTGACTGGATTTTTTCTAACCAATATCACAGTTCCAGTGTATGGACATTATAGCCAGAGGAAGCTGAAGCCATTGTTATTGTACCTCCACTGATGACCCACTTAACTAACAAATCTGTTAAAGAATATGTGTGTTGCTCCTTTCTACTTTTTCTTTACTGATCACAATTTGTAGGTATTGTGGAGAAAGAAGCGACGTATGAACAAGTATAAGCAAGTTCCAGAGAAATGCAAAAGTGCTCCTCTAACAACACTACATGTTGCATTCGCACCGCAACCTTCTGCTGGTCGTACCATTGAAAAAGTAGATACATCTTCTACATATATTACAATGACTGGTGAAGAGGACTCATCGTCAACAGTTGATAGTTACCAAAGCCATTCCACTAGGTCTGAAAGTCAGAAAACTGATACAAAATCGAAATCTACTGATGGGACAAGTTATGCTGTTTCAGGGCACACAACCTTGTCTTCAAAAGAAAGTAGTGATAGCGAACCGAATTTCTTTGCCAATTTGGTAAAGAAATTATTCGGAAACGGTAAGTTTAAGGTCTCAGGAAATTTATTATACGATTTCATAATCAAAATCAAGTGAGCAAGTTTTCCTTAAATATACTATACTCCCTTTCAAGTTATCCTGAGCAAAACCAAGCAGCCTCTTCAATGTGCAGGATTATTTTATTTTATACCTAGTTTGTATTTATATTAGATCAGAACTTTGCTAGGTCTGTTTGCTTGTTGAGGAGGCATAAGTGAGTTTTTTTTCAGTGAATTCTCATTTATTTAACTTATCCTGAACAAAACCAAGCAGTCTCTTCAATGCACAGAGTAATTTTATTTGTTTACTTAGATTGTATTTATAGTAATTAAGAACTAATAGATTTGTTTGCTTGTTAAAAATTTGTAAGATTTATGCTCTTGGGTGGTGGCAGACTCGATGACCAGTTGGTCACATTGTGACTATCCAGTTTATACCAAAAGCTCCTATTGATATTGTTTCATATGCATCTGCTTTATGTATGGTCTATGGTTGACGAAATAATAATCTATTGCACTCTCTCGCTCTATGCTCAAGCCTGTCAAAATCCTTTCATCCCACTTTGAGTTTTTCATCTCTCGAATCCAAGATATCTAAACTTACGATATTGTCAACAACTTTCAAACTAACAACTTTTTTTAGGATCATCTCAAACAAGCACATCTTATTCAGTTGTGAATGAGAACTCGTCAAGTAAAAAAACAAGTAATCAATCTATGAATAAAATATCTTCCTCGAATGTTGTTCCTGATATTGCTGAGGTATATAAATTTAACCATTTATTGTTTATCCTTTGCAGGTAATCCAATTAGAAATCTATTGATGTCAAGCATGAGACAAAGATGGACCGCACCTCCATGGCGCGATCCATCAGTGACCCATACTTTACATATCATACGGAGATGATTGTTTCGTATTTAAATTCCACAAAACTGGTAGAATACAAAATATGCAGCTTTTTTTGTGATTGTGACTCTTCTCTTGTGTATCGTGATGGTTAATGTTCTGAAGAATGGTTTAGAAAAATCATTCCGTTTGGGAATCAAATAAATATATAAAAAGTACAAAAATGAATGTTGGCTGCATGTAAACTGGATTGCCCATGGTGACAAACCTTGTTTTTGTTTGGTCCTCCAATTCCTATATTCCCAACCGCAGCATTCTCTTGGGTATACTTCGATTGATATGTAACACTTTTTCAGACAACATGGAGCAAGACCACAGCAAAAGTTAGTACCATCTCAGACTTACCAGAAGTTCATCAATATCCCGGCTCAAGTAACATCTCAAACGATGTTTCATTCGTATACGGAACGACAACTCTTGCAGTAATGGCAATGTTATTTTTGTTGTCTTCTTCTGGCTTATATTATTCCTACCATGTAATCTCCTCTGCTGATATTGACATGAAATATATGATTGACACGACTTTGTCATCCACCATCTTATTTTTGATTGTTGGAACATTTGTAGAAGATCTACTTGCTTTTGGTTTCTCCAAATCAGGGTTCATCAATGATGAAATCAACTTTGAAGATGAGGTAAGCCAGACGTAATATGAAATTCTCTAACCAAATTGTTAAGGCAAATGGTTCATTTTTCTCAGATTGTTTATTGCTCATAATTAGCTATGTCTCTAAATATGTGCTAATTAGTATGGTTTTTTATTTAAAATATAGATAAAAAATATTTCATAATATTTTAGGATTTTGTCATGAAATCATTTGAAAATACTGAGTTTTGCATTGCGAAATTGATAATGCTGAAAAAATATACCTTTGATTATCAAAAATCTTGAATACAGTTCCAGTGGGCATTTTGATTTTTGTTCAAGCTAAGTTATTTTAACATATATACTAATTGTATTCAAAATACTTGTCAACCAATTATTAAGAAACATATTTATCGATGCCAGCACAATTCGGAGCTTAATTCAGCCTTCAATTCTATTGTACCAAATTTGCATTATGATACACTAGTAACACTCCATATGATTAGTGCAAATAAAGCCCTCCATAAAACTACACTCAGTCATCCCAGAGTGATTTATAAATAGGCCATTGGGCATAGATGTGGAAAAAGCATTCCAACTACCGTACTCTTTAATTTTTTCAGAAATCTGCCATTAATGCTCATCGAAAGATGGTACAATCTGTCATACATGATCAAGCATGTTAAAACGAAACTTTTCCCATTGAGTTACCATGTCAATAATTACCAAAGACAATTACTTAGCAACCTTTTTTTCTTTTTGTCTTTAGCTTTTGAACCAATCTATTTTAGCACTATGCTACAAAATGCATTCATTCTATTAAAGGCAAAAAGAATGTTACAAGGTGACAAACTGCAGAAGATAGACAAGAGGAGACCAAGTGTTGTGGACTCTATTTCTATCATATCTGAATCTGATGATAATGGCAGCAGTGGTGATGCATCATCCTCAAAATTATTAGCTGATAGTGACTGGCAACGTCGTACAACAGCATGTCAGAAATCCCAATCTTCATTAAATAAATACAAAGTTAAAAGACCTTCCTCAACTACCAATCTTATTGATACTATGTCCTACAAGAGCCTTCCGAGAGATCTTAAATATGATTTACCAGGCCCTTCAACATTGGATTTTTCAGTGCAAGCTGACCTTTCTCGGCTAGATCGACTTGGTGTCTCTCGTTCAGAAGACATACCAATAATTGACACAAATTCGAGTGAAATGGTGCAAGAGGTACAAGAAGAAGTTGGTTTCAACACAATCTGGTCTGCTCTTGAGAAAAGGGGTCAAATCGAAAAAGATCCAGATAATGAACAAGAAGATGTTTACTATGATTCGATTGATGTTCCTTTTGCTCAAACGAGATCTGAGCATGGTGATTATCGTCCTCAAAAGACGGAGAAGCAACATCCAAAAAAATCCCTCAAAGATCCAGGACCTTTTGGAGAGGGTGGTTCATCTGACATACTTATTAAAGGTTCAAAAAAAATCGCAACTAGTGAAGTATCAAAATATTATCAAGATAGGAAAAAATTTCCTGGAAAGGATGCTAAACACCATAAAGAAAAAATTTCAAAGACCAAGGAATTTATTACTTCAAGGGTCACACTTGTTGATGAGCAACTATCAAAAAAGGAAGCTCACACAAAGCATCTTTCATCTGATGCAACTTCACAGGATTCGGGCAGTTATGAAAAATATGAAACGGAGTCAGTGTCAACTTCTGATCAGTATAGTTCACCCAAGTCAAGATCTACTGTACTTAGTGGAGAAACTGAGTCATATGATTCGTATGATTCAAGTTCATACTCACTATCTAGGAAGAGTGAAGAACGCAAGACAGACAAATCTACATATTCATCTACTCTTAGGTCATCAAAAGTGACTTTTGATGATTCAGCTGACAAATATTCATACAGTGGTTTGGATGGCAGTCAAAAGTCAAAGTACACGGAATCAAGTTACAATGATTCGCAGTCTCATGGCAGTGAATCACATCTTTCTATTGAAATGTCAAACAAAACTGCAACAAGTTACAGCAGTTCATACTCAGGTGAAGGTAAATCTCATACCTCTACAGAAAAGTCATCTAAGTCCGAATCAAGTAATAGCAGTTCTTATTCAGAAGAAACGCAATCTCATCCCTCTGTCCAAAAGTCACTCAAATCTGGATCAAGTTATAGCAGTTCTTATTCAGAGGAAAGTCAATCTCATCCTTCTGCTCAAAAGTCACTTGAATCTGAATCAAGTTACAGCAGTTCACATCCAGGGGAGAGTCAATCACACGAATCTGCAAAAAAGTCACTCTATTCTGAATCAAGTTATAGCAGTTCACTTCCAGAGGAAATTCAATCTCATCCTTCTGTCCAAAAGTCACTTAAATCTGAATCAAGTTATAGCAGTTCATATTCAGAGGAGAGTCAATCACATGAATCTGCAAAAAAGTCACTCAATTCTGAATCAAGTTATAGCAGTTCACATTCAGAGGAGAGTCAAACACAGGCATCTGCAAAAAAGTCAACCAAATCTATATCAAGGTATAGCAATTCACAATCAGAGGAAAGTCAAGCTCATCCTTCTCTACAAAAGTCTTTCAAATCCGAATCAAGTTATAGCAGTGTACATTCAAAAGAAAGTCAATCTCATCCTTCTGCAAAAAAGCCACTCAAGTCTGAATCAAGTTACAGCAGTTCAAATTCAGAGGGAAGTCAATCTCATGCCTCTGTAAAGAAGTCACTCGAATCACCATCAAGTGAAAGTTATAGCAGTTCTAATCCAGAGGAAATTCAATCTCAATCTTCTGTCCAGAAGTCACTCAAATCTGAGTCATGTTATAGCAGTTCTTATTCAGAAGAAAGTCAATCACATGAATCTGCAAAAAAGTCACTTAAGTCTGAATCGACTTATAGCAGTTCAAATCCAGAGGAAATTCAATCTCGTCCTTCTGCCCAAAAGTCACTCAAATCTGAATCAAGTTATAGCAGTTCACATCCAGAGGAGAGCCAATCACAAGAATCTGCAAAAATGTCACTCAAGTCTGAATCAAGTTATAGCTGTTCACATTCAGAGAAAAGTCTGCAAAAAAGTCACTTAAGTCTGAATCAACTTATAGCAGTTCAAATCCAGAGGAAATTCAATCTTGTCCTTCTGCCCAAAAGTCACTCAAATCTGAATCAAGTTATAGCAGTTCACATCCAGAGGAGAGCCAATCACATGAATCTGCAAAAATGTCACTCAAGTCTGAATCAAGTTATAGCTGTTCACATTCAGAGAAAAGTCAATCACATGAATCTGCAAAAAAGTCACTTAAGTCTGAATCAACTTATAGCAGTTCAAATCCAGAGGAAATTCAATCTCGTCCTTCTGCCCAAAAGTCACTCAAATCTGAATCAAGTTATAGCAGTTCACATCCAGAGAAGAGTCAATCACATGAATCTGCAAAAATGTCACTCAAGTCTGAATCAACTTTTAGCAGTTCTAATACAAAGGAAGTTAAATCTCATCCTCCTGTCCAAAAGTCACTCAAATCTGAAGCAAGTTATAGCAGTTCACCTTCATCAGAAAGTCAATCTCATCCTTCCGTACAAAAGTCTCTCAAGTCTGAGTTAACTTATAGCAGTTCACATGCAGAGGAAAGTCAATCACATAAATCTGCAAAAAAGTCACTCAAGTCTGAAACAACTTATAGCAGTTCGAATCCACAGGAAATTCAATCCCATCTTTCTGTCCAAAAGTCACTCAAATCTGAATCAAGTTATAGCAGTTCACATTCAGAGGAAAGTCGATCCCATGCAACTGGAGAAAAGTCACTAAAAACTGGATCAAGTTACAGCAGTTCACAATCAGAGGAGAGTCAAACACGGGCATCTGCAAAAAAGTCAACCAAATCAGAATCAAGTTATAGCAATTCACAATCAGAGGAAAGTCAAGCTCATCCTTCTCTGCAAAAATCTCTTAAATCTGAATCAAGTTATGGCAGTGTACATTCAGAAGAAAGTCAATCTCATCCTTCTGCAAAAAAGCCACTCAAGTCTGAATCAAGTTACAGCAATTCAAATTCAGAGGGAAGTCAATCTCATGCCTCTGCAAAAAAGTCACTTGGATCTGAATCAACTTACAGCAGATCCTTTTCTGATGAGATTTATTCTTATGGAAGGAATGAATCTACTGTGACGCAGATAGATGACCATCCTGATAAAAATGCTCAACAATCTTTAAATTTCCCTGATTCTGGAAAGAGAGATCTTGGTGTAGCAGCGTCATATCAGCATCTGAAAAAGAAATCTGTGTCACTGTTCCACTCATTGTTTGGTACAAAAAAAAGTCAAACTGAGAAAGGTGAACCATTGGTACCAAATTTTGAGGAATCATTGCAGATGCCTTCCATCTTATATGATGAAAAGAGTGACAAGGCTTCATCTTCCTATTCTGAAAAGAGTTTGTCTAAGCACAAGCATCATTCAATCCATGATAAAGAATCTAAACTTTCTGAAGTTCACGGTACTTCGACAGCATCGTATTCAGAGGCATCTGCTGCAGAGAAATTCAGTGAGTATTCTGAAGATATTGAGCCATCTGAGCAAGACATTTATTCAACCTCATACTATGAAAACAGCGGCAAGATTTCATCTTCCTATTCTGAATATTTGCCACCAAAAAAGTCTGACAAGAGTCTGTCTAAGCACAAGCTTCATTCAATCCATGATAAAGAATCTAAACTTTCTGAAGTTCACAATACTTTGGCGGCAGCGTATTCAGAGGCATCTGCTGCAGAGAAATCTAGTGAGTATTCTGAAGATATTGAGCCCTCTGAGCAAGACATTGCTTCAATGACATACAGTGAAAAGAATGACAAGGTTTCATCTTCCTATTCTGAATATATGCCACAAAAGAAATCTGACAAGAGTTTGTCTAAGGGCGAGCTTCATGATGAAGAATCCAAACTAACTGTAGTTCATGATACTTCGGCAGCATCCTATTCAGACGTGTCTGCTGTAGAGAAGTCTGTTGAATATTCTAAAGATAGTAAACCCTCTAAGCAAGATATTTCTTCAACCTCGTACAATGAAAAAAGCGACAAGGTTTCATCTTCTTATTCTGAATATATGCCACAAAAGAAATCTGACAAGAGTTTGTCTAAGGGCGAGCTTCATGATGGAGAATCCAAACTAACTGTAGTTCATGATACTTCGGCAGCATCCTATTCAGACGTGTCTGCTGTAGAGAAGTCTGTTGAATATTCTAAAGATAGTAAACCCTCTAAGCAAGATATTTCTTCAACCTCGTACGATGAAAAAAGCGACAAGAAGAGTTCGTCTAAGGGCAAGATTCATGATAAAGAATCCAAACTAACTGTAGTTCATGATACTCCAGCAGCATCCTATTCAGGGACATCTGCCGCAGGGAAGTCTAGTAAATATTCTGAAGATAGTGAACCTTTTAAGCAAGAAATTTCTTCAACTTTATCTGATAAAAAGAGTGATAAAGTTTCATCTTCCTATTCTGAATATTTGCCACCAAAGAAATCTGACAAGAGTTTGTCTAAGGGCGAGCTTCATGATGGAGAATCCAAACTAACTGTAGTTCATGACACTTCGGCAGCATCCTATTCAGGGACATCTTCCGCTGAGAAGTCTAGTGAATATTCTGAAAATAGTAAACCCTCTAATCGAAATATTTCTTCAACCTTATACATTAAAAAAAGCAACAAGAAGAGTTTGTCTAAGGGCAAGCTTCATGATGAAGAATCCAAAGAAACTGTAGTTCATGATACTTCGGCAACATCGTATTCTGAAGCGTCTTCTGTAGAGAAATCTGGTGAATATTCTGATGATAGTAAACCCTCTAAGGAAGATATTTCTTCAATCTCCTATGATAAGAAAAGCGAGAAGGTTTCATCTTCCTATTCTGAATATTTGTCACCAAAGAAATCTGACAAGAGTTTGTCTAAGGGCGAGCTTCATGATCAAGAATCCAAACTAACTGTAGTGCATGATACGTCGGCAACATCCTATTCGGGGACATCTGCTGCAGAGAAGTCTAGTGAATATTCTGAAGATAGTAAACTCTCTGAACATGGCAGTTCAATAAAATCTCACTCTGGAATCCTTCCAATAAAAAAATTTTCTGAAAAACCTCAGAAAATGTCTGATGAGACAGTATCTGAAACCGAACATCTAAAAGACCAAACTGTGAGTCATACTACTCCATCAGAATTAGATTCGGAAAACCGAAGTATTTCTCATGATGAAACAGGTGCAAGTGGAACAACGGATGAACAAGTTATATCTTCAAATTTATATTCTGAGATTCTTTCGACGAAAAATGTTATTGCAAAATCAGAGAAAAGTGCTGACGAAACAGCATCTGGAAGTACCACAGTTTCTTATGCAATAAGAAAGCCCTCTGTAGTGGAGGATCTTCCATCAACATATTCAGATGAAGAATCTCAAAGCATGTCTGGTGAAGTTTCCTCTGAATTTATTGGAAGATCTTCAATGAATATTAAATCATCACACAGAGAGTTTGAGAAAACATCGTATGAGATCGTGTCTAAGCCAGATAGTATTAGTTCTATTCATGCTAATACTAAGAAAAGTAAACCTTTAGTTTATGATTCATCATCATATTCAGAAAACATATTTTCACAATCTCAATCGAGTGTTTCAGTCACAGGCGCAAGTAAACATGTCTCAGTTAGTGAGACAGGGGTAGACAAACCTGTTGAAATATATGACACTTCGTCAGCATATTCCCAATCTTCCAAAGAAAAATCTTCAGGATCTTTGACTATTTTTGACAGAAAGCAGAGTAAGATTGATTCGGAGAATAAATCTTCCATCATTTCAAGTCCATCAATATCATATTCTGAAGCTACCTTGAAAACAAAATCTTCAGAATCTCTGAAATTCGCTGAGAAGGATAAGCTTGATGATTCTTCTAAATACCACTCCAAAGTTTCGTCAACGAAAATTGATATTCAAAAATCTGAAAAGAATCTTGATACTTCGTCAGCATCAGAATCATTTTTAGAAGATGAATCTGATAATTATTCAGATACTCAGATTGTCTCAAAGGAGAAATTATATAGTATTTCTGAAACTGATATAAAAGAAAGCAAACATCTTGATGTCCATGATTCATCTCATTCTGGTACATACTCGAATAGTAAGTCTTCTGAATCTACAAAATATCATAGAGTATCTGATTATGACATGAGTGATTATGCTGAACAACAACGTAGTTCATCCAAAACATATTCTGGCATTGTCTCGAGAAGGTCCAATAAAAAATACACAGGAACTGATCCTGAACGTATTTCAATTACTGATAAAAATAAAACCAAAACTCTTGTATCTCAAGACTCACCATCAACATATTCAGAGGCATCTATGCAGAAAAAATTTTTAGATTCTCAGACCATTTTGGTGAAAAAGCAGGATTCGGTTGTACTGAAGAGTGCAAGTCTTTTACTTTCAGAAACAACAAAAAGTGAATCAACCAAGGCAGACCAAACTTCATCATATTCTGAATCTTACACAGAAAAGAAATCAGATGTGACCTCCTTAATTTCTGATTCAAAGAAAAGCGAAGTTCCTGTAACTTATGAAACTAGATCGTCCACCTATAAAGAAGAGAAAAAGTCACCAGGATCAGATTATTTAAAATATGAAGATTCTTCTGGTAAAAAAAGTACATCATCAGCATATTCTAGAGCTTATTCTCATAAGAAGTCAGATAAATCCTCTGAATCTCAAAGTATCTCAGACAAAGGTTCAAGCAGATTTTCTGAACCTAGCAAAATTAAAATCGAAAGCAAAACATGGATACCTCCTGATCAAACAAAAAGTAAAGATTTATCAGTGTCATACTCTGATGTGTACTCGGAAGAGAAATTTTCCACCTCAGAATCTGGAAGTATTTTAGACAAAGGCACAAGTAAACTTTCTCAACAACAGGTTTTATCAAAATCATATATTGAACCTCATTCTATAAAAGAATCCGTAACTAAATCTTCATTGTCCTCTGTTCCTGATAGAAGGAAAAGTGGAGCTCCTGTTGTTTATGACACTTCAACGTCTTTGCCTACAGATACTGTATTAGGTGATGAATCTGACAGTAAGGTTCGAAAACTGAACGAGTTTTCTGAAAATACATCGCAATCCGTGTACTCAAAATCTGAAGAGCCTTCTTCAGGAACATATTCTGAAGAGTTTCCACCTGAAAAAGTTGATGTAGGATCATCAATCTATTCCTCACAGTCTTATACAGAGAAGAAGTTATCTGAACATATCTCAAGAGAACCACTGTCCAGAAAATCTTTAATAAAAAAACTTGGAAACACTATATCAAGATCACTTTCAAGCTTTCTGAAATCTGGTTCTAGTAAAGATGTGACTTCTGAGCAGAGAAAGTCAAGTTCATCTTACTCTGGAAAAAGTGTTGCTGAATCATTAAAAAGTGACTCTGAAACTTACTCACAAGTTACAGAAAGCGAATCTTCTTCTGAAAAAAGTGTTGCTCAGTCATTAAAAAGTGATGCAGAAACTTACTCACAAGTTTCTCATCAAGCAATTACATCTCCATCCCATTCAGGCCAGCTCCCTCAGGAGATATCTGACAAAGTTGATGTTGCTGAACGTGACGTTATATCAGCTTCAGATACAACGACAGCAAGGCTTTCTAAAAAATCTGATATGAAACCAGGAATTCACAGCAAAAAATCTGATGTTATCACTAAGGCACCTGAAAAAGAGACACAGTCAGACATTGAGAGTCGAAAATATGAAAAAGTATCAGAAATTAGAAAGCCTAATATAAGTCCACCTTCAATACTAAAACCTGATAAAAATTCATTGACTTCAGCAAAAAGCATAAAGCCTGACTATGAATTAAGTGGTAGTTACACAGAACAGGAGGAAGCTTCATTGTATTCAGTCAAATCATCTGACAAAACAGAACCCAAAACATCATATGATTATTCAGAAATTGATAATAAACAGGACATTACATCTCAGTTAGTGAGTTCAGATGAATATTCCATGAAATCATCACTAGATAAGCAAAAAGAAGTGACGGCAGGCGCCAGCAGTGTGGTATCTGAAGAATTGGCTGAGCATAGGTCTTGGACTGAATCTGTGTATGAAATTCATGAGAGACAACCTGATAAGTTGTTTGTTAAAGAATCTGATAGAACATTGTCTTCAGGAACCTTTCCTAGTGAAATTGCTTCCGATTCTGTCAAGCCTAATGTCGAATCACTGCAACAGAGTTTATCAGATTATGAGTGTTCTTTAATGCAAACATCTAATGAAGTCACACCAACAAAGTTAGTCTCAGACCAGTCTAAAAATGTCTCTCAGTATTCTGACCAATCCAGTTTGAAGAAGTCAATTGAAAGTTACGATAGCATGCAGAATATCAGCAAAAAATCTTCTATAGGTTTAAAAACTGTGAAAACCAAATCAAGATTTGGAGTGCGTTTACCTGATGAACACAAGATATCTCATCAAACGGATGCTGATGATAAACTGAAGTCTGAAAAGAGTGCTATTGTATCGTCCCACGAAGAGAGCAAGCAGATTGATGCTTATGATCAATTCCCAAGATCGTCAGTGGCTAGTGGGTCTGAATCTGCAGAATATTATTATGATGAACCTCAACACTCTTCAGTCACCCATAATTATTATGAAGAGCCTCCTAAGAAAATATCAAAGTATTCTGATAATCTTGAACATGAGAAATTAGATACAGTAGTACCTGTTTCATCACATGAAGGTGTACATTCCTCATCATTATCTCGCTCATACTCGGGTGATGTGACTTTCTTAGAACACAATAAAAGTTATCAAACTCTTGATGATGGCAAAATAAAAGTGGTACCAGAGTCGAGAGCAGTCTCTGATACAAGCATAGCGTCACGATATGATAGAACTATTACCCCAAATTTTGAGCCAGATAGTATGTATGAAAAACAATCATCTCGGAGAAAGGATTATTTTATGGAATCACAATATTCTGGAGAGAGTAAAGAATATTCATCACAACAGATGAGTGATAAACCAATTTCTACTCCAAGCAGATCATTTAAAAAGGAGTATTCGAAATCAGGGGAGCATGAAAAATCAATCACCAAAGGTACAGATACTGTGGCTGGTATATATCAAACACCATCATCCCTGAGACATGCTTCAGTAACAGAATCACAGTATTCTGGAGGGAGTCGAGAATATTCGTCGCGACAAATAAGTGATCAACCAATTTCTACGCCAAGCAGATCATTGAGAAAGGAGTCTTTAGAATCGGGGAAACATAAAAAATCAACCACCAAAGATACTGGTGTGTATGAAACACCATCATCTCTGAGAGAGAGTTCAGTATCAGAA